>BSBK01001127.1:47500-728111 GCA_027943335.1 Chamaecyparis obtusa
CAATGGCTATACTAAGCACACAAAACTATTTAGGACCATCCAACTCCATATTAGTAGACACGTCACTTCACACTATCAGCTCCACTAAATTAACTAATTCTTTCTTCTCATCCTAAAATATGTTATGTGCTCTTAACCAAACATTATTAACTCTTCTCCAAATAATAATCCAAGCACACATATCCAAATGATAGGTGCAACTACTACAACAATAAAAACAATGTCGGCTCCATTTGATAAACTTAGGAAACTATAACTGTCAATTGTAAACATCATAACTCAACCTGTACTACACAACTGACTCTACATCCATGAACATAGCTTCACACACATGTCTAAAACATAAATATAAATGCACAAGGCTCCATTACAACCATACTGCAATTCACATATTGAACTCTTCTTAGGACCTGTCAGGAACACTTACTGATACAAACAACTATATTACTATCTTCACTCAGAGTCAACCTCTTCATCTATGATATCATGTTGATAACATATCTAGGAACCATATACTCAAGGCTCTCTCCATGAGGCTTCCATACACATTGCTTACCATATGTTGTCATCAATGACAAACATACAGTCAACACTGGCTTGCTGGAAAATCTCCAACAATCTCCCCCTTTAGCATTGATGGCAACATATGGAATGAAAAACACCACCAATCCAAATATAAAATTATTTTCTAATATTCTCCATTTCCTCAACAGAACTCCCCCAAGGATGAATCCTCCATCTATCCTCTTACTATTTTGTTTCTTCTTTCTAAATACTCACTTCCCCTTTCTACAACTATTACACATGAAGTTCTACAATTCTTTTATAACATTATCCATTTCCTCAACAAAACTCCCCCAAGGATGAATCTTCCATCTACTACTGAATGCTCTAAATATCAACTATTATATCCTCTTACAATAGTTTTGTTTTTCATGAATATATACTTACTCCCCCTTTGACATTAATTTGCAAAGGGAACCAAATCAAATAATCACCAGTACTACTCCTGAAGTAGAGTAGTTAACCATTCATCAGTCACTGAGGATTGATGCACTCATGTGAACTCTAATCAGATTCAGGGAAGGGAATTACTCCTGACTTCTCCCTGAGATACTCAAATGTATCCTTCAATAAAGGCTTTGTGAATATGTCTGCTAGTTGATCTTTTGTGCTCACATAGTCCAATTTTACTTCTTTCTCTGCAACTTTCTCTCTTAGGAAGTGATATTTTATCTCAATGTGTTTAGTCTCTGCATGCATCACAGGGTTCTTTTATATATTGATAGTTCTAGTGTTATCACAATGAATAACAATAGGATAATCAATCTAAATTCCAAAATCTTTTATCATCTGCTTGATCCAAACAATAGTGGAACAATTTAATGAAGCTGCTACATACTCTACTTCTATTGTGGACTGAGAAATACAATGAACTACTTCTTGCTTGTCCAAGTAACAAGCCTAGATCTCCAAGAAATACTACTCCTCCTGAGGTACTCTTTCTATCATCTATGCATCCTGCCCAATCTGCATTTGTATACACATGAAGCTCTACATTATCTGAATTAGGATACTATAAACCATAGTCTATAGTTCCTTTCAAATATCTAAATATCCTCTTTATTGTCATAAGATGACTTTGTTTAGGTTCTGTTGCAAATCTTCTAACAATACCAACTGTATTAGAAATATCAAGTCTAGATTGAGTAAGATAGATTAGTTTACCAATCATAGACTTATACAAGGTTATGTCTACTACTCCTGAATCATCTTTTTTTGAAAGCTTGCATCCTATTATCATAGGGGCACTTACTGGATTGCAATCATCCATCTTGAATTTCTTCAATATCTCTTTCACATATTTAGACTGATTAATGAAAATACCTTTGTCTGTCTACTACACATTCAGTCCCAAAAAGTACTTGATAGGTCCAATCATGCTCATTTCAAATTCTCTTTGCATTTCTTTAGCAAATTCTACACTAAGCTTGTCATTGCCACCAAAAATAATGGCATCAACAAATATAGCAACCAACAATAATCCATTAGGTGTCTCTCTTATGAATAAGTTACAATCTGTTGCTCTTTTCTTGAATCCAATCTTTGTCAAGTATCCATCAAGTCTTTCATACCATGCTCTAGGGGCTTGCTTAAGTCCATAGAGGGCTTTCTTCAATCTACATACCATATCAGGTATGTCTAATAAAGTAAATCCTTTAGGCTTCTCTATGTAAACTTATTCCTTCAACTCTCCATTTAGGAATGTTGACTTGACATACATCTGATATACTTTGAAGTCTTTGAATGTCTCTTAGGCTAGAAACAAATTTATGGCTTCCAATTTTCTTACAGAGGAAAATGTATATGAATAATCAATTCCTTCTCTTTGTGCATATCCTTTACATACTAGTCTTGCTTTGTTTCTTACCACTGTTCCATCTTCATTCATCTTATTTCTGCATATCCACTTAGTTCCAATCCCATGCGTCAATCTTAATTATTTGATCTAGCTCTTCTTTCATTGCTTCATGACAATCTAAATCATTACAAGCATCTTCAACACTTAAGGGTTCAATCTATGAAAGTAAGCATACCTCTTCATTAGTTGTTGAACTTCTTGCTTTTGATCTTGTCATGACTTTGTTGTTCTCATCTCCAATGATATCTTCCTTTGAGTGGTATCTAGATGTGAATTTAGGAACATTAGGTGTGACTCTCTCATCTATCTTTTGTGATTCTTCTTCACTTGTTTCAGGGTCATTGAATAATACATGAATGTTGTTAAACATTTCATCAACAACTATTTCTCTATTCATAGGACTAGGTTCTTCTTCAATCATAGGTGCATAATCATGATATATTTCTTGAATCATAAACTTCTCATCAATCTTTATACGTGTACTTTCAATAATCTTCTTCAATCTTAAGTTAAAACATCTATAAGCTTTTCTTTTAGTAGAGTAACCAAGAAAAATACCTTCATCACTTCTTGCATCAAACTTTCCAATAGCTTCATCTCTCTTGATATAGCACTTGCTTCCAAATATTCTGAAGTATTTTACTGTAGGTACATTCCCAAACCATAGCTCATAAGGTGTCTTGTCTGAGCCTAGCCTCAATTGAATTTTATTGATAGTATAGACTGCAGTATTGACTGCATCTCTCCAATAGGTGTGTGTGACCTTTCCTTCAATCATGATGGTGCGCATTGTATCAAGTATGATCATATTCCCTCTTTCTACAATTCCATTCTACTAAGGGGTTTTTAGGTGCACTTAGCTGTCTCTTTATCCCATGTTCTTTGCAATACTCATAAAATCTATCAGAGGTGAATTCTCCTCCTCTATCTGATCTCAGACATTTAATCTTCAATCTAGACTCATTTTCAACTTTAGCTTTGAATATTTTGAATTTCTCAAATGCTTCTAATTTGTCTTTTAATAATGCAACCCACATCATTCTAGAATAATCATCAACAAATAAAATAAAGTACCTTTCACCATAGTATGATCTTGTTTGAGTTGGTCCACATAGGTCTGTATGTACTAGATCCAATTTTTTCTCTACCGAATTATGCTTTCTTCTAAATGAATTCCTCACATGATTCCCCATCACACATTCCCTGCCTATTGTATCAACTGATTTTGCAATGCTAGGAAGGTATCTTACTGCTTTTAAATTTCTTATCTTCACTATGTTGTCAAAATTGATGTGACATAGTCTATTGTGCCATAACCAACTGTCATCTACTTTAGCAACAAAATAACTTGCTTCTGAATTAAGCTGAAAAACATTACCTTTTGTCTTTGAACCTAATGTAATCATTTCTCTTTCCTTGCTATTAATGATGCATTTATTGTCTTTGAATTCTAACTGATATCATTTGTCAAGAAACTGTCCAACACTTAGTAGGTTATGCTGCAAACCATCAACATAAAGAACATCATCAGTGTTGTTCTTTCCATCCAAGGTGATAGCTCCTCTACCTATGATAGGTTTAGGAGTGTTGTCTCCAAATCTAACCATGTCACCTTTGTACTTATCCAAATGTATAAATATATCTTTGTCTCCTGTCATATGATGTGAACAACTACTATCAATGATCCAATTTGTTCTGATGTCTTCTTGTGAAATCAATGCCAATTCTTGTACTTTCTTTTCATCTTCAAGGTCCATTTCATCAAAAAATTTCTCCCTATCTTCAAGAGAAATGAATCCAATTTCATCTTCTATTGAATCTTCATCTGATACTCCTTCTCTAGCATAGTAACATTTTGTTGTATACTTAGTCTTGTAATTAGTTTTGAACTTCTTGACTCTTGTAGGACACTAAGAAGAAAAGTGACAAATCTTGTTACATGAAAAGCATTTGAATGGTAACTGACCTTCATATTTTCCTTTTCCTTTCCTTCCTTTCTTAGCAATCATAGAAATGAAATCATCTAGTGCTTTCTCTTCATCATCATCATCAAAATTAACAGAAGTGTTCAAGGATTTCTTACCATGGACTAAAGCTTTGAAGGTTGTCTCACTTTTAGGCTCAGTCTTCAAACTTGATATCTCGAATGCTAAAATCTTGGTTATTAAGGTCTCTCTTTTGAATTATTTGAAAATTGCATAGTCTCATCTAGGATGTTTATCTTGTTCTCATATTCTGGTGTCAATGTAGTCATCAACTTATCCATTATGTCTTCTTTTGAAATTTCTCTACCATTGTTTTTGATTCCTACAATAGCTTCATTAATCCTTTGATTGTAGGTTCTGATGTTCTCTTTAGGTAGCATCTCCCATGTATTGTACTTTTTCTTCCATGTCTTTCTATGCGCATTCTTGGCTTGGACATCTCCTTCAAACATGTCTTCTAGATACTTCCATATCTTGTAGGCTTTATCTACTTTCTTGATCTCTAAAAACTCACTGTCAGACAAGGCATTGATAAGGGCTTCTTTGGAAATAGCATTTTGAGTGAACATCTCCTTCTGCTTAAGAGTTGCATCTTCCTTTGCAAGATCTGATAAAGAAGGGATCTAAACTTCTTTAGTAGGTACTTCAAAAATCTCAAAGGCAATGCACTGCAAATTTGTCATCATTTAGTTCTTCCAGTCTAGATAGTTCTCTCCATCAAACTTAGGACTTTCTTTTCTAAAGAATGCCATTTGATCAACCTCAAGCTGTTAAACTTTCTCTCCAAGGCACTTGGCTCTGATACCAATTGTTAGGAGTAATTCCAAGAGATAATTGAGAGAGGGGGGGGTTGAATCATTTATCTAAAAGATTCAATTCTTTATCCAATTAACTATAAAAGAATAGTAAGCATAAACACAATATAAGAACACTTACCACAACACCAAAATTTTGGTTATGGGGAAACCCAAATAGGTAAAAACCTCAGTGGGAATTAGAACCCACTATAAATTGCACTAGTGTATAATGATCTTTGTTAGAAGATCTTACAACCCTGTTAGGAGTTGATCTTTACAATGTATTAAGTACAGTGACCTGGTCAAAGGTCAAACCTTGTTAGGAGTCTTTTATAATTAACCCTGTTAGGGGTGATGACACACTATCTAGGAGCACACTTCTCAAAGGGGTGAAGGCTACAACCTTCTTCTTAAAAGATACACACTATATCTGGATCTTGGTGAGCTATGAGTTAGACCTATTTTCTAGATCAGTTCCTATGAATAGCATATACTTTCTTCTTTTTCACATAAACCTTCTACTAATGGCTCATTACTTCGCACTTTTTGCTCTGCTCTTCTTTCAACTATTTGCCATACGTAGCAATCACAACTTGACCGGCTATAAGTATCTTTCTCAAAATGATATAATGAAGTCAGCCTATTAGAACTTCCTTGAAATAATATTAGAGAAACAATATAACTCTCCAACAACATCTCCAATGGCTATACTAAGCACACAACACTAATTAGGACCGTATAACTCCATATGAGTAGATGCATTGCTTCACACTATCGACTCCACTAAATTAATTGATTCTTTCTTCTCATCCTGAAACACCTTATGCTCTCTTTACCAAATATTCTTAACTCTTCTCCAAACACTAATCCAAGCACGCATATACAAATGATAGGTGCAACTACTACAATAATAAAAATAATATCGGCTCCATCTAATAAACTCAAGAAACTATAACTGTCAACTAGAAACATCATAACTCAACTTGTACTACATCCATGAACATAGTTTCACACACATATCTACAACATAAATATAAATGTGCAAGGCTCCATTACAACCATATTGCAATTCACATACTGAACTCTTCCTGGGACCTGTCAGGAACACTTAGTGATACAAGCAACTATATTCCTATCTTCACTCAGAATCAACCTCTACATCTATGATATCATGATGATATCATATCTAGGAACCATATACTCAAGGCTCTCTCCATTAGGCTTCCATGCACATTTCTTACCATATGTTGTCATCAATGACAAATATACAATCAGCACTAGCTTGTTGGAAAATTTCCAACAATATATAGGTCGTACAAGGATAGGAGTAGGACATATAGCCTAGACATGTAAGGATGCAACAAGTACTTCAATTCCACATGTACAACCACCACCTCAACCCATTGATATAGTACGACAAGGGGATGATAGCCAGGGAACCCTTAGTTATCACCTTATGGAGTGATAGCTTGAGTATTTTGTATACTGGTGATGATTTTTTTTGTTATTTCATGCATATGATGTATCTTATTGGTTGATGGATTTAGTTTCATTGATGGAATATGGACGGTGATAGACTCTATATATTTTTGGACACATTTTTTATATCTATATATGATGGATATTTTCCAAGGATAATTTGTATGCACATATCTTTATGTTGTATATGATGTATAGATGCATGTCTATATGATAGTGTACTAACACATGTGTGATGTAGGATGTGATATGCATATGTGATGGTCATATGATATGATTACATGATGTGATTCTTATGTATACTATGATTATATAGATGTATTTGTGGTTATAATATGTTGCTAATGTGTGATGTAGGATGTTATGCATGATGAGGGTTTTATGATAGGTACTGATAGTATGGTGATGCAAGATGAGATGGTTTTATTATTTATGTCTAATGTGATATGTATATGCATATGATGATTAAATGCATGTGTGGTTCTAATTATTATCTATCTAAAATTTGATGTAGATGATTAACTGCTAATGATGATGATACTTAATTAGAATGAGATGTGACTATGACATGGATGTAATTGTATGATAATGACCTATATGTCATAAATGTAATTTATACAATTAAATGAATGTGATTTTTAAATGATTAATTAATATGGTTGACACTAAAAGTAACTATGTGATAATGATAATTAATATGATTATGTAATGGATGTAATGATTATGAGAATGAAAATGATGCTAATAATAACATAAAAACTAATATGTAAATACAACTATGATATGATAATGAATCCACATAAAAATAATTCATGAATATATGAATATAAATGAGGATGATCTAATTTTTTATTAATATTATAATGCAAGCTAATATGATTAACATGATTGATATGGTAGTGTGGGGGCACCCATGGCCTCATCAACATTTAGGATGCATAGGCATTTTGTTATAGATTTTTTTGTTGTAATAAGGTCTCATGGACCATTTTGAAGTTCTTTGATTTAGTTTGTAAGGGTTTATGCAAATTCGTTGTCATGTAACCATTCAGGACCTAGTTGGTCAAACTATAGTCAAACCCTCTAAATATATCCAGAGTGGAGTTAAATTGACAATATTTTTTTTTTAAAACCATTTTTGGCATATTGACATGGTTATAGGGTCATATGAGGTCATTAGATGGTCAAATGTCAAAGATTACAAAAGTTGTCAAAGTTATTTGAGCAACTTTCTTGCAAATTAGGCAACTTGTAAACCCAACGGTCCAAAGATTTAAAAATTAGTTGGGATTCATTGAGATGGATGTATTTTGGCTATTTATGTTAGGAATAGTCCCAAGAGATAACTGAGAGGGGGTGGGGGGTGAATCAGTTATCTACACATTTCAATTCTTTATCCAATTAAGTATACTTAAACATTAAGAAAAAACACAATGAAAGAACACTTGAACACAACACCAATATTTTAGTTATGGGGAAACCCAAATAGATATAAACCCTGGTGGGAATTGACACCCACTAATAAACTGCACTAGCGTATAATGATCCTTGTTAGAAGATCTTACAACCCTGTTAGGAGTCTTTTATGATTGACCCTGTTAGGGGTGAGGATGCATTGTCTGAGAGCTCACTGCTCAAAGGGGTGAAGGCTGCAACCTTCTGAAAAATAGATACACACTATATCTGGATCTTGGTGAACTTTGAGGTAGACCTATTGTCTTGATCAATTCCAATCAATATCAAATACTCTTTACTTGGTCACATAGACCTTCTACTGATGGCTCAACACTTTGCACTGTCTGCTCTGCTCTTGTCTTTCAACTCTGAACCATATCTTAGCAATCACAAATGACTGCTTATAAATATCTTTCCTCTAAATGATATAATCAAGTTGGCCTATTAGAACCATCTTGAAATCATATTAGAGAAACAATAACACTCTCTAGTCATATCTCAGTTGGCTCTACTAAGCACACAACACAAACTGGGACATATCCAAATCAATAAATGTAGACGCATTCTACACACTATCGGCTCTACCAAATTAATTTAAAATTTCTCCTCAAGATGAATTACATCATGCTCTCTTAGCCAAACATTCTTAACTCTTCTCTAATCACTAATCCAAGCATGCATGCCGAAATGATAGGGGCAACTCCTATACCAATATAATCTTTGTCAGCTCTTCTAAATAAACACAGGAAACTACAACTGGTGAATAGAAACTTCATAACTTCACTTATACTACACATCAGACTTTGCATCCATGAATGTAACATTAATAACATGTCTTTATCACATATCTAAAGGTTCAAGGCTCCATGATAATTGTATGGACAATCACACACAGAATACTATCTGTAACTCTATTAGGAACACTGCTGACACAAGATGCTATACAACTGTCTATATAAACAATTAACCTCTGCATTCATGATATCACACTGATAACATGTCCATGCTACATATACTCAAAGCTTACTACATAAGTCTTCCACGCATGCTACTTACCATATGTTTTCATCAATGACAAACATACAGTCAGCACTGGCTTGCTAGAAAATCTCCAACAATCTCCCCCTTTGGCATTGATGGCAACATATGGAATGAAAAACACCACCAATCCAAATGACCAATTTTTTTATATAACATTCTCCATTTCATCATCAAAACTCCCCCAAGGATGAATCCTCCATCTACTGCAATATTCTTTAATATTCTCCATTTCCTCAACTGAAATGCTTCCATGATTGAATATTACTCCCCCTTTCTATTGTATAATACTCCTTAGTTCTGTATGTACTCCCGCTTTACTACTATTTTTCATGACTATATACTACTCCCCCTTTGACATCAATCACAAAGGGCACCAAAAATTTAAGCTCTGGTACTACTCCTAAAGTGGAGTAGTCAACCATCCATCAGTCACTGAGGGCTGATGCTCTTTCCACTTTCTCTAAGGAGAATTAGGGAAGGGAATTACTCCCAGCTTCTCCCTGAGATACTCAAAAGTATCCTTTGGTAAGGGCTTTGTGAATATATCTTCTAGTTGTTCCTTTGTACTCACATAATCCAATTTGATTTCTTTCTCTGCTACTTTCTCTCTTAGGAAGTGATACTTAATCTCTATGTGCTTTTTTTTTGCATGCATCACAGGATTCTTTGACATGTTGATAGTGCTAGTGTTATCAAAATGAGTAACAATAGGATAATCTACCTGAATTCCAAAATCCTTTATCATCTATTTGATCCAAACAATTGTAGAACAATTCAAGGCTTCTGCAACATACTCTACTTTCGTTGTTGATTGAGAAATACAATTCTGCTTCTTGCTTGTCCAAGTGACAAGTCTATCACCAAGAAACATTGCTCCTCTTGATGTACTCTTTCTATCATCAACGCATCCTGCCCAATCTACATCTATATATACATGAACCTCAACATTCTCTGAATTAGGATACCATAGACCATAATCTATAGTGCCTTGTAGATATCTGAATATTCTCTTTACTTCCATGAGGTGACTTTGTTTAGACTCTGCTGCAAATCTTCCAACTATGCCAACTGCATTAGAAATATTAGGTCTAGTTTGAGTAATATATATTAATTTACCAATCATAGACTTGTACAATGTTATATCTACTACTGGAGAATCATCTTCTTTTGTAAGATTGTATCCTTTTATCATAGGTGTACCCACTAGCTTAGAATCATCCATCTTGAACTTCTTCAATATCTCTTTCACATATTTAGACTGATTAATGAAAATACCTTTCTCTGTCTGCTGCACATTTAATCCCAAAAAGTATTTGATAGGTCCAATCATGCTCATCTCAAATTCACTCTGCATCTCCTTAGCGAATTCTACACTAAGTTTGTCATTACCCCCAAAGATAATGTCATCAACAAATATAGCTACAAGTAGTAAAACTTTAGAAGTCTCTTTGATAAACAAATTATAGTATGTTGCTCCTTTCTTGAATCCAATTTTTGTTAGATATCTATCAAGTCTCTCATACCAAGCTCTAGGGGCTTGCATAAGTCCATAGAGGTCTTTATTCAATCTGCATGCCATATCAGATCTGTCTAATAAGGTGAATCCTTTTGGCTACTCAATGTTTACTTCTTCTTTTAACTCTCCATTCAAGAATGTTGACTTAACATCCATCTGATAAACTTTGAAGTTTTTGAATGTTGCATAAGCTAGAAACAACTTAATAGCTTCTAATCTTCTCACAGGTGCAAATGTGTCTTAATAATCAATACCTTCTCTTTGCGCATATCCTTTAAATACTAACCTTTCTTTATTCCTTACTACTGTACCATCTTCATTCATGTTGTTTCTAAATATCCACTTTGTTCCAATCACATTCTTATCACTATGTCTTAGGACCAGTTCCCAAGTATCATTTTTAATTATCTAATCTATTTCTTCTTTCATAGCATCATGTCAATCTGAATCATTACATGCATCTTCAACACTTAAAGGCTATATCTGAGATAATAAACACACCCCTTCATTGCTTGTTGAACTCTTTGCTTTTGATCTTGTTGTGACTTTGCTACTCTGATCTCCAATGATGTCATCCTTAGAGTGATATCTAGATGTATACTTTGGAGCTTTAGGTGATACTAACTCATTTGCCTTCTGAGTTTCTTCTTCACTTGTTTCAAGGTCATTGAACATTACATCAATATTGTCAAACATCTCTTCAAAAACTATCTTACTAGTGGAAGGAATGGGTTATTCTTTAATCATAGGTGCATAGTCATGATATCTTTCTTGAACCATAAAATTTTCATCAATCTTAACATGAGCACTTTCAATGATCTTCTTCAATCTCAAGTTAAAACATCTATAAGATTTACTTTTAGTAGAGTAACCAAGAAAAATACCTTCATCACTTCTTGCATCAAACTTTTGTATTGCTTCATCCCTCTTGATGTAGCACTTGCCTCCAAAGATTCTAAATTACTTCACTATGGGAACATTACCAAACCATATCTCATAAGGTTTCTTGTCCACACCAGGCCTCAATTGTATTCTATTGATGGTATAGACTATTGTGTAACATTTCCTTCAATCATGATGGTGCGTGTTGTATCAAGGATGATCTTATTCCTTCTCTCTACAATCCCACTCTATTGAGGGGTTCTAGGTGCACTCAATTGTTTCTTTATGCCATGTTCTTCGTAGTACTCATAGAATCTGTTAGAGGTGAATTCTCCTCCTCTATCCAATCTTAGAAACTTTATCTTTAGTCTAGATTCATTCTCAACCTTAGCTTTGAATATTTTGAACTTCTCAAATTCTTATAACTTATCTTTTAAGAATGCAACCCACATCATTCTAGAATAATCATCAAAAAACAAAATAAAATACCTTTCACCATAGTATGGTCTTGTTTGAGTTGGTCCACATAGGTCTGTATGAATCAGATCCAACTTGTTTTCTGTAGAATTATGCTTTCTCCTAAATGAATTCCTTACATGATTTCCCATCACACATTCCCTACAAATAGTATCAATTGGCTTTTCTACGCTAGGTAGATCTCTTACTACCTTTACATTGCTTATCTTTACTATGTTATCAAAATTGATATCACATATTCTTTTATGCCATAGCCAACTGTCATCTACTTTAGCAAAAAAACAAATTTCTTCAAAATTAAGCTAAAAAAAATTACCTTTAGTCTTTGAACTTGATGCAATCATTACATCATCCTTGTTGTTAATTATGCATTTGTTATCTTTGAACTCCAATCTATAACTTTTTTCAAGCAACTGTCCAACACTAAGAAGGTTATGCTGCAAACCATCAACATAAAGAACATCATCAGTGTTGTTCTTTCCATCCAATGTAATAGCTCCTCTACCAATGATAGGTGTAGGAGTGTTGTCTCAAAATCTAACCATACCACCATTGTATTTGTCCAGATGAACAAATCTATCTTTATCACCTGTCATGTGATGTGAACAACCACTATCTATAATCCAATCTATCCTTATGTCTGCTTGTGAAATCAATGCTAGATCTTGTTCCTTTTTCTTATCTTCACTATCCATAATAATAATGAATCCAATTTCATCTTCAATTGAATCATCATCATAAACTCCATCACTAGCATAGTAACATTCTTTTGTATACTTAGGCTTGTAGTTAGTTCTAAATTTCTTAACTCTTGTAGGACACTTGGATGCAAAGTGACCAATCTTATTACATGAGAAACATTTGAAAGGTAACTCACCTTCATACTTTCCTTTTCCTTTTATTTCTTTCTTAGCAATCATAGCAATAATATCATCTATCTCTTTATCTTCATCTTCATCATCAAAATTACTAGAAGTGTTTGAAGATTTCTTACCATGGATTGATGCTTTGAAGGCTGTCTCACTTTTCGGCTCTATCTTCAATCTTGAAATCTCAAAAGCTGAAATTTTTCTGATCAAGGTCTCTCTCTTGAAATTTTTTGTAAGCTACATGGTCTCATCAAGGATTTTGATCTTGTTTTCATACTCTTCTATAAGAGTAGTCGTCAACTTATCCATAATGTCTTCCTCTGAGATTTCTCCACCATTGTTCTTGATTCTAGCAACTGCTTCATTAATCCTTTGGTTGTAAGCTCTAATGTTTTCTTCAGGTAGCATCTCTAATGCATTGTATATTTTCTTCCATGTTTTTATGCACTCATTCTTTTCTTGTGTATCTCCTTCAAACATGTCTTCTAGGTGCTTCCATATCTTGTAGGTTGTGTCTACTTTCTTTAACTTTGAGAACTTACTATCAGATAAGGTGTTGATAAGGGCTTCTTTGGCTATTGCATTCTGATGGAACAAATCCTTTTGCTTGCTAGTAGCATCATCCTTTTCAAGATCTTCTAAGGAGGGGATCTTAATATCTTCGATAGCCACTTCAAAAACTTCAAAAGTAATGCACTGAAAATGAGTCACCATTTTGTTCTTCCAATCAAGATAGTTCTCTCCATCAAACTAAGGACTGTCTTTTCTAAAGAATGCCATATGATCAACTTCAAGCTATTAAACTTTCTCTCCGAGGTACTTGGCTCTAATACCAATTGTTAGGAATAGTCCCAAGAGATAACTAAGAGGGGGGGGGGGGGGGGGGGTGAATCGGTTATCTACAAGTTTCAATTATTTATCCAATTAAGTATACTTAAACATTAAGAAAAGCCACAATGAAAGAACACTTGAACACCACCAATATTTTGGTTACAGGGAAACCCAAATAGGTAAAAACCCCGATGGGAATTGACACCCACTAATAAACTGCACTAGTGTATAATGATCCTTGTTAGAAGATCTTACAACCCTATTAGGAGTTGATCTTTACAATCCAATAAGTACAGTGACCTAGTCAAAGGTCAGACCCTATTAGGAGTCTTTTATGATTGACCCTATTAGGGGTGAGGATGCATTGTCTTAGATCTCACTGCTCAAAGGGGTGAAGGCTGCAACCTTCTGAATAACAGATACACACTATATTTGGATCTTGGTGAACTATGAGGTAGACCTGATGTCTTGATCAGTTCCAATGAATATCAAATACTCTTTACTTTGTCACATAGACCTTCTTCTGATGGCTTAACACTTCGCACTGTCTTCTCTGATCTTGTCTTTAAACTCTGAACCATATCTTAGCAATCACAAATGACTGCTTATAAATATCTTTCCTCTAAATGATATAATCAAGTCATCCTATTAGAGCCATCTTGAAATAATATTAGAGAAATAATAACACTCTCCAATCATATCTCAGTCAGCTCTACTAAGCTCGCAACACAAACTGAGACCTTTTCCAAATCAATAAATATATACGCACGCTACACACTATCGTCTATACCAAATTAACTAGAACTTTTTCCTCAAGCTAAATTACATCATGCACTCTTAGCCAAACTTTCTTAACTCTTCTTTGATCACTAATCTAGGTGCATATACCGAAATGATAGGTGCAACTTCTATACCAATATAATCTTTGTCAGCTCTTCTGAATAAACATAGGAAACTACAACTAGTGAATAGCAACTTCATAACTTCACTTTTACTATACATCAAACTCTACGTCCATGAATGTAAAATTACTAGCATGTCTTCATCACATATCCAAAGGTGCAAGGCTCTATGATAACTATACAGAAAATCACAAATAGAATACTATTTGTAACTCTGTTAGGAACACTGCTGACACAAGCTACTATACAACTATTTGTATAAACAATTAACCTTTGCATCCATGATATCATGTTGATAACATGTCCATGCTACATATACTCAAATCTTACTTCATAATTCTTCCACGCATTCTACTTACCATATGTTGTCATCAGTGACAAACATACAGTCAGCACTGGCTTGCTAGAAAATCTCCAACAATTTATGCCTCTTTGGGTTGAGGCAGATTTTTTTTTTGGATTTTCAAATGAAATCATTAAGTTTTTCTTTGAATTTTCCTAATATTATGTGTTTTCCTTGCAATCAATAAATTGGTGCAATCTTGTATAGATTGGCAAGGGTATGAAACATGCATGGATGTGTAGATAAGAGAACTTCCTTTATTTTGGATTTTTTTTTGTGAAGATACATTTATAATTTAAGGATTTATAATTTATTTGGTTCAAACCAATCTAAAACCCTAAATACATTGAATTCAGTGAACAAGGAGTCTTTTGAAGTGAAGATAGACATCCTTGTCTATGGAGGAAATATGGATCCTGAAGAGGTGATAGAGTGGATTGATGCCCTCAACAACTACTTTGAGTACATTGAGATAGCAGAAGATAAAAAGGTAATTTTTTCCAAGACAAAGTTGAAAGGTTCTACCCTAACTTGGTGGAACTACACCCATGAGAATGGGTGAAGGCAGGAAGATCCATGATCAATTCATGGGAAAGAATGGTGAGTAAGATTAAAAACCATCTCCTACCAAAAGACTATGAAATAAAAGTGTACAAAATTTTGCATAATTTGAAACAAAAGGATATGGATGTATCCTCTTATATAGAAGATTTCCATAAACTCACAATCAGATGTGGACATGTGGAAAATGAGAAGGAAAAGGTTTCTAGTTACCTTAATTGGTTAAGGTTAAATTTACAAGATGAGATCAACCTTATGACTCCAAGGACTATTTATGAATTCTTTCAAGTGGCCTTAAGAGAAGAAGATAAGTTGAGAAGAAAGAATGAGAAACATGGTAGAGATAGAGGTAGAGGTGGTTTTGGAGGGAGAAACCAATTCCAAAGACATCAAGGGGAGTCTAGCCACAATGAACAAAGTGAGGACTCTAGTTCCAAAGGAATTTTTAGAGTGATAAGACCAAATGGAAGAGGAATATTTGGAGGGTTAGGTAGAGGTCCAATCACCTTCATGGGTAGGTATTATACCTGCAACCAAGTAGTGCATATTGCAAATATGTGTCCAGAGAAAAAAGCTTTAAATTATCATGGAGGGGAAAGAAGAAATTAGTTGGTGCAGGAGGATTATTTTTAGAGTGTCAACAGTCCATCTAGACCTACACATCCAGAGTATGGATAAAATTTGATGAGGAGGAGGACCCTCTTTAAGGTGCCAAGTATCGAAGAACCCCCTCAAAGGAAGTCATTATTCAAAACTCCGTGTAAATTATATGGAAAGGTGTGTAAATAATATTTGATTATGGTTCAATAGATAACTTGGTGTCATTAGAGATGGTTGAAATTTTAAAACTAAAAAGACTACCCCACCCTACTCCTTACAAATTATCCTAGTTGAATAAGGGTCAGCATGTGCTTGTAAATGAATAGTCTTGGACCTAGAGTTCTAGATTGGGGAGTATAGGGATAAGATCCTCTGTGATGTGATCCTCATGGATGCTTTACATGTACTTCTAGGGCATCCATGGAAATATGATCTTGATGCACAATATAATGGGAAGAAGAACACATACACTATAAACAACAATGGTGAGACTTTTACCATGAGCCCTTTACCTTCTAATGGGGAAAATAAACAAGTGGGTTCTAGTGTCATGATAGTGACGGAAAAGGATTTTTTGAAAACCCTAAGTGAGGAAGGAGGCCTAGGATTTTAGATTGTAAGACCAAAAGATGAGACGTATTTTTCAAAGACCAAAGAGAAATAAATACCTAGTGAGGTGCGAAGTTGTTTGGAGAAGTACAAAGGCATTGTAGTTAAGAAGATGCCTAATTCCCTTCCTCTAAAAAAAGACATAACTCATCAAATTGACCTCATGCAAGAAATTGTAAGGCAAGTGCAAGATTTTTTGGATAAGGGCTTGATGAGGAAGAGTTTAAGTCCATGTGTAGTACCAACTATCCTAGCACCCAAAAATGATTGTAAGTGGATAATTTGTACAGATTTAGGGGACATTAACAAAATAACCATAAGGTATAGGTTCAGAATGCCAAGAATAGAGGACCTAATAGATTGTTTGGGTGGAGCATGTTATTTTTCCAAAATTTATCTAAAGAGAGGCTATCACTAGGTAAGAATCAGGGAAGGAGATGAGTGTAAAACCACCTTTAAGACAAATTAGTGTCTCTATTAGTGGTTGATTATGCCCTTTGGGCTATCCAATGCACCAAGTACATATATACACCTAATATATGAGGTATTGCATGACTTTATGGATAAAAATTTTGTAGTGTATTTGGATGATATTCTTGTGTTTAGCAAGTCAAAGGAGAAATTGAAGCATTTGGACATGGTCCTAAGGAGAATGCATGAAGATAATTTGATGATTAATTTGGAGAAGTGTGACTTTATGAAAGAATAACTTTTTTACCTTGTCTTTGTCATCTCGAAGGGAATTTTAAAGATGGATCCTTTAAAAGTGCAAGCTATCTTGAATTGACCAACCCCAAGGTTAGTAGGGGATGTGAGAATTTTTCATGGACTTGCCACATGCTATAGGAAGTTCATTAGGAATTTTAGCCACATATGTGCACCTATGTTGAACACCATAATAGGAGGACATAAATATTTTGATGTAGGTATTGTAGCAAAGGAAGATGTTGATTGGGTGAAAGAATTACCACCTAGCCAACCTTAGAGACTAGAATGCATCCTAGACACAAAAGAGGTAAAGAATACTAGGAAGAAGACGTACAAAGAATATTTGGTCAAATGGTAGGACCTTCCTAAAGAAGATGCTACTTGGATGGATGAAAATGACATATATAACCATGGCACCACTTTTGAAGATCTTATCTCAAGAGGGACTTGAGATTCTTTCCTCCCAAGGAATATGGTGTAAGGGCACCCATTACCTCATAAACATCTAGGATGCATAGGTATGTTGTTATAAAAAAATTGGTTGTAATAAGGTTCCATGGGCCATTTTGAAGTTCTTTGATTCAGTTTATAAGGCTTTATGTCAATTTTAGACTCTCATGTAACCATTCAAGACCTAGTTGGTCACACTATAGTCAAACCCTCCAAATGTATGGAATGGAATGGAATTGACAATATTTATGTGCGTAATCCATTTTTGACATATTTTCTCAATTATAGGGTCATAGGAGGTCATTAGATGGTCAAATGTCAAAGATTACAAAAGTTGTCAAAGTTGTTTGAGCAACTTTCTTGCAAATTAGGAAACTTGTAAACCCAACAGTCCAATGATTTAATAATCAGTTTGGATAAGTTGAGATGGATGTATTTTGGATATTTAAGCCTCTTTGGGTTGAGGCATATGTTTTTTTTATATTTTTGAATGAAATCAATAATTCTTGCTCTGAATTTTTGTGATATTCTATGTTTTCCTTGTAATCAGTAAATTGGTATGGTCTTGTACAGATGGAAAGGGTATGAAAAATACATTGATGTGTAGATAAGTGAATTACCTATCTTTTGGAATTTTTTGGAGAAGATCCATTAATAATTGAAGGAGTTATAAGTAATTTGGTTCAAGCAGTTTGAAACCCTAACTGGCTAGGGTTTTAACACAAAAATGACCCTATCTCTTCATTCCATTGGTAGAAAAATCTTATTCTTGGTAAAATGATATATTTTCAAGTTAGGAATAATAATTTGGAGGGTTTAGATTAAAATATAATGGTGGAAAGGGTCAAATATTCATTTTTAAGGTCTGACATCTCTATGTGGTAGACCAGTTTGTAAAGGTTTGGATTCTAAATTTGAGAAGTTTAGGAACTGTAGGGTGATGGATTCGGTGGTTTGGAGACAATTTTGAACTATTTCATGTGGTGTTTGGGTCGGGTGAAGATTTTGAAGAGGAATTTCTTTGTTAAAGAGACTAATTAGCCCTATTAGGTCACATTGATCAGTCATAGTTGATCCCCATCTTTCCAAAGGACTCTACATTGTTTTTGAGTTATGTTTTATAGTTTCCAAAAGGGTATTTGAAAAGTGTCTCCATTTTTATTTTTGATCAAGGGGTGGAAATTTATTGGCCAAAAACTCACAAGGTAGGGCTATAAGGCCTAATAAGGGCTAGTAAGGTAATTTGACCAAAATAGAGTGTTGGGTCTACTTGGGTAGATGTCTTATATTGTTTTTGGCCTATTTATTTGGTTTAGTATCAATTTATAAGTCTCCATAACCACTACTAAAAAGTTGTCTTGTACCCCCATGAATCAAGAGTTTTGGTAAAATTGTATCATATGGACAAATGTGTTTGATTGGGAAGTTGAGTTTTGCAAGGATTTTTGTTGGGTTTTGTTGATTATCTAAGGGTTTTGGGTATCCCAAATGTCCATGCCATGTTCATGAAAGGAACTTGGTTCATATTTGAGTAAGGACCCTAGTTGAGTACAAAGCCAGTTGGGTCCATAGTGGGTTGAAAGCCTCCAAGAGTTTTAGGTTGTAGAACCTTGTGAACAAGTTAGTTATGATTTGTTGTTTGGTCTTCCAACATCTCTACATCATATGAAATATATAGCTAAATGTGATTAATGATGCAACTAAATATATGTGGTATTATAATGAAATTAACTAAACAATTATGCAATGAATATGACAATAAATCATGATGAGACACAATAATGTGACCATCTAAAATGAAGTAAATGAAAATGAAAAGGATATTAATCATGAATGCAACTAAATGCAAATGAAAATGTGGAATTTCCAAGAAACCACACACACAATATGATAACCAAGAGCGAGGAAAGGATCTGAAACCATTTGTGCATTCCTATCCAAAAAGATTAGGGGTAAATGAAATGAAGGGGAAAAATAGAATGTATAAGATAGGGAAATGAGAGATTTTGAAGCTTAACTTGGGGCACTCAAAAGGTATATCACCATGTAGTAACCACTTATTTTGATTTAGAAATATCTAGGACCTACTAGGGCTATAAAGAACTAAAGCCTTGTCATAGATGTCTCATAGGACTAACTCAAAAAAAAATACAATAATTATCCTTGCATCATCTATATCCATAGGTGACTATGGTGGATATGATATGTGAAAAAACCCACAAGCATGTGATATTTCCCAAGTGCACCATGTGACCACAAGTTTTACATGTGGAGGTGTAAAAATTATATCTAACTGACATGCAAAAAGAAAAGATCAAGACCTTGCACCAAGTTTCACCATTTGTAGCACACCATGATATAATGATCACACCAACTTTGAGGAGATAAAACAAGGGAGCTCAAAAGATAAACAAAGATTAAAAAAAATCAATGCCATAATGACTATCCACAAACATATTTTTTCAAAATGGGTGACTTGTTGATGGGATCAGTAATGTGGTATGATATGAGAATGGATTAATCCTATGAATAACAATGATGGATGGATCAAAAACTTGTTCTAAAAATAAAAGGGGATGTAGGAAAACCAAGAAGACAAAGATCACTCTAGGATATTTGTTGAAGTACTAGCTCAAAAAGGGACAAGGATCTCAACCACACTCGACACAGAGGAGAAACCTACGAAATAATATTTACAAGGGTCCTAAGTAAAGACTCAACTAGCGTGACTATACATGATGAGGAACTAAGAAAAATATATATAATTGTTATCTACAAAGCTTGGAAATTGGGATAGTAGGAAAATAATCATTGTGCACATGCGATAATAGAATACCCATGAAACAAAGATTATAAGATGGAGTTAGATGGATGTTGGTGAGTAAAGATGAATATGGGGATGGAAGATTTCTATAAGTGGGATGAGGACTTAAAAGATAATAGAAAGCCCCCTAGTACATAGCACCTATTTCTAGGTTTTCACTATATGTAACTATCCAAGGTGCTTGATTGCCAAGTTTTCACCATTGGACAATTATTTCTCCTTACTTTTTTTCTTTTTTTATTTTTTTATATTTTTTCAGGACTTTTTATATTTTTTATGAATTTTTTTTCAAATAAGTGGGGTATACTACTATGAATCAGGCATAGAACCATTTCAAATGAATGATATTCATGGGATAACTCAATGGTTTTCCATCTGGTGTGGACAAATGGTATGCTCTTGAGCCATAATTCATTGTAATCACATACAGACCAAGCCAATTGGAATCAAACTTGCACTTACTCTCATGGTCTTGTTGCACCCTATGATTTTCTTTCAATACAAGGTCACCCACCTGAAATTGTTAAGGGAAGATTTTATTATCGTAGCTTCTCTTAAGCCTATTCTAATATAGAACCAGGTGGCCATGTGCCTTATGTCTCTTCTCATCAAGTACATATAGTTGGGTGAGTCATGTCATGCAATAATCCTCATCATTAATCAAATGCTTCATTGAAACATACAAGGATGACAATTTGGCCTTAATTGATAAGACTTCTTCAACACTATAGACAAGGGATTATGGAAATGTGCCTGTAGGAGTATGGATGGAAGTATGATATAACTAAAGGGTAGGATTAATATGGAGGTGCTAGTCATGACCAATCTCATGGATAAAATTTTGAGGATCTTCAATATGGTTTTATTGGTTTCCTTATCTTGGTCATTACCTTAAGGGTAATATGGATTGTAAAAATGATGTTTCATATGGAACACGGTACATAGTTTTGTGATATGTTATTTTTTTACTTGTGTACCATGATCAATTAGAATGTTCGAGAGGATTCCAAAATGGTAGATGATGTGGTGGAGAATTAATTTTGATATTTGGACACTTGTGGTGAGAGAGAGCTGAATTTATTCCACTTACTTCATAAAGTATTATGTACAGTAGTGATAATATACTTTTTTCTATCAGATAAGGTGGGGTGTGTCTTACCAATGAGGTCAAGGCCTAAATAGGAAAGGGGCCATGGGGTGATAATGGGATGCAAATATTTCACTGGCATGTGGATCATATATGAGTGTTGTTGACATTATGGACACCTTTTTAAAAACTCATGGGCATCATGTTCCATTACAGGCCAATATTATGAAGCCCTAAGAAGTTTCTTAGCTAAGACTATAACAATCATATGGGCACCATAGGTTCAAGCATGAGTCTCTCATAATGCTTGGGTAGCCTTGTTAATGTCTAAACATTAAGAGAGGATGTCATGATAGCCCCGACAATATAGGGTATTGGAAATAATGTTGTAACAGGATTATTGGCAAATGAGATTCTGACATTGGGTTCGAGTGAGATGGGAGGGTATGGTACCATATTCTAAGTAAGATTATATGTCATGGTACCAAGGGGACTAAGGAATAGCCAACATATATGTCATTTCCATGTCTAATGTGTCATAAGCTAGTACATGTATTTTCTCAACTAAGAACTCATACTCTGTGACATCGTATGGAACCTCTAGGAGAGAGCATATTGTGGCTATAGGATGCTACTTTATTATGTAACCTTGGAACATAGGTGAACTATAAGAACTAGAAATTTTGTTTAAGATTGTCCATCATTTTCTTAAATGGTATCAACTTAACATCTTTTGTTTGGAATTCATCTATGACCTACTTTATAATGAGTTGGAAATCTCTAAATATTTTTAATTTCAAATATTCCATTGGATTGTTATTTTAAGACCTAAGATAAGAGCCTCATACTCTTCTATATTGTTGGTATAGGGGAAATACAATTTAAATGCCTTAAGGATATAATCACCCTAGCCTGAGTGACAAATAGAATACTTATCCCCGATCTATGAGATGTGAAAGAGAAATCAAAATATAATGTCCACATCAGTTTCTCATTTATCATACATAGGTGTTCATTAGGAAATTCAGTGACCAATGGGTATGCATCCACTAATGAAGCATATGCAAACTGATATGTAATAATTTTCCCCTTGATTGATTTTCTTTCTACATACTGAATATCATTTTTTTATCAATAATGTGGCCTATTTGTATTAGGGGTTTTTGCACAAGTTTAAAGAAATAATTTAGTAGTACTAAACTAATCAGGAAAACTACTAATAATCATTATACCCTACAAACAACAAAATAACAAATATCATATGCAGAAATTAAACACATATGCAAACCAAATGATGCTTGAGCCTTTTGTTTCTTCTCTTTGTTGTTGTTGGGATGTGGCACCCATTGGTGATTTGGTAGCATCCAAACTCAAGAGCTTCAAGAAGTTGTGATACTCTGATAATAAATTGACATAAGTTCAATGCAAAATTCAAAGATCTCATTATGAAGGAAAGAGGGTTGCTTATATAGATTTTCAAGAAATCCATAGACGATTGAGATCAATCAGAGAAAATCATGATTGGTGGATGAGAAGAGATGAGACTAAAGAAGAAATTGGCAAGTTTATATTTTGAACTGAAGAAAATAGAAGATTAAATCATAATATATTTTCAATTTTTGTAGAGATTAAGTTGCCCAAAACTGAAAATGAAAAGTTTGAGATATTTTTTTGATTTTAGATTTTCAAAAAATCAATTTTTGAGATTGTGAGGATTTTTAATTTTCA
Organism: Chamaecyparis obtusa; assembly: GCA_027943335.1. Lineage (NCBI taxonomy): Eukaryota > Viridiplantae > Streptophyta > Pinopsida > Cupressales > Cupressaceae > Chamaecyparis > Chamaecyparis obtusa. Next base: position 71,067 of record BSBK01001127.1, read on the forward strand.
AAATTGATAATTCCTCATAAATTTTATTTTCTAGATATTTGAGGATTTAATTGAATTAAAAATGCAATTAAATGAGAAAGATAGAATTAGTTGAAATTGGTTGAAATTAATCAGAAATTAGAAGAAATTGAGAAGAAATTGGAATTAAATTAATTTAAGAATTAATTTAATCAAGAGGAATAAATCAATTAATTTAAATAATTAATAAATATTATTTAAACTATGGGACTTTAGAAATTGAATTTAATTAATTAGTAAAGACTAATTAATTACAAGTTAATTAATTAAATAATATTAATTATTTAATTAATATAATGAGAATGATTAAATGATGCAAATATTCAATTTTGGAAGAATATAGATGATTAATTAACAATTAAAGAACCATTAATTAATAGAGGAATAATTAGTGCATTAAATGTAAACCCACAAGTGTGTCCATTTTTGGGTATCTACATTTTCCCCTCTTTGATATAACGTAATTATGAGTGTTGTATCAAATGATTTTTGACTAGGTCATGCCCCAGCTTGCACTGGCGATAGAAGGTGATTTTATGGCCCCTCGAGAGATTGTTTGCGGAAGAAAGCCATGAATGATCTCTCGATAGAAGATGAGAAATGTTAGATAAAATTATGAAAGACAAGAATAGTTAGTAAGAAGTGAAGACTTAGTATATGATGATGGTTGATTGATCGACATTAGATTGTTAACAAGAGTCATGTCTAGTTTCAAGAAGGATCCATCATGTGTAAGACTAGCAGCAACATTTGGTTTCAGGGAAGACATGCCATGTATAAGACAAGCATCAATGTTTGGTTTCAGGAAAGATACATTTTATATAAGACGTGTGATCATTGATTGAATAACTAATTGATATAAATGATTTGACAAATTGATGTTTTAACCAATTTGACTGATAGAAGAAATATTAGTGAGAAGTATGAATTAGCTAGAAGAATGAATTAGGAGAAATGAACTAGAAGAATTAAATTTATGCTATTCGAGATGATGTATGGAGTCCCTGCCAAGAATATTTCACTATTTTTCATCATTATGCTTTAGTTGAAAAGGAAGATATTTGAATGCATCCAGATATTGCTACAATCTCTGTTGAAGGAAGCAGAAAACAAACAAGGAGTGTTTTGACATCATCTGAGGGTTGTCTTAGATCATGGGTGTGTGTGGTTGTCAGATGCATGACAATACTTATCACATTCACCCTACATTATCCTTGACCCATAATTTTATCAAAATATTCCACAAATAGAAAATAAAGAAAATAATATTATGAGCCATCATAGCCACTCTCACCCCTCGGTGGTATCATTGAGGAGCATAGGAACATAATCATGAAAGATAAATCAATAATGGACTAGCTTGACTGACTTTGTCAACAACCTTACTGATCATTGATTGGATTGATTTTTATGTTTGATTGGATGTTGATATGTCTAGTTTCAAGAATGAACTACCTATATAAGACTGATCTGCCTCGTTTCGAGTGTATTAATCACTATATAAGATGATTGATTTTGTTGATTGATTGGTTAGATTGATGACAGATTGGATTGTTAATAAAGATGAGTCTCATGAGTCCATTACTAATTTATGAAGCTCATTGTTTTGATTTAATTTTAGATGTTTGATTGTTGCTTTTTATTTGTTGTGACAAAGATGTGTTTATTGCAAGATTTTTTTTAACATGTTTTGATTTTTTTTGGTCCATCATAGGATTCATATGTTTAAAGTTGAGGTATGTGTGGTGTATTGCATAGGTGAAGGCCCTTATCATAGACACCCCAAACATTGTTGCCTTAGATGAATCTTTTATATTTTCATTTTTTTTGGATTATTTTAGGATCTTTTATGATGTTTTTGATAATTTTTCAGGACATTTTAAAACTTTAAAGGATTTTTTTAGGATATTATGCACTTTTTAAAGAAATTTTCAGGACATTATTTTAACATTTTTTAATAATTTTTTTAGGATGTTTTCCTGATATTTTTGGATTTTTTTAAGGAAATTATTTGAATGTTTTTCAATTTTTTCAGAATATTTTTTTTTTATAGAATTTTTTCAGGACATTAAGACTGCCCCCTATGACTAGAAAGGAAAGGAAATTATGGATTGATGGATGAAATGGTAGAAGGATGAAGGCCAAAGGTCTCTTGGTATGTCTTGAAGCTATTTGGATGCCAAGAACTATCCACGAGATGGGATAAATTCTTTTTTTACCAAGTTTAGGGATTGGATATGGCAAGATAGGGTAATGAAATGGTGCACTGAATGACATGTAGTTTATAGGAGTGGACATGTCAAGAGATTTTGAAAAAAAAATTGACATTTTATGTTCTAATTTTATATCAAGATCAAGAGAGGGATTTGGATAGGATAATGATAGGACAAGCAAGATCAAGAATATTGGACAAGATGAGGGATATGGATTGAAGGTTGCAATAAGATAGACAATATGGACCAAAGTGATGTGGATAGGATAAGGGATATAGATAAAAGGGATGTGGATAGGATAAGGAAGATGGACCAAAGGGATGTAGGCAACATGAAGCATAGAGGAGATGTAATGCTTCTAGGAAGATCACTAGCCTTATCAAGATCAAAGTTGAGAAAAAGGAAATATGGATACTGATAAGGGATATAAGGGACATAGGATAATGGAGGAAATGGAAGGAATATGATATGATGAGATATCATGGATGGAACCTGCCCCCAAGTATGGAATGCAATAATTTCATAACTTACACATGATACTTGTTTGCCAAGTTTTCATCAAGGCAATAATTTTTTTGACTTTTTTTTTTGGGAAAGTGATGGACTTGTGATAGGAAATAGAGAAAGGAATAAATAATATTTCTCTTTCTATGGCACTCTTGAAGGATGCATAATAGTGGATCATATCTTTTGATGGTATTCTAACAAACATTGATAGGGTAATGACAAAGGGAGATAAAATGGATGTTTGGATTAAGTGAGATAAGGTTTTATGTAAAGGATTAGATAAGGGGTATGGAAGGATAGAAAATATGTGTTAGATAATAGAGGGATTGTGAGAAGACTTGTTTAGGATTATGTGGAAAGGATGACAAGGTCAACATTGGCACACACCTTGAAGGGTGTTGGAGTGATGGAGGAAAAGAAGATTGTGGATTTAATGCATGAATGGCTATGCATTTTGGATTTGATGGGGAAGTGAATATGGATTTGTATTTTGGGAGATAAGGACCCAAAATGGATTTTGAAGTGGATAGAATTTGTTTGGATGATGGATCTGAGGAAGCCTTGGGAAGCTTGAATGCCAATTTTGATCTTTCTTTAGTATACAAGTCTTTTATGAGAGACTTGGGAATCCACATAGTTCTTTACTTTTCTTTTTTTTAAAATTATTTAGAATGCATTGCTTCAATGATGGATTTAGGAACCCACATATTATTTAAATTTTCTTTTTGTTTGATGGATCTTTTTAGCCTTTTGGATATTTATCTTTTCTTTGTATCTACATGTTAATTAGATTGGACATATTGATTCTTTGATGGATGTGGATTTTCAGACTTGAAAATTTTATGCTTGCATCCAAGTTTTTCCCCAAGGTATTGGGGGTTATGGATGGATAGGAATGATATGGAGGCCTTTTGGATGGGTGAAAGATTCTCCAAGATGTGTTCCTTTATTGACAATGATTTAGGAAAGGATAAGTGGATTCTGAACTGTTGGAAGGAGGAATATATGGACCTAAGATGGAGGGAAGGGATGAAGTGGGGTATACACTTGGATTTAGATATGGAAGGGATACCAACACCTTGAGATTGAGCTTTGAAAGTAAGGTGATGACCTTTAGAATTCTCTTTAACATGGAAGGGTTCTGATATACTTTGTTTATGAATGCTTAAACCTTTGACCTAATAATTTTTTTTAGCAATAGGAGAATTGCTACAAGATGTGAGTCCATTTTGAGGTAGAAGTGTGGTATGGAGGGAACACTATGGTCATGAGATAGACTAGACTAGATGGAAGTGGAGGAGCCCATTTGACATGTATGGGGTTTATGAATAACTTAAGCTAGTGTGTTTAAATCATGAGGGGGATTAGGAGGAATAATGGGATCATGTGATGGAATAGGATGAATGATATGATCATTTGGTAGGATAGGATCTTGTGGAGGATATGGAAGATTAGGACATGGAGGTGAGGGAATGGTAGGCTCATGAGGAGGATCTAGAGGGATGATGGGTTCTTGCGATGGACATGAAAGTGAATGGATAATTTGATCTTGACTTGGAAGGGGATTATTTGACTCAATTCTAAGGGAGTTCTTCTCTTGAATATGAATGGAATCATTTGGAAGAATAGGAAGAATGTCATTATCTTGCTAAGGAGTAGGAATTGGAAGGTCCATAAGACTTGGGAGGACACTTTTTTCTTGGGATATATGGGAATCATCTTTGATAGGATGAACATGGATGGTAAGATCATTATTAAATTCTAAGAAGATAGGATCATGGTCAACAGTTGGATAGGTTTGGTCATTGTTAGGATATTGATCTTGATTTATTTCAGGACTCATTTCTTCATGCTTTACATCACCCTCTTGACATGGGGATTGAGTTTTGACATGTATGGAGGATTCTCCAGAGGATTTCAATGATTTTTCATTAGGGAGAAGGACTTTGAATGAGACTCTTTGGAGTAGGTTTGTTTGGGAATGAAGCATACGGTGGCATTATATCTAGGACTGTTGAATTGTAGAAGGGAATTATATCAAGGAAGGGATTTCTTTGAAATTCATTAGGGATAACCCTTGGGAGGTCTCATCATTTGATACATCATTGGATGAAAATGAAAAAGATTTATCTTTTGACGCTTCAAGGGATGAAGGAATGTGGGGAAATATGGAAGTTTCTTGAGGGACAACATCTTCATGGGATGTAGATATGCCATTTCTAGACATGGGTAGGTGATTTCGATCTTGTTCAACAATAGAATGATGTTTGTGAACCAATTTTTTATGTAATCGATTGAAAGGTGTAGATTTGGGATTTTTTTGTTGGGTGATTTTGTTGGTGATACCACATTGATGTTTCCATGTTGTGAATAATATTTTGATTGAACATGTGGTACAATAGATTTCTTATTGATCATGCTTGATTTATGTCTAAAGGATGACATATTTGCAATTGTGTTTGTTTGGGGAATCTTTGGTGGTGGGTATGAGAAATAAATAGGATGTTCGTTGAGATGTGATTCGATCAGAGGCCTATAGATTGATTTATCAATAGGGTATAGATATAAGTCCTCTACGATGTATGAATTTGGTTCTCTCTGACTTTTAAGACCATCTATATGGGTTCGCAATTCAATCATTTATTGTACAAGGATATCAATTTTCAATTATTATTGTGTCATCTCGAGGAAACTTTATGAATAGACAAAGGGGTCTATGCCATCATAGTATTTGGTTTCTTGTTTCTCTTTGTATATGGGAGATGAATTGAAGTATATGCCATCTGGGTTGTTCCTTGTTTGAGATGTAATGAGTGCTCTCTAACCAAAATGGTATGGAAGATACATATTTCTATTGACTTGAATCATTTGGAGTGTGATTCAAATTGTTGTTGCAGTGATTCTAATATTAAAGTGTGTCTTTTGAATTAAAGTCTCATAGAGAAAGGCTCATCGATCTCTATGATTAATACTTTTTTATGTTTGATTGTGATCTCTTGGTTCTAAGGACCTAGGATCCTTGATGGCAAACTTTTAAATATTAATCTTAAGGTTTTTTTATGACACTTGTAACATGAAACTTGAATTCAACAAACAAAATGACAAGAACAACACTCACTTCAATCAATAGTCCTTGTAGCTAAACACTAAGTGTATGTTCTAGAATGTTTTGACAAATCTTGCACAAGAAGAGATTCTAGAAAATCTATCTATGGTCCTTTTTGTTATACATGGTTGAAAAGGGTGGCTTCTAAGTAACCAAGTTATAGTAATATTATGTTCAAAGATCTTTCTTGTGTACCTCTCTTTCAAGAGCTTCCCACCAATGTTGGGGAGGTTTTGCACAATCCATGAGGACTACTAGAGGAAGGCTATTACATGCTCTTTGTCTTTCACTCCATTAAAGATAAAGGCATTTTATTTTATAGTGGTTCAGATTACCTCAACTGAAGCATTTGTATCCCACTTTGGGCTTTCCCTCTCACTGGCCTCATTAAGGCAAGTTCTTGGGAGGTATGCCCTCTAAGGCTCAAATTAAGCTACCTAATAAAATCAATGAAATGAAACTAAGAGAATATCTAGTAGTCTAATCACCCTAGGAAGGGTGAGAGAATATTCCTACTACTATTAAATTCCAAGCACAATATACATGGGGTTAATTAACGAAGACCTTTAAACTAGGGGGAACTCCACCAAGTTTGGCATTCTGAACACCCAAAAGAGGGGAGAGCATAATCCTACTAGTTTTGTTCATATAAATATGAGGTCTTCCCTAATTAGTCTATGTAATTAGAACTTTGAAAATGTCACAATCTAATAAAATTAATTGAAATAAAATATTTGGGGCTTACCTTATTCAAACCTAGGCAAACCTAGGTACATTTTTTAGGTTACTTTATTTTTCACACATACCTAGGCAATTGTTCCAACTCCTAATCATCCACATCAGTTGCCACACACGTTAGTCCAATACAAGAAACCCAAGGTGAAGAAAATTGACATGGTTAGAAAATCCAAAATTTACCAAGGATGAGCATACAAATCAATTGAAATTTGAAGAAGTGCACCTTGATTTTTTATGTACTATTGACCTAGTCATAAAGATCCAATTTTTCAATATATTTATGGCCCACAAAATTTGAAATGGAAAGAAATAACCCTTGTTAAAAATCAGTGAAATTTCCAAAAATGTATTTTTTTAAAAAAATTCTTCCATTTGTGTCCTAGAGACCTGATTTGTCAAAACAAACCAATTTTAAAAGATCTATTTATTTTAGCCATTATTTTTCATCAAAATTAAAAACATAGAGAAGAGGCCCCATCTTTATTTTTAAGTGCTTTCCAGAAATAAAAAATTTTCAAAGAAATTCTCTTATTTGTGCCTAGAATGAATTTTTTATGAAAAAAATTTAAAAACTTATAAATCACACAAAAATGATCAGAAAAATCTAATTTTCGGACTGTAACCTCTTAATGTCATCCTAAACCTACAAAAAAAAATTCATGGAAAATTTATTAACCATTTGGAAGATATGAATAAATATTTGAAAACCCTATAGGCAACAATAAATCAATAAAGAAAACTTGTATGCAAATATAGAAGATAAATTCATCAGATTTTTAGCATGTTCACGTCGGGTTCACCAAATGTAGTAGGGGTTTTTGTATAATTTTAAAGAAACAATTTAGAAGTACTGAACTAATCAAGAAAACTACTAATAATCATTAAAAACTTCAAACAAAAAAATAACAAACATCATATTCAGAAATTAAATACATATGCAAACCAAATGATGCTTGAGGCTTTTGTTGCTTATCTTTGTTGTTGTTGGGATGTAGCACTTAGTGGTGTTGTGACAACATCTAGACTCAAGAGCTTCAATAAATTTTGATACAAAGATAGTAAATTGACATAAGTTCAATGCAAGATTCAAATATCTCATTATGAAGGAAAGAGGGTTTCTTGCATAGATTTTCAAGAAATCCATAGATGGTTGAGATCGATCAGAGAAAATCATGATCGGAGGACGAGAAGAGATGAGACTGAAGAAGAAACTAACAAGTTTCTATTTTGAACTGAAGAAAATAGAAGATAAAATCATAATATATTTTCAATTTTTGGAGAGATAAAGTTGCCAAAAATTAAAAATTAAAATTTTGAGATATTTTTTATTTTAGATTTTTAGAAAATTAATTTTTGAGATTGTATGGATTTTAAATTTTCAAAATTGATAATTCCTCATAAAATTGCTTTTCAGATATTTGAGGATTTAATTGAATTAAAAATTTAATTAAATTAGAAAGATGGAATTAGTTGAAATTAATTAGAAATTAGAAGAAATTGAGATGAAATCAGAATTAAATTAATTTAATCAAGAGGAATAAATCAGTTGATGTAAACAATTAATAATTATTATTTAAACTATGGGACTTTATAAATTAAATTTTAATTAATTAGTAAAGACTAATTAATTATAGGTTAATTAATTAAATAATATTAATTATTTAATTAATATAATGAGAATGATTAAATGATGCAAAGATTCTATTTTGGAAGAATGCAAATGATTAATTAATGATTAAAAAACCATTAAATAATACAAGAATAATTAGTGCATTAAATGTGAACCCACAAGTTTGTCCATTTTTTGGTATCTACACTATTTAGCCATGTGACCTATGAGTGTAGTATGGGAGAGTAAATACTTGAGTGGATCTACCTTTGAAATGAGTTATATAGTATAAATGAGCATGTAGTGTCAAATATTTTGAGTGGCAAATACCATCACAAGGCATGCTTTTTCCATAGGGGAGGAATTGAGCTCATAGTCCACAAGTTTGTGGTTGATATAGTAGATGGTGTTTTCTTTTATATTGTCATCCTACTAAACAACATTTTCCCCTAGCGTTGTTGTAGTGGCTAAGATATAGAGTATTAGGAGCTTTCTAGGAATTCGAGGCATCAATATAGGTGGATTTTCTAGATATTATTTGATTTTCAAATCCCTTTTGACAGTGGTTATCCCATTTGAATGTAGTTTCTTTTCAGAGTAGATATGTGAAAGGTTAGCACTTATCTCCTAGTTGGAAACAAATATATGGAAGGATTGAATATTTCCTTGTAGACTGTACAATTGTCTAAGGGTTCTTTGGGGAGGCATTTCTAAAATAGCTTTGACTTTATTATGGTATAATTTTGTGCCTCACTTTTGGATGTAATGAACCCCAAGAGATTGCCCAATGTAAATCCAAAGACACACTTTTTTTGAATTTATCCTTAAGTGATACTTTTTAAGGTGATCAAAGATGCACTATAGAACCTTAAGATGATTGATCCTAGTTTTTTATTTTTCTAGGATATCATCTACATAGTTCTCTAATATTTTATGGATTATTTCATGGAAGATGATAGTCATCTCTCTATTCAATATGTTTCCCTAAATTATTTAGATTGAAAGGCATCACATTATAGAAGAAGGTAATCCATGTAATTGTGAAGTTTTTCTTATGATAATCTTCTTTTGCAATATAGATTTGGTATAGGATATCAATTTTTAATTGTCTTCTTGTTGAGAGCTTTGTAATCTATACAATTTATAAATGTTCCATCTTTCTTTTTTACCAATACCACTGAAGATGCAAAGGGGCTAGTACTTGTAATACCCCAAAATTGGCACCTTGCAATCTTAATCAATTTTGGTGCATTCCTTCAAAATTTCTACATCATCAAAGTCCTATTATACTAGGAAATTTTGTCTCCTAATTGACTTTATTTGACTCGGTGTCAAATGCAAAAAACCCTAAATTTTCATTAATCAAATACTATATTTAATTCCTAAATATCAACATTTATTGGCTAAATAAACCCTATGATTAATTAATTTAATTCTAAAGTCCTAGTGCTTTAATTAAATTAATTTCACCCCCTTTAGCTAATACACATCAAAGGAATTAAATAGTTATTTAGTTCTTTAAATGAAATACTCTCATTTGGATTTAATAATTCAAATAATTTGAAAAGCCACCCATGTGGCAATATTTCATTTAATTAATTAGATAATTCTCTCCAAATTATTTCACCTCCCACCAAGGAGATGAAGAGACGACCATTTCTTTGCAAGAAACTCTTCAATCTCCACCTGGGGTCTTCTATATTATGAACCTCTCATTCCTCATTTGAGGAGGCAATTTTTGAGTATTGAAACTATAGTGAATTGTTGTCTCATTTTCATATTTCTCAAGCTTTTCACATTGCATATTTAGAATAATTTCAATTTCTTAGCATAATCTTGCACTCTCATCTTTAATCTAGTTTTCTTATTATGTTCTTGGTTTAATTCTCATTTCATTTTCAAGATTCTTAGATTACTTTGCATTCTCATTCTTAGATTACAATTTCATTCTCATTTTAGCTTAATTAATCTCATCTACAATCATTGTCTTAGTATTTAAATCCTCCATTTTAGCTTGGTCTATGGTTGTTGGGCTCTCAATTCTGAGAGTAATTCAAAACCCCATCTAAATAGGAGGCGACAGGTCAATTCAATTGATTGTACGAAGTGGACAAGTCATGTTCATCTTCATATATGATCATTGAGAAATGACCATGTTGAGGTCTATGGCTGAATTCAAGGTCCATATTCAGACATAAACATGTTGGCACCCACCGTGGGGTAGAAAAATCATTTCTGGCCTCACTCTCAAAACATTTTTTACAAGAATTTAAAGCTCTATCCGTATGGTTCGTACAACTGAGTACAGAATCTCGCGTGAGCTTTCCAACTGTGTCACATGAAGGTTTTCTATCAGTAGCACTTTCTCATGTGCAAAATAGTACTTTATCATGTGAAGTGTTGTACTTCCTCACGTGAGACTTGCCATTAGTTTTTTTTTTTAAAAATCAATTTCTGCAAATTTCCTCCACTATTTTCTGACATTATTACATGTTGTTGTTCTTTATATCTATATTTTTTTGATAGCATAATAGTGGGCTGTAGGATGTTTGACGAAGGCTATAAACTTACTGATGGTTTTCTTGCAGGATGATTGTCAAAGATATATCAAAAAAAAATTTTTTTTTTATCGCTTTATTCACATAGTATAATTAGGGCCTTGTGAAGATTTCTTAAGGGTCTTGATAGTAGGATAGGGTAATAGGCTCTTCATTACATGGAAGTGATGCCATGGATGAATCCGAGACCCAAATTTTTCTAGCATGATAGATACTCAGGGAAGCAAGGAAAGGTAATGAATCTTTAGCACATCCATTTGTTAGGGGATTACGCTCTTCTCTCTTTGAGAGACCAAAAACCCAAAAGCTTGTGGATTGGTTGAAGAGGAGTTAGCTTGGTGATAGACATGTCTTGTGTGTTTGGGTAAGGTGAAGAGGTAGAGAAGTATGCTCTTCTCTCTTTGAGAGAATCAGAAAATATGACCCTTGGATCCAAGCCAAAGTCTATGTCACCTTTAGAGGGCCTGCCAGAAGTTGAACCTCCTAGAATGACCCAAGTGAGTACACACCTATTGTCGATGATTCCACCTCACTATAATAAATAAAGCTTTGTTGAGTCTAAAGACTCCAAAGAAATGTTAGCTTCATTCTCTTGATTTTCACTATCATCTTGAGAAAGCTCTGTCTGTTGTACTAAGCGGCACCGCTCCTAGCCCTGCTTGTGTGGGTGTATGACTTTTAGGTGTCGGTGTGGCTAGGAGGCCCCAACCCTGTATTGGGGGCACCAAAGGTTAGTTTGAATGGAATCCCACTAAACACTCTTTGAGTTAGTTGCCTACCCGGATCACCTCTGAAAGGAGACATAATCTTTGTGTAGGGAGGGGGAAGAATCTCTCCCCTAGATTCTCACCATAGGCATGCACCTAGAAGTTTGAAGGTGGTATATGACACTGGCCCTTGCTTCAAGGGTAACCTTTGAACATATATTATTGAGTCCTTGGAAACACCAAAAACATGAGCGCCCTCTAGGGGGTGACACGGTTGTGTGAGGTGAACGAATGTACATAAGTTGTGAGGCACAAATTTTGTCTTCTCTACCATTTTCTTTGTAGGGATAAATGAGTGCTTGTTTCGAGTCTTAAACTATCAATCATGATTAAACTTGTCAAAGACTCCCATGATTTTTCCAACTTCCTTTGTCCTTGGTAGAACCGTTTGCGATTACTGATTGCGTCACTATTGCTTGGTCCAAAATTCTATGCTTGTAAACTATTGCTTGCAACATTTAAACTAAGATTTTTGATTCAAACTATCTGAAAACTTGAAATTATATCAGAGAATAGTTCACACTATGTCTCGAAATATGATTTTTGTCATGAAAACTATGTCGATCTATCAAACCTTGGTCTTTTCCCGTGTGAGATTTCAGGAAACTGTGCATTTCCTCACACGAGACAACACTTTCTCCCATGCAGTTCAGCAATTCCTCATGCGAGATTTCATTTCTTCACATAGGACTGTACCCTAATTTTCAAAACAATGAGCTGTTTCTTGTTGATTGGTCAATTTTCTGCGTAATCTGATTTTTTCTTGGGGTCTATCTACCTGTTTTCATGTTGTCCACTATCTGAAACTAAGTGTCTTGGGCTGAGAACTAAATGATTACTGATTAAACTCATGTTGTCTCTCTATTATCTATCCTTTCCTATTGTGCTTTTGTACCTTGCGATGTGATAGTCATATCTCGATTGTTCTAGCCATACTCTCAATGATTTGTGTCAGGTGCATTTCACTTTTATCTTTTTTTTCTATTCCAAAGATAGAGTTTCGAGCATTATCGTAAGTTCCTCCTCATCACTTAATCTTTATCTATGACTGTTACGACTGGAATTGGCAACACATTCCCCATTCATGGTATTGGACAAAGTAGAGGTAGATCTCATAATCAAGGAAGAGGTCATCCCAAACCCGTCACACAATCTGAGTGCTGCAAGGGATCTTCATGGTACATCCACATGTTTCCTTGAAAGAGGGCCCATCTCGATCCTCATCTCCTAGAGCTAGATGTTTGTTCCATATAGACATTAGTCCAAATTCGAATCTAGTGTTCCAAGAGCGTTACAACTTATTGTTTCTAGACCATCGTAACCCATTGTTTAAATATCAACAAGACTTTGGAAGGTCACTTTCTAGAATTAATCCTATTGATCCTATTGATCCTATTAATCCTATTGACCCTTTTGATCCTTTCAAGCCTCTTGACCCTTTTGAACCTATCAACCCTTTCAATCCTATTGCCATGACCTCTCAGAATACTACACATGCTCATACTAAGTCCATGCACATTGCAAACTCACCCATCGGCAAGATGGGAGACCCATTCCAATTCTAAGAAGGTGAATAAAAAAAAATTCATGATCAACCTTGGAATGATCAATCTCAAAATGACTGGCAACAATATCATTATCACTCTCAAAATGACTAGAATCAAGATCAAGCCCCAAGCATTTTTGAAATTCTTGGTAATGACAATGAGACGATAACCCAAAATGACATAGATGTTGCAAAAGCCAACAAAAGTCTTCTCAAGATGATGGAAATCCTCCTTCTAGAGGAAAAAGGAGAAATATTTTCTAGAACTAGCTAAACAAGGAGCCAAGTTACCCCCAGATTTCAAAGTAGAGACACTTGTACTCAAAGAAGAAGAGACCAAGACCGTTAAGTTGCAAAAGATGATTTAAGACATGCAAGACCAAATTAGTCAACTTGTGAAGGATAAGGATAAACTAGTACAACTCATGATGGAAAGCATTTTCCCTTTCCCCTTCGATAAGAGTCTTCACATGCCTCCTTTTCCCAAAGGAGTAGAACTCCCCAAATACGATAAATACTTGGGTACTACCGATCCCTAGGATCACTTGAGAGAGTTTGGTGCTCTATCCATGGAGTTCATACATGATCAGACGTATCTCATGCACCTCTTTCTTCATAGCTTAGGTGGGGTAGCTATGGAGTGGTTCTCTCGACTACCCACTAGTATCAAGTCTTTTGATGAAATTGCTAATTTGTTCATCTAGCATTATTCACACAATATCCAACATCTAGTCAATATCCAAGATCTTTATAATCTGAAATGGCAACAAGGGGAACCTTTCTTGGCATTCCTCCAAAGATGGAGACAAATTTGCACAAAATATCCTCATAAGTTACCTGAATCTAAAAAGCTCGATATCTTCTTAGATAATCTTGTCCCTGATTTTGGATATGAAGTATAGTTGCAAGGTCGCCTAACTTTTGATAATATGATTAAACAAGCTGTGAGGATAGAAGCATTTATGTTCAAGAAAGGAGAGTTGATTTTGAACAAGGATAACAAACAAGGGTCTTCCTCCTTGAACAAAGACAAAGGTAATTTTTTCAACAAAAATAGAGATGTTGTAAATGATGGATTTGTTGACAATGTGACCCTAAAACCTTCAAAGTCTATTTTCAACCTTACCTCCAGCTTACAAGCGGCCAAATCCATTGAGAAGGCTATGACAGATACTCAACAACCTTCAAGATTTTACAAGAACAAACCTTGGGCCTCTCGACCCAAGCGTGAGTTTACTTCCTTGGGAGAACCCCTTGATGTGGTTTACAAGACTCTTGTGCAAAACCAAATACTCACTCCTTTGGAAAATTTATGTCCCTATGACTTGCAACCGTGACCTGCTTGGTGGAATGAAACCACATACTATGATTATCACCAAAACAAGGGTCATAAGACTTCTGGTTGCATTCAGCTTAGACGTAAGATCCAAGATTTTATCGAAAATGGGGATATTGTTGTAAGTGGTCATAACAAGAACTCAAATCATTAGGCATTTAAATATCCCTTTCCTCCTCACGAGAAGGGCCAATCTTCCAAGGCCAAGAATGCCAACAACAAGGTTATCTACACATATGGTACCAACAACAATGTTATTAACATGATTGAACCTATGGAGGTCAAATATTGTGATGTGATCACTATCAAGGGGAGAGAGGATGCTCCTAAGCCTAAGACTTTATTTGTCTTGCGAGGCCCTGTGTCTCATTCCTCCAAACTAGAATCATCTTGGGATTATGCGAATGTCGTTACTCGATCTCACACAAAGATCACCATTAAGGGTCCCGACCCTTCTACATCCACACTAAAGAAAATTATGGATAAAACTGTTGTTGGCCCTGCCAACAAGAACTCAAAATCCATCCTCACACCTAGTACTTCTAATTACAACATTCTAGACTAGTTGCAACGTATCAATGCTCAGATCACTATCTTTGAGCTATTATAGATCTTTCCTGCTCATAGGAAGATTCTTGATAAAGCCCTCATTGAGGCAAATGTCCCAAAATATTTGGATCTTGACCAGTTTCTATCCATGGTAGGTCACCTGACCTCACCACATTATCTATCTTTCTCCAAAGAAGATGACCATTCACTGAGCCATCCGCACAATGCCCCTTTACATATAGAAGTCATGATAGGCCCAAAGTGCATCTGTCACGTCCTCATTGACAATGGTGTTGGCCTTAATATTTTCTCTGTTAAGCTGCTCACCCAATTAAGCTATGATGAAGATTGCATAGATGCCTGCAAGAAAATCACCATTAAGGCATATGATGAAGAGGAATGGAAATGCAAAGGTCTAGTTGTGCTACCCATCTGAGTTGGACCTGTTGAGATGGATGTTATCTATCAAGTTCTAGATATTCCCCTTGCATATAATATACTATTGGGTAGACCATGGATCCATGCAATGCAGGTGGTTCCATCCACGTATCACCAATGTATCAAGTTCCCATTCCATGGAGTAGTAGTGACAGTACCTGCCAATACCAACTATTCTTGCAACAAACTCACGCAATTTGTAGACAGTCTTGTCCCAACTAATTGGGAGTCTACTAAATTCTAGGATGCCAAACTCAAAGAAATTGAATAGACTCTGAAGCTCAAAGACATAGGCATGGGGGGGTATTAGATAGAACCTGTGTTATCATTAGCAGCTTTTCCTCCATCTCCACGTTCCTATGGGAGACCCTTTGAGAACAATAAACCCTCTTCCAGTTCTCCTCAAATAGTCTATGATGGTGCCTTTGTATAGGCCACAACGCCACTAGAAGATGAGGATGAGGAAAGAGCTATTACAGCTTGTCTTTACAAAGAGAAAAACACATCTGAACAAATCACTCCTGCTCATGATATAGAACATGAACCAAATAGTGAAGGATTCAAGCTCATGAAGTGCTTTGGTTATAAAGGGAGTGGCCCTGTAGGGGTGAATGATAATGGCTTACTTGAACCAATCAAAGCCATAGGTCATTGAACCAAGGACACTATAGGTCTAGGCTTCAAGAAAATCCTATTTCATTTAGGGATCAACAAATTTATACCAGAACCAGAATGTAAGCCAAAACCTGAAGACACTACCATAGTTGCAAATCCAGAGGACAGTTCTGACGAGGATATCTTTCCCTATCCCATTCCTCCAGATCTTACCGCATTCTTTGAAGAACTAGATGATCCTATTATACATGTCAATCTAGTAGAGACTGATAGTGATTTTGATGACACCACTTCAGTGCATCTACTCACATACAACCAGTGGAGAGCAATGCAAATTGCCAATCCCAAATTTCAAGGTGAACAATACATACCGTCATCTTTCCAAGAGCAGTTTGAACGAGATCAACTTTAGCAAACCATCAATACTAAACGAGATGAAAATGAGCTAGATGGTATAGAAAGTATTGATGGAATTCTCATATTAAGCATCACTGATGCACATGAGTATGAGTTTGATTCTCTGTCTGATGCAACTTTTGATAAAGATATAGATTATTTTCATGTGTATGAAAACCTTTTCAAAGTAGGTGAAGGGTCTAGTGTTAGGATGACTGAGTGTAATTTCACTAACGTTAACATTCCCTCTACTTCCACTATGAGGAATCGAAAGGAATCAAACACACCTCTAGATGAGATTTCTATGCTGTGAATGCACTTGAACCTGCCACTTCTCTTTCACTCTGCCATCCTGATCTCATCAACTGGAACTCTCCTTCTCCATCTAGTGAAGTCCTTATGTTCTAGAATGACTATACCCTTTCCTGTTATCTCAACTCTTTCTAACCTGTAATGTTCTCCACCAGTGAAGATAGTATCAACATGACTAAAGTTGATATCAATTATCTCAGTCGCAAAATTAAAAGAAAAAAGAATAGGTTCTCTGATGTTGAAAACCATATCATGGCAGTGTCAAAGCCGAAAAAAGTAAAAATAAAAGACATATCTGAGGGTGAAAACCTCTCTGAGGCACCTAAGGATGAGATACTTGATACACTTCCTAGTCATTTTCAAGAAAGATCATCAGTGTTGATTGAGCCAACCCAACCAATGAGCTTGGGTACTGAAGTTGCACCTCAGATTATTCATTTAGCACAATCACTATCTACAAAAGAGAAAGAAGAGTTCACCAATTTCTTTCGAAGCAAGAAAATCAATTTTTCATGGACTTACTCTGATATGCCTGGGTTGGATCCTAATCTAATCATGCATCATCTATCTATTACACTAGGAATTAAGCCTATCAAACAAAAACTTTGAAATATGCATCGACATGTGGCACTCTTAGTCAAAGTTGAATTAGAAAAACTTCTCAAAGTTGGTTTCATCAGAGCCATTGACTATGCAGAATGGATTTCCAATATTACATTCCAGTTACTAAGCATGATAAATTCATTCAAGTCTACACAGAATTTTAGGACCTGAATAAAGCATGTCCTAAAGATGACTTTCCATTACCCAATATTGACATGATTATGGATATGACGACAGGCTATTAAATGTATTCTCTAATGGATAGCTTCTCTAGTTATAATCAAATAAAGATCATGCCAGAAGACCAAGAAAAGACTGCCTTCACATGTGCTTGGGTAATTTTTTGTTGGAATGTCATGCCCTTTGGAATTAAAAATGTTGGAGATACATATCAAAGGGCTGTCATGACTATCTTTCATGACATGATACACAAAACAATGGAAGACTATGTAGATGACACTTTGGCTAAAAGCATGCAACGGAAAGCACATCTTACAGGTCTAGGTCCTATACTAGATCGAATGGAACAATTCAGTCTGAGGCTCAACCCAAAAAAGTGTGCATTTGGTGTCACTCCTGGCAAGTTGTTGGGTTATATCATATCTACTAAAAGCATAGAGGTAGATCCAGAGAAAGTTCAAGCTATCATGGAAATGCCTCTGCCAAAGAACATCAGTTAGATGAGAGGACTTCAGGGAAGACTACAATCCATTCAGTGCTTCATTACACAACTAGCTGATAAGTCATAACCATTCATCAAGACTCTACATAAACATGTGACTTATGAGTGGAATGAAGAATGTGACAAAGGGCTCACTCAAATCAAGAAATATCTTGCAAATCCACCAATCTTGATGCCTCTTATTCATGGGAAGCCACTCATCCTTTATATCTCAGCTAAAAACACATCTTTGGGTGCCCTGTTGGCTCAAGAAGACCAAAATAAAAAAGAAAGAGCCATTTATTACATCAGTAAAACTCTGGTCTCTTATGAGATGAACTATTCAGTCATTGAAAAAGCTTGTCTAGCAGTGGTGTTTGCTTCACAGAAATTATGGCACTATATGCTTGCTCACACTAAAAGACTCATTGTTAAAATTCATCCATTAAAGTACTTAATAAAAAAAGCTTCCCTCACAGGCAAACTAGCAAAATGGGTTATGATACTCAGTGAGTTTGACATTGAGTATGTAGAGAGAAAGGCTATCAAAGGACAAGCAATTGTGGATCAGTTGGTAGAAGCTCCTCTCAAGGATCATCAACCATTGAACACTGAGTTTCTAGATGAGTCTATAATGCCTCTCACACATCAAACATGGAGCATGTTCTTTGATGGGTCTTTCACCCAGCAAGGATTAGGTGCAGGAATATTATTCATTACTCTACAGAGATATTCTTTACCAAAAGCTTACAAAATGGTGTTTCCTTGTACAAATAACATTGCTGAGTACGAAGCTTTAATCAATGGCATGAAGATAGCCATAGAATGGCATGTGGATGAACTTAAGGTCTTTGGAGACTCACAATTGGTCATCAATTAGGTTAATGACATCTATCAAACAAAGGATGATAAGATGGTACCTTATAAATGAATGGTCGATGATCTAAAAAAGTACTTTGCACACATCACTTTCCAGCAGGTTTCGAGAGTAGATAATAAAATAGTTGATGCCATGGCTACTATTGCCTCCATGCTACAAATGCTAGAAAATGACTTTAGACATGAATTCCTGGTGGAGACATTACACTACCCAGCCTACAATACCCCTAAATCTAGGATGATTAGTTTATTCATTGGACACAATTCATCCCTCTACCATCATATTTACTCCTACCTCCGGGACCAGATTATTCCAAACACCTACACCCAGAACAAAAAATAGAACCCTAATCCATAGTGCTTCATGCTATGTCATTGTAGCTAATGACTTGTATAGGTGAGGTCTAGATGAAACCCTCCTTAGGTGTTTAGAGTCTGACAAGTCCAAACGTGCATTAGCTGAGGTGCATGAAGGCATCTGTGGTTCTCATTCAAGTAATTTGACATTAGCTCATAAACTTATTAGAGATGGTTACTATTGGTTGGATATGGAAAAAGAGGCTACACAATATGCCACATCTTGCAAATAGTGTCATCTCCATAGAAATCTGATTTACACTCCTACCAAGGAGCTCATTCCCTTCATCAGTTTCTGGCCATTTAGCCAATGGGCCTTTGATTTGGTGGGTTAGATTCATCCATCTTCCTCTAGAAGACACAAATTCATTATCACTGCCATAGATTATTTTACCAAATGGGTCAAGGTAGTGCCTATAACTATAGCTGATAGAAAATTTGTAGCTTGGTTTATACTAAATTACATCATCTATAGATATGGTGTACCCTCCTCAATAATCACTGACAATGGGGGGCAGTTCAAGAACAAGGATTTGAAGGAATTATGCACTAAGTTCAAAATCATTCAGCACTGGTCTTCCATCTATTATCCCTAGGGTAATGGATAGGCAAAAGCATCCAACAAGATGATTCTCAAGATTCTACTCCGCATAGTTCACAAATCTAGTAGAGATTAGCACCTACAGATTAATCTGGCTTTATGGGCCTATAGAAAAAGCATTCAAACACCAATAGGGGCCATGCCCTTTACCTTATTTTATGGTGTGGATGTTTTGGTGCCTATTGAAGTTGAGATTCCTACATTGTGAGTCTCTCTGAAGGGCCTTATTACTGATGAAGATATTAGAATATCTCAGCTACAAGAGCTAGAGTTACTAGATGAACGTCAACAAGTGGCATTCGATCATCTCAGAGCATACCAGAAGAGGATGTCTAAGAGCTACAATAAGAAGTTTAGAGAAAGGGAATTCCAAGTGGGTGATCTCATCCTAAGACAGAACCCCAAGAATCAACAGTAACAGATCTAGAAAGGAAAGTTTGAACCAAACTGGCTTGGTTCGTACATTATCACTGCAACATTTGGGTCTGGTCCTTACCAACTCTCTACTACTGAAGGAGAATAGCTCAAAGAGCCGATCAACACTCTGCACCTAAAGCGGTTCTACAACTGAGACATTTTCTGTGTGCTCCTGTACATGCTTTATTTTGAAAAATCCTAAAAATTCAAAATGTCCTGAAAAATGATCATCTTAGTGAAAACTTGGTAAACAAGCGCTTTGATGTATCTATTATCTTGGTGAAAACCTAGTAAATAGGCACCTTGACAATAATCAAAAAAATTCAAAAATTGAAAAATACTAAAAAATTCAAAAATACAAAAAAATCAAAGAAGAGAAAAGTACAAAAAATTGAAAAAAGAAAAATGTGTCATTGATGAAAACCTAGCAAACAAGCATCATGGTAGCAAAAATAGAATCTCTGCCAAGATGGTGAAAACCTAGTAAACAGGTGCCTCTTTTTCCCTAATGCTATACCTATTGCAACACCACCTGGCCTTGTGCAATTTTCTTTCCTGCCTTTCCTACTTTAGTTTGTTTCCTGCTTTAGTTTTCTAGCTCACGCACTCGCTTTCAGCTATCTTTGAGACTATGCTCGACTCTACATGGATTGAAACTGGTCACACTTGGGGGCACCTTACTGGTCTAGGGGGCATTGTCCCATCATTTTTAGAGGATTTCCCTTGCATCAATCACCAATGGTTGTCACTGTATCTTCCTACTGATGCCTAGCTATTTTGAGATTTCTCTCCTTGAGGATCTCTTGTGTATCAATCACCAGTGATTCTCACTGCATCTGCCTACTAGTGCCTAGCTATTATTGAGATTTCTCTCCTTGAGGATCTCTCATGTATCAGTCACCAGTGGTTCTCACTGTGTCTTCCTACTAATACCTAGCTATCACTTGGATCTCTCTCTTGAGGATCCCTTGTGTATCAGTCACTAGTGGTTCTCACCACGTCTTCCTACTTATGCCTAGCTATTATTGAGATTTCTCTCCTTGAGGATCTCTTGTGTATTAGTCACCAGTGGTTATCACTGTGTCTACCTACTGATACCTAGCTATTTCTTGGATCTCTCTCTTGAGGATCCCTCATACATCAGTCACCAGTGGTTCCCATTGTGTCTACCTACTGATACTTCATTTAGCACTCTAATTTCTCCTTGAGACTATCTCTCATGTCAGTCACCAATGGTTCTCACTACATTCACCTACTGTTGCTATCCTGTTGAGACTTCTCAAGTTGTATACTTCTGGTCTGATGTCAATCCACTAAAACTAAGACTAAAAATTGGATTTGTAACTCTCTGAAGCATGCAGAGATTTTCTTTTGTGTGTTTTTCCTTTCGCTTTATCATTTCTCCTTGAGAAACTCTAAGATGTCTCTCTTGACTGAGAGAAGCAAAGACTGGGGGCATGATCTTTTCTTTTCTTTCTATTTGTTGGTTTAGTTCCAATGATCCAAAGGATCCATATAAGAGGGGTGTCCACTTTGAGATCCTTCATCTCATGTTGGATGGCCATGTGTACCTCGAATCCTTTTATAAGGAAACTTTGGTGAGGTTGGTTCTTCTCCTTGTCTATTTGAGGGACTTCTTTCTGCTATAAGTGAAATTGCAAATGCTCATCCTGTGAAGTGAACATAAGGCTCACTGCGAGCACCTTGATCTGCTTATCATTCACTTAGAAAAAGGAGGAACTCTCACATGTTTGGCATGTTTGTATGCAAGAAACATTCAGGTCATCCTAGAAACTATGCTTTGATGCTTATGTTAACTTTCTAAATCAAAAGGAATAGGTGTTCAGATCAGTCTGGCTTCTTGTGCCTTAATACTTACACCTCACTCTGACAAATCTAAGACTAATGTCATATTCATTTTCTCATGATTGCAATGTTAGTGAGAGTTGTATGACATTCTATGATCATCCGATACTAAAAACTCTATGATGATAACCTAATGGGCCCAACAACCAAGTCTTAGGGTTTGCATTTAGCTTAGGCTTGCATTTTCATTCTAGGCTTCCATTGAGACAATGTTTTGGTGTTCACTTAATTGTCTCCTTCTTGATTTATTCACCGAGGGTTCTCATTTCATGTCCTGGGTTCATCTTGGCTACACAAGTGTCTGATCCTCGCTCTTGATCTTCAAATATTATTTTGGTTAGTACCTGCCATGTATTGCGACATCCTACATGAGATGATTAGTACCATATCCATTACATTTCCAAATGCATTACCATAAACTCATATACATACATTATACACCTACATATTCATATACATGTGCATCCATCATAAGCATAAATCAAATTATTCATTGCATTTATCCATCATTGCACTTAACATTGCATACATATATACCAATAAAACATGTGCACATTCATTTGCATATTCATAAAGGAATTATGTGCATCTCATATATAATCCATACATTCATCATAGGAAACATTTCATAAAGCATAAATATCCAAAACAATATATAACATGTACAATGATACCAAAAGATGAGCTCATATATATATATATATATATATATATATATATATATATATATATATATATATATATATATATATATATATATATATATATATATATATATATATATATATATATATATATATATATATATATATATATATATATATATATATATATATATATATATATATATATCAATCAATGGAATGTCAGTATAAAATAATGGTGCTACTCGAGCACAATCTATCAAAAATGGGGCAATACATCAATGTATCATCATATGTCCTAGATCTAACTCTGCCCATCACCATTTGGTGGAGGTGGTGGTCCCTATGGTGGTGCCTATAGTGGTGCCTATGGTGGTGGTCCCTGTGGAACTTCCCATGCCCCAGCATACTCTGAAAATGGTAGAACTTGCTCTGCTAAATCTGGTACTACACTGACATAAGCTGCATAATAGTATGCTAGCTATGCAACCTCATATCAGTTCTCTATCTGAGCCCTAGCCAATGCCTTTTGTAGCCCTATGATCTCTTGATCTCTCTCTACCACCTGGGTCTCCTGCACGATGACCTATGTATGAAAGTCATCTCTCTCTCTCTGCACATGTCGGATCCTCTCTCGGCTCTTTCATAGAGCCTCCTGTAATTGTGTGACCTGACCTCCCATAGGTGGATCCTGTGCAGCTTGATCTTGCATATCAGTGTCCCCAACCTATGCCTCCTTGTCAGGAGGCAACTGCTGAGATGTGTCTCTGGTCCTCTACCTAGTGGATCTACCATGTGTATCACTGGGGCCTACACCTAAATTTGTGCCCATCGGTCTAGCAGGAATGTCCACCTATTTGGTCCTTGGTCTAATCACCCGCTGCTACTATGCAAGCTATTGTTGTGGTACCTACTACTGTGGTGGTGGTTGGGCTACCTACTTTTGTACTACCTATTGTACCCTCTGGCCCATGCCAACATGATCTGTGAATCTTGGATAAGGATGTGCCAATATGTGATCCCTGTATGTAGGTGTCATCCCTGCATTGGTCCCACCTACTAAATAATCCCATCAAGCTGGTGGTACCCATGCCTCAATCATACATTTGCCCTAGTCTAACCTCAGCTTCCAGCCCTTCTTCACCTCATCGGTGAATCGAGCATAGCTATAGTACTCCTGAGAGACATCATGTGGCCTCTCATACTACTGTAAGACCTGTGTAAGAGGGAAGCACTCAATGATATAAATAGTACACCTGGTCAGAGGATGTGAAAAGAACATGTGAGGGAGCTCATGCCTAGTGTCATCCAGACCTCGGTCGCTACCCATGGTCACCAAACCACTGCAACCATGCCATCTAGCTGCCCTCGCCACTACTCCATCTTACCCAACATTGGCTGAGTCATAGGACCTACGTACCTATAGATATAGGGCTCCAATGGCTTTCTAGTATCCTAAAAAATTGGCCTACATACAAGGAGGTGCTCCTAGGCCCATATCTGAAGAATGAAGACTCCTGCAGCCATAGTCCTAGAACCCTGATACACGATCTCGTACATCTCATGATACATCTAGGCTAGCATACACTCACCCCATCTGAACCTCATAGCTAGCCTATCTAGCATCCATTGTAGCATGCCCCCCCAACCACACTCTAGCCTATGTTGTCCTTGATCTGACATAAGATAATAGCCTAGAAATGCTGCTAAAACCAACCTGTGGCCTGCTCCATATTGGCTGACCAAATCCTCCCATGAGATAGCTCAGCCCATCACTAGCTCATCCTGAAATATGGCTCCTAGTGCCAATGTGCCCACTCTCAATTGGATATCATACTCCATGCGTGCACCATGGAATGGTACCCTCAGAATCCTATAGATGTCCTTTAGGGTTACTATCATCTCCCCTATCGACAAGTTGAAGGTGTTCATCTCTGAGTGGAAATGATCAACCAATGTACCTAGTAGACCATGATTTACCCGAATGTTAGGTACATCATGTAAGTAAGACAATATCAACCCGTCTATGTGGGCAACCTTGGCATCGTCCAACCGTTGCACTAGCTCACTGATGACCAGGTGGTGAGACCAGAATGCAATATTTGGGAAGTTAACCTGCAATGCAAACAACAACACTCAATCAGTATCTCGATCATGATGATTTTCAAAGAAAAACAACAATTAAAGCTATGCACCTATCCTAAACTGCCTATCAGATGCTCTACTTGGAAAATTTTGCATAAACTTGGACTTAACCTTTCAAACTATGCAATAGTTTCCCATGCAAGGAAGTAGAGGCCCTGCGTGAGATTTCTCCCTCATGCAAGACTTTCTCTCAGTTCATGTGAGAGATCATCACTGAGGATAGTTTCTCACACGGTAGCGGTGCACACCTCGCGCGAGCTTGCGAAGGTGTCTTATGCAAGGAAGCCCTCTTTGGGTCTTATCTTGCATGAGAGGCACTTAAGGCCTATGCAAGGAAACTATTTCCTCACATGATGTTTGGCATGACAAGACTTAAAATGCATTAAATCTAACCTAAATCTCTAAAAAGCGATAAAAATTTGAAATGCAGGCTGAGTGTTCGACTATTCACAGGTGGGTCATAGTCTGTCAGTTGGTTGTGTGATTAGGAGTGCTTGAATCAATGTGATTTCACTAGCATGCTCTCCATTTCACTTTGAGCTCTCAAATTCGCTAAAGACAAAAGTGAATAATGAATTGAAAATGACCCCTCCAGGCCTTATATAGCTTTTGACCTAATTTTCAAAAGTGCTTCATTTTGTGCAAAAACTTCACCCTTGGCTAAATTGAGTACTCTAAATCCATTTTCAGGATCAAAATCAAAATCTGACATCTCTAGACAGCTCAAAATCATGTTTTAAATTTATAGGATCAACATGATCGGAGGCTTGTGCAGTCGACCTTCTGGTGACATTTTCTTGTTGGAATCTTATCTCATCATCACTTTATCAGCTCCTTAATTTATTTTCATCAAAATTAAACTGTAGTCAAATCTAGTCAACCATGGTCAAACTTGGTCAACAGGACCTCCAAATCACTTTGAATCGCTTCTGCAGCTTCTTGATTCTTCCACAATCTTCTCTGAGTTCCTCTGGATCTCTAATTTTATCTATATCTGCAACCTTTTGTTGTCAATCATCTTACTAATATGTCATTTTTTGATTTCTCTCCCGAGGGGGTAGGATGATTGCATCATTGAATCTCATCAAATCAATTCTTGAATCAGTGTGATCTAAATCAAAATTCCTCATTGCTCGGGGCATCTCATCACCAGGGGCATCTTTGGGCCTCGCATCTTGTCATCTTTTTATCTATCTGTTAGGTATTTGAGTAATCTAACTCGAATCCTCAAGGATCAAGCTTCATTTTGGAGATGGTTCTCAAAATCTCATTAGGTATTGGGAAATCTAACCCTAATTCCTGAAAGTCAAGCTTCGTTCTAGGGATAGCTCTCAAAAACTCTTTTTGACCATTATCTGGGTAATCTAACCTGGGTCTTAGAGGACTAAGCTTCATTCTGGAGATAGTCCTAAATCTAAATCAGTTATCATTTAATCAATAGGTATTAGGGCAATCTAACCCTAACTTCTAAAGATTGAGCCTCATTCTAGGGACAGTCTTCCTTCAAAGTGGTAATTCGACCGATGCCTTCGCAATCTAACTTAGGCTTCAGAGAATCAAGATTTGTTCTAGAGCTGGTTCTAGAAACTCAATCTAATCGGTGTCTTGGTGAGCTAACCTCAGCTTCTGAGGGTTAAGCTCCGTTCTAGAGATAATCCTGAAAACCTCCTCAATTGTCACATCAAACTATTCTTTGACTCAACACACTGCTCGCACATCAATTCAAAGAGGGGCAAAATGTAATACCCCAAAATTGGAACCTTGCAATCTTAATCAATTTTGGTGCATTCCTTCAAAAGTTCTACATCATCAAAGTCCTATTATACTAGGCAATTTTGTCTCCTAATTGACTTTATTTGACTCCGTGTCAAATGCAAAAAACCCTAAATTTACATTAATCAAATACTATATTTAATTCCTAAATATCAACATTTATTGGCTAAATAAACCCTATGATTAATTAATTTAAGTCTATAGTCCTAGTTCTTTAATTAAATTAATTCCACCCCCTTTAGCTAATACACATCAAAGGAATTAAATAGTTATTTAGTTCTTTAAATGAAATACTCTCATTTGGATTTAATAATTCAAATCATTCGAAAAGCCACCCATGTGGCAATATTTCATTTAATTAATTAGATAATTCTCTCCAAATTATTTCACCTCCCACCAAGGAGATGAAGAGACAACCGTTTCTTTGCAAGAAACTCTTCAGTCTCCACCTGGGGTCTTTTATATTATGAACCTCTCATTCCTCATTTGAGGAGGCAATTTTTGAGTATCAAAACTATAGCGAATTGTTGTCTCATTTTCATATTTCTCAAGCTTTTCACATTACATATTTAGAATAATTTCAATTTCTTAGCATAATCTTGCACTCTCATCTTTAATCTAGTTTTCTTATTATGTTCTTAGTTTAATTCTCATTTCATTTTCAAGCTTCTTAGATTACTTTGGATTCTCATTCTTAGATTACAATTGCATTCTCATTTTAGCTTAATTCATCTCATCTACAATCATTTTCTTAGCATTTAAATCCTCCATTGTAGCTTGGTCTATGGTTGTTGGGCTCTCAATTCTGAGAGTAATTCAAAACCCCATCTAAATAGGAGGCAACAGGTCGATTCAATTGAGTGTGCGAAGTGGACAATTCATGTTCATCTTCGTATATGATCATTGAGCAATGACCATGTTGAGGTCTATGGCTGATTTTGAGGTCCATATTCAGACATAAATAGTACTAGGTTGAAATGGCCCATTTCCAACAATTCTTTAATGGTTTTCTCAATTTCTTCTTTAAATTTGTGGGGATGCATGTAAGGTGTGGTTATCATCAGACGGGCTCCTGCTTCTAGTTCTATGGTGTGCTCAAAACCCATTTTTGCAGGAAGCCATGGTGGAATATCCTCAAAGACCTTCTTATGTTTTTTAAGATTGGTTGGATATCTACATGGATTAATGGATCTTGGGATGAATACTTGTCCATTATCATGCATTTTATAACCCATTCTACTTGGTTATGTCTAAATATATTTTTCATCCTATTACATGTAATCACCTTTGGAGATTCATTAGGTAGTCCCTTTAAAGTAACTTCTTGCTCATTATGATTTAAACAAATTTCTAAATTGGGTTGATCTGGATGATAAAGCTCCCTAATGAGTGTATCCAAGGCATTCCCAAAATTACATCATATTGTAGATTTACAACATAAAAATATCCTTTAATAGTGTGCTTATCCACGATGATTTCTACTTGTGGTATATTTTTTGTACATGACTCAATATTCCCATTTGCTAGTGCTACCTTGAATCTGTTGAAGTCTTTAGTCTCTAACTTCCTTTTGGATACAATACTTTTTCTAATAAAGTTGTGTGATGCTCCACTATCTACAAGAGCAATTACTTGTTGTCCTTTAAGTGTTCCCTTGATTCTAAAAGGTTGGTGCTTATTGAATTGGGATATAGTGGTTAGGGATCTATGCTCTGCCTCATCCAATTTGGCTTGTTTGGTAGGATTTTCCTTTTCTACATTCGATGTGACCTCTATTTTATTCATTCTACTTTCACAAAGGTGTCCAAGTTTCCATTGTTCTTTGCACTTGAAGCGAAGCTTATTCCTTTTTAATTCATCACATTTCTCTCGATTGTCTTCCCTTTTGCATCTATTTCCATGTTCCCATAGTTCGTTGCAATGGTAATAGGATCTTTTCTTCTGGGGTTCCTTCTGGTGCTTATCCTCTTTATGGGGGGTTTAGTAGTGGTTGTTTTTAGTGGAATTCTTAGGTTTATCTCTTGAGGGTTGAGAATCAAATTTATTTTCCTTTGCAATTTCTTCGTCCAAACTTGTGAGGTCCATGGTACTGATTATGTTGTGGATGAAGTCTTTTAATCCCTCTACAAAAAGATATATGAGTCTTTCTTAAGAAATTTTAGGTACCAAGTCTGCTAGTTTTTGGAATTCAGCAGCAAATTCTTTAATTGTCCCCTACTGCCTAAGATGTGTTAATTCTTTAAAGTACCATTGTGTATGTTTTTGTTCAAACCTCTTGGTGATTCTTTGTGTGAGTTCATCATAAGAGGTTATATGTTGATGGCCTTGTGAGATGAGGCCATGATGCCACCATTCGTGGGTTGTTCCTGATCTATCTTTTGAATCCATCCTTGGGGTGAGAGTTTCTCGAAACCATCAAAGTTTGGGAGGGTTATTTTACGTATTCTCTCCTTGGGGTCTTTCTCTATCAGTTTCTTTCTTTTGACATGAGTGTTAGCTTTTATTTTCTTTTGACAATAGTCTTTGAAGGATACATGGTTTCTTAGATCGGGATCTAGTCTCAAATATGCTACTATAATTTCATCAACATTATCATGGGGTGGAGCATTTTCCTCTACTCTCATTTCTTCATGGTGTTCTTTAGGTAAAAAAGAAGGTCTTATGGGCCTGTGGTGTGATGTTTTAGGAGAAAAGTGATTATTATTATTATTATTATCATTATCATCATCATCATCATCATCATCATCATCATCATCATCATCATTATTATTATTATTATTACTTTATGAATCGTTGGAATTTGTATCCCTTCCATTGTTGGAATGAGATAAATTATTTCTTATGCTTTGTATATTTTGGAGGAGTTGATTAGATTTTTCATTTTTATCCATGAGATCTTAAGTGGTTTGGTCTTCTTGCTCCATGAGGGCTTGGGTGGTTTGAGTTGTTTTCTCCTTGAAGTCTCCCATCTCATTACTTTATGGTTCACTCATTTTACTTCCCTTTCTTGTATATATTTGCATTAAATTAAGAAGATGGCAGGATTAATGCTATAATACCAATTGTGATGTCCCTTACCTAATGCAAGGCAAACCACATATTCACAATTTGAAAATAATTTAGCAATGGATGGGGAAATCTCATATAATTTACATTCACAAAATTATGTAACTTGCAACCATAAGGAAACATCAAACATAATCTATCTCCATAAGGATTTTACCATATATGTAAAATTTTAAGAGAGTGATTTATTTATGCATCTAACTTTTAATGGATTTAGAGAGGAGATGATATGGTTTAGTCAAACAATTCCCTTCTAATCCCAAGCACGGAGCTTTGGCCCTCTTGGCCTTGGGGGTATCCTCTAGTGCACCCAAGGTGGTCTACTTAGTGGATTGTTGAACTATTTCTCGGGTTCATCTTGATAACTAGTTAGGCTTGGTATGATAGGAATGGTGAGAGTTGGTAATCAGGGTCTCGACTTGTCCATTCTAAGTCCAAGAGCAGGACTTTGACTCTCTTAGCCTTGGTATCGTGACTTGACTTCTACCAAAGTGGTATACTTAGGTGAAAGTCCTATGCCTTCTTACTTAACCCTTCCCATCTCATACTAGTTGAACTTGGTGTGTCTCTTAATGAAATTAACATAGTAAACAATCATAACATATATAAGGAGAGAAAGAACCCACTATATATTTACCATATCTATACTAAATTTTGTGATTTCTTAGTTATTAGTGTCAGAGAAAAGAGTAATTCTGGGAATGTTCACACGGTCTTATTTTTACCATTTAAAGCTAGTTGGATCAGTTTTCCAGACTAAGGAAAAAACAGAAATGATAAACCGCGATTATCATAGCTTGTTAATAAGAACAGAATTTATGTTTTAGTATATACTGATTTAATAAGATATCTTATTGGTTTAATTATTTAATGATCTTGATGTTGTTAATTCCAACCACTATCTCCAAATTAATTATAATCCTAGAGTACGTGGATTGAGTATTTATCAGATTACTTATTGTTAACAGCATACCTGACTTATATATTCTTCCTGGCGTTGCAATAGAAATCGGACTTAGGTATGTCTTCCATTTTCTTCTTCACTGATTTAATTCAAAACATTTCTTCACGTTCTGTATTGTAAACCATTCACTATCCATCCCTGCGTTGCTCTACCTTTAGTTCTAACATATGTTCTATATCCCCTGTGTGTGAAGAGGTGTTCGTGTTTTCCATTAATGGGTCACGACCTTTCTAAAATCAGCGACGTATTATTCAAGTCGATTAGAATGGCGTATATTGAAGTATCATAAATATTTACCGATGTATAATCGTAGGTTGATTACTATTCCATTATATTTCAAAGATTAATTAGTTATATATATCGATTTATACTATTAATATGGATTAATTTTTATATTAATTATATATTGGTTAATAAAGAATTATTGGTACTATATCATATTATATTGATTAATAAATTATTTAATAATTTGACTATTTTTATTGATTATTAATAAATTATTAATTATGCGTTATTATTATTATATTTACTAATGAAATCAGACACTTTTTCTTTAATTCCTTGTTTACAATACATTAAGTCAAATAAATCTTATGACCAATATTGTTTTGAAATTGTCAAATGAAAGTATTAGAAAGCTTTTGAAAGGAATCAAAGGAGGCACATATCAATACCATTGCAAGTCTTTATCTTGGAAGGTTTTAGCAAACAATTTATCCATGAACCTATGATCATGAGAGAAATCAGTACACAATGTTTGAAAGGTTTTGACATGGGTCAAAGGATCACCTTTACCATTATAAGTCTCAAGATGAGAAATCTACATTTACTATGGAATAATAGCACAAATGATATCCAATTACAAAAGGACTATCAATATGACAAGTAGGAATGTTGAACTTTGATTTGGTCATGGAAGCAATTTTTTGTTGCAAGGAAGACATGGTTTGAGCCAAACTACTAATAGTGGAATGACTAGAAAGAGTTGTAGGAGATACATTTGAGATGTTTGGAGCATTGTGAGAAATGGAGGGAATAGTGGAATATGAAAAAGGAACACTATTGTAAGTGGGAATTGATGAAGGTAAATAAACGCATGGCATACTTGAAGGAATAGTGGAAACAATAGGATTAAGGATGCTAACATTTGTAGGATTAATATTTTGAATGGAAATTGTTATTATAAGTGGAGAATAAGTGGACACACTAGGATTACAAGTAGAAAAAGGCATGAAGGTCTCAACACTAGTGGTAAATAGAATGAAACCTAGATATTGCGAACAATATATACTAGGATTGATATTCTTATCAATGAGATGAGAGATACCACACAAGATATTAACACTATTTTTCATCATTATGAATTATCTTCTTCAAACATTCTACAATGGATATATGACCTCGAGATTAGAGTTCTCTTTGTTAGAATATATGACGAAGTGTTGGAATTGGTTTTCATTTATGTCAAACTTCTTACTGACACTCTGCTTGTTTTGGTTGGTGTTTGATGTATCCTATTAGTTGTCGGTGGTGTAACAGGATTTTTTGGTTAGTCACAGGAAGGTTCAAAATAATGAAGACATCCCATGTTCCTTGGCATGTCAAGTTCTTCTGAGATGGATCTTGCATTAAATCTTCACATCAATACTCTATCAGTGGTAACATCTATTTTTTTATCCATCTTTTGGACTTGATTGTGGTATTCAAATGGCTTTAGTGAATGCAATGTGTATTATAATATCCTAAGTCTGGCCTATCTATGGATCATATTGTACTGTGTTATGTTCTCTTATGTATGTCCTAGATTTAGGACCAATGCTATGAAGTAAATGTAATTATAATATTTGTTTCAATTAGTGATGTAACACATTTAGTTTGAAGTCAACATATGTAAGATTAGATACTAGTATAAATAAAGAAGAACTTTTTTGTATCCAAAAGTAGAAACAAGGTAACGATAACAGTATGATGTGTGGCTTGTGTGGATGATATGTGAAGTAGTTGTGAATCTGATTGTTGGAGATTTGTGCTCATGCATAGAAACCTATTGATCTCATTGTTGGATTCTCTCTCTTTTCATATTTTTTGAGCCTTGTGTATTAACAGTGAGCCATTGTGTATCGACAATGGGCCTTAATATTCTGGAAGTGAGCCTTTGTATCTACACTGAGTAGTCTTGACAGTGATCCTTTATAAAAAATGCCATAATGGTGTTACCTTAATAGGTGTTTTTACATTTCATGAGAATTAGCTTCTTTGTGTTTTTTCCCATCTTGGGTTTTTCATGTAAAATCTGGTGTTCTCTATGTCAATATTTTTTGTATTCTTAATTGCATATATTTTATGTGAATGTTGATGTGCTTAACTAATAGATCTTAAGTTTTTATCTCTATTAATTATAAGTTGACCAACAGATAAAAAAATTTGTAAGTGTGTGTGGGAATAAATGATTCTCCCCCTCTCAGTTAATCGGCATGTTTAACACTCGTGTCCTAATCATTGTTCAAATTTATCAAAGTCTTTGGAAATTTTTTGAACTTGCATAGGAGGGACTCTTAAGGCCCCATATTCATCATCATAAGAGTTGTAAAAAAATTTCTCTATAACAAGATTAATGTCATTACTATGCATGTTGATCTCATCAAGATTCCTAGGAAAACTAGAAGGCCCGGGATCAAAGGAACCCATAAATTGTCTACAACTTCTTCTAACTTGAATGCTATAAGTAGGACACAGTAATAATACTCATGCACAAGAGAATAAAATAATTATAGATCTAAATGAAAACTTAATATTAGAAAGAGATATGCAATTCAACTTAACAAAATTAGTAATTTGTTTAATGAAAAGTACATCCAATGTGAAGCACGCATACAATAGTGATCTAAATTCATAGAATGTACCAAAGATGTGATTAATGTAAAGCATATAATGTAGATCTAAACACAAACTAAGAATTGGAAATGTTGAGTCGGGTTCACCAAAAATGTGTGTGGTGAAGAGGGAAGTAATGACATAGATATGTAAAATCACTTCTCATTTTCACTAATTACACATTTTGGAAGGAAAATACCCCACTAGGTTCAAGAGGAGACTCAAACACTAAGTGGGATAGTAATTCCTCCACTTAACTATGTGATTAATGAAATTATAATAAGGAAATATGGTAATGTAAATGATTAATTATGAATTTTATTGAAAAACTGGTAAAAAGAAATTGTAACAGATAGATAGTGAAAAGAATTTTATAGAAACAAAAATGAGAAGACATATCTAACCCATGGCTGAAATATGAGATAAAAATTTAGGGTACATGTTAGCAATGATGAGATGTAGCTAGGAAATGTTAGGAATAGTGGCATGTCCCTAGTGTTTTCGTATGAATTTTTCATAGATCGTCTAAATGTTCTTGATCTACCCAGATTTTATCCAATAGCTTCATAATTTGTTCCTACACATGAAAAAATAAGGGAAGAGGTTGGATAAAGGGGTTTTCCTTGGTCAAAACCCTACTTATAAATCAACCTTATAAATGAATAAAATTGCATAAAGGATAGTAAATAGAAAGACAAATAATAGATAAATCTTGCATAAATCCTCATAGATGGATGTACAAATTGCTCATAGCCATGAAGAATCTTGAATGTGTTTTAAATATAAAGATTTGACCTTGGAAGAAGATGCAGAATTAAGGATTCCCTAAAAAATGAATAGATCTATAAATTCCACTCTTCAATCTTGAATGTAGATATGTTTGATAACCACTTGTAAAGAAAGAGAGCGAAGATGGATCTTCTTGCTTGATTGAGAACTCCTCTACTTGGCCATCATGGGTGAGAAAATTCCATCAAATAGAGAATATCTTCCTTTGACTTGAATGACCTTGAAGAATTGGAGACTTGGAGATCTTTATCTTGGGTGCTTGTCTTCAAATCTTGAATCCAATTTCTCAATCTCTCTTAAATGCTTGAAAATCTTGATAGCTTGGTTGAAAAATTTGTAGATCATGTATGTATATCAAAAAGAGGAGAGATGGGGAGTTTTATACTCAATTCATCATTTTAGGATTCAAAATTGATCCAAGAATACCACAAAATAAAATCTCTTGAGAAAACCTCGATGCTAGGCTTTAGGTGATAAACGGCCCCAAAAACCTAGGGAAAAGTCACCATT
Organism: Chamaecyparis obtusa; assembly: GCA_027943335.1. NCBI lineage: Eukaryota > Viridiplantae > Streptophyta > Pinopsida > Cupressales > Cupressaceae > Chamaecyparis > Chamaecyparis obtusa. The sequence continues at coordinate 105,924 of BSBK01001127.1, forward strand.
GGACACATGTCCCATGAGAAATGGGTTAAAATTTTAACTAGAGGTCAAGGAGAATGAAAGGGGGTGAGAAAAGAGGAGTCATCTTGTTAGGATCAAGCATAAGAGACATTTTGATCTCAAAATCACCAAAGTGGGTCTAATAGATCCTAATAAAACATCCAATCATGGGTGGTAACTCTTTAGGACGATATAGGGGCATATGAACTTTGATTAAAGTATCTTCTCTAACTCTACTTTGACTAAGAAGGCCACCTTATGATGTGGTTTTATAAGATTTTGCCTCACTATTTTTACTTTAGGGTCAATGGCAAGATGGTGAGCCACTAGATTGTGGTTCAGTCTAGGCATGTGTGCATAAGACCATGCAAAGTTTATGGGTCCTCAATAAGAAGGGCTTAAAAAGTGACATATTATTCATACGATAGTGATGTTTCCCAATATGTGATGTGAGGGCATTCTTTAGTGCCCAAATTAATAACCTATGTTTCTTCAATTAAAATAGATGACCAGTCTAACTGATATGCATTGATAAGGAGAAGAGGAGTGTCCTCATTTTCTAGCACCTCAAAGAAGTTTTCACTAGAAGAATTGTCCTTTATTTTTACTTTTTGTGATCTAGAAGTTCCCTAGAGGGGTTTTCACTTGGACACCCTTGAATTTTCTCTTTATTTTTATTTTTGCGACTAAGGACTTCTTCCCCAAAATATGCTTGAGGGTCTAGCTTGTAGACACATGTAGAATCATGCCCTCAATAATGTAATTGTTCTATAGCTCCCAATAATTATAGGAATAGTGCATCACTCTAAAACACATCAATATGAGTGATATTTGGTTGTTACTAATCTATGAGTTTTGGATGTCTAAGTAGAAGGTCAATAAGGTTAATGAAAAATTGGTGAAGGATAGAGTCACCTAAAAAGGATTCATCACTAAGGACATCATAGGCTCTCTTGAATTCCTCTTCATGAATTCCTTTTATAGTTATGAGCTCACCTTACACATTAAGAAGAGTTCATTCAGTTCCATTGGTTCCATCACTCATGGTATAACCAAATCCAAGCCCTTGATTTTTAGGATGCTTAGAAGGCTTGATAGGGGTATGTACTCCTTATCCTTCATGGCCTAAACCACCACCTTGATAGTCCTAATTATTAGTGACCATTTTTTGGGATGTTGGATATTTAATCTTGAAATAAACAAGGATTTTAATATCTTCTACTAGGAGATCTTGGTACAACCATCTATTTATATTTTTTTCCATCTCTTCATCATCAATATTCCCATGTTATTGGAATGAAGTGGAACCAAATTTATTAACAAGTGGCTCTTTTTCCTTTTATTAATGATAAGGGAATCCATGGGTGTGAGGATCAAGGGATAATACCCCTAATACAAAGTGTGTGCTATGAAAAGCACCTTAATAGGGTTAGTATTGCAAATAATAGAAAATAATAACTAAATTACCACAAAGAGTAAGTTATTTAAGAAAATAAATGACAATTAAGAAGTTTATGGACCTCTATTTAGATTTTCTAATGCAAATCTCTCAGCAAGCTTCCATTAGTGACAGCTCTAAAATGAGAATTGTATGATAAAAAAACTAAAAGTTCAATTCCAAAATGAATTAAGCCTTAATTAGTACTAAATTTTCCTTTCTAACTCAAAATTGAAAGAGGTTTGATGCTATTCTCAAATTTTTGGATAATAATTGAGTGATTTATGTCTTGCTTTTATAGATTTTGGCAAGGGTAGGGCATAGATTTGAGTTGATCATGGTTGGATTAGGGTTAAGTCCATGGTTCCACCTTTGGAGACAATTTAAATGGATTGTCCTCAAAGCTTGGGACAAAGAGACAAAATGGGTGGCCAAGATGCTCTCACTTTATGTGTGATTGAGATTCATTTTGAGGTTGATCCATGTGATTCCAATTCTTAAATCATATTGGTTGATGCATTTTCCTCCCATTTGGTGTTGAGGAAAAATAGGGATTTAATAATTGAATTTATTTAATTTGTTTAGCCATGTGCACCCCTTAAATGGGTTGATTTGATTTAAATTGAACTATACAATTAATTATATTAATTGCACACTTTATAGATTTAACTTGATTTATTTGATTTAGATTGATTTAATGGCTTTTGATCTTCAATTACAATTTGGATTATGGATTGATTGCAATTTTACTTTGATTTTAGCTTGATTTGATTTTATTGCTTTGATTTTTCCTTGGTTTCTCACTTAAATTAATCTTGTCCATTTTCAGGTGATTACAAATGCCCCTCTTTGAATCGATGTGTGAAGCGTATCGGTTCAAAGAATGTCCTAATTGTTTTTATGATGAGTCACTGATTAGATGATGTTCGATTTGATATTTCATAAAAGATGCATATTTTGATAATAAGATTGATGTAGTTCTAATTGATTGAAGTCCTTGATGGTCGATATGATGATAGGTTATCGATATGATGTATGATTCGATCTAATTTGATGTTTGATGCCACACTTGATTGATAACCGATAAAATTTTTGATGAAATATTAAGCTCTGATTTGATGTTATGCTCCTGATTTGATGATTATGATGTCGGTCCTGATTGTCCGAGTATATGCCCCCTCGAAAATGAAATGAAATTTGATCCTGGTGTAAGATATTGCATTTTCGATCACTTAGTGTGGAAAAATATTTCATTATGAGTAAATTTTGATTTCATTTTTGATAATGTATTTATGATGTTGTGATAACAAATACCCTTGATTTGGAAAAAAGGGTGTTTAAATTGGGTTCCTGGTCATTTTTTGCTAAATTGCACCACTTTTAGGTCAAAATGGCCTATATAAAGGGGTAAAAGGTCATTTTTACTATTGATTTTCACCTTCCCTTTTGACTTTTTCACTCTAACCCCTTTAAAAATTTCTGCAATGGTGATCCCAATTCGAGAGCATAGGTTCGAGCGAGGTCATCGATATCAGCATCCACCTAGCTACGGATCTCCGGTATGTACCCCGACAACTTTTCTTGTCTGATTTTTGCACTTAATATTGAAAATTTTGGACTTTTCTATTAAAAAACCTTTTTTTTTCTTTTTTAAAATTTAGTAGCGCGTACAATATTTTTAATAGCGCGCATACATTTCCTGTTACACATCTATGGTTTTTCGCTTTGTGTTTAAACTTTTCAATAGCGCTTATATACACTAAATTAGGGCATGTTTCGCGTTCACCCTTTCCTACAACACTTTCACATTTGATTGTGCTTTTAATACTTTTAGCAGCACGTAAAAGGCTTTCCTGTAACGCATACTAAATCCTATAGCACGTACACTTTGTTGTAGCGTGTAGAATAATTTTTGTTGTGTGTTTGATGTTTTAGGCAACACATTTGATTTTTAGTTCTTTTAAACAATAAAATAGTGTGTACACCCTATTTGGTCAAATTTGTGAGCCTTTCAATCAGTTTCCCAATCCATCTGATATCATCAAGTTATCGATTGGCTTAGGTTTTTTATTTCTATTTCTAGCAAGTTGTGTGATGTTAGTTTGAGTCATTTGATATTAAATGTTTGATTGATAAATCTTGATTTTGATGACGGATGGTGATAAATTTTCTGTCCTCTCTGAATAGAATCGGGAAAATTGTTTGTGGTTTGATTAGATTGATTTTTTGATTGACTTAAGATGATCCAATATGTGATGATTTTGATTTCTGATGTGTTTAAACTTGATTTTGCAGTTTTCACTTCAGAAGCTAGTTGTCTGAGGCCTGTTTCCTCTGCCTTTTGATATGATTGATGACTTGAGCAACCCAGAGCACTGAGTTATAAGATGATGTGGGCTATCTTTATTTCTTTCTCTCCCTCAATTCTACATGAATCGAGGTCTTCTTACTACTATGGCAGAGCATTGGCACTTTGACTATAACACTTTCCACTTAGCAATGGGAGAGATGACCATCACTCTTGAGGATGTTTATCGATTGCTATAGATCCCACTCATGGGGAGATTATTTATTATGATCAGGTATATGATGGTATGATATGAAGACATCTATTTGCAGATCCCTCTATTAGAGATGAGATCATTTAGTAGGCTTAGTTTCCTTCTTTCCCCATGCTTCTTGTTATTCTTAGTATGCTTGTTGGTGGCTTCTTGGTTCTTGATCGGTAGGGTCGTGGTTTTGCTATTGGTTGGGGCTGGATACTTGAAGATAAGATTGCACATCCTTGTAGGTTCGATTGGGGCTCATGTGTGCTAGCTTAGTTGTATCATGAGATACATGATGTGGTATATCATCACGGGGCTACTCTCTCTACTGGTGTAGTCTTACTTCAGTTATGGACCTAGGAGCATATTCTCGTTACTCATCCTTTTATGTTCATCATCGGGATGTCAGATGGCCTTTTTCCTAGATGTACAAGGTGGTGGTTGTGTAGGCCCATCTAGGGAAGGTGGATTATTAGTGCCATATTATTGATGATATTGATCAAGTAGTTTGGCAACCTTACATTGGATGTGAGCCCTAGCCGAAGGATACAGCCAAGCTTCCATATACGTGCATGCCTCAGTGGATAATAGGGAAAACTCCCTTGGTGATCAAGTGGTTTTGTTTCCATCAGGTTCTATAGTAGTTTGGCAGGATACAAGGGATGCCTCAGGTGTTAGCCCTATATATGTGTGTATAGGTGGAGAGGTCCCTTTGGGGCCCTCAGATTGATTACAGGACAGTGCGAGATGAATTATTTTAGCTTCCCCATCTTGCATGGGATATGAGAGATCACATTTTTTATGCCGGCATGACCAACAATTATGCTCAGTGGTTTGTACAAAACTCTTTTGCCAGATTTATTGATCTGGCTGAGCTAGTGCCCAAGATTGAGGGCGAGTCAGATGATGATGGTGGTAAGAGACGGGGTCATCGGGGATGACAGGGTGGTAGGGCTAGATGATGAGGTAGGGTTGTTATTCCTATTATTGTTTCCCCCACTCCAGTCAGAGGGGGAGTGCAGATGAGAGGTGGGCGGGTGAGGGTGAGGGGTGGACCATTTAGAGCACTACATCAGGTGGGTTTGGACCAGTTGGCTAGATGGGGCCAACACAGAGTACGAGTGTTTAGGCAGGTTGGTGCATAGGTTGTGGCATATGTTGATGCATAGGAAGCACATATCTTTCTTGATCAGGCATGGGGGCCTCCAGCACATCCTCCTCCATAGGGTCTTATTCCTTCTCAGATTCCATCTTCTTCATCTCTTCCATCTTCTTGTGTTCTTCCATCTTCTTCTATGGCTCCACCATAGGCTCCTCCTACATGGGCTTGAGCATCAACTTTTGATTTTTGTGCTTTACAGTCTAATGTTTCAGAGATTAGGCAGCAGGTCAATCAGCTGGGTAGCATGATGCAGACTTTCACAACTACTATGAGTCAACATGGGCTACAAGCGAGCTTGAGTCGACGTCTAGATACCAGTCCTGATGGTGCTGGTGGTTATGGAAGTTGATGTCGTATGATTGATCCATTCATTTTTATATTTATGATGATTATTTTTTTGATATCGAGATATTGGACTCATATTCTTTTATCTAATGATGTTTATTTATGAGCGATACTTGTTATGTTTGATGGACTTTGATTCACATATTCTTATGGACTTTGATGATACCATGGAGTCTGATATTCATTGATAGATTTACTCTATATGATGTCATTATGTGTTGGTCTTTTTTTTAGATGCTTTATATGATATACAGATCTATATGATTCTATCTCTACATCCTTTGTTTCCATGCTTTTCAAATGCAATTTTTGATACGAATGCACATGTTTATGCTTATAAGTGCAAATGATTATCTTATTTATGACATAGACTAGATGTATGCATTTATTATATGGTGTAATGTATGATGATGTATAATGATGAATATGTAATGGTCTAATGATTAATTCTATGTGATGATGTTATGGATGCAAATTAGATGACATTATGGATAATGCAATGTAATGCGATGGATGTGAAATGAGACATAAATGTAATGAATGCACTTATATGATGTATGGATTTTGATGATTTAATGACAAATGATGGATGTAATGATAGATGATATAAATGATATATGGATTAATGATGATCTAGATGTAAATGCAATGACCTAATACACTTATTTTTAATATAATTCAATGCTTAAATGTAATGAACCTTAATGAATGCACCTATATGAAAGATGCAATGTACTAATTGTATGATTCAAAAGTGACCACACTTCTATGAACCATTACATGCAAGGTTTCTCAACAATGAGGCCTCACAAAGCGACTCATAGCTCTCTATGCATGGAGTTGCAAGGGACTTTGATAAATTCGCTCTCAGCTAGAGCTACAAACTAGTGACCTTGCTAGTCAACCATACAATGAGAGATTCACAATGAAGACAAGGGAAACAATGCCAATATCCCCAAATGGACTCAAGGTATGCAAATGCAATGCAAATCTAAATGATGATGCAAAATAGTCTATGAAGTGACAATGCAAATTAAACTAAGAAAGGAAATAGCAATGGATTACAATTCCCCTAATTAAGCTATGTGAAGCTAATCTATTGCATAAAAGGAAATTAAGCTAATATGCCATGATTATGCAACTAAACAAAGGAAATATGCAACTAAATGAGATGCAACAATGAAAAGAAAGTCTTCCAAACTTGATGTGGAATGTCTTCAATAAGCTCCAAATAACCTAGAAAACCTGCAGCATAACATTAGCATGAAAGAGATGGATGCAAATGAAAGAGAGAGCTCTCCTTTTATAAGAAATGAGGTGAAATAGACCATTGAGATTAAGAGGCAAAAGACTTAATCAATGGTGGAGAAAAAAGGAAGCTTGATCTTTGTGCACAAATATCCTTCAATGAGAAAATAGGAGTTGACTTTTGTGTCCATATGAGACAAAAAGTACTTTTTCTCTTTTCATAAAATAAGAATAATGCTTTATTTGTGCAACATAGGATAAGAAGAAAAGTGGGGCTTTTTATTTAATCAAAAGGGGAGGAAATATTCCTTTTAAATAAATAAAAACTTAGGATAAAATTGTTAGCCCATAGGATAAAAATCCAATATATGATCGAAATTAAGATTTGATTAAGAAATTGATAATGTTGAAAATATTGATTATTGATAAAACTGATTCAAAGATAAATAAATCAAATAAATGGGGCCCAAAGTCTAGGCGACCATTTTTGGGTGCATACATTTGCCCGTCTTTGACTAATGTGTGATCGATTTGGGAACACATGTAGTCAAAGAATGAAGTTGAAATGTGAGATCGATTTGGGATCACAAAATAACTTAGATGTGAGGTTGATTCAGGACCACACCCGAACAAACATAAACAAAGGCCTTTGAACATGAGGTCAATTCAAGATCACACTCAAAGTAAGAGATAAGAATCTCAAATTTGATCAAAAGCTCACAAAAGATGTCTGAATCAGGAAAATCAAGAGAATCAGGGATGAGAATCCCATAGGTACTGCCCCCTCAGAATTGAAATTGAAATCAGATAGAGGAGAATAGAAAATCGATAAAAGATGATCAAATCATAATTAATTATAATCAAAGATAAAGGATAATAGGATAACCATTAGGTCATGAAAACATGCCCCAGTGAGGAAGTAGAAGAAAAGAAATAGAAGACTAGAAATAGAGCGAATGAAAGACTAGAAAATTTGAGAGACATGGAAGGAAGAAAGTCCATCGAAAATCAAATTATGCCTCAAACAGTCAGTCAACTACACAGAAGAGGGAGAAGATTTGAAATACAATTTTGACAATCAAGATAACCTCAAATTTTAATTTTGAGTCCGAAAATGGATCTAGGACGTCGAAATTAGCTAGGGGTGCAATTTTCACACAATTCCAAGTAGTTTTGAAAATTGGTCAAAAATGTCAAAATGCTACATAAGGGGTGAAAATGTCATTTTCAAAATCATTTGAATTTTAACTATTTGAGAATCTAGAGCTCTAAGAGATAGCAATGGCTCAACTAGTAGGAGTTCCCATCCATAGACACCGATTTGAGTGCTCCTGGTTGCACAACCGACCTCCACATTATGGTGCCCTGGTATGTATCTGAAAACTAACCGTTGTTTGGGTCATTTATAGCATTTAATGCAAATTTAGCACATTTTGAAATTTTGAAATTTTGAAATTTTTAGTTTTAGGTGAACTATCGTGCGATACTTTAGAAGTATCATGCCCTTTGGGAAGAAACATCATGCGATACTTCACGGGTCCCCAAAGTATCACGTGCATATAGACACCAGTATCACATGATAGCTGGAAAAATATCACACGATACCGGGTGAAGTATCACATGGCCAAAGGTGTTTCGCACTAATATAAAGAGAAGTATCACATGATACTTCTCCGTAAAACTTAAAATTTGGATCATTTTGAGCAAAGTAAGACATGGGTCTAGACAATAGTTGTGATTTGTACTAATTTTCATCATAATATGCACTGACATATGGCTTGGTTGAATGATTTGTAGGAGGTCTTTCCATCATTGATCATCAGAGCACTGAAGGTGGTGGGATTGAGATGTGTCTAAAACCTAGATGATCTAGGTGAGGATGACATTAGAGTGATGGGATTCCAGTACCTACTGAGGTTCCCCTACATCAGAGCTGATCACGGGCTACTAACGGCCTTGGCAGAGTGATGGCATAGTGAGTACAACACATTTCACTTGCTGATAGGAGAGGCATCCATCACATTAGAGGATGTCTACAGGATCTTGCGGGTACCATGCCATGGCGAGCCTGTAAGTAAAATCATGTTTTGAGATATAATTGTGTAAGTGTAAAGTTTTCATATGATGAAAACTAACATGATTTGTGTGTTGGCACAGGTGTATTATGACTGGGATGCCACCGAGGGGTGATGATTGATACAGGAGATGTTCCAGGATGTCACCATTTTGGATAGGCATGTCAGCTAGGAGAGGCTGATAGATGATTTTGGTAGAGACTTCCCAGTGCCATGCATTGTGGCATCATTTATCTCATAGATCCTGATGACTGATCATAGTCAGAAGGGATTCCCTCTAGGATGGGGCAGACTACTGGTGGATTTGGTTGGGAGACCACGATGTATGGCATGGGGTCCTACCATACTGGCAGAGATGTATCATGAGCTGCACAAGGTTGTCTACAGGGACGGTCAGACATGGGCGTGTGGGGCCATCCTGGCATAGGTGTGGGCATGGGAGCACATTGCTATGATGCACCCCAAGGTTTAGCCAAGAGAGAGGAGATACATGCTCGCACAGGGGATGTGACACATTACAGGCAGATTCTGGATGAGATTACCTCAATCACATGGAGGCCATACAAAGATGTCGAGGCATGGGGTGATGCAGAGGATGAGCTGAGCTACATGCTATGTACCCGGCCACTGGTAGGCTGACACTTAGAGATTGTTGAGAGGTTCTACATCACTCAGGTATGGCGATAGTTTGGGAGGTAGCAGCGAGTCTCTACAGAGACCACTACATATGTGAGGGCCAGAGATGAGGAGGTACATGGGTGGCTACCCATGTTAGACTATCAGTGGGCTATTGAGGAGACAACTGGGATCAGGAGGGAGCCCTGGGAGTATCTCCTAGATATGGCAGATGTGGGAGCTGATGTAGCACATAGGGCAAAGTGACAGAGGGCACCATTCCCTCGATTTACTATACCAAATGCAGCACAGGTTGCCCTAGGAGGAGGAGATGGAGGAGATGATGAGGATAGAGGTGAAGGCCAAGTCAGAGAGGTGGGAGAGGGATCTAGAGCTGGTGGCCAGAAATGGCCATGAGGTCAGGGCTCAGGGAGTGAGGAGGTATAGAGACCTTCTCAGGAGCAAGTACAGGGATAGGTGGATCCAGCTACAGGGGATGATTTGAGAGCCCGCATTCAAACTCTCAAGGTAGAGATTCAGTAGCTAAGGGTCACTATAGCAGTACGGGATCAACAGCTAGTAGATCTGAGATCAGCAAATGAGAGATCTCAGGGTAGAGATAGCATGCCGCAAGATGGAAACACAGGTAGCTACACTAGAGACCTGATAGGAGGTAGCCAAAGCTGCATATTATCATGGACTCTATCTCTAGGCAGTGCCAGAGGGTCAAAGAGAACCATCCTACTCTCAGAGGGTAGGGGCATCAGACATGCTTCATGATAGGGCAATAGCCCCACCTCCTCCACCTCCACCAGCACCACATGATGGCACCAGCACATCCTAGGTCTAGGGCTTAGGCTTAGATTTATGTCAAATGATGCTATTGAGACTTTTGATCTAGTTGGGATCTCATTTGTATGGTTTATACCAGTGATGACATTGTACCATGACTTTGCTTTTATATATGAGATATACTGGATGTTTGATGTATCATATTTGATTGTCTCACTTAGATGTGTATCAGTTTTCATATGTATTGTATTGTCTTACTTCGCCCAAAATATTTATGTATGTGCTTATGTATGTTATCTCTCATAAATGTATGTTTGATTCTCATATATATGATATAGACTCATGTTTCTGAAAATGACATTTTTTGAAAGATAGACATGATGATATGATTAACCCCTTTTAATGAAAAGAACAGGTCATGATGAAAAAAACAAGGAGTGGAAGATGTGATCAAGAAGAAGGAAAGATGAGTGCAGTCAACTGACAAGTCCATGTGAGATGAAAAGGAGAGCTCTCTCCATATGCAAAGTGCAAAACTAGACTAATCATGAACCTAGAAATGAAAGCTACTATGAAAGTGGTTGACTTGCAAGGTCACCATGCCTATAGACATCTAATTATCATCATCAAGCATTAGGTAGCCTCGTAAGATCATACAATGCACATTAGCATAACTATGTGGATATGAATATGATCTTTATCAAATAGAAATGTGGAAATCTCATCTAGGCATCAAAGACATGTAGGTCCAGATGACTAATGTAGTGAGATCACCTAAATTTTGATATGGTGATATTATGCTTGTATCAAGACATATGAAAGTTAGGATAGCTAGAAGCATGCACTCGCAAAATAGTCAAGGATAATACCTTGTCAATCCATAGTGTCAAGTAAGACCAGCATAAAATGCTCATGACAGATAGGATCAATGAAATATACCCACAAGCAAATAAAGAAATAAAACATGTTCTCATACCCTCAGTCTTCTAGTTATGCATCATCAAAAACTACTAAGGGAGAGACCACTCATCAAAGAAATCCTCATAGACATCACACAAAGAAAAATAAAGTCAACATATCTCAAGCGAATTGATTGTTTAAGTGTGTGTGTGTTGGTCATAGAGTCAGACTCTGGTTATCACATCTATCAATGAGAAATATCGCATTACACTCAGACTATTGGGAAAGACATCTGATAAGTGTTAAGAAACACTCGACACAAGGGTAGTGTTGAAAAATACTGTTGGGGTGGTGTTGAAAAACACCTGTTGTGAAATGCCCCAAGAGAAAAACCCACCTAAAGGACCTATGCTAATAGTTATGCCCCCTAGACGAAGGTAAAGACCAATTCCAGACTAAGCCAAATAAGGTTAAGGTATGATGGAAAGGCTCAATGTCGAGGATGCATGCTAAAAGACAAGGGTGCAAAGGCCTCAACTAGCACCTATTTCTAGGTTTTCACCACTTGGATTCTTTTTTTCATTTTTTGATTTTTTTTCTTCTTTTTTTTTTTGTATTTTTGCTACCAAGGTGCCTATTTCTAGGTTTTCACCAAGGCACTTTTTCTATTTTTTTGAATTTTTTCTATTTTTTTAAGGACTTTTTATGCTTTTTAGGATTTTTTCAGCATCATATATCAATTTTTTTGAAATTTTTTCAGGAACAATAAAATATGTACAAAGGATGCCCCTAGACAGAAATGGGCATCAAGGATAGAACTTCTTTAGGTGCAAAATGTTGATGGGCTTAGGGAGCTATTCTCCATCTTCATTCAACAATAAATATGCACCTGTACCAAAAGTTGTTGTAATAATGTATGGTCCAAGCCAATTAGGTTCAAACTTTCCCTTTTGTTCTCTATTCTAGTTGATTCTTAGGATTTTCTCTCAAAACAAGATCTCCTATTTGGAACTCTCTAGAGCGAACCTTCTTGTTGAATGCCTTGGACATACACTTCTGATACATTCTCATATGATCAAATGAAGCCTTACGCTTCTCATCTAGAACTTCTAGTTCTTGTAACCTCATGGCATGGTAATCCTCATCTGTAATCAAACCTTTGAGTGAGACTCTAAGTGATGGGATCTCTACTTCTAAAGGCAACACTGCTTCAGCACCATAGGTAAGAGCAAAAGGAGTAGCTCCTGTAGGTGTACAAATGCTAGTTCTATAGGCCCATAGTGCCAGATTGATTTGTAAGTGCCAATCCCTACCATTCTTGTGTACTATTCTATGAAGGATTTTAAGAATGGTTTTATTAGAGGCTTTTGCCTGTCCGTTTCCTTGTGGAAAATAGATAGAGGACCAATGTTGTTTGATTTTAAACTTTTTGCATAAATGCTTTAGGTCCTTGTTCTTGAATTGACCTCCATTATCAGTAATAATCTCAGAAGGCACTCCAAATTGGAAAATGATATGATTCAGGATAAATAGTGAGACAGTCTTACCCGAGGCAATAAAAAGAGGGACTGCCTCTACCCATTTCGTGAAATAATCAGTAGCTGTGATAATAAACTTATGCCCACCTGATGAATTGGGGTGAATTTTCCCCACAAGGTCAAAGGCCTAGCGTTGAAATGGCCAATGAGAAATAGAAGGAATTAGCCCCCTACCTGGAGCATGAATCAGGTTTCCATGTTTTTCACATTTCTCACAAGACTTAGAGAAAGCTACTGCATCTGTTTGCATTGTGGGCCAATAATACCCTGCCCTAAGAAACCTTCGGGCCATGGCAAGACCAGTGGAATGTCCACCACAAATTCCTTTGTGGATGTTTGCTAATGCTTGGTTGGATTCCTCCTTTTCCAAGCACCTAAGAAGTGTCCCATCTAAACCCCTTCTATATAAATCACCAGAGATAAGGGTGTGGTGAGAGACATTATGGACAAGGTTTTGACATTCAGAATGGTTGAATGTGTCAGGGATGATGCCATCATGGAGATATGAATAGATAGCACCATATCGGGAAGACTCATGAGTGACCAGGGTACAAATGACATGGCTTTCAGATGAGTCAAATATGGGATGATGTAGCTCTTCCACCAGGAATTCAAATCTTGATTCATGTTGTTCCAACTGAAGGAGTGAAGCTAATGTGGCCATAGCATCTACAGCTTTGTTCTCTATCCTAGGGATCTGTTGAAATGTCACAAATGTAAAGTAACGTCTCAATGATTCAACCATCTTTTTGTAAGGTACCAATTTATCATCCTTGGTTTGATACTCCTCATTTACTTGGTTGATAATTAACTATGAATCCCCAAAGACATGTAACTCTGTTATGTTCCATTCTATAGCTATTTTCAATCCATTGGTCAAAGCTTCATATTCGGCAATATTATTTGTACATGGGAATAAAAGTTTGTAAGATTTTGGAATGTTGTACCCATGCGGAGAGACAAATAATACTCTAGCACCTGATCCATTTTGCATGTGGGAACCATCAAAGAACATCTTCCAAGTGCGGGTAGTCATATATAGTATGTGTTCATCTAGGAATTCTACCTGAATAGGTGTACTATCCTTAACTGGGAAGTCAGCTAATTGGTCAGCAATAGCTTTCCCTTTTATGGCCTTTCTTTCAATGTACTCTATGTCAAATTTAGATAAAACCATCATCCACTTAGCAAGTCTACCCATGAGGGCAGCCTTACTAAGAAAGTACTTAAGAGGATCAATTTTTGCAACCAAATGTATAGTATGAGCAAGCATATAGTGTCGCAACTTTTGGAAAGCAAACACTACTACCAGACAAGACTTTTCAATGTTATTATAATTGATCTCATAAGATACTAGAGTACGACTAATGTAGTAAATGGCCCTTTCTTTCCCAGTATCATCTAATTGAGCCAACAATGCCCCCAAGGAAGACTCTGTTGCTAAAATGTATAAAATCAATGGTTTCCCAGGAATAGGCGGCATCAAAATTAGAGGATTAGCCAAATACTATTTTATTTGATCAAGGCTCTTTTGGAAATCCTCATTCCAAGCACATGTGGCTCCCTTATGCAATGTTTTATTGAATGGTTGTGCTCTATCTGCAAGCTATGAAATAAACCTCCTTATGGATTGGAGTCATCCCTAAAGACTTCTCATCTGACTAACATTTCTTGGAGGTGGCATATCTAATATAGCTTGGACCTTTTCAGGATCAACCTCTATTCCTTTTGCTAAAATTATGAATCCTAGGAGTTTACCTGAGGTAACTCCAAATGCACACTTTTTTAGATTCAATCTAAGTTGAAACTATTCCATGTGATCTAGAATCACTTCCAAATCATCGAGGTGTGTATCCCATTTTCTAGATTTAGCCAAGGTATCATCCACATAATCTTCCATGTTCTTGTGCATCATATCATGAAAAATTGTGGTCATAGCTCGTTGGTATGTTGCTCCTGCATTCTTTAGGCCAAATGGCATGACATTCCAACAATAGGTTCCTCATGCACATGTGAAAGCTATTTTCTCTTGATCTTCGGGAGCTATTTTTATTTGGTTATATCCAAAAAACCCATCCATTAAGGAGTATATCTCATAACTCATCATCATATCCACTATCATGTCTATGTTCGGGAGTGGAAAGTCATCCTTTGGGCATGCTTTGTTGAGGTCTCTGAAGTCTATGCAAATGCGAATGGACCCATCATGTTTTGAAATTGGAACAATATTGGAGATCCATTTAGCATAGTCGATAGCTCTAATAAATCCTGCTCCTAAGAGCTTTTCTAATTCAGCCTTAACAAGGAGAGCTATGTGAGGATGCATTTTCCTCAACTTTTGTTTAACCGGTTTTATTCTTGGAGCTATAGATAGATGATGCATAATAAGATTAGTGTCAAGTCCTGGCATATCTAAATATGTCCAAGCAAAGTTGATTTTCTTCTTTTCCAAAAACTTTGTATATGCTTCTTTTTCTTCAGCTGATAGAGACTGAGCTAGGTGCACTATTTGGGGAGCCTCTTTTGTATTCACATTCACTGGTTGCATAGGCTCAATAAGAACTAATGACCTATCATGGAAGTAACTTGGCAAGTTATTAAGTACCCCATCCTTAGGTGCCTCAAAGAGGTTTTCACCCTCGGATACGTCTTTTCTTTTTACTATTTTTGGTTCGGACACCGCCACAAAGTGGTTTTCACCATCAGACCTATTTTTCTTTTTTTCTTTTTCTTTTATTTTTAGACTGAGGTACTTAATATCAAGCTCTATCATACTTGTTGTCATTTCATTGGTGGAAGAGACTACAGGTTCAAGAGCATTTAGATAGTAGGCAATTTCATAGTCATTCTAAAAAGTGAGGATTTTAGGTTCTTGATGTCGCTAAGACTAGTGAATTAGGTCGTAGTGAATAAGGGGTAAGTCAATGATTGGTTCAACATTGTTTATGTGGAAGTTGTTATCTCTGGTGACCATACAATCAGGATTCATCAAGTCCCCTCCTAAGATACCCGAGTCAGGATTTGTCCTATCAAAGAAAGCATCATCCACTAAGGCAATTCAAGGAGTCCAATCCTCTAGTACTACACTAAGCTCATTGGTCACATCGGGTTGAGTACTATAAGTATGGACAACATCCATGTCCAAATCAACTGTTGCATCTAAAAGTGAGTCCCATTCAAACTCATGTGAGTCTATTTCTAAATCATTATTTGGGCCTTGTGATGTAGAAGCCTCAAGATTGGGAAGAGTTTCCTATTCTCTAATAGTAGCATTGTTACTATCTATCATAGCTAGGATAGCAACACTTTCCATTGTCAATCTAGCATTCATATAGTCACTATCTATCGTAGCTAGGATAGGAGTACTGTCAGTTGTCAAACCTTTTGAATATCCCCAAAGGAGATTTGTTGAAGGCACCCAATCATCAGACATGTCTTGTTGATTAGAAAGATTAGGTGTGTAGTCTGAGTCATTGTCACTATCCGTCACAACTGAGACAGGGACACTTTTTTGTTTCTTATTTTCAAAACCTAAGCCAATTGTTGACTTATTCCTTTGTCCAAAAAGGGCATGGTTAAGAGGTTCAGCCTTAGCATCCAACCTATGACTAAGGGGACCATGTCCTGGATAACCCATATTCTTGACCAATGTATACCCTCTCCCATAAGCTCTAGGGGAAGGTGCAAAATTCTCATTATGTAGGTATTTCTCTTCTCGGTAAATCCAGTCCCTAACGGCAACCTCTTCTTTTTTGTCTTGAATCAAAACTGAGGATTCCACAAACTTATCAAACAATGTCATGGCTGAAGATGAGGGCTTCATTTCTTGAGAAGGTTTTCCATAAGACCTAGGGGAAATTGGCAATTTTGTGAATGAATCCAATTTGTAATCCCCCATACCAAGATCTATGGTCTTGAACTTATTCTTGCATTGTTCAAATGTAGTATCAAAAGTGTTAGCCTCCCTATTCAAAAGAATGTGAGACCCTGCTGAGATTGTGTTGACTGATAGTGTGTTGTCCCCAGGTATGCAGACTTTTATTCCATTGTAAGGAACTTTACACACTGGTGATAAGTAGATGGGACTACTTGCATCTCATGTATCCATGGTCTACCTAACAAAATATTGTAAGCCAAAGGACTGACATCAATAATCTGAAACAAAATATCTTTCTCTACAGGACCAATTCGGATAGGAAGAACAACCAATCCTTTAGAACTACGTTCTACTTCATCATAAGCCCTGATAGTTATCTTCTTCCTTGTATCAATGACTTCTTCTAAATAACCCAAGGCCTTCAATAAGCTCAAAGAATAAATATTAAGCCCAGCACCCCCATCTATCAACATGCACCTGACACAAGTCTTGTGGATCATAACCTCTATATGAAGGGCCAAATTGTGTGGGTGGCTTACTAACTTGTCATCTTCTTCTGAGAATGCAAGGTAGTGAGGGCTAGCCAAGTGGTTGACCATATTCTAGAATTGATCTACATCTATATCATTAGGGACATTAGCCACTCACAAAGCATCCTCAAGGACATGCTTATGCCTGAGGGACAATTCCAAAAGCTCAAAAATAGATATCTGCACTGGTGTACATTGTAATTGATCATAAGATTATAGTTCAAATCAAGACCAATGGAAAATTTAGGGAGAGTACCTTTTGACATGGGCTGCTTAGATTTACTAGAGCTAGGACCTCTAATAACAATGGGAGCTTGAGATTGACTCCTAGTGATGGCATTGAGGGGTTGAGACATCCTTCGTGAGTGAGGACCTCTTAGGACCACAATGGGTCCTTCATCAGGCATAGGAGTCAAATCCTCATCATATCCATAAGGGTCTTTCCCTCTCATCATGTTGACATTATCATCAACAACTTCAAGCATATTAATAACATTTTCAGCATTTGTGTAGGTGTAGTTAATAGCAGCCTTGCCATTCTTGTTGTTAGAATTCTCTCCTTTCTCATATTTGGGCAAGGGTTCTTTAAAAGCTTTGTGATTCACATTAGTGGTTAAACCATCAACTTGTAATCATCTAGTTTCAATAAGATCTTTGACAAGATGCTTAAGTTTAAAACAATTTTCTATATCATGTCCAATTCCATTATGAAAGACACAAAAAGCCTTCTCATCCCACCAATGAGGCTTAGGATCTGGTATGCGGTGCTTTGTAGGATCTTGGGGGTGTGTCAAATTATGAGCAATTAACATCTTGAAAATGTCTGCATAGGAGTCCCCAAGTTTGGTAAATTGCCTCTTTTCTATTTTAGGTCTCGCTTGATACTTGGGTTTATTCTCTTGTTGTGCTAAAGATGTTTGCAGCTTCATAGCTTGGACTACATTCGAGAGATTAAGAACTCCTTCATTCTTAGGTTGAGATGAGTCAACAACCTCATCATTGACCACTTGTTTATTCTTGTTCCAATAAGGGTTCTTTTTGTCCTTATTACCATTAGTCTTGTTGTTTTGGCCATTGTTGTTATTAGTTGGCTTAGCCAAAATTCCTTGTTCTTTTAGGACATCCTCTATGCGACATGCCACTTCTACCATGGTATCAAAAGAATTAAATGGGATCTTCCTAACCTCATACCTTAGCTCTAGTATTAAATTGCTCACAATGATGTCTATTCTTTCTTCCTCAGGAATTGTCCTAGGATACTTTGAGCATAACCGTCTCCATCTTTGCAAGAAGGTGACAAAAGGTTCTCCTTGATTTTGTTTGAGTTTGCACAAATCAAGCACTGTGACTGACCTAGATAAATTGTAAGCAAAATGTTGGACAAATCTTTGGACAAGTTCTTTAAATGTCTTCACTGGAGGAGTAAGGTTGGTGAACCACTCCATAGCTTGACCTTTTAGACTCCTTGGGAATAATCTCATTAAATAGGAGTCTTCATGATGAAAAGCAAAGCTCATTATATAAAATTGTCTAACATGGTCATGAGGATCACCAATGCCATCATATTTGTCATAAGTTGAGAACTCCACCTTCTTAGGAAATTCAATCATCACCACACTTTTGTCTATAGGGTTGGGACATATGGAGTCCAAATTAAATGTGCTCTTAGAAGCCCTCATCCTTTCTATATCCTTTTGCATTTGCATGATCACCTCATTGGTTGAAGGATTCTATTTCTTAATCTTTTGGTGGACATCAAAATTATATGGGACCTTAGCACCTTTGTTGATGAGACTTTCTAAGAATTGATCCTTGTTTTGTTCCACATATCTTTCCACATATGCTTGAAAAGATGGTTCTTGTTGCATAGTCATAAAATCCATTTTATCAAAATTGGCATAAATTCCTCCATGTTGTGAACCATGATGTGCTCGTTGGGAGGGTTGTTTTGAAAGTCTATGAGGTGACTGTCTCCTATGGTGATCATATCTTGAAGTCCTTCTACCTCTAGGACTTGGGGACCTTGAGGGCATCCTTGACCTTCTTCTAGGACTTGGTGAACGGGTAGATGGAGGTGAGTTGGTCCCACTTTTGGTACACCTCCCATTAAATTGATTTTGGAGTTGTTGTCCATAGAGCTTATCTTCTTCTTCTTGGGTGACTCTTTTTCTTATGTCCAATAATTCACGTTTCTCTTCCTCTAGTTGTCTAAATTTCTCCTTTTTGGTGACTTGTTCATCTAGATAGGGTTTCTTCTCCCTTTCAATGCTTTTCAATCTTGTATTTGCATATTGAGAGGTATCTTTAAGTGGAGAAGATTGTCTTGAATGCTTTATTGCATTGGCTGCGTTGATGTGATGGTCACTAGATTCATTGTTCTGGTCCTTGTGTTGTGACCTTGAATCTGAGTGAGTTTGCCTATAATGTCTCTCAGCTCATTGATGGGCATCAAAATACCTTGTGTTGTTGGGGGGTGACCTAGGTGGACTAGCATGAGAAGAACCACCGTACACTCTGGTACTCCTATGTCATTGGAAAATATCCTCAAGAGTTTGATTCATGGCTTCTCTTTGTTGTTGAGTGAAAGTGTAACTCATATCTGTACTTGATGAAAGTGGTACTAAAGAGGTGCTCACTTCACTAGGATTGCCTTTTGGATTAAAACAAACCTCAGATTCACTTTTAGGAGATTGATCGAAAAGGGGTTCTTTTCCCTTGTGATGTTGATGAGTCTTAGCTAGTGGTAACTGGCTAAAGACAACAGGGGGTCGCTTCCCTTGATTGACTTGGTACCTTGTTGTAACTGACATGAAAGAAAGAGATTCTTAATGATGGGTCAATCTCTCAAAGTGTCAATTCCAACCTAGGATAATTGAGATTCTTTATTGTCCACAGAGAAGATGAAAAGATAGAAAAATAAAAGGCATCACCAACACTATCAAAGAGGTGCTTCAAATCAAAGGGTGAATACCCTTGCACTTTTGAATCAGGAGGTTGGATTTAGCCAAAATTCAAATCAAAATTGAGATATATGAAAAATGATTTGGACAATAGTAGGATCAGAATTCTCCAAGGGTGTAATCAACAATTCTAAAGACAAACTTTTCACTAGGAATACCTCTCTGAGTCGATAAATTATTTTCAAAAAAACCTTATAAATCAATTGAAATGATCCCTAGAAGGCTAAAATCAAAAATTTGCAGTCAAAACAGGTCTCTAATAGTAAGACCAGATATCCTACTCAAAGGTCAGGTCGTACTAAAAGCAACCTAATGATCGAAACTAAAAATACTGCTGAAAATTTCCATGTGACAGACTCCAGGAAAACCGGGTGATATACCTAAGACCAAGCGATACTTCACACGATGCCAGGTGATAGACCTCAAAACTAACAGGTGACAAACCTAATAACTGTTAGGTGATACAGTTCCAGGTGAACTATCACGCGATATTTCTCTCTTAAGCAGGTGATGCTGATGCATTTTTTGACCAATTTGTGCAAAATTTCAAGTTTTTAAGGTCTGATTTCAAATGTCTAGATCTGAGGGTGAAAATGTATGATTTCAATCAAAAATTTAACAGCAATTAGATAGGTTTGCAAATAGTAGGTGATCAAACATGTCTTCAAATACTTGAAACAAGGGCAAAAGCAACCTCACCAAGACAAACACTTGTGATATCAAAAATAAAATTGCACCCTATGGAAGCTACTGGTTTTTTGTATGTTGAGAACATTTACATTGGTATCACACAATCGAAGACACTTCAAGCAATATCTACCTACAAGACAAGGCTCAATACTTACCCACTTAGCCCACGACTTGATGCCCCTTTGCCTCACACTAAGTGGTTGCCCACAAGAGATATTGACTTTGTCATGGAAGTGTCAAACAACACAACCAAAGGGACACATATGGTGAGTATCTTGGGGTGATCTGGGTTAGTCCACTTGGATCAATCCTTGCACTAAGAAGATAAGCAGCTAAAATAGGTGGCCTCTAACCTATGGTTCTTAGTAAGGGCTTCCATTCATAACACCTCTCTTGCTCCTCATAGAGGACTCAGACCTCACAGCCTCAAGAGTACCTTAAGCATTCTCGCTCAATGCTTTCCCCATGGTCACAATCGCATGAGCTACTCACATCAAGCGAAGACAAGTGTTATGTCTACCAAGGTTTTGTGTCCTCGATAGCCTTGAGATTATAGTGAGCTGGAATAGCTGAAAAAAGGCTTGTCCCCACTTGGGTCATTCCTCTTGATTGCTCAAGAGCAAGCTAGCTAAAAGATCCTAAACTAAACAAAGAATGGATAATTTTTGAGGTTCAAGGTTTTTGGTTCACCACAAGGGTGAAGAGCATACTCCCCTATCTCAAAAACTTCTCCTAAACACACCAAGAAAATATTCAATTACCCCCTTGCTTCCAAAACCTTAAGATGGGTCAAGATTTTCTAGTTCACCTAAAGGTGAAGAGCATACTTCTCCTACCATCTCAAAATCTCTTCCACAAGGTATTAAGATTCCTAAAACAATTAGTAGATGCCACACTTGAAAGGAAATAAATCACAAACACTTGAAAAAAAATTCTTTTGCTTTTGATTATGCTTTGGGCAGCCCTGCAGAAACTATTAGTAGCCCTTTAGTATGCAATTTATGGCAATATCCTTCAAGAAAAACCCCTACAACCACAACTTGTTAGACAAATAGGGTTAGGAAAATCAAAATCTAAATGAAAGTGATGCAAGAAACTGATTAATCTAAACTAAGAAATGCAAGTTAGACCTATCTAAATGTAATAAAGTAAACTAGCAAACTAAATAGGATCAGATTCAGATAATAAAACTCAAATTGCAACTCTCTGTCAAATCAGGTGATATACCTCAAACTTCACCAGAATCACGCGACACAGTTTCTTGTACTCGGGTGATATACCTTAGTCTGGGCGATACACTGTAGAACATGCGGGTGATACTTCACGCAATGCCAAGTGATAGACCTTAATACTAGTGGGTGATTCTTCCTTTGCACGAAGTGTCACACTCATATTATAAGGTCTATCATGTGATATACTTGAGAAGTGTCGCACGATACTCTAAGATAGAAAAATAGAGAATGCAGAATATCTAAAAATTAATCTAAAAAATGATGAAAATGAAAGAAACTAAAGGACAAAGTCTATCTACTCTACCCCGCAGTGGGCTCTAGAAATGTATGAGTCAAAAGTGACCACACTTCTATAAACCATTACATGCAAGGTTGCTCAACAATGAGGCCTCATAAAGTGACTCATAGCTCTCTATTCATGGAGTTGCAAGGGACTTTGATAAATTTGCTCTCAGCTAGAGCTACAAACTAGTGACCTTGCTAGTCAACCATACAATGAGAGATTCACAATGAAGACAAGGGAAATAATTCCAATATCCCCAAATGGAATCAAGGTATGAAAATGCAATGCAAATCTAAATGATGATGCAAAATAGTCTATGAAGTGACAATGCAAATTAAACTAAGAAAGGAAATAGCAATGGATTACAATTCCCCTAATTAAGCTATGTACAGCTAATCTATTGCATAAAAGGAAACTAAGCTAATATGCCATGATTATGCAACTAAACAAAGGAAATATGCAACTAAATGAGATGCAACAATGAAAAGAAAGTCTTCCAAACTTGATGTGGAATGTCTTCAATAAGCTCCAAATAACCTAGAAAACCTGCAGCATAACATTAGCATGAAAGAGATGGATGAAAATGAAGGAGAGAGCTCTCCTTTTATAAGAAATGAGGTGAAATGGACCATTGAGATTAAGAGGCAAAAGACTTAATCAACGGTGGAGAAAAAAGGAAGCTTGATCCTTGTGCACAAATATCCTCCCATTAGGAGTTGACTTTTGTGTCCATATGAGACAAAAAGTATTTTTTCTCTTTTCATAAAATAAGAATAATACTTTATTTGTGCAACATAGGATACGAAGAAAAGTGGGGCTTTTTATTTAATCAAAAGGGGAGGAAATATTCCTTTTAAATAAATAAAAACTTAGGATAAAATGGTTAGCTCATAGGATAAAAATCTAATATATGATCGAAATTAAGATATGATTAAGAAATTGATAATGTTGAAAATATTGATTATTGATAAAACTGATTCAAAAATAAATAAATCAAATAAATGGGGCCCAAAGTCTAGGCGACCATTTTTGGGTGCATACACTAATGAGATAACTTTGAATGCAATGTTTAGAATGAATGCAATGCAATTAATAATGTTCTATTGATGAATTTGAAATGATGTAATTAATGCAACTAAATGGTGAGAATTAAAATGAATGCAAACTAATCCAATGTAATTTAATGATTTTAATGATATGAGCCATAATGATAATCAATGATTTGATTAAATGGAACAAACTAAAATGAATGTAAACTAATGTAAATGAAATTTAATGATTTTAATGATATGAACTATAATGATAATTCAATGATTTAAAAATGAATGAACTAGAATGAATGCAAACTAATGCAAATGCAATTTAATGACTTTAATTATATGAACTATAATGATAATTCAATGATTTAATTCAAAATGAATGCAACCTAATGCAATGAAATAAACTAATGTTAATGGTGTAAATGGATGCATGATTACAAAGAATGAGATGAATCTAAATGTAACCTACTTTTAAAATGCAATTAATCTAATGCAAGGCACCTTTGTTTTTTATTGTTGATTTCCAACACACTCTATCTAATATAGTTTTTTTGTTGAACATTTGATTTTTGATTTTTTATTAACTCCACCCCCTTCTTTTCTCTTTTGTAAAACCCATTTTGAGCTAAGAAAAATAAACAACTTAAATGCATTTAATCTAGGATGGATGCAGCTAGCTGTCACTATTCACAATTTAGGAGCTTATATTCATCATTGAGTAGTTTCGAAACCCGAAATTAGTACAACCATCACTGGTTCAACCATGATGATATGAATACCTCTTTCCTTTCCATGTTGCCTTCCCATTCTTGGTACAACTATCACTGATTGAAATCAGTCATGAGAGTATGAATACCGATTTCATCGGATTCTATGTTGTAAGTGGATTTTGGTATTATGATATTTAACATCAAAACATCCAAGGTATCATGTTGCGTAAACAAACAAAGATCTCAATTTTTCCATATGTACATTTCCTTCATGATTCTTTGATAATCATGTCCTTAGACGAATGATACATTCTTTAAAACCTTGACATTAAGACACTCATTCAGAAACCAATAAAATATCATGCTTTCATCATAGCTTGTCTAGTTTAAAAAATTTCATCGATTTTGCTAGAAAGACATGATTTCATCAATCAAGTAATCACTTTAAAATGTTGTACTATTTTTCAAATCCATATTTCAGGTATAGCTCCATCCATTTCATACTTTTAATTCTGATAAAGGTAAGGTCTTTGTGAGATCTTGGATCAAAATTTTGCATTTGTTTGATTGATGTTAGGATTAGGATGTGATTGTGTAAGTGTTTCACGTGTGTATTGATGAATTGATTTGGTGTCAGATTGATGTTTGCTTTGATGAATTCTTCTTTATCCATAACAGATTTGCCCCTAGTTTGATGTTATTGTGCTTGTTGGACTTAGGACATTTGCTGATTGGTGATGAAAGCTTTAGCTACTTGCAAATGCAACTATGGGGTTTTATTATGCAATATATATAAATGTTGGCTGATGCAGAATTTACAAGGATGACGACTAGGCATGAGACTGACTTGGACTTAAAATCCACTATTTTTTATCTTTTCTGCATTTCTGATTTGTTTTCTCCTTTTTGTTTTTCAATGTTTTTGAATTTTTCAAGGATCTCTTTTGACTATGTACAATAAATAGGATTCTCTCTCATCTAATTTTCTGATACTCTTTTTTTTTATACCCTTTTAATTGCTTCATGTGTAGAACCTTTTCAGGTGTATACTATTGATAGGTTCTTGCAATTATTCTCCTTCACAATCAGCTAGTTTATAGGTGCTAGTTCCAAAAGAAGAGATGATTACAAAGGATCCTAACGAGTTGGCTTCCCATTTCCCTTTCTTTTCTCTTTCTACTTGATTTTTAGGGTTTTCTTGCAACACTAGATCACCTATTTGGAATGTCCTTGGTTTGATATGCTTATTGTAGTTTCTCAATATTCGATTCTAATACACTTTTAATTGGTCAAAATATTTTTGTTGTCTTTCATCTAGTAGCTCCAATTCTTGCAACCTAGAAACTCTATAGTCTTCTTCACTTAGTAACCCATGCAATGAGACTCTTAAAGATGGAATTTCTACCTCAAAAGGTAAAACTACTTCTGCTCCATAAACTAGTGAGAATGGTGTAGCTCTTTTTGGTATTCTGATGCTTGTCCTATAAGCTCGTAGAGTAAGGTTTATTTGAATGTGCCAATATCTACCTAAATTATCCACGGTTCTCTTCAATATTTTTAAGATGTTCTTGTTTGTATCTTTTTTTTTCCATTAACTTGTGGGTAATATATTGAAGATGAGTGGTATACCACATGAAATTTTGTACATTGTTCTTTTAAGTCTGTGTTCTTGAAATGTTTTGCATTATCCGTTATGATGGCATGAGGAACACCATATCTACAAATTATGTAGTTTAATATGAACATGGATATTTTCTTTCTTGTGGTAGTGGATAAGGGTACAGCTTCCACCCATTTGGTAAAATATTTCATTGTAGTAATGATGAATTTATGACCATTTGAAGATGGTGGATAAATCATACCTATCAAATCCAAACCCCATTGATAAAAGGGCCAAGGTGTAGTCATAGGATGAAGTTCTTGTGCTGGTACATGGATTAAGTTCCCATGCTACTGACATTTATTAAGTTCCCATGGTACTGACATTTATGACAAGTTTTCACAAAGTGACAAGCATCTTTTTCCATAGAAGGCCAAAAATATCCTATCCTAAGAAGTTTCTAAGCTAGGGTTAAACCATTTGAATATGACCCACAAATTCCT
This sequence comes from Chamaecyparis obtusa, assembly GCA_027943335.1. Classification (NCBI taxonomy): domain Eukaryota; kingdom Viridiplantae; phylum Streptophyta; class Pinopsida; order Cupressales; family Cupressaceae; genus Chamaecyparis; species Chamaecyparis obtusa. The sequence continues at coordinate 132,005 of BSBK01001127.1, forward strand.
TCGTGGATTTCTTGTAAGGCTATGGTTGATTTCTCTTTCTCTAGACACCATAAAAGCAAGCCATCTAAGCTCTTGCGATACAATGTGTCGGATACCAAGGTATAGCGAGAGGCTTTTTGTATAAAACTTTTCTTTTAATTTTTGGTTTGGTCCACGGGTAAGATTTGGTCTTTTAAGTGTGTGTAAATGGCTCCATACCAGGGTGAGTCATGTCCTATTAGAAAACAAATGTTGTGAGGATGGGAAGGTTCAAATGCAGGTTGTCCAACTTCTTCTACCAAGAATTCATATATGGTGCTTTGATCTAGTATTTGGAGAAGTGATTCCAATGTAGCCATTACATATGCTACTTTATTCTTATCCCTTAACACTTGTTCAAATGCGATTAGAGTGAAGTATTTCTTAAGATTCTCAATCATGTTCTTGTAGGGTATCAAGTTATCATCTTTAGTTTGATACTCATCATTGATTTGATTAATGACCAATTGGGAATCTTCATAGATTTGTAGCTGGGTTACCTTCCATTCTAATGCCAACTTTATGTCGATGACCAATGCTTCATACTCAGCTATATTATTTGTGCATCGAAATAATAGTTTGTATGATTTTGAAATTGTGGACCCTTGAGGAGTAATTAATAGTATCCTTGCTCCTGACCCATGATGTGTATAAGAGCCATCAAAGTATAATTTCCATGTCTTTGCTTCAACAATAATTATTTCAAAATCTAGAAATTCTATTTGGATTAGATATTCATCTTGCAAAGGTGACTCTGCTAGTTGATCAGCTATTACTTGGCCTTTGATAGCTTTTCAATCCACATACTCTATGTCAAAATAACTTAGAATCATGACTCATTTGGCCAATCTTCCATTTAAGGTTGTTTTGCTAAGAAGGTATTTCAAGGGATCAATTTTTTCTATGAGTCAAATTTTGTGAAATAACATATAATGGCATAGTTTTTGGGAAGCAAAAACTATGGCCAAACATGGTCTTTCAATAAAGGTATAGTTCACCTCATATTTCACCAATGTTCTACTTATGTAGTATATGGCCTTTTCTTTTCCAGCTTCATCCTCTTGAGCCAAGAGTTCCCCTAATGCATGTTTTGTTTTTGAGATGTATAAAATTAAGGACTTACCTCTTATTGGTGGCATCAAAGTAGGTGGATTCATTAGGTACCTTTTCAATAGTGTGAATTCTTCTTCACATTTTTCATCCCATTTGAATACTATGTCCTTGTGAAGGAGTTGAGTAAAATTGTGGCACTTTTCTACTAATTGGGAGATGAACCTTCTAATGGATTGAATCCTACCTTTAAGGGATCTCATTTGACTTATGTTTTGAGGTGCCCCCATTTCCATGATTTCCTTTACTTTGGCTGGGTCTACCTCTATTCCTTTGGTTGAAACTATCTATCCTAATAGCTTTCATGATTGTACACTGAATGCACATTTCTTTGGATTTAACCTTACTTTGAATTGATCCAATCTTTTAAATGTTCTTTCTAAGATGGGTATATGTTCCTCCCTTCAGTGGGATTTAGCAAGAATGTCATCTACATAGTCCTCTAAGAACTTGTGCATCATGTCATGAAATATGGTTGTCATGGCTCTTTGATATGTCACTCCAGCATTCTTGAGACCAAAGGGCATAACATTCCAGAAGAATGTCCCCCATGTGCATGTAAATGTCATTTTGTCTTTATCCTTAGGTTCTATCTTAATTTGATTATAGCCACTAAACTCATCCATAAGTGAGAACATTGAATGTCCTGCTATTAGATCTATGATGGCATCTATGCTTGGTAGAGGAAAATCATCTTTTGGACATGCAAGATTAAGATCTCTAAAGTCTGCAAATTCTGATAGATTTGTCTAATTTGGAAATAGGCACAATATTTGAAATCCACTTGGCAAAATAAATGGCTCTTATGAACCCCACTTTTAGTAATTTCTCTAACTCCACTTTCACAAGCAGCGCTATGTGTGGATGCATCTTTCTTAGTTTTTGTATCATCTTAAAATGGAAGCACTTCCATGTTAAGAGCATTTATCCCTCTGAGTAGGTGGTTTGGGGTCATGTTAAGCACCTTGATTGGATCTTTGCATGTATTTGGCTTTCTCCCCACTTTCCACTTCTTCTCCGTGCTTGATTTCTCCATTCTAGGTGAAATTAGGGTTAAGGTCCTGAGGAATTTTTCTAATTTTCCCTCTTCCATGGCTCTATTTTCTAGGTAGGTTTAGAAATGAGACCTCCTAGTCCATCATATCAATCAGGGGATTTTTTGTTTGTTCCAGACACTGGGTCCTATTCTGACATCAAATCTGGCATCTCTGGCATCTCCTCGAACCTCTGCTGCAAAACCTGGCAAAGTTAGGGTCTGAGGTCAAAGTCGACCTCAACCCTGACCAAGTCAAGGTTGACCTTGACCTTGACCTCTTCCTACCAGGATTTCATATTTCAAATGTTGGCAGTTTATCTTTTGGGAAAATTATTTCTCCGCCTCCAGGTTGGCTGTTTCAGGCTCTAAAATGGTAAATCCTTTAATTGTATTTAATTAAGGTATATTTTCTAAAGGTGAGGACCTAATTGGGATTTAATTCTCCAAGGTGGCCCATCTAGAGGAGTGTGCCCTAGATCACTATAAAAGGAGGCCTTCCTCTCTCATTTTCACATCAAGTTTTCTCAATCAAGTATCTAGAGCTCTCAAGTGCAAGCAAGTCTTCAAGCATTCAAGTGTTCAAGCATTCATCCATCAAGGAGATCCATTGTTAGCCATTAAAGGATTCAATCTCTTTGGACCCCCCCTTGAAGATTCACCCTTCTCCATTCATTCAAGCCTTCTCATATGCAAAGATCAAATCAAGATTGGTGTTGAAGATCAAAATACCATTGATTAGAGACATCTTGCTATCCATTGAAGCATTCTTACTTGTGGATTTGAGGATTCAAATCCTCTTCAAGGACTTCAACATAAGTGAGGTGATTTGTTTCAATTACTTTGTTTATGCACAATATATTTCAATTCAATTTCAAGGTTAATTCCTAAACTAGAGTTTGACTAAGGCAAACCCCCCATACAACCAAAAATTGCCATTTTCTTACAGGTACAAGTGTGAAATCTCATATCTAAGAGTGAATTCAGATACCTTTTTCAACAATCTTTTAGGATCTGCAAACAGAATCAGAATCAGACTTCAAATAAATAATGTGGTCTTTGACCTTTTAAAAGGTCAAAGTCGACCTATGTGAATTTGGAGAAAAGATTTTTGGGTTTTGTCTGCCTTGACATTTCTAGTCCAGAATAGGTGATGAAATCTTCAGAAAGTTCATACAGAAGCTAGAATTCAGTATTTTCCAGATCTGCCCTAATTCAAGGTTAGTATTTGCACTTCAATTATTTCAATTCCAAGTATAACACATTCTACCTAGGGAAACATCAGATTTATTCTTTCTTTCATATTCTCCATCAAATTGATCTGATTCTGCATTATCCTTTTAGGTTGATCAAATTGGATCTCCTTGGTGGGAATTTGGGTTTGAGAATAGATCCCTTTTTCCCCCTAAATATTATAAATAGGGTTGAATACATTTCAATACTATATAGTTTCTATTTGACTAGCCTTGCTCCCTCTTTGATATTCAAATGATGCATGATTAGATTCGGATCTAGTCCAGGCATATCATCGTATGACCATGAAAAATTGATTTGTCTTGCTTTGAAATTTTTTATGAATTCCTCTTTTTCCTTACTTGATAGGGATGTCACTAAATGGATGATCCTTGGTTCTAATTCTAACCCAATGTTCACTTTCTCTGTTGGTTCAATTAGGATAGGTAATCTTTCCTCGTATTGTTCAGGTAAAGTATCCAACCCTTCTTCCTTAGGTGCCTATGTTGGGTTTTCACCTTTGGAAATGCTCTTTATTTCTTTCTCTTTTTGATCTAATGTTGCCACAACGTGGTTTTCAACATTAGATTCTTTCCATTTTTTTATTTTTTTTATTTTTCATTTTTAACTGAAATGAAAGGTTGGATCCTTCCCTTTGTCACTTCTTATTGATATTCCATGGTAGAAGAAGGTTCAACCGCATTGAGGTATTGGGACACCAAGCTATCATTCAAGAATATGGGGAGAATGGTAGGTTTGATGGAATCCCATTCAATAAGCTCTGGATAGATAAGGGACAAGGGATCAATGTTTTGGTTTGGTTCAATAGGGTTTAAGGACATGACCTCATTGGAAGGTTTGAACATTGTAGCACTCAAATCTATGATATGTGCCTCTTCTAGGTGTTCTAAAGGAACTAAGGTCAAAATCTTCCTCACTCAAATCCTCTTGGGTTTCTAATGGGTAAAAATATCTTGGATTAAATCTAGTGTTAGATTCTTGTATAGTAGGTATCCATGAGGGAACATAAGGCTCTCCTACCCATTGATTTCTTTGACTTCTTGACTGGGCACATTATCTAAGACCTCTTGGTTAGAACTTGAAGCTTGATTCTGATTTGATCTTGAACTTTGTTCTTTTCCCTTGCTAGGAGTATAAGTATGGATGACATCAACTTATTTTTCTTGGCATGATTCACTTGACAATGAATCTAATTCCCAATTTTTTGAATCTTCGTCACTTTGGGAACCTAGTTGCAAGATTTGATCATAGATCAAGGGATGTTTCTTTTGAGTGTACCCTCATTTAAGGTACCCCAATCCATTTTTCTCCTTACTATCTCTCCATGATATATCAATGGGTTCAATTATTCCTTTGTTTCTTGTACCTAAAGTCCCTTGTCCTTTATATCCCATCTTCTGCATTATTTGAAATCCTTTGCCATATTGATGAGTGGGAATGCTTATGTTTTGAATTTTTTTTTCATGGGCACTTGATTCCTCATCCTTATATAGCCAGTTTAAGATTTCATTATCTTCTTCATCCATGGATGAAGAAGTACTTTCCCTTACAAAGTGGTCATTGTATTTATGGGGTACGTGTAGGCTAGATGGTCTTCCATTAGATTTGGGAGATAAGGGTAGATCCATCATACATAAGGAATATTCACCTACACCTTTCTGTTTGATTTGGCATTGCTTCTTGAAATTCTTCATCATGTGATCCATCTTTTGATAATGGGAATCCTTGGTGTAAATTTGAATAGATCTAGCTTGATCTTCTTTTTGTTCATCATGGGTACTTCCCTCACTAACTTTCTCCTTTCCTTTAGTCGATGTAGTTAAGTTCATGGGAACTTGGTGTTTTTAAACAACAACATCTTTTTCTTCTTTATATTTGCCTTTCAAGGATGGAAGATCCTTTGAGCTTTGTCCTTGTTCTATTGTTTGGGACATAAATCCTTCTACATTATGTGGGACTAAGAATTCATTTATAGGTTTCATGTTATTGCAATATTGGAAAGGATTTTAATCCCCACTTACCATTACTTCTTGTCCCATGTACAAAAATTTGAGGCATTGATGATATGTCAAAGGTACTACCTACATTTCATGGATCTATGGACTTCCTAATAGGATATTGTAGGTCAATTTGAGGTCTAGGACTTGGAAAATGGTCTCTTTTTGCATTGGGCCAACTCTAATGGGGAGTACTATGACACCTTTAGAGGCTCTTTCTTCATCATCGTAAGCTTTAATGGTTATTTTATTCTTTGGGTCAATAGCTTCCTCAAAAAATCCTAAGGTTTTAACCAAGTTTAAGGTACAAATATTTAGGCCTTCTCCCCCATCAATGAGGACTCTTTTCACCCTATGCTTGTGGATCAAAACCTCTATATGAAAAGGAAAATTTTGTGGTTGATTCAAGGACATATCATCTTGTTCTGAGAAGGATAGATAATGGGGTGCAACAAGATGACCTACCATGTATTGGAACTTATCCGCATCCGAGTTCAAAGGCACATTGGTCTCTATAAGGGATTTTTCCAAAATCTCTTTATGATTTGGTGAAAGTTTGAGCAATTCTATGATAGAAATTTGAGTAGGGGTTATTTGCAATTGGTCCACCAAATTATATTGCTTTGAAGATGGATATGTTTTATTAGGTAAGATAATTCTTGGGGAACCTCCTGATAGAGTGATCTTTGATGATTTCCCCCTAGTTACAACATTAGATGTTGCCTCCCTTGGCTTTTATTTTACCACAATCACATTTATTGTGTTTTCATCACCACTTAAGGCATTAATGGTGTTATCATAAGTGTGGGAAAAGTTCACCTTTTCATAACCCCTTTATTGTTGTGATTGGTATTTGATGATTCCCCCTTTTCATGGTTTAGGAAAGGGTTCTTGAAAGCTATATGATCCTCATTATTTTTAGGCCCTTCCACTTTTATGGTTCCGTCATTGATTAGATCTTGGATAAGGTTTTATAATTTCATACATTCATTAGTTTTATGTCCTTTGTTGCAATGATATTCGCAATGATGAGAATCATTCCACCAAGCTGTTTTGACTTGTGGTTTGTATGGCCTTGATTTGGGTAGAATAATGATTTTTTTGGCCACTAAAGTCCTCAATGCATTTTCCAAAGGTTCGCCTAGAAATGTGAATTTCCTTTTCTGATATGTGGAAAAGAATGGTTTAGGCTTATTAACATTGGAATTATTGAAGGGATTGTTATTGTTGTTTTTTTATTGGTGTTAGTGTTCCTATTATTATAAGGAGCCCTAGTCATTTGGTTGACATTATACATGGGTTTGACCCGCTTGATAAATTAAAGGGGGTAGCCTTCAAGTTGTGTGCTTCCAAAACTCCATCATTCACAAGATTTTTATTGGTGATTTTCAACCATAGTCTTGGTTTATCATTGTGATTGTTGGATCCCTTGTTATTATTATAATTAGAATTATTGGTATTGTTGGGGTTGGTATAGGTTTTACTATCTTTGAATAATTTTATTTCACCTCTTTTAACCAACACTTCTTCAATTTTGATCATGTTTTCGATGATCTTTTCAAAAGTAGGGGGCAATATTGAAGTTGGAGCCTATAGTTCATCTCCATATTTAGATTATTCATAAATATTTCTATCTTTTCTTTCTTGGGTATTCTTCATGGATATTGTGCGAAGAGTGTTCTCCACCTTTGTAGAAACCCTATAAAAGACTCACCATCTTGTTGTTTAGTATCACATAGATTAAGCATGGTGATTTCGTGCTCTATGTTATAGGAATAATGAGTCGCGGATTTTGAAGCTAATTCCTCAAATGTTTTAATCACTTGTGGAAGTTTGAAGAACCATTCCATAGCTTGGCCTCATAAACTCCTCATAAATAGCATCATTAAATAGGTGTTCTTGTGCATGAATTCGATACTTAGAGCACAAAATTCTCTAAGATGGTCTTGTGGGTCTGATTTACCCATGTATTTATTGTATTTAGGGAAGACCACATTAAAGGGGAAAGGTGCCATAACCAAGCTCTTATCAAAGGGAAATGGGCATAAAGCCTCGATGGAAAATGGCTTAGGTTTGACCGCTTTCTTCATTGTGTCAATTTGTGCTTGAAACATTTTCAATTGTTTATTCATAGCACCTATAGGATTATCCTCTTCCTCATTTTTCTTAACTGTTGCAATGTCGTAATCATGAGGAATTTTTACCCCTGCTTGGGATAAGTTAAGGAAATATCTTTCCTTATTTCTTTCTATAAGTTTATCCATAACCTTAAGGAACTTGGAGTCTTAGGCCGCCCTATTGTCTTTATCTTTGGTTGTTGCTTTAGGCTCATGGTTTGTTCGATTAACATTGTCATGATTTATTGTTCCTTGTTCCTTATTGTACCCCACATGAAGGTAATCATGATTTTTTGTGTCTCTATCCATTTGGTCAATTCTCTTTTCAAAAAGCTTTGGGAAACTATCCCCTAGGTTGTGATTTATGAAAGAGTTTTGTGATTCAACCTCGGGGACCTTTCTTGCTATGCAAGTGTCATCTTCTTGTAAAGATAGTTTAGGCCTTGTTTGGTTAGTGGAATTGGGGCAAAATTGGCAGCGGGACTTCCACTTTTTCAGAAAATCCACCGTTTGGAATACATATTTGCAATTCGGGTTTCCTCACTCAAAATCTGGTTTAGGCCCTAAAATGGGCGGCACCATCTTCCCACCTAAGAGGTGGAATTTGAAATCAAATGTAGGTTTTCAATTTTTATGAGGCAAAATATAATTTCCCGTTAGGTCTATCATCTTCTTACATTCATTTTGGGGTTTCATTTTTGCGGTTTCATTTCTGCGTCTGCACCTCATTTTCACTGCAAATAGAGAAGGGTTTTGAGTTTCCTCACTATTCTCACACTCACGTTCTCTGCAGAGTCAGGTATGTAACCATTCTCACACTTGTGTTCTCTGCCAGCAAAGTGATTGCAATTACATTCTATGAAAAAATACTTCTAGGGTTAAACAGTATTGGCGTTCTCTGCATTTGCTTGAAGTTTTTTGAAATTACTTGTGTTAAATAGTACTAGTGTTAACACATGTACATTCATTACCATCTATCATGTGTTGTATAATTTTATTGTTCTTTTCTTGTAAATAACACATTTTTTTAGTTATGTCTACTCGTTTGTCACCTGAATAATGCACATGAATACTATTTTACTTCTTAAAGAGGTCTATGTGTGTAGGAACATAATACAAGAACTCTCCAAATTTAATTAAAGTCTTCAAATCACAAAAGATAAAACTTCTTATGAATCTGATTGTTAAATTTGTTGGGCCAAAACACTATGTATGTTGTAACTAGTATTTTTAAATTATTAAGCCTATGTTATATTTATAATAAATGTGATGACAAGGGCTTCCTTCAATGCAAGGTATTTGATTAAAGAATAACATGCCTTTGGTTGCAAAGTATTCAGTGGAAAAGTGATTGCCTTTGTCGCAGAGTTTTCACTTGAAGATTAACTTGCCTTCAGTGCAAAGTATATGTTTAGTAGCTTACAGAATAGTAGATCATTCTCAACTTTGTTGTTGATTTTCTCCTTTAAACCACTGAAGAGTCAACCTTCAAATCATTCTCAACTTTGTGGTTGATTTTCTTAAGCAACAGTTTCCATGGCTTTTTGTTTTCTATTCATCCTTTAAACCTGTTGTGTAATGGTAACACAAGTAATTGATGACCTGTAGTTTCTCTGTAAGTTGTAAGACACAAGTTATTGATTTCTTTGTTGAACTGGATGGGAAAACAAAATTTAGGCTATGATAAGGGCATATTTTTGAACTGCTCCATATATCTACCGCACATATATGGTAATATTTCAATGTACATGTATGCCTTTGGATCCTATGGGCCCATTATTTTGTGATTTCAGATTTTGCCCATGCACTATTTTAAATCTTTTATTTTGCCTCGGGTTGGGAGGACATTTGCTTGACATTTATTTGGCATTTTGACAAACAATTAGTGTGTATGGTCTAACAAATAGTTAGTGTGATTATGTGTAACACTTTTGAGCTAATATAAAAATAGAAACAACTCAAAATGTGTGGCCTCGAACCATACACACTGTCAAAATGCCAAAGAAATTTCATCACTGCACGGAGTGTAATGACTATACATGTGTTAACACTGGTACTATTTAACATTGATTATGTGTAACACTATGTTAATAAGGAAAACAACACTGATTATGTATAACACTTTTTAGATTATGTGTAACACTTTTTAGATTACGTAATCTAAAAAGTGTTACACATAATCATTGTTGCACATAATCAATGTTACACATAATCAGGTGTGGACGCGAAAAATGAAACCACTAAAGAGTCAACGTTCAAATCATGAATGTTACATGTTACTTTTCTTAAGAAATAGTTTCCATGGCTTTTTGTTTTCTCACTACAACATTTGGGGTCAAATTTTGACACCAATTTGCGACGCCACTACAATTTGTGTATGTTTTTTGTGTTTTTTTTTTGCAAGTTCCCCCGATGGTGTTGTAATAGCGACAATATTGTCATAATTGCAACACCCATTTGGTTATAAATTTTTTTTAAAAAAAGGAAGTGTCATTTGTAATTTGTGAATTCAAAGATCTATCACGAAGATGACACTGCATTTCTGAGTGGCGCAAAGAGGGCATTCAAATTTGGTGTGCGTGAAGAGGCTGACACCATTTGGGAAGAGGGTACTGGCACTTGAGGTAGGCATTCGAGCTTTGTCTTCTCATTAACTCAATTTCAGTGGCATTGTTTACATCTTAGCATTGTTAATAGTGGCATTGTTTACATCTTAATTAGCATTTGGAATGCTCGGTGACCCACGAGCTTTGAGAGCTAGGGCATCATTGCTATTACCTTCAAGGCATTGTGTGAAGTGTTTGATCTCTCTTTATTTGTTTTGTTGTTGATATTCACTATGTGGTAATCCCTGTTTGTGATCATTTCATGAGGAAATGTCTTGATGGCTTGCAGGCTGCAAGCTAGGGCATCATACATTGTTTATGAGCTCACTGTTTAATACTTGCATTGTTTACATCTTATCATTTGGAATGCCTGATGACCTGCAAGCTTTGAGAGCTAGGGCATCACTTCTATTACCTTCAAGGCATTGTGTGAAGTGTTTGATCTCTCTTTATTTGTTTTCTTGTTGATATTCACTATGTGGTGTAATACCCCAAAAATGAGCTATAAGTTCATTAATCTTCTATATCAACAATTCGAACGAAATCGACATCAAAGTCCTAATCTAAGGCACATCTAAACATCATTGAATCCTAATTGATCATCTTAAATTCTGCATCGGAGAATATTCCTAGCAATATTCTTAATTATCTTAATTATCTTTAATTTAATGATTATTTGGCAATAAATCACATTTATCCTAAGTTTGATTAATTGAATATTTTCATATTTAATTAATTAGATTTAATATCTTGCCACTTAATTGTTTAATTAAATTTAATTCTATCTCTTATTAATTATATTATTTAATTTTGACAATAAATCCAATATCCTATGAATAATTGATTAAATTCTTATTTAATTGATTAAAGCAAGTTGTCATTATTTAATAATATAGTTTTTAATAAAAGTTTGATAAAATAGTTAATTAACCCATAAATTAATTATTTTATTTCAAAAATCAATTAAGTTGAGAATAAATCACTTTATTTATTTATTAAATCATAATTATCCATGTGCACATTCAAGGACCAATTAAACTCAGATTGAAAAATCAATGCAAGTTGTTAGCTTTTTGAAAATCAACATCTTTTTGAGTTTTAAAGTTGATCTAAACTTCTAATTCGAGTTGAACTATGCTTTTGCATGATTTTTGTGACTTAAATTATCTTTATTATCAGATAACTCAAAAATCAACCTGAGTTATTTGAGTGATTTATGGCTTTCTTCCATGCACCTCCAAAGCCCTGGATTTCTATAAAAATAATGCTCAGCTCTTCATAATTCATCTCTCAAATTTGGCATCCACAGAATCTCATATTTTTGCACAATCACGCTAGAGAATTGAAATTGGAAGGATCAAAGCTTATTGCAAATCAATATTTTTGTTAGATCACTTTTGTTTTCATATTATTGTTAGTTCAATTCATAACATATTAGTTTTTACATATCATAGATTTCATCTTATTGCATAGAAAATACCAAAAAAAAAATAGATTAATTGAATTCATATTTCATATCAGTTTGGCATTCAAATCTTTTATTTAGGTGTCATCTAGGTCACTGATCTCGATAACAATCTGAGAACATTAATCTCGCACCTACTAGAAGGCAGTAAATTGCTTGGTTAAATTAGATTTCAATTTTGCACGATTTTGATTATAGCTAACCTCTAATGTTTTACTGAAGTGTTGTGTCTATAGATCAGGTACAAAATTCACACACACATTTCTGGCACCCACCGTGGGGCAACCCACCTTTACATGCTAGTTTTGATTTTTTTGGGGAGCTAAAACCCTAAAGTTTCAAAGATTTAATTTTATCTCTCAAACGGCTTGGAGTTTTGAACTAAATTTTTTTTTTTAGGTTGGACATATATCAAAGAAGCTATAGTAAAATATTTAGAATTTTTTGAGATGTTTTGAATTTTTAATAATTTTTTTTTGAAATTATGGGAAAAATTAATATCTAACGCAAATCAGCATATTTTTTGGAAATTTTTATATTTTCAAAAATATCTTTAAATTCTACATGGGGTCCATTCTTTGTATTTTAAATTTGGATGCAATATAATAGCTCAAATAGTCAATTTACAAAAACTAGTCTGTTTTGATAAAATGGGTCTCTAGGGCACAAATGAAGAGATTTTTCTAAAAATTTTACATTTTTGAAAATATCTCTATTTTTTAGTAGGGGTCTCTATTTTGAATTTCTATTTTTGTGGTCAAAATCATAAAAAAAAAAAAAATCAGATCTTGTTGACTAGGTCAAATGCAGCAAAAAAAATAAAATTTTGTGATGGGTATGCACTTATTTTTTTTACATGATTCAATGAATGATATGGAAGTCATTTAGGTTAATTTCTGGTTATTATTGCTGATAATAATTGATTTTTAGAGCTAACCCTATGGTTTTCATAAGTTGAATATATGTTACATATCTTGTTTGCTTGTTTGCTTGTTGGAGAGTTCGTCACTTGCTTGCATGGAAAAGCTCAACAAAAATTGCTAAAAATTAGGTAAAATCTACTAAGCACATTGCAAGGATCCCAGGTATTCTCCTTCATCTAATAAAATTTCAATTTGGCCTTAAAATAAATCTCTCGTGTGTCTAGCTTGGGTGATTCTTTTCATGCTTTTGTTCTACACACTTGCATAATTGATACTAGGTTGTGACCCCTTAGGTATTTATTTAGCAGTCTTAGATACTTGTGATTGATCTAGATTTCTATCTTGGGTTATTGGACTCGCTAAATCCATCGGCCCCTCATTCCGCCCCGTGGTTGCAATCTCAGCGCCATAAAGGGGAGGGGTCTATAGGAGAGAAGCGTTAATTGTTCCACCAGGCAACCCTTTTGTGCTTTTAGGAACTCACTTGTTTTCTAATTTGGGGACTCATTTTCAGCTTGTGTGAGGTGTTAAGTGTTCCACCTTCTGGACTCATCTCATATTTTCTTTAAGCGTTAAGTGTTCCTTTTTTTGCTTTTTGGGTACTTTTGGTAGATTTTCTTTTGGAAACATACATCTGTGCTCACATAGTAATTAGGCCCTATGAACACTATTCATGATTCTTGAGAGATTGGATTCCCAGTGAAATCTTTCTTGATGACAAAATCCTTGTAGGTAGGGAGGATACTTAGTGCGTTTCACATTCAACTTGGTTAGTGTGTCTTCTCTTATTGATCGATACATTCTCTCCCAGGAGAGGTTGATAGATCACATGGGGTAGACATCACAAGCTTTGGTGAATCAAAATTGGTTAGTGTGTCTTCCTTTATTGATTGATACATTCTCTCTCTAGAGGGGTTGATAGATCACGTGGGGTTGATATCATAGACCTTGGTGAGACAAACTTTGTCTTAGCATGTCAGATTAATCTGCTTGCTTTGTTTGGGTTAAAAGTGAAGAGGTATCAAAACCTTGGATCTGGAGCCAAGTCCCCTTATGGTATCATACTGTGAGTCACCTTTAGAGAGGGTTAACGGTAGCAGACAATCCCTTCATAGGGTAAACTGCGTTGACAGAACCTCAAGCGGTAATAGCCATTTTCACTGTGCTAGTGATAGCTGCTATATAAATGTCCTTGTGGAAGAAATCTCCATGGGTATGGTTCATTGTTGGGTTGTCAGATCTCCCTAGCAGCTCCTGAAGATTGAGTTCTCAAACTGTGTCAAAACCCTGGTGCACCGGGATTGGAGTTCACCCCTTTGGATCATAAAAGTTTTAGAGTCAAACCATTACTAAAAACCCTAGCGAGGCCAAATTTTTATTTTATAGGGTATATGTGCGTTATTGCAAAACATTTTTGGAACATACACAATTAGCGCTTCTGAGGATTAGAATGAATAAGTCACTTGATTGTTCATGTGCAAGGTTGTTTTTGCCCTTGTTCATTATTTTCAGACATGCTTGAAATCATGTGCTTGCTATTTTGCATGCTTGTTTATCTATCTGGTTATTGAAAATAGACAAATCTATTACAATCCTCAAATCTAGACATTAAAATTTGCAAACAATCCGAATCTGAAAACTCAAAATTTGCAAAATCTAAAGTAAAATACTTTCTGGAGTCAAAAATCATTTCAGGAAGTCAAAAGTCATACGAGTTTTTTCCAAGTGTCATTTCATTACAACCCATCTATTGTATGATTGAGTACCCAATGTCGTACAAGTTTCCATGCTAGCAAATTTTCAAAGTCAAAATCTTGCAACTGTCGTATGAGATTTTCAACTATTGTTTCATTGCCTACCAACTGTCGTACGAGTCTACAGAAAGTCATTTGGGAAAATTTTGAAAAGTTGTCAAAAAATTGTCAGAATTGCCAGATACTTCAACTTTTTCAACTTATTTCCAGAATCTATCATACAAATCACTGTGTTAAGAATAGAGCAATAGCTATTAAGAATCAGTACACATGTCTCAAAGAATCAGTACACAAGAGGAAGAAGCTCTAATCACCACTATGATGAAGCAACTGCAACCTATGCAAGTCCAACTTGACAAACTTGAGAAAGAAAAGGAACCTAAAGAGTTCTCCATGGAAACTCTATGCTCTTTTCCATTTGATAAAGACTTGTACATGTCACCATGCCCTCAGACAAAATGTGAGAAATGTGACAACCCTTATGATACCTCTTCCACAGAGAGTGACACATCAAGCTTTGGAGACTATGATGACTATGATGATAGACAATGTAATGATACCTATGAGACCTCTATTCATAAGAGTCCTCCTCGTCGTGTGTTCCTACTTACTACAAATGGGCCGTCACATTAGATAGATCATGATGGTGATTCATATGATTCTAATTTTGAAAGAGACTTTGATGGCTTTTGTGGACAATACCTTGATTATGATCCATCTACTACTGCTGAGGACTATAAAATGTATCATGCTAGCTTGAAACATCAATATTATAAGAATCCTTCTCCTAAGGACTCTCCTACTGAAAATAAAGATTATCTTCTCAAGAAAGATTATGTTAATGTTGGACCTTTGTCTTGCAATGGTTCCCTTCCATCCCCTACTTCCTCCAATACTTGTACATTTCCTAAAGCTTCTAAGTCTTTCAAATCTTTCACAGAACCTTCATCTGACACAAGCCCTGATACTTTTCATGTGGTTCCCTATAGTTATCCTCCAGGGCTACCTCTTAAAGAAACTCAAGCTAACCTTCACTTTGCTACAAATACTTTCAATAATGATAAATCTAAAGAGCCTAAGCCTTCATATGCTATAATGCCTACTTCAGCTAGTCCTCCACCATCTCTTCCAAAGTCATCCATACAATCCTAACATGCTTCATTGTCCTTAGAAGTGGCTCCATGTCAAGAGGACTCTAAAAATGATGAAGAAAAGAACATAAAGAAAGATCAAGATCAAGAACCCTCCATGTCATCCAATCCTTTTCATGATGTCTCTTATCCGCTTCAGGGTTCTTTTGATCCTGCACATCCTTTTTCATGTATTCCACCATGTCTTAAGTCTTCTCCTAAGCAAGATCAAGCTACTACTTACACTATTGAGTTTATTGACAATCAAAATGACCTTACTACACTTGCGCTTTCCAAAGATGATACTTCCATTAAGGTTGGTAAAAATGGTGTTGTTACTTCCAATGTTAAGCCTATTGAAAATCAAGAGAAAAATTATGTGCTTATGCTATCCAAAGATCCTTGTCAAGATCAAAGTCTTCCATCTTCTTATTCTACCACTCCATGTTCCTTTCCACTTTCTACTCTTCCTAAGTCTTTGCAAGTTTTGAGCAATCCTATCAAAGAAGGTGCTCATATTCAAGATGTCCATGATTCTATTAAAAATTCTAATGCTCACTCTAAGATGCTGATATCCTTGGTTGTCATATAGATGTTGATGAACTTGTTAATTATCCTTTTGCATCTTCCACTTCCATCCTTAGACCTCTTCCACCACTACTAAGAGCTTCACATCTACCTTCCATCTTGGGTCCTTATGTCCCTTTACTTTCCCCTCCTAACTCTCCTAATTCACCATCCATATTGGGCCCTTACATCCCTCCATCTCCTATCTTTCTTCAAGATCAACATAGATGCATACCCTTGAATCTTTTTTATCCACCCACCCATCTAAACCAGTCATATCCTCCTTCTTCCACAAGTCCCAAGTCTTTTGGAAGTAACTTGAATATTCAATACAAGAAAAAGAAGCAATACAAGAATCCATCAAAAAAGGATCACCATGTCTCCTCTAAATGACATGGATGCATAAAGTCAAAAGAGATATCTACGACAAAAACTACAAGACAAGTATGGGTTCCAAAATCCATCATTAAAGATATTCTCTCCAAATTACCAAAAAGAAATGAAAAGCCTACGGCTATATGGATTCCAAAGTCTCTCTTGAAAGAGTCTGGTGTTGAGCAAAAAGTGAAGTTGACATTCAAGCTTCCAAAGACTTCCACTTCATATTCTTCCAAAAGCATTCCTCCATTTCATGCGCATAAACCACAACCTCTATTATCCATTCACCATATTCCTTCACATATTCCTTCATTCACGATTCCTCCATCCTCTCACCACCCTTCAAGGTATGTGTTGATGTTGATCTTGCCTTCCTTTCCATCTACCCTTTCACAATCCTTCCATGCATTATCCTTCTACCTTCTATCATTTTTCCTCATTTGCCTATTCCTCCTATCTTCCAACCTCACTTGCTTTACATAAAACCTTATCCTCCATTTTTCTCTTCTATCTCCATTTCCCTATTAGCATCTTTGAGCATATCATCTTGAATCCTTGGCATATCATGGTTTATCCTTTCAAGGAGCATTATCAAAAAAGTTGCCTTCTTCCAAAAAAAAATTCAAAAAAAAATGAAAAATTAAAAAAAATTTGAAAATGTGCCTTGGTGGAAACTTGGAAATAGGCACATTGGTAACAAAAGTAAAGAGAAATAAATTCATCCTATGGTGAAAACCACTCCCTTGTGGCACCTTGGATAAGTACCATGATGAAAACCTGGCAATCAGGCATCATGCATAGTTCTTCTACATCTTTCATCCATTCCATCTTCTCTCTTTCATCTTGACAATGTTGATCTATACACAAATATTTGGCTATCTTGTGAGCTATTTTATAGTAATCTTTCTTTCATTCCCTTCTTTTTTAGCCTTCATATCTATTTTCCTCCATTCTTTTTCACCTATCGCTATCCTTTTCCCCTTTGGTCTTGATCTAATAAATAAATAAAAAAGAGTAAAACATGGTGCTATGAAGCCTCTTGACATGTCTACTCCTTTAGACTACATCCTTTCCTTATTTGGCATTACGCTTTTGTGACTTATCCTATGTTGGCCTTTCATTGCTTGTCCAAATGCACTTTACATGACAATTTTTCCCTAGCTTAGTATTCTTGAGGAGTTTGCCCTTGAGGATTTCTTCCCTTCATTAGCTTTCATTCTCTTGTCTTCCATCTCTTCCACCAGCTTGTCAATCCCTCTTGTTCTCCACCTTGCTAGACATTGGGACTGCATGATATAATCTTTCTTGGGAGTTTGCAATGGAAAAAGATGCTATCAAGTATACCAAGTATCAAAACCAAAATCAGAACAAGTATCAGAACCAATATCAGAACCAGTATCAGAATAAGTATCAGAACCAGTATCAGAACAAGTATTCAAACTAATATCAAAACAAATATCAAAACAAGTATCAAAACAAGTATCAGATCAAGTATCAAAACTCCCACTGGGGCTACACCTTTCACTTTAGTTTATGGGTCTGAGGCAGTGTAACACCACCCAATAACTAAGTGATGAAACCAAAATAAAACCAAACAAAAACATACACCACAAAGAGATAATAATTTTTTTTTTTAACTTCCATAAATCTGATTACAAAAGTTTATAAACTGTCATACGTAGTTGTCCATACAAACTCTGATTACAAATGAGTTACATCAGTACTCTTTATTGAAAAGATAAACATACAAATGTAGGAAATCTGCCTAAGTTCTCCTATAAGATCTATACACTGCCCTAATGACCAACAGAATAGCCACAATCTGTTTTCCATAAATTTTAACAGCTGCCAACCATTGGCCCGTACTCATAGTTTTATCCATCTAGGTTCCTCTAAAAACCAATAAGAACACAACACACAAAGAAAATAGGGCTCAGCATAATTACATAAGTCATAGAACTTCCATGATAAACCTACAATTATTAGCATCATAATGAACATATTTCATATACCATAAAACTCATTTGAACCAAAACATCATTATCTCATTACAACAGTCACATATTATAGCAGACATGAAAGCATGATAAAAAGAAATAACTCGCAGTCAGAATTCCAAAAAGGTGATGCACATACATACTGAGATGTTTAAACACTAAAGAGTCATGATTCTGCACCCATGGTTGTGCCCATGACAAATCTTGCAGTGCAAGGTAATTTGTACTCCCATTAATAAACTTAACAGTGCACACAGCTATCTGTTAATCCGTTTAATAACGTAACAGTACCTCATGCCCCATACTCCATTCTAGATCACGCAAATCATAGACATAGGAAAGGCCAATTATCTTATTAAGTATTAATCCCATCCCATAATTTTTAAGGTTATCACTTGTATACTGAATTGGTTCTTCCAATTCAGCCATCCCCATATGTGTTCATCTTCGGAATTCCTCACATTCACATGTTTAAACAGAAAACCAGACACTTATGCAAACAGAATCAATACAATGATCTACACAATTCCATCTTTAGTACAATCATATCATCAATGAACTTTAACTTCAAAATCTTCCTTCATTCTACTGTCACGAAGCAGTATGTAATGAAATTCTCAAATTAAGAGCATCAGAATTGTACCAACTTACAGCACAAAACCAACTAATGCAAAAATGTACATTTGAGTTATCTACAAGTCTAACACTAACAGATTGCAAACTATCATTCCTTGCACACAGCACTGATAGGCAACACCTGTTATTGCTAGGCTAGTACCATAACCAAGTACTTTATACCACCTCTCTACATATACTTCAATGCCAATGTAATCATTATAAAATTGCTTAAGCACTGATATATACTACATAAACCTTTGTTACATAAGTTTTTATTCACATTCTGTTTGAATTCAAAGTCATGTTACAGTGTCATTCTGACATTTCAAATTAACACAAATTAACTATGCTAATAGAGAATTCGGACTTTTTCCTTACTAAAATAAAATGAAACTCAAAACATTTATTCTCAACCAATATCGGCCCTCAACTTGTCACAGCAACCATTTACAATTCTACAATTCCCATCACAAAATAACTAATTTAACCATACAAAATGATGTAAAGTATCCGCTGTCCCTAATTAAAAGTTAACAACATCACAAGATCGAGTGCACTGTTTAAACCATAAGATGAGTTTAACAATCGATAATAAAAATAGAGTTACCTTACTTGCTTAACAACTATGTAAATAAATCTCAAGCATCTCGACATCAATCACTCAGATTAGAAAATGCCCAAATACCCGAAAGCAACCAACTCTGCATTAGTCAATACATTAAACAACACTCAAACCGAAACCAAACACTCTATCATTACTCGGTTACAACAGTAACTACAATTCCATGTTTTCCCAATGATCATTTATCCACATCGATGTACATTCGAGAGAATGCAAAGGTCTGTACACAATATTTCCCCCCGAACACATTGCACAACCCCACTCACAAACTACAACATCGACACCGATCCATTATAACACTGGAAGTTATAAAGGTAAACACAAACAACATTAATAACAGCAATGAACATTCAAGATATACTATGGTCAACCACAATTATAATGACAGCAATGAACATTCATGGTATGTTACGGTTCAACAAGACAATACAACATGCCTCGACACCAACAGAATAGACCACTGCAAACGACCAAAACCCTCGACAATATTCCCAACAGAAAACATCCATACAATCCCTCAACAACTTTAATCACTACCCGATACACCGTTTCCTTAAAGCCTCTGCCGAGTGCAAGCACGAACAAACAAATGAAATACATCTACAATCACTTCCACAACAGACCCACAAAACTGAACAAATACAATATACAATGCAACCCATTATTGTTGTTGCTGTTTAAAACCGACTGGTGAACATAATGAACCCACAACAGAGAATTTATACCCAACAAGATACACATTGTCACAATGCTCTATTTTTATCCATTTCAATATCCAAACTCAAAACCCACAAACGCTTTCAAATAAAACAACATTACTATGCAATCATATTGGCACCCACAATCATAAACTATTTCAATAAATGTATTACCACATCATATAACCGAATTACAAAATGCATGTTACAGAGAAGAAAGGGAAGAGTGTTGGCCCTGACCTGAACAAGCAAGAATTGAAACCAGAATCAAATCGCTGTCCTTCGCCAAAACCCCCAAACTAGCAACTGAAAGCAAGCATGCACAACCCACAGACAACCAACACAACAAGGTAATGCTGTCACAGAGGTGAGGAAAAGATATGCATATTCCTCCACCGACCACGACCCTAAACTCTCTCATGCCGGCCGAACCAAGCGCCATGCAAATAGCCATAGTTCAAAATAGAAACCAGAATTTTTCTCAAGCACTTCCCGTTAACTTAGCATCAATGGCGGCACAATCAAAATAGAGACAGGCCACAATAACTATTACCACACTTGGCCAAATGCAATGCCCAGTGAAGTACTAGCTTCGATCACAACACCCACTGACATGCAGATCGTCTCAAACGAACATTAATGCCATCCAACAAGTGTCCCATAACAGTTGCCTCACAAAACCCAAAGCTCGGCCAAAACCAACAACCACAGCCGATAACACCACCTCACCAAACTTCACCACCTTCACGGCATCTATCTTTATTAGCAAGGTAAGATCAACACTTAACAATATCCCATTCAAAAGATATGTGCCTAAGTGCGAATTACCATTCACACTTAGGTACATATGCTTCATGCATATAAAACATGACCACCCTTGCTCATAAAGAAAGATATCCAAAACATTACAAAATCCAATATGACCACGGTATATATATAAATATATATATATATATATATGCATTCACTATAAAAGCTCATAAACCAGAGTATTACTAACAGAATACTAACACCATATTATAGGTCACTATCATGATATTAAAAAGGAGCACTTTCAGAATTCAAAATCTCATACAATGTTAACATACACAGAATATTTTTCCACCACTCTTTAATCCAATCCATAATAACTGGTAAGCAATTAAACATTGGAAGATGAAGCAAACTTAACAATAGAAAACATTTACAGAATTCTACCAATCACTATTAAGAGAATAACATAATGAGCACAATGATTCAATCAGAAAACCATCACAATCTGAGAAAACAACTATTCGAAATGAGTTCATAGTGAAATCAGAATTAACATTAGGTCCTTAAGACAGACACTAACACACGTGCAGAATTAAAATGATCAGAACAAAATCCAACTAAAACATAATAACTAACATAGTAAATCATCCTGTCCATAGAGTTAAGTTTTCTAGCAAACTGAACATAGAAACAAATGAAATAGGGTCAGGCATGACAGGCAGTACTACCTATTGAGGTCGAAATCCCATCACTAAGAATCAGAATGCATGGTCTAGTAACTGATGATGAATACAGAGTGTCTAGGTTACAAGAACTGGAACTACTAGATGAGCGTAGACAAGTAACATATGATCATCTCAGAGTATATCAGAAGAGAATGTCTAGAGGCTACAATAAGAAAGTCAGACATAGAAAATTTCAGGTTGGCAATCTAGTCTTGAGAGAAAATCCTAAAAATCAATCACATCGAGAACGCAAGGGGAAGTTCGAACCCAATTGGTTGGGTCCCTTTGTCATCACTGCTACTTTTGGCTCTGGTGCCTATCAACTCTCAACGACTAAAGGAGAACAGCTCTGAGAACCAATCAACATTCTCCATTTGAAGAAATTCTACACCTAAGGCATTCAGTCTATGGTAAAATGTCCTTAAAAAATCTTTAAAATCAGAAAAAGTCCTGAAAAAATAAACATCTTGGTGAAAACCTAGCAATAGGCACCTTGATGATTCACAAAAAAATCAAAAAATATCAAAAGTACAAAAAAATTGAAAAAATGAAAAATACAAAAAAAAAAAAAAAAGTGCCTTGGTGAAAACCTGGAAATAGGTGCCTTGGTAGAAAAAATAGAATCTCTGCCAAGATGGTGAAAACCTGGCAAACGAGCACCACTTGTTTCAAAATGCTTTATCTATCAATGCAATCTTGGTCTTTCCCAGCTTTTAGTCTTGCGTTAGTTTGTACATATCTCCCAGTTTGTTTTTGCATTTCTAGTTTTCAATAAGTCAGTTTGTCCACCAATCTGCTCAAGTGTCTGTATCCTATCAATGTTCAAACTTGGGGGCAATCAATGTCATATCCTATGGTCTCTAGTATACTTTAGATGTGTCATATCCAGTCAGAGTCCTTTGAAGCTATATCTAAGTCAGTCAGTCAGTCTCCTCTCCAGAAAGGATTTTGCATCTACAACAACCCAATCAACATCAAACACAAACTAAAAATAATCTATACTTTTTTACATACTTTTATCTCCTTGTATGCTTACTGATTCGCATTGAGATTTTTGCATATTGTATCCCTTCGAGCCCTTCGATGATGTCCTTTATAGGATTTAGAGAGTGATGACTAGGGGCAAAATCTTTTCTTTATTTTCTTTTTGTATGTGAAAATCTAACTTTGGAAATTTTGGATTGAAATGGTGTCCAACTGTAAGAGCCTCTATCTCAAATTGGATGGTCATGCATACCTCAACCATTGATACCTAGATGATTCAAAGAAGTATCGATCTAACTATTGTCTTTTTGAGTGAGTTCTTTCTCCTAATGTGAAACATGATCTTACCTAAGGATGCGAATGATAAAGGGTCACTACGGGTAATTCACACTAGATTTGGAATGATCTCTTGACTGTTTGATGTGTTTGTCATACAAGGCGTATTCAAGTCATCATGATGTTTATGTTTTGATGCTTATACAAATTGCTATATCAAAATGGACATGATATTCAGGTCATCTTGGTGTTTGTGCCTTGGTGCTTGTACCTACTCTGACATTTCGAAAATAAAATCAATATTCATATATCTATGCTTGTTGACCAGTGGGTGTTGTATTGATTCTTGTACATACAAATTGATATTCATATGTCTATAGTTTCATAGCTAGTGGGCATTGTATTGATTTATCCGATTACCTAAAAGTTCAATGATGATAACAAATCAACATATGATCAGTGACTAGGTCCTAGGTCTTAGGTTGCATTTCATTTTTCATGTTTCTTTGCATTTTTCCATGTTTGCATGATCTCACAATGGCTAAATGAACTTCAATGCTTAAACAATTCTCCACTTGTCTCTTCAAATCTAACAAGAGTTGAATCTCACACGAAGGTTCCTCCAATGAAATAGCAAGTAGAATCCTTTTTCGGGATCAAAATCAAAATCTGAGATCATTCATATTATTAACTACTTGCATAATCAACTTTCAAACATCACAGAAATCCATAATTCAACTTAACTGATTATCTTACATCAAACTATCAAAATTTCAACTTGGTCAACTATGGTCAACTCATGGTTTAACCTAGTCAAACTTGGTCGTCTGGACCTTCCAACAATGCAGAATGCATTCTTGAACATGTATAACCACTTTTCTAATCAATTAACATGCTTCTGAGCTCTCAACGCTGACTTTTCTTGTCAGATTTCAATTTTAATCCCGAAGGGGGCATGGTATTGCATATCATTCAAAGTTTGTAATCAAATTTGAAATCATATCTTTATGGAAATCATATCTTCCTCAATAATCAAGACAATAACCATGTCTAGTTACTGATTCATCAAAAAAGTCCTCATCACTTGGGGCAAATCTATCATCACTTGGGGCATATCAAATTCATCAAGATCCATATCAATTTGGTACTCTCCTAATCTTGTAAACTGTATCAGTTTTTGCAACCATTGGATCATAGTGTTCTTTCCTTGGTTCTTCGGCAACTAAAGGATTCAGATGTGATACCTGCTAGTTCTGCTAAGACAATCAAGTCTAGAACCGGTCACTCACTTCTTTGCAATCCTAAGGTTTGGAATTAGGCGTTTTGACACTTTTTCGCAATCCTCGGTTCATTGATGTTATAGTGAACATTATCTTTGGTCATTCAGGACCTATTATCTTCATATCAAATCAATATCAATCAACTTCTTTCTCATATTAGTTATCAATTTCAAATCAGTTTCATATCTCTATCAAACACAGACTTTCTTTGAACCATTGCGCTTCACACAGTAATTCAAAGAGGGGCAAAATGTAATACCCCAAAAATGGGCTATAAATTCATTAATCTTCTAGATTAACAATTCAAATGAAATCGACATCAAAGTCCTAATCTAAGGCACATCTAAACATCATCGAATCCTAATTGATTATCTTAAATTCTGCATCGGGGAATATTCCTAGCAATATTCCTAATTATCTTAATTATCTTTAATTTAATGATTATTTGGAAATAAATCACATTTATCCTAAGTTTGATTAATTGAATATTTTCATATTTAATTAATTAGATTTAATATCTTGTCACTTAATCGTTTAATTAAATTTAATTCTATCTCTTATTAATTATATTATTTAATTTTGACAATAAATCCAATATCTTATGAATAATTGATTAAATTCTTATTTAATTGATTAAAGCAAGTTGTCATTATTTAATAAAATAGTTTTTAATAAAAGTTTGATAAAATAGTTAATTAACCCATAAATTAATTATTTTATTTCAAAAATCAATTAAGTTGAGAATAAATCACTTTATTTATTTATTAAATCATAATTATCCATGTGGACCAGTTAAACTCAAATTGGAAAATCAATGCAAGTTGTTAGCTTTTTGAAACTCAACATCTTTTTGAGTTTTAAAGTTGATCTAAACTTCTAATTCGAGTTGAACTGTGCTTTTGCATGATTTTTGTGACTTAAATTATCTTTATTATCAGATAACTCAAAAATCAACCTGAGTTATTTGAGTGATTTATGGCTTTCTTCCATGCACCTCCAAAGCCCTGGATTTCTATAAAAACAAGGCTCAGCTCTTCATAATTTATCTCTCAAATTTGGCATCCACAGAATCTCATATTTTTGCACAATCACACTGGAGAATTGCAATTGGAAGGATCAAAGCTTATTGCAAATCAACATTGTTGTGAGATCACTTTTGCTTTCATATTATTGTTAAATCAATTCATAGCATATCAGTTTTTACATATCATAGATTTCATCTTATTGCATAGAAAATACCAAAAAAAAAATAGATTAATTGCATTCATATTTCATATTAGTTTGGCATTCAAATCCTTCATTTAGGTGTCGTCTAGGTCACTGATCTCGATAACAATCTAAGAACATTAATCTCGCACCTACTAGAAGGCAGTAAATCACTTGGTTAAATTAGATTTCAATTTTGCACAATTTTGATTATAGCTAACCTCTAATGTTTTACTGAAGTGTTGTGTCTATAGATTAGGTACAAAATTTACACACACATGTGGTACTCCCCGCTTATGATTATTTCACAAGGAAATGTCTTGATGGCTCGTGGGCTACAAGCTAGGGCATCATACATTGGTCATGAGCTCACTGTTTAATACTAGCATTGTTTACATATTTTCATTTGGAATGTTTGATGACCTGCGAGCTTTGAGAGCTAGGGCATCATTTCTATTACCTTCAAGGCATTGTGTGAAGTGTTTGATCTCTCTTTATTTGTTTTTTTGTTGATATTCACTATGTGGTACTCCCCATTTATGATCATTTCATGAGGAAATGTTTTGACTGGGCTGCAAGCTAGGGCATCATACATTTTTCATGAGATCACTGTTTAATACTAGCATTTTTCATGAGTTCACTATTTAATATCTAGCATTGTGCAAACGTACATTAATACAATTACTATTTTGAATTTGAGCTCAAGCATCATGCAATGTTATTACTTTCATTTCATTCTTGCTCATGTTATGCACCATATATTGTTTTATACATTGTTTATTTCATTGAGACCGTGAGCTTGGCATTTCTATTGTATTTTCTATTATTGGATCAATGCTACCATGTTGTTGAGTCTATGTATGGCTTGACTATACACATGTGTAATTGTAGATGAGGATCAGTAATATGGTGCTAGGCATTGCTTAGATCCTTTGGATCTAACCCCATCTTTTGCTTCCTTATAGGTTTTGGATCATACAAGAGCATACTGGATTGAACCCCGGGTCAACACTTCATTACTTCAGGTAATGTATGGTACCTTCATTATTTATGTTCATCCACTTATGTATGTTTGCATTCATTTATATTCTTCTGAAAGTTGGCTATTAGTGACCATATAGGACCATTCTTGATGTTTTTGGGTCATTTGATGAAAAGATGTAAATAAAGACATCAATAATAAAATAGAGATATATTAAGATTAATATTGTAAGTAAAAATATTACACAGTGGCATTCAGATTAAGTACAATATGAATTCACATGTCTTTAATTATGATACACTTTTGAAATTATCACTCATTGGTCATTTGACAATTCAAGATATAAGTATCAGAATATAAACTGTTGCAAAAGGAAGAAGCTCATATGTATCTATCATCCTTTAACACAAAATATAAAAGTATCCCACAGACACACAGTTGCTATTATAAAAACCATCATCTAATCCCACGGTGTACTAGTCTCAAGGTAAGAACAATTTACTTAAGTCATCATATAAGTATCATCCTAAAATTTAAATAGACATTGACTATGGATATACAACACTAAGCCCTAATAAATTACAGAGTTTCACTACAATTTCTATGTCCACTACAATCATCCTACTACTTACACTACAATTTCTATGTCCACTTACAATAATAAATTACAGAGTTTCACTGCAATTTCTATGTCCACTGTCATTAAAATATATCACTCTTGTTATATAGGCATCCTTCTCATTAGGTGTTTCCATTAAAATATGTCACTCTTGTTATATAATGTATATGCATACTTGTTTAAAATGCCATACTTTTTGCTCATAAATATTATTACCATTTCACTCAAATTTATATGACATTAAAACCAAGCCCAAAATGTATACATACGAGTAAGTATAGGAGAAGTTAGATTATGCAACTATTGAAAAAAAAAAAAAAACTATACCAATAGTAGCTTATGAGAAACTATACTTGTGCTTACCACACCATACCTCAACATCATAATGCTTATCATTTTCAAGCTTGAGCGAGGCTTCGTACCATGCACCATTCATAGATTTGTATGCATCACTGATTTAGGCTAGAGGTAAACTACATGTGTCATGTAAACAACATGGTTGAATGCAATCTCTTTTGGGCATTTTCAAGAGTTTTCCCACCAATACAAGCATAAATAATGCATTGAACATAATCTACAAGCACTATGTGGTATGAAGTCTTGCTGAAGCTTGAAATATATCCACTCCTCATGTTATTGTCAAAATTAAATTTAAATATTTCTCAAAACATTTATTCTTGTAGAATTAAGATATCCTTATCTTAATAATAAAATAATCTTCCATAATAGCTTTTGAATCACATTAACACACACCCATGTTCTGTAGCATAGTTCATTTTAGAAGTGTATGGTTGATGTCCTTATTTTGAAGTGTTTGATCATTTCTATTACCTTCAAAGAATTGTGTGAAGTGTTTGATCTCTCTTTATTTGTTTTTTTGTCCATATACCTTCTCTGATCAACTCTGATATGCACAGGTGATAAACATTCATATTTTCCTAAGCAGTACTTTGAGCTTTCCTGCAACACATGTACTATTATGAAAATCATCACAAGTCCATTTGTTCCAGGAAAGCTCATAGTACACATGTTTGGATGACATTATTTACATCTTAGCATTTGGAATGCTCGATGACCCGCGAGCTTTGAGAGCTAGGACATCATTACTATTACCTTCAAGGAATTGTGTAAAGTGTTTGATCTCTTTTTATTTATTTTGTTGTTGATATTCACTATGTGGTACTCCTTGTTTATGATCATTTCATGAAAAAATATCTTGATGGCTCATGGGCTACAAGCTAGGGCATCATGCATAGTTTATGAACTCACTGTTTGAGCAACTCATGTCCCTATTTGATTGGTTGGTGCTCTGTTTGTTATATTGAATTTATATCATATATTTAGTCTTAATAAATATCTTATAAAACAACAGAAAACTAACCCAAAATACTATCTTAATAAAATCTTAATAAAACAATATATTTAATCTCAATAAAATCTTATAAAACAACATATATTGTGTGAAGTGTTTGATCTCTCTTTATTTTTTTTTTGTTGATATTCACTAGCTATGTGGTACTCCCCATTTATGATCATTTTATGATAAAATGTCTTGATGGCTCGCGGGCTATAAGCTAGGGCATCATACATTGTTCATGAGCTCACTATTCAATACTGACATTATTTACATCTTTTCATTTAGAATGCTTGATGACCCGCGAGCTTTGAAAGATAGGGCATCATTGCTATTACCTTCAAGGCATTGTGTGAAGTGTTTAATCTCTCTTTATTTGTTTTGTTGTTGATATTCACTATGTGGTACTCTCCGTTTATGATCATTTCATGAGGAAATGTCTTGATGGTTCATGGGCTGCAAGCTAGGGCATCATGTATTAGTTATGATATCATTGTTTGAGCACCGGCCAATCAAATAGGGACATGAGGTGCTCAAATAGTGAGCTCATAATGACATAAACAATGCATGATGCCCTAGCAAAATAGAAAAACAAATAAAGAGAGATCAAACACTTCACACAATATATGTTGTTCTTTAAGATTTTAGTAAGACTAAATATATTGTTT
This sequence comes from Chamaecyparis obtusa, assembly GCA_027943335.1. Classification (NCBI taxonomy): domain Eukaryota; kingdom Viridiplantae; phylum Streptophyta; class Pinopsida; order Cupressales; family Cupressaceae; genus Chamaecyparis; species Chamaecyparis obtusa. Next base: position 161,139 of record BSBK01001127.1, read on the forward strand.
TATTAAGATTTTATTAAGACAAAGTATTTTGGGTTAGTTTTATGTTGTTTTATAAGATTTTATTAAGACTAAATATATGATGTAAACTCATAATTATACTTGATATATATATACTTCAAAGGAGGAATTATGAAATATAGTTGTAGGTAGTTATCTCTTCTATAATGATGGAAGAGTGAAAGGTGATGATCAATGAGGTTGCTTCTATTAGATCATACATTAATACACTTACTATTTTGAATTTAAGCGCAGGCATCGTCCAATGTTATTGTTGTCATTGCATGCTTGTTTTTGTTGTGCACCATATATTGTTTTATACACTGTTTATTTCATTGAGACTGTGAGCTTGGCATTTGTAATGTATTTTATGTTATTGGATCGATATCACCATGTTGTTGAGGCTATAGATGCATTGAATCACCACTGCCATTCTATTTTGATAACAGCAATATAACAAACAAAGCATCATCCAATCAAATAGGGACATTAGTATAGATGATGCAGATTTGTGTACCTCTTTGTTTTGATGTAGCTTACTCACTGCATGCAATGGGGCCTCCTTGGGGCTGCCAACCATGTTGTGATGTTATGATCTTTACTTGAAATCACAATAGTGACTCACCAAGTGTTCATGCAAACATAAATGAAGCAATTTACTCTCCACAACATTCTTCTGAGTGCACATGTCCTGTAGCATGGTTTTTCTTTCAGAAGTGTATGGCTTGACTATGCACATGCATAATTGTAGATGAGGATCGATAATAGGATGCCATTCATTTCTTAGATATTTTTTATCTAACTCCCATCTCTCTTTTCTTTGTAGGTTCTGGATTACATAGGGGCACACTAGATTCATACCTGGGTCAAAAATTCATCACTTCAGGCAATGTCTAGCACCCTTATTATTTATGTTCATCCTCTTATGAATGCTTTTACTCTTGCATTTTCTTCTAAAATTTATTTTCCTTGTATAGTATATACAAGTTATTTTTCATATATATACATGTAATCTTTAGATGAAAAAATTTATTTTCCTTTACATGTATCTTTGCATGAAATGAACACAAATTAAACAAGATCATCTAATAATGCAAACTAGGGTACTTGATATTACATAAACCTTGCTACAACTTTGTCTTAGGCCTTCCTAGAATCAAAGAGGCTAATCTCCTAGCCTTAAGGGTGCTATCCTAGTCCCCTTCTAAGAAGTTTCAAACTCCTCCTTTCTCCATTCAGTCTATGACACCAAGAATATGATAAAGTTCACTATTCTAGGAACCTCTCTATCCCTTCTAAAAAGTTTTGTCTATTGTTTGGCCTAAAAAGGCTACTAGGTTTAGTAGGCCTAATTGACCTTTTTCTACTAATAACTCCAAACTTCTCTGAGAAAAGCATCCAAATAATTATGGATTCAAATACCCTTTTGGGAGGGCTTTAAGATTCTATCAGTCTCCTTTTCCCATAGTGTCCGTATAGGGTTTACTGAAAATGGGGCTATAAATAAGGGTTTGGTAACTCATTGTCTGTAATAGTGAGGTTTTAGAATTTTCCCTTGTATCCACAATCCCCTGAGCTCTCTCTGCATTGGAGATTCTTGATCATGCATCTGACCTCCCATTGACATCATTTGAACTAGGCTTTGTGCTCCCTCAATCACTCCATCTTCTCTCCAACAACACACTGACCCCTAACCAAACACTGATAGCTTGCCTAGGGCATCAGTTTATAGATACATCCTAAACTTTCTAGGGCCCCTCCTTTGCACAACATATATTACAAGGAGTCTAGACACAAATCCCATAGACTCATATAGATTGTACAGAGGGAGAGTGCTCTAGCACTCCATTATTCAAATCTTTGTCACTAGTAACCCAAGACAGGCCAAAATAAAGAAAACTATGAAGACTAACTCAAAATTGAAATAAAATGCTAAATAACTATCCTAGGAATTCAAAAACATTAACAATCATCACATGTAAATATTATAGTTGGATATTCAATCCATTTCTTATCTCTATCAACACAAAAATGTATATCTCTGTCAAAGAAAAACTAGTTACACAGTCTAACTACAACCAAAAGTTTGCTCTCCATACTGCACTCTTCCCTACACCTTGAATTATGGTTTTCAAAGCTTAAATAGCTCCCTCCTCAGTGTTAGGGCCCATGGATCAGGCTAGCTATCTCTTGAGTTGGTTACATGTTTTTGCAAGAAAAATCATCATGACAACTTTCAAAGTTGTCAAGCAACTTTTGGTGGATAGACAAACCACCTACACGCACCTCAAAAGCACTCAATCAGGCTCCAAAAGACACACCAACGACTCAAAAAAAAAAAAAAGAACAAACACTAGCTAGCACACCTAGAGAGACCAAATAGGCTTATCCCTAACCTAGTGGCTTGGCTAAGGCCACTACAAGCCAAATTTTAGGAACACTAGGTACCAAACAGCCCTACCTAGGTGCCCTCACTAGTACTATAGTCCTTTTGAATCTTAGGATGACACCTCAATTGGGAAAGGAAAACAAAAACCTTTCATAGACCAATAACAACCAAGGCATGTGAGTGCTCTTCTGTTGTACAATTATACTCATAAAATATATGTACGGTTATAAAATCTCATGCCTTGAAATTTTATAACATAGTTCCTCTTCATCAAAATTGAATGGAAGTGGTGATTCAATGCATCTACCCACATTCTATGTGCTTTGAGCCAATGAAATTTTTATCATCATGAAGAAGTAATAATGCATTAAATGTCTTACTGATGTCCCTATTTGATTGGTCAGTGCTCTGTTTGTTATATTGTTGCTATCAAAATAGAATGCTAGTGGTGATTCAATGCATCTACAGCCTCAACAACATGGTAGCATTGATCCAATAACAAAAAATACATTACAAATGCCAAGCTCGCGGTCTCAATGAAATAAATAGTGTATAAAACAATATATGGTGCACAACAACAACAAGCATGCAATGACAACAATAACATTGCATGGTATCTGAGCTCAAATTCAAAATAGTAAGTGTATTAATGTATGATCATATATTTAGTCTTAATAAAATCTTATAAAACAACATAAAACTAACCAAAAATACTTTGTCTTAATAAAACAATATATTTAGTCTTAATAAAATCTTATAGAACAACATATATTGTGTGAAGTGTTTGATCTCTCTTTATTTATTTTGATGTTTTGCTAGGGCATCATGCATTCTTTATGTCATTATGAGCTCACTATTTGAGCACCTCATGTCCTTATTTGATTGGCTGGTGCTCAAACAATGATCTCATAAACAATGCATGATGCCCTAGCTTGCAGCCCGTGAACCATCAAGACATTTCCTCATGAAATCATCATAAACAAGGAGTACCACATAGTGAATATCAATAGAAAAACAAATAAAGAGAGATCAAACACTTCACACAATGCCCTGAAGGTAATAGAAATGATGCCCTAGCTCTCAAAGCTTGCGGGTCATCAAGCATTCCAAATAAAAAGATGTAAACAATGCTAGTATTAAATAGTGAGCTCATGAACAATGTATGATGCCCTAGCTTGTAGCCTACGAGCCATCAAGACATTTTTTCATGAAATGATCATAAGCAGGGAGTACCACATAGTGAATATCAATAGAAAAACAAATAAAGAGAGATCAAACACTTCACACAATATATGTTGTTTTATAAAATTTTATTAAGACTAAATATATTGTTTTATTAAGATTTTATTAGGACAAAGTATTTTGGGTTAGTTTTATGTTGTTTTATAATATATTTATTAAGACTAAATATATGATGTAAACTCAATATAACAAACAGAGCACCGGCCAATCAAATAGGGACATGAGGTGTTCAAATAGTGATCTCATAAACAATGCATGATGCCCTATCTTGCAGCCCATGAGCCAAACTTGAATGTCCTCTTCGTGCCACGCAAAAGTGCAGTGTTGTCTTCGTGGAAGCTCTTTGAATTCACAAAAATTACAAATGACACTTAATTTTTCTTTTCTTTTTTGTTTATAACCAAGTTGGTGTCGTAATTAAATTAACAAATATCATCCAAATAAAATTGAGTTAATGAGAAGACAAAGCTTGAATGCCTACCTCAAGTCATGGCTGCAATATGAAGATCAAATGCTAAGGAACTATGTTATAAAATTTCAAGGCATGAAATTTTATAACTGTACAAATATAAAATTTCAAGGAATGAAATTTGACCTTTGATTTGACCTTGATAATGTCCCCTCCATTGCTTATGCTTGATCATTTCTACCTTGTGTTGATGGGCATGGTGGGTTACTATTGTGGATGCATCATTTGGAAATGATGCCATAGCAACACCAGATAGAACAACAACATCTGGTGTTGTTGTTGCAATATTTGGATGATACAGTCACAACAATGATTCACTAGGTGTTCATAGAGATATAAATGCAACCACAACAATGATTCACCAGGTGTTTATAAAGACATAAATGTAGGGCTTCATTTGGATTTCAGCGCCTATACACTACACATGTTCCTGAGTGCACATGTTATGTAGCATAGTTCCTTTTAGAAGTGTATGGCTTAACTATTCACATGCATAATTGTAGATGAGGATCAATAATAAGGTGTTAGGCATTGCTTAGATCCTTTGGATCTAACCCCATCCTTTTTTTCCTTGCAGTTTCTAGATCATACATGAGCATACTGGATTGAACCCAAAGTCAACACTTCATTACTTGAGGCAATATCAGGTACCTTCATTATTTATGTTCATCCACTTATGTATGTTTGCATTCATTCATATTCTTCTAAAAATTGGCTATACTCATATTCTTCTTATGTCTGAGTCTTCTAACTATGATCAATTTAATGTTGTAAATCTTGACATAGAATTCAATATCAACCGATCATATATCTATTCCAAATGATATAACTCCATTTGAATAAACATACATGCCAACCATTTGACAAAATGTCCATATGAAATCTAGAGCAATACATTAATTTTATAGCTAATTCATGATTTATAATGCCCCTTGATTTATAGTGAATTCATGATTTATAATTCAGTTGTAGTAGCTCAATGTGTTTGAACTCAAGAATACCCCTTAGGAAGTAAGTGTATAAATGAAGGCTGAAACACATAGGAAGCTATGAGAAGCTATGAGAAGGTGACATGAAGCTAAGGAAAAGAGGCATCTCAATGATGTTAAATCATAGGGGATTCTATTTGTTCCTTGCAATGGAGTGAGCTAATTTTGAAAGTATAAATACATAATTTTAACAATGTATAAAGTCATTCACAAGATGTAATAAAAACACTAGTGGCAAGGCACGAGAACTATTTGATGAAATGTCACAATAGTGGTGTCCCATGCAATGCTGAGATGTTTAGTTATATGCAATGCTGAGATATTCACAATATTGTTAGATAAATAGATAATTTTAACAATGAATAATGTCCTTCACAAGATATAATGAAAACTATGGAGTGAACTATGTTTGTCTAATTACATAACTATTATCTTATGTTAGGTATCCCACATAGTCTCGTGGATTTTTAGGTACAAGTCAATACACCCCATAGAGATTAATGTCTTTTACCATATGTAAAATATCTCTCTCATTACCACCTGTCTTTCTCATTGCATGAGGTGTAGGTACTAGCGAAAAGGTATTTATCAGAATTGTCTTCCTTGAGCGAGGAAAATCTAGGAATGGAAGAAGAAAGTGAGACATTTAGTACGTGTAATTCAATGAGATCAACTCAATGTCAAAAGATCAGAAAGAAATTCAATAAATGCATGAATTTTTTCCTTGCTGAAGGGGGGTCATGTTCTTATGATGATGAGAGCAAAGGCGACTCTGAGTTTTCATTTAGGTACAAATATCTATAGAAACAATGGGTCCCCAATGAACTTCCTCCAATAAACACTAATTTTTGTGTTAAAGAGAGGATATATTGCATAGCACCATCTTCATTACATGGTTTGGGCCTATTTTCCATGGATGACATAAAGGTGTCTTACAAAAAAGTTGTCGAATTGATGGAGTATGTTGGACCTTGTTATGATTACAGTAGTTGGATGCAGATTGTTAAATATAAAAAAAGTATGTGTAGGTATGCACTTGCAGAAAATTATATACAACAAAAAGTCAGTGAACAAAGTAAAAAAGTAGCTATATATGTTGATGGAAGACCAAAAGCATCAGGGAATATTGCAGGTTTTATAAATAGTACACGACCTACATCAACTAAGAAGTAACCCAATTTCATATTTGAGGCACGCGAGGGAAACTGCGTATTTGTATGTGTGATCAAATCAATACGTGGAGGCGAGGAGTTGCTTATCAATTACAATTTGAATCACATAGATACAAAAAACCCCATCACTATCATGGACAAGGTGGTATATATTTTGATAATTGTTTATTATTCAACGTAACTTAGAATAAGAACACATGTTTTAACATGTCTAAATGATTTTTTTTAAATACAAAGCTATAGTATGGATCAACAGCCACATGATACACACTGAGGTGATAGTTCTCATGGGACTTCTTCTTCCTAACAGGTAAAACTCATTGTTGTTGTACAAATGCACATACAAGAAAAATGTTAATGCATATTTTTGTTATGTTAATGTGTATATTTTGTTGTTCTACTATTTTGGATTGCTTTTAAATAAAGGGCTAATAATATTGTTCTCACAAACAAGTGGTTGCACTGGAAAGGGTCCTTTGTGCAATATCAAAAGAGTTAGCTCAAATGGCAAATATTCAACCTCACACTCCTGAAATATAGAGGGCAATGGATATGTTGATTTTCTATGTTCAGAACCACAGAGTAAGTATTAATGTAGTTTTTAATTATAACAAAAGTTCAATAATGATTTTTATAGTATACTATTTTATTTATGTCATTAACTAAAATATATATGTGTTCTCTTTATAGGGAATGCTAAATAGATTAAATGGAATTACCTTAGATGCAAATGCTTCGAATGGTACATCACATGTTTTATCCTCCATCTTGTCCATGGTTATCCATATTTTTTATGCTCTAACAATATTTTTGTTCAGCACCTGATATTGAACCTATGTTGAGAATGGCACCTGGTACAAGGATCAGATCCACAGAGGTAGTTCTACCTAAAATGTTGGCAAGTACACCTACTATTGGTAAGTAGACTCCTCTTTTTCTCGCTTATTTATCATGTGTTTATTTCACTTGAACTATATATTCTTTCTTAGGGGGCATTTTGTAATATTGGATTCATTTTATATAGGAGGTGATGACGCAATTCCTGGATGTACTCGTGTTAAATTTATGGGAACAATACAGTGTGATCAATTACTCATGAGAAATGAAGATGGATTTCCCTTGAGAGTAGCCCAAATTCCAGGTACTTTAAAGACTGATCCTTTCTTTTACTGTATAATATAATACTCATAATGTAATGCACTAACCCCCTATGTGGTCCCTTGCAATAACTAATTATAATAATCTCATAATTATCTTGCAGGGAATAATCTATTTTATGAAAAACTTAATGATGAATGTTTGTGCATTTTCGAGCCGACCATACGCACATGGTATCTTATTTTGATTTCGTTGCAAGATTAGATTTTGTTTCATCCCTTTCTTCAAGTATATTAAAAAGTAGCTTCACTTCATTTATGAATCTAATAGTTTTTTTTTTTTTAAAAGGTGGTCAGTACAAGATAAAGGGTTAAAGAATAAGCTCATTGACTCTATGACAACACTTTTTGAACCTGAAGTCTTTCATAGACTTAGACTCCTTGACAAAGAAGGCACTATTTTGAAGTATATTAGGGACAACTGCAGGATCCAAATAGAACACAGCCCTTATTACAAGCGGCCTCTCTATATTCCTATTAATGAGTGGGAGGATCTTAAAAAGGATGCACTTGAGAGAAGTGCAAGACATAGTGGACGAGTAGTATCACCCAAGGAAAGAAGGTACGTGATAATGTTAATAATGAAATTATGTACTATTTACTCTTTGTACTTATGTGATCTAACATACTTCAAACATCACATAGGTTTCCTGACACAACAAAGGCAACAATAGCAAGAGAACAAAAGCACGGGCAACACAGTCTTGGCTCGGGTGGATATTCAAAACTTGTTGCACGAGTTGTAAGTATTAGTAAATGAAAAATTGTATGCAAATATTTATAATTAAATTGCAATCAATTTAGTTTTGATGAAATTCACTCCAATAAAAATTCATGATACCAATAAAAAAATGCAGGCCTTGGAGTTCAAAAAACTGATTACAAAAGAGGACAAAAAAATAGGCTACAAACAATGCTATAAAGTCATGGCTAAATGATATCGAGCAATGAGTGCACAAGGTTCTTCTGCTGGATTTGTTGATCAAGTAAATAAGCCAATTGATTTTTATTTCAAGTTGAAAACTTTACCAATTACCGTATTTGATGTTAAGTTCCAACATAAAGTGAATATATTTGTTTTAAGTAAGGAAACATTGATTATATATTTGTTTAAAACTTTAAAGTGAATATATTTATATGTAGTAAACTGAATGATTAACATTTCTCAATATTTGTCTTGTATTTATATGTATATATTGTCGATAAATACACTAATTATTTGGATTGGAATACAGCCTGCTGATATTGATATTGCACCAGCCGAGCACGATGGAGGCATCGATTCTAATGTGAATTGTAGTACTCAAGGTATACATTTTCTATTCAAATTTTGATTAACGAATGTTTAATACAAGCAAACATGTTAAATTGAATTTGGCATAGTAATAAAAATTTAATTATAATGTGTTGGGATTAATAAAATATTTTGTATTGCAGTTGCAAGGGATGTAGAGGACAGTGTTCCTGATGAGCATGTTGAGGTTCAAGTTGTTGGGCAAGATGATGTGGTTGGACAAGGTAAAGAGCATCATGTTTATGTTTTTTAATATATTGAAATGCTTGTAACAATAATGAATATATTTTAAATTAACCCCAATTATGATAATATGTTTTTAGTTGAAGCCTTTTATTTGTTATTGCAGAGGACCTGCCTTTGCAAAGCACAGTGAGATCACATGCACAGCCAAGAAGAAATGATGCTCTGGACATGGATACACCTCTGCATCAATATAAGGAAGCTAGAAAAAAAGAGAAAGCCAAAAAAAAAATGATTCTCATTTATGCAACTTATTTGATAATGACTGATGTTTATTTACACATGTTTGAGCTTAGTTCCATGTTTAGACATTGAGTTTCCTTTTATACACTATTTTAATGTTGGAGGGGTTTTCGCTATATTTTAGTGGATTTCATATTTTGGGAGAAATTAGTATTAGAATGTTCAATGGGTTCTTTTCTAAAACACAATACTTAAATCATCATCTTGTCTAGAATGGTTAATCAATTGTTTAAGGTGGATTAGTTGTGATGATGAGACGCATTATTTAGATGTTAACTATGACAGTCTCTTGGTTTCAAGCAATGCAGAAGGAGACACCTAATTCAATATGCAATCTCAATTCATATACATAGGATATCAGGTGGAGCTAAAAAACACAACAAGGTTGCATTTTTTATAGAGGTCTTTAATTGCGTATTTTAAGTTATAGACCATTGTGAACATTGTAATTTTGACCTATTAAATAAATGTAAACATGTTTTTTTTTAAACTCCACCTGCTATCCGTGCATATTCTGCTTGTGTTGCACACGCATTCTCAATTCAGAGTGGGAAAAATCTTATTTTCAATCTGAGGGAGAGAAGCCATACATATAAGTGATGGAGTTGAGGGGAAATGAAGGAATACCAAACATTGAATTTGGAAATTTTCATCAGAGAAATTGTAGTGGAGGTCTGATCAATAGAGAAGATAGTAATGACTACAGGAGAATGAATAGTGGTTACAGTTGTAGTGGGGAAGATAGTGGAGGCCATCCATGAAGAAACTTGCTGATAGAGATGGTGTACAAGAAATAAAGGAGAAAAAAATGTAAAGGTGCTGGGTCTTCTCAGCTCCACCTGCTATCTGTGCATAGTATGCTTGTGTTGCACGCACATTCTCGATTCAAAGTGGGAAAATATTATTTTCAATGTGAGGGAAAGAAGCCAAACACAAAGAATATGCAAATAAACATGATAGCTACAAAACATAAATGTAGGTATCACAACAACTAAGAAACATAAATGTAAGCATCATGGTCCCAATTGTTTGGAGACACAAAATAATTGAATGCTATGCCCAGATGATGCAATACAACCACTACTCCTGCAGTTCTAAGCGAACACAGTGGGATCCAAAAACCAAAGATAAATTCCTTATCTTTGGTTTTTGGATCCCACAGTGTCCGCTTAGAACTGTAGGAGTAGGAGTTGTGTTGCATCAGCTAGGTATAGCATTCAATTATATTGTGTCTCCAAACAATTGTGACCATGATGCCTACATTTATGTTTCTCAGTTATTGTGTCCCAGGACCCCTTATGACCCTTTACGGTCCCTAAGAATACATCTTAGAGGTCTTAAAGTGTTGTAAAGGGTCATAAGAGGATCCTAGGAGGGGCCAGATGAGCTTTCACCTTCACACGGTTGGCCCTATTAAGTAGAGAATGTTAAACTATTATTGAAACAAAGAGAAGCTCAATAATGTAAGATCTCAACCAATGTATGACAAATATATATTTCTTTTTAAAAAATAGTGTGAGTCATCGCAATTACAATAGAAACCAAAGAATAATCGATTACAAAATTAAAAGTGATGACTATCTATCAGAAACATCAATCACTTCAAGGAGCAATGATCACTTCATCTCACCTCAATAAGTCTTGACCCAAGATCAAGTCATATCAATCCATCTCAATGGCTACCAAGAACCAAGTCACAAAGAAACACCACAGACCGTACTACGAACCCACTGTGAAGAGGCATTTAATGTCTCATAAGTCACATCAAATGACCCACTTTCTATAATCCAAGTCTCTCATCTTAGTTCACCAAGAAGAAGACTTCTCCCAAGTCATCACAGACACCATAGTGATCTACAAATCCAAGTCTCTAGACTTGACTCAATAATGTACGAGCTGCTACTGAATCTATTGTAAAGTCATCTCTGAATGACAACCAAATCTGCAAGAACACCAATCGAGTCAAACTTGATCGACAAATATATATATATATATATATATATATATATATATATATATATATATATATATATATATATATATATTTTAAATTGTGATTTTCATCTCAATTACGATGGCACTAGAGAAGTGATGACAATCTATCAGAAATGATCGATGGATAACTGTCACACCAATAGCATTTCCATTGGTATACAATCTTCCAATGATAGTTAAGCATCAAAACATTATGATGGTTAACCACCGTAGGTACAACATTTTTGTCGGTAACTAACTACATCCGATGGAGATCTGTCGAACATGGGATAGCTACAAGTAGACCCGATGAGTATATTCATTGTGTTGAAACCTCCTTTTGCGATGACTATAGATGTCACATGTACAATGCCTATTGTAACCATCATTGTTTCCGACTACAAAATTGTGACACCGGGTGGTGTCGCTTAATCGATGATATACTATCTAAATTTAGACAATCAACCATCGAAAAAAGGTCTCAAATGTACTAGTGTCTATTCATCCTTTAAACCTGTTGTGTAATGGTAACACAATTAATTGATGACCTGTAGTTTCTCTATAAGTTGTAAGACACAAGTTATTGATTTGTTTGTTGAACTAGATGGGAAAACAAAATTTAGGCTATGATAAGGGCATATCCTTGAATTGCTCCATATATCTACCCCACATATATGGTAATATTACAATGTACGTGTATGCCTTTGGATCCTATGGGCCCATTCTTTTTTGATTTCAAATTTTGCCCATGCACTATTTTAAATCTTTTGTTTTTCCTCGAGTTGGGAGGACATTTGCTTGACATTTCTTTGGCATTTTGACAAACAGTTAGTGTGTATGGTTTGACAAACAGTTAGTGTGATTATGTGTAACACTTTTGAGCTAATATAAAAATAGAAACAAAATAAAATGTGTGGCCTCAGACCATACACACTAACTGTTTGTCAAAATGCCAAAGAAATGTCATCGTTGCACAGAGTGTAATGACTGTACATGTGTTAACACTAGTACTATTTAATACTGATTATGTGTAACACTATTTTAATAAGGAAAACAACACTGATTAAGTGTAACACTTTTTAGATTATGTGTAACACTTTTATATTACGTAATCTAAAAATTGTTACACATAATGAGGCGTGGATGCAAAAATGAAACCCCAAAATGAATGCAAGAAGATCACTGATTATGTGTAACACTTTTTAGATTATGTGTAACACTAATTATGTGTAACACTTTTTAGATTATGTAATCTAAAAAGTGTTACACATAATTAGTGTTAAACATGTGTTAACACTAGTACTGTTCAACATTGATTATGTGTAACACTATGTTAATAAGGAAACCTGATTATGTGTAAGACTTTTTAGATTACAATAATGTGTAACACTAGTACTATTTATCACTAATTATGTGTAACACATGTTAATAAGGAAACCTGATTATGTGTAACACTTTTTAGCTTATGTGTAACACTTTTTAGATTACGTAATCTAAAAAGTGTTACACATAATCAGTGTTAAACATGTGTTAACACTAGTACTGTTTAACACTGATTATGTGTAACTCTATGTTAATAAGGAAACCTAATTATGTGTAACACTTTTTAGATTATAATAATGTGTAACACTAGTACTGTTTAACACTGATTGTGCATAACACTACTATGTTAATAAGGAAACCTGATTATGTGTAACACATTTCTTTGGCATTTTGACAAACAGTTATTGTGTATGGTCTGAGGCCACACATTTTGAGTTGTTTCTTTTTTTATATTACCTCAAAAGTGTTACACATTATCAGTTTTACACATAATCAGCGTTGTTTTCCTTATTAACATAGTGTTACACATAATCAATGTTGTTTTCCTTATTAACATAGTGTTACACATAATCAGTGTTATTTTCCTTATTAACATAGTGTTGCACATAATCAGTGTTAAATAGTACTAGTGTTGCCTAGATAAGATATTTTAATACAAATCAAACATATCATCTAATGTATCTTTCAATTTGCATTACGATCGAAAGTTTGTAGTGGATGATAGTGGAATAGAAATTGGTGGCTGCATGGGCTCAATATTGTTACCTAGACAGGATATTTTAATATTGTTACCCACAACAACACTCATCCCGATGCACTACAAAGAAGCCTCACAAGCCCAATTATACATCCCCTAATAAGGATAGTTTGATGTCTAATAGGCCCCATGTTACTCCTTTGAGGAATAGATAATCTTGTAGGTTTTGCTAAACAAGTACATGACTTCTTATTATGTCTTAGGCTTCAACACAATAGTGTTGTTATAGCACTTTCTAGATAGCAGACTTTTCAAAGAAAGAGAAAATGCTAGTGGGAAAAACTTGTTAATATATTTCTTTACAAAACTAAATATCTATATGTTTAGATTGTGCAACTCGTAGATGCTTCTCATGTGTAACACTAGTACTGTTTAATACTGATTATGTATAACACTACTATGTTAATAAGGAAACCTGATTATGTGTAACACATTTCCTTGGCATTTTGAAAAATAGTTATTGTGTATGGTATGAGGCCACAGATTTTGAGTTGTTTCTATTTTTATATTAGCTCAAAAGTGTTACACATAATCAGTGTTGTTTTCTTATTAACATAGTGTTAAACATAATCAGTGTTAAATAGTAATAGTGTTAACACATGTATAGTCATTACACTCTGTGCAACGATGACATTTCTTTACTTGAAATGGTAGTGGGCAAAACTTGTTAATATATTTCTTTACAAAACTAAATATCTATCCATATAGGTTATGCAACTCATAGATGCTTCTCATGTCATCACAAAAGTGGTAAGAAAGAGAAAATGGTAGTGGGTAAAACTTGTTGATATATTTCTTTACAAAACTAAATAGCTATCTATATAGATTGTGCAACTCATAGATGCTTCTCATGTCATCATAACAGTGGTGGAGCTTCTTAATTTTTGGCAACACAAATCAGTGTTAAACATGTTACAGTGTTAAACATGTTACACATAATCAGTGTTAAAAGTGTTACACATAATCAGTGTTCCCCTTCTACTAGCTAAATCGACAGTTATATTATAGTTATATTATTGTGAAATTAGTATAGGCTATTCGACCCAGGTAAGTTAAAATTTTGATTGTTCAGTGCTCTACGTTGTATATAAGCACCAGTACGTAATTGCCTGACTTCATCACCTCTCTAGTTTGTCCACATTTCAGGCCATTGATGGATCCTATTGAGAATATTGACATTTTAGGATGTGTAGCTATGGAGACCACATATTCTCTCTTCTCACAACTCTTCTTGCTTTTTTTGTTGTAGCCAAAGTAGTGGTACCCTGAGAAGGCAAGGCACAAATGGGTAAATGAATAAGAAAAGGAAATTATTTTTATAGAATGGTTATTCATTCCAACGATGTGGATTATCATGATCAAATTCACATGAGTAGGGGAGCCCATTATTGTTTTGATGAAATGATAAGCATCTATGAGTTGCACAATCTATATAGATAGATATTTAGTTTTGTGAAGAAATATATCAACAAGTTTTCCCCACTACCATTTTATCTTTCTTTGAAAAGTCTACTATCTAGAAAGTGTTATACGAACACTATAGTGTTGAAGCCTAAGACATAATAAGAAGAACCCAACTCATATGTTATCTATTCTATGAATGATGACTCCCCATCAGTATGAGGCAAGGTGACACATAGGTTGAGCGGATGCTACTCCATTTTCCTCCTCACACAAACATGACACCTCACACACTCAGCTTTGGAAACTTGAAGACAACTTAAATCAAGGGAAGAGAATCAAACTAAGATCTCAGTTTTGGACATAAACATCTATCAGTCTATAATTGACTTACATTTATGAGAGAATCAATTATCTGAAATATGCCCTTGCAATTTGAAATGTAATTTAAAAGAATGGACCAGCTTAATCCAAATGAAATAGTTTTGTACAAAAAGAATTGGAAAGAATCTTAAATACATGACTATGTCCTAATGATGCAATGGCATAGATTGTGTTTTCCATAGGATTGATAGGGTATCTTTTCCATTTTAAACCATGCATACACACTAATTACTATCAACATTTTATATCATTTCTTTGGGTGGTTTTGGCAGGGGCCTTTGGCTATTAAAAACTATCAATTTCCCCTGTTTCTTAGATCATTGTCTATTTACAATATTTTTGCCTCCCACATTTGTAGTTTCTATTGTACTCTATCTTTGGCATATACCAAATTTGTTTATTATGTGTAGTCTTTCCTATTGAAGAACTTTCATTGGATGATCACATGAGCTAGCGATTCGCTAGTATGTGTACCTTGCACCCAGTTGAATGGCTACATTTTGTATATGGGACATGTCTATTTCTCCCATTACTTGCATTATTTTACATATTTTCTAGAATTTGACTTATTTATTTATGATTCTAATGCTCTTTGGGCGTGATAATTGTGCTTTTACCTTGACTACCCTGTAAACCATTTTCATTGTTCATTTCTAAGATGTTTGTTTCTCTTATATTGTTTTTTAAATATTTCTCTATTTGGCACCATCTGCTCTTTTCCTAGTGTAAATTATTGATTGCATCCTTGAATTAGACCCATAATATTACCAGTGCTTGGGTTTTCTATATTTCCCTCATTCTCTAGCATTATTTTTATACCCATGGCTTTGAGTTTTATCTTAAATGGTCGATCTTGAGGGGTTGCATTTGGAATTGGGAATGTTCATTTTTGGTGTTGTTATACACTCTATTTCAACAATTAGTTCTATTTGTGTATGGGTTCTATTCTAATGTCTCTTGGAATATAAATATATATCCCCTTTTTGGCTATGCATTTTTGGTAAAGTTTTGCCTCATGATTAATATTTGGTCTCTATCTGCTATGTATGAGGTTATATTTTCTATGTATTCTCAAAATTCTCTATACTCTTCATACCATTTCAGTTTCCTTTTAATTAGAGGTTTTCTATTCATCTTTTGGGGTTCAACATCCTTTTTCCTGTCCTTTTCCTGGTTGCATGTCCCTTCATTACTAGCATCATTCTCTTCATAATATGACCCC
Source organism: Chamaecyparis obtusa (assembly GCA_027943335.1). NCBI lineage: Eukaryota > Viridiplantae > Streptophyta > Pinopsida > Cupressales > Cupressaceae > Chamaecyparis > Chamaecyparis obtusa. The sequence continues at coordinate 177,395 of BSBK01001127.1, forward strand.
AATACATTGTAATGCTTTCTAAATATATAGCTTAACACTTAGCTTTTACAATTTAGGCATCTTGGTTGTTATAGCACACTAAAACAACACAAACTTTCACCAAATCGTAAAAACCAAAACAGCAATGTACAATTCAAAGAACCATAAAATAAAAATGCAAATTGGTTTGTGAAACATACCTCCATCTCATGGTGCTGAAATTCAAGTGCATCTGCAACCTTGTGCTGAGGAAAAAGCATATCTTGGATTACATGCATTTCATGGTAATAATTTTTGATAGCTTCTCCTTGAGTAGCCTTAGCGTAAAAACTAGAATAGCAATGTACAATTCAAAGAACCATAAAAGAAAAATGCAAATTGGTTTGTGAAACATACCTCCATCTCACAGTATTGAATTTCAAGTACATCTGCAACCTTGTATGCATGTGATAGTACTATCTAGTAGGGCTCAGCATGCTGGTAGAACCAGGGCTTGAACCACCAACCAACACTATTAATTATGATGCCCTTTTTATTTGCCTCTTCTTTTGAGGCATATTTCCCCATCATAAACACAGCATCAGTGGCATTATAGATCATGCCCTCTACAAAATCAAGGACCTTGGAGGGGTTGTCCTGATCTCCATCCCTAGGAGCAAAAGAATCAATATAAGCCTGAGCCAACTCTCTGAGATTGCCCTTCATAGGCTTGTAGATTAGTCACATGTATTCTTTGACTGGTATGAGTTTAATCTTTGTTGCTACCAATAAACCCAATGTACCCTGAGACCATGGGATTGCATAGAATAGATCATAAAATTCATTATCTTTTGTGGCTCTAACTAATCTTCCATCTACCAAAACAATCTCATACACCTGTTACCCTAATTTTCCTATTCTATACAAATTTGGCTAAAATCCATTCAGGACTCCCTGTTTTAACCCTACCAAACATCCCCAAAATTTTCATGGTTTTATGTCTGGTTTCCTAGCCTCTGCAATTTGTTTTATCCCCTGGTCTACAGTTAAAAATTCATAAAAGTAGCCATTGTGCCCAATAAACCCTAAGTAACCCTAGCCTTCTTTCTATTTGGCTGTTACTTTTTCGGCCACTTAAAATCCTCAAATACCCATGTGCGATTTAATTCTATTGGTTGGTCACTAGTTCTCTAAGTCTTTCGGCGGTTATCTATTCCTTTTAGTGACTGGGTGAATGCAGTGATTCTCATGGTCGCTTAATATTTGGCGGTTAGGTCTCAGCAGTTAGCGACCCAGTGAAGCGGTTAACTTTTCTTCAGGCACGTCATCCCTTAATGTCTGGTGGTCTAAGCAAAGCGGGGTCCCAGTTAAGAAGATCAATGGTCAGTGCTTGATCTCATGGGGTCTTTCTAACACATGTGATCTTACGCCAATTTTTGGATCTTCCAAGTATGCAGCACTTCAAAATTTATGTGGGTCCACTGCCACATCGTCCTATGTGGAAGCTTTTCATTGGCTAAAGGTAATGACTTGTTCAATTTGTCAAAGTAGGCTTGCCAGACTATATCCCTTTAATCCAATAGCTGGTGCATAATCTCATAGAGTGTGTTGGATCCATGAGATCATGCATCGACCATCAATCTTTCTTTATCGCAGAGGTTCTGTCGGGTGGGTCCTTTCTTGCTGATGTGCTCGCATTTTATTGGTCCACATAGCGATGACTAGAATATGTCAGTGGGATCATGTTAGAATGTCTATAGAGATGTCAGTAGGATGAAGATCTATGATTGTCGCTAGACCACAAGGGATCTTCCAAGCCCTTGCAATCTTGTGACAACCGTCTGATGAGTATCTCTGTGGGTCGTGGGTCCGATATGCCGACGTGCTAAAGTTTCATTGGCTACAATGTGACGAGGTGGATTTTGAATTTGCAAGGGGTCTCCCGACTATTTCAAGGTCAATCTAAGCTATTCATCTACCGGGAAAAATAGACATCGACGGTCACATTTTAATATGACCGGCTAGCCATTGCTTATTTAAATTCAAATTTCTTCGCAAAGGTTTTCTGCTAGGGTTCTCATTTTTGCGGTCATGCATGACAAGTTTGGTAGCTGGGATTGAATGCTTCAAGATAGTTGTGGTTGAGAGGATGATGATGGATGATCTGATTGTTAGTGCTACAGATTTTATAGGGTACCATGTCATGTTGAAGGTGCTAAATGGATTGGCACCACCTTTTGCTAGTATTATTATTGAAAATACAAATATCTTCAAGTTCAAATTTGGAGCCTTCATGGCAAGGCCGAGTTGTAGGTGGGTAGTTGAGTCAAGGTTGATGTGTCTGCAGGTGAGCTCAGTAATGGATGGATGCACACAAGGAAGATTTGATCTAATTGCCATTGTTCTCAAAGTTTTTGATGATGGTAATCAGTGTACCTTTAGGGTTTAATATTGTTGTAAATCCCATGTAACCCTAGTTAGGTTAGTTTTTTGACTCATGCCTGCGTGCAGTGAGAGGTATATAGTTCTTTTTTGGAGCCTTAGTGCTCAAAGTTGACAATTGTAATAGAAATTCATCTTTCTTAAGAGTTATCTATGGCATTTTTTTTCCCTCTGGCTTTTACAGTTGTAATCTTTCATTGATAATCCAAATATTGCAGAGGTATTTTGTGACATCTTCTCTATGCCTATGCTTCCTTGTTTGAATTATCTCTTATTGAGTTGAAGTATATGTATTTTTGGAGTGACATCTTAAGGTTCCTGATCCCTCTCTCTTTCTGCAATATTTGTGTATTCTTATGGATGATTTGATGTGAATGCTTTTGTGGGTATACTACAATCCCCTAATAATCTTGTCTAATTCCTATACCAAGTTGCAGAGGTGAATGTTTGTCTGTAGGTTGTAGATTGTGTCTAAATACTTAGGAATGCTATTCTTTGTAAAAGTCTCTCTCTCTTTCCCTAAATATCCTCTTTCTATTGTAGACCCCTCTATGAAATATTTATGCAGGCCTATTTAGTGAGTTGTGATCTCCTAGACCTGAGTTGTTCATTATTTTCATCCTCTATACTGAGATTCAAACCTTGCATTTCGGTGTATCACCTAGTAGGTAGTTTACTTTCAAGTCATTTCCCTTTCATGCATTCCTTCTATCCCTTTCCCTCAAAGAATTTTACTTTTCATGTCAAGAGCAAATTAAGGTGATTATCCAAGAGGAACCAACCTAGAACCTAGAGGTCTCATCTTAGTTAGCATAGGTCCCACAACCTAGAGATGATTCCCATGTTATACTAGGTTATCAAGACTACGAGAGCTTGAAACAAGGGTGAAAACTTAGTGTATAACAATTTTGGTACGCCTAGTGGGACAAGTAAGAGAATATTCATGTTCAAAGTTATGTTATCTCTGATATATAGATTGCATAATATAGGCTTTTAAAAGTTGTTCTATCAAGTATATCTAGCGACTCCACTGATTTCAAGGATCAGGGCTAACTTGTTCAAAGTTTATGAGAAAGATTGAGACTAGGAGCTCAAAGCCTACTCAATTTTTAGACTTTCCCTCAAAAAGAAGTTACAAAGGTAGGTCAACTCAAAGAACATCCCCTTCAAGGAGAGTTCAATCAACACCACCTGATACTACAGAAAGGAGACCTTTTCCCCTTCATCTCAGAAGAAGAGGAAGATCTCTAACTAGAGATCTATAAGAAGATTGAAATCTAGCAGCAAATACAACTCACGTAGTTGTCAATGTTCAAATCACAACTCCTACAATGGCTAGATAGTTTGCTTTTGCACCTTTCAACCAGGGAAGCCCATTGACTTTTGTTGTACATCATGATGTACCCTTGGTGGCATTGAAGAGTGTACCTAACTTCACAAGTGAAGGGCAGACAACTTCTTTTGAGCACATAAGAGATGTGACCACCATCTACAGCATACACAACATAACTCAAGAAGATGTGGCCACCAAATTATTAGCAGCCTCTCTCAAAGGTAAGGCTCTTGAATGGTTTAGAACTTTAACTGTTGGCTCCATTACTTCATGGGATGAATTAGGAGATGTATTAAGTAAGCATTTTGAGGATAAATCAAAGAACCTGTCTTTGGTTAAGTAGTTGACAACCATTAAGAGAGACCTTCAAGAGAAAATGATAGATTACAATAGTAGATTCCTCAAAACATGGAATAGAATTCTAGTCTCTGTAAGGCCATTAGCCGACCATGCTTTTCTATACTACTTGCAAAGCTTGAATGGTCAAATTTCTATCATGATCCAATCTATGGGTGGTACTTCCTTACCCCAAGCTTTTGACATAGCTATCAGGGCTGAAAATTGTTTAATCCAAGTAGGCATGATTGCTAGAAGGCCACCAATGCCCATCTTTCCTAGCCTTCAGCCCATTGCACCTGCACAAGTACCCTCATTTACTCTTATTCCTACTATACTAGCACCTCAGGCCAGTACTAGTGGTCAAGAGCAAAAGGCAAGTTTCTCTCAGGAGTTACAAGATATAAAGAGTAGTCAGCAAACTAGTCAGCAAGAAATGGCAAATTTGCTGCAAACTCTAACCAAGGAGGTTACCAATTTGAAGAAACAAGATCAAGGAATCAAACCACCCTTTCAGCCACAAGGCCAAAGTCCTAGTCAGCAATATCAGAATCAGGGATAGCCTTATCAACAAAATAGGCCACCATACCAAGGAGGATATCAAGGACAAAGGTAGAATTTTAATCAAAGACCATTCCAACCATATAACCCTGTGCCTTTAAATTCTACAAATCCAGTTAGAGAAATGGTGCCTAGTCAAAACAATATGGCTATGGATAATGAATGGTGTTTTCCTTGTAACCAGCCTCATAATCAAGCTACATGTTCAAATGGATGGATGAACCAAGCACTAATGGTTCAAAATGCCTCACAAGCTCAATCAGAGGCTTCATCCAGTGGGTCAGTTCCCCAACAAGAATCACAAGAGAATGAGACTACTATTTTCAATTGGGAGCATCCAGACTTCAATGGAGTCAATTATGAATTTTTTGTTGCTGCCAATACTAGAGAAAAAAGAAGACCTCAATACATGGAGAGAGAAGATTCCAATGCCAAAGACACTACATCTACAAAGCCACTGCAGTGAGCTAATCCCATCACACCTAAGGAAGTTCTTGTCATCACAAGCAAGGAAGGTCACACTCTCAAAGAAATGGAGCCTGCCATGGTGAAAGCACAACAAAAGGTACATGTTGTGACACCTTTCAACATTGTTGATAGCATGAAGAAGGTCAACATTACCATGTCCATGTGGGACTCTTTGTCTATCTCGGGGCAGTCTGAAATCTTGAAGAAGGGCCATGACCAAAGTGGCAACTCCTCAACCTACAAAAGAAGCTGTAAAGCCAGTGTTGGTTAAAATTGATCAAGAAAGGGAGGCTCCAAGTAGCAACTTCAAAGCCAATACCATGCAAGGTAGGAACTCAAAGCCACCCCCCTTTTATGTATCTCTAATTATTGGAAAATCTCTAGTACATAATTGTATGGTAGATAGTGGAGCTACTAGCACTGTAATGCCCAAGAAGGTAGCTGACCAATTAGGACTAAAATATGAACCCTTCCAAAAGAAGGTCACACAACTTGATGGGTCCTCAATCAATACTATAGGTGTGGCCAAGGACACTAGTCTAATCCTGCATGCTAGTCCTAATTTTTTCCATCCTCCTTGATATATATATCATAGCTCTCCCTACATTATTTGCTATATGTCTTTCAAGGGAGTTTACAGCCAAGATAGGAGGCTACCTATCTTTTGACTAGTCTCACATGCTTTTTCATATGAGGTATGGGACCAAGGTCACCATTAAGTCAGAACCATTGGTAGCATACCATATAGAACCTTATGTGTCCAATACCATCAATGCAAATTGCTCTGCATTTGATAGCAATGACTTCCAAACCATTAGAGAAGCAGACACTAAGATAGAAAGTATCCCTGATATTTTACTAGATGAAAGAGCTACAAAGGCCCAAGAAAATCTGGTTTGGGATTTTGGTTTGGGAAGTTATTTGATACAAGAAAGTGGATCCATAGAGCCAAGCCTCCTCAAAGAAGACACTGATTCAGAGGATCAGAATAATCAAGTTTGGGAACTATTTTTTGATGGAGCTAGAAGTAGACATGGTTCTGGTGGTGGTGCTATGCTAGTGTCCCCAAAAGGAGAAAGGTACTACACAGCTTTTAGATTCAGTTTCTCCTACACTAGCAACACTGTAGAGTATGAAAGCCTTGTGAATGGGCTAGAGTGGGCTAGAAAAAGGGGGCTCAAGGCCTTAAAAGTTTATGGTGATAGTGAGTTAGTTGTCAGCCAAGTAAGAGGGATAAGTGCAACCAAGAATGATACCTTGAGAGCATACAAGCATAGAGTTTGGGATGCAATTGAAGTCTTTTGTGCTTTCAATATTGTTGCTATCCCTAGGAAGCTAAATCAAAATGCAGATAGATTAGCTACTATTGGATCTCAGTATGATATTCCAAATAGCATTTCAAAAGAAATAGATTAATAGCATATCAAAGTGATTGTCAGACCCTCTATTCCTGATAATGATGTCAATTGGCAGGTGTTTCACAATGATGAACAAATTCTACAGTTCTTGTTTGAAGAAGATGTTTTTTCAAAGCATAATCAAGATAGGGTATCACAGAGCTATGGTGAACAAGTGATACAACTTAAGTCTAATAAGATGCCTAGAGGTCTTGTCACCTTAGAGCCTATCTTCAATAAGGATGATGAAGTTAAGAAAAACAAAGTCAAACTGGTAGTTCAACAAGAACATTGTGTTGAATTAGAGTTGGAGCTAGGTAAGAGCTTACAATTTGGGAAGGTAAACACTGAATTGGAGAAGCAAGCTTACATTCAGTTATTCAAAGAATTTAGTGATGTATTTTCATGGCAATATGAAGACCTTAAAGTTTTTGATCCTGCTCTTGCTCAGCACACTATTGAACTAGAGCCTTATGCTAAGCCAGTGAGGCAAAAGAAAAGGCCTGTTAATCCCAAGCTTGAGCCACTTATGCATAAGGAGGTGCTCAAATTGATAGAAAGTGGTATCATCTACCCCATCAAGCATACTAGTTGGGTTTCAAACCTTGTTCCTATCAAGAAGAAGAATGGGGAGCTGAGGTTATGTGTTGACTTCAGGGATCTCAACAAGGCCTCATTAAAAGACCGCCATCCACTGCCCTCCATGGAACAAATTTTGCAATGTGTCTCTAGGTCCGAGAGATTTTCATTATTGGATGGCTATTCAGGATACAATCAGATCCTAGTTAATAAACATGATCAATACAAGACTGCATTTACAACCAAGTGGGGAACCATGGCTTATCAAAAGATGCCCTTTGGTTTGTCAAATGCAGGTGCTACATTTCAAAAGGCAATGGATATGGCCTTTAAGAGCCTCATGTATAATTTTGTGCCGGTCTACTTAGATGACATAACTATCTATTCAAAGCATGTAGCAGACCATATCAAACATTTTAGGAAGATTTTTGAAAGGTGTAGAGAATTTGGGATATCTCTTAATCCCAAGAAATGTGTGTTTTCAGTTCATGAAGGAAAATTGTTGGGACGTGTAGTATCCAAAGAAGGGATCACAATAGATCCTGAGAGAATTGTAGCTATCTTAGAGATACCCCTACCACATCATAAGAAAAGTCTCCAATCTTTCATAGGAAGGATTAATTTTGTTAGAAGGTTCTTGCCTAACATTGTAGATTTACTAAAGCCTTTGACAGCTATGTTGAAGAAGGGTTTAGCTTTTAGTTGGACTAAGGAAGGGAAAGCCAACTTCCAAGCTATCAAAGAGGCCTTAACAGAAGCTCCTACCCTCTTAAACCCAAATTTCAATAAGGATTTCATCCTTTATGCTTATGGAGGTCATGACTCTATATCTACTATGTTGACTCAAGAAAATTCAAATGGATTGGAGCAACCTATTGCTTTATTTAGCAAAGGTTTAGAAGAATATGAATAGAGATACTCTTTTGTAGAGAAACATGTACTTGTTGTGGTAAAGAGCCTTAAAAAGTTTAGATATCTATTGACTCGTAGCAAGGTACACTTAAAGGTTACTCATCCAAGTGTCAAAGAATTTTTTCTTTCCAAAGACCTAAATGAGAAAAGAGTTGGTTAGATCACCAAGCTGATGGAATATGACATAGATATTCAAACTACCAAGCTGGTTAGAGGAAGAGATCTTTGTGAATATTTGGTAGAGGATGAAAGTTCAAAGAAATCAGAGCAAATAGATGCATCTCTAGTGGTGCATTCTATAGAAGAACGGGCCAAGGAAACAAGCTGATTACCTAATATGATCAATTATTTGAAGATAGGACAATCTCTTGTAGGCCTAGATTCAGAAAAAAGAAGGTATTATAGGTTACAATCTATTCTTTTTGTGCTGATAAATGAAGTTATTTTCAGAAAGGATCACAATGGTGTCCTTTTAAGATGCATTGATTCAGAAAAGGTGGCAGACATCCTATTTGAGTTTCATGATGGACCTTCTGGAGGTCACTTTTCTCCTAGGACTACTACTTTTAAAATCATGAGGGTTGGATACTACTGGCCATCTATCTTCAAGGATAGTCATGAGTATGTGAGAAAATGCATCAAGTGTGCCATGTTTGTAGGAAAAGAAAGGCTTGCAGCCTTGCCCCTATAGCCAATCAAAATAGAGAAACTTTTCATGAAGTGGGGTATAGATTTTGTTGGAATGATCAATCCTCCATCTAGTGTAGGCCATAAATGGATAATCACTGCAACTGATTACTTCACTAGATGGACAGAAGCAATTACATTAAAAGAATCAAATAAGAGTGGTGTCCTAATTTTTTATGATGATATAGTTCATAGGTTTGGCACTCCTGATTCCATCATATCAAATAATGCATTAGCATTCACAGGCCTCAAAGTCTCAGAGTGGGCAATCAGAAATGGAATTTATCTTAATAAAAGTTCAAATTATTACCCTCAGGGAAATGGTTTAGCAAAATCAACTAATAAAAACTTGATTAGGATAATCAAGAAGACTCTGCAAGATAACCAAAGGGACTGGCATACTAAATTGAAGTCTACCTTATGGTTAGATAGAATTACCCCAAAGAAAATCATTAGAAGCTCTCCTTATGTGTTAGTATATGGTAGAGAGGCTAAGTTGTCCATTTTAACTAAATTACCAGCTCTATACTTAGCCACTCAGTATGTCCTGTTTGAAGAAGGAGATCCTTTACAAATCAGGTATGCTTAGCTCATGGAGTTAGAGTAAATTAGAGACAATTCCATGAAGGACATGGAATTTCATCAGATTTAGACAAAGAAAAGTTTTGATAAGAGAGCTAAAGCCAAGAATTTCAAGGTTGGAGACATAGTCCTCAAGTGGGATGAGTTCAGGTCAAGACCTGGCAGGCACACAAAATTTGATTCATTTTGGGGTGGACCATTTGTTATCACAGAGTGCAAGGGATCCAATGCTTTTCAGCTATCAACTCTTGCAAGAGATGCCTTGCCAATATTATTGAATGGTTTTCACTTGAAGCCCTACTTTGAGTTTAATCCCTCTCTATAAATTCTTGTAAATATGTTCTTATTTTTTCTTTCCCTATTTTCTAGGTCAGTTTCCTACTTTTAAAGAAGTGCCTGTGCACAAGTTCATCCTTCTGGTTCATTTTTGTCTCTCTGTCAAAATTTTGTGCTCAGTATGACCCCATGCCTAATGGATTATGTCAAGGCCACTGGTTTTCCATGTCTAGCAGGCTGACATCCAGCAGAAATCACCAAAATGTTACCCTAATTTTCCTATTCTATACAAATTTGGCTAAAATCCATTCAAGAGTCCCTGTTTTAACCCTGCCAAACATCCTTGAAATTTTCATGGTTTTATGTCTGGTTTCTTGGCCTCTGCAATTTGTTTTATCCCCTAGTCTATAGTCAAAAATTCATAAAAGTAGCTGTTGTGCCCAATAAACCCTAAGTAACCCTAGCCTTCTTTCTATTTGGCTATTACTTTTTTGGCCACTTAAAATCCTCAAATACCCATGTGCACTTTAATTATATTGGCTGGTCTCTAGTTCTCTAAGTCTTTCGGCAATTATCTCTTCCTTTTAGTGACTGGGTGAATGCAGTGATTCTCATAGTTACTTAATATTTTGTGGTTAGGTCTCAGCAGCTAGTGATCTAGCGAAGCAGTTAACTTTTCTTCAGGTGCATGATCGCTTAATGTCTAGCGGTCTTGGCTAAGCAGGGTCCCAATTAAGAAGATCAATGGTCAGTGCTTGATCTCATGGGGTCCTTCTGACACATGCAATCTTATGCCAACTATTGGATCTTCCAAGTATGCAGCACTTCAAACTTTATGTGGGTCCACTACCACATCATCCTATGTGGAAGCTTTTCATTGGCTGAAGGTAATGACTTGTTCAGTTTGTCAAAGCGGGCCCGATAGACTGTATCCATTTAATCCAATGGCTGGCACATAATCTCACGGAGTTTGTTGGAGCCATGAGATCATGCGCTGACCATTAAACTTACTTTATCACAGAGGTTCTATTGGGTGGGTCCTTTCTTGCTAATGTGCTCACATTTTATTGGTCCACATAGCGATGATTGGAATGTGTTAGTGGGACCATGTCAGAATTTCTACAGAGATGTCAGTAGGATGAAGATCTACGATTGTTGCTAGACTGCAAAGGATCTTCCAAACCCTTGAGATCTTGCGACAACCATCCAATGAGTATCTCAATGGGTCGTGGGTCCGATATGCTAACGTGCTAAAGTTTCATTCATTGCAATGTGCCGAGGTGGATTTTGACTTTGTAAGGGGTCTCTCGACTGTTTCAACGTCAATCTGAGCCATTCATCTATTGGGAAAAATAGACATCGATGGTCACATTTTAATATGACCGGCTAGCTGTTCCTTATTTAAATTCAAATTTCTTCATGAAGGTTTTCTGCTAGGGTTCACATTTTTGTGATCATGCATAACAAGTTTGGTAGCTGGGATTGAATGCTTTAGGACAGTTATGGTTGAGAGGATGATGATGGATGATCTAATCACCAACATCATAGATTTTATAGGGTACCATGTCATGTTGAAGGTGCTTAATGGATTGGCACCACCTTTTGCCAGTGTTATTATTGAAAATACAAATATCTTCAAGATTAGATTTGGAGCCTTCATGGCAAGGCTGAGTTGCAGGTGGGTAGTTGATTCAAGGTTGATGTGTCTACAGGTGAGCTTAGTACTAGATGGATGCACACAAGGAAGATTTGATTTGATTACCGATGTTCTTAGAGTTTTTGATGATGGTAACTAGTGTACCTTTGGGGTTTAATATTGTTGTAAATCCCATGTAACCCTAGTTAGGTTAGTTTTTTGACTCCTGCCTGTGTGCAGTCAGAGGTATATAGTTCTTTTTTGGAGACTTAGTGCTCAGAGTTGAAAATTGTAATAGAAATTCATCTTTCTTAAGAGTTATCTATGGCATTTTTTTTTCCCTTTGGCTTTTACAGTTGTAATCTTTCATTGATAATCCAAATATTGCAGAGGTATTTTGTGACATCTTCTCTATCCCTATGCTTCCTTGTTTGAATTATCTCTTATTGAGTTGAAGTATATGTATGTTTGGAGTGACATCTTAGGGTTCCTGATCCCTCTCTCTTTCTGCAATATTTGTGTATTCTTGTGGATGATTTGATGTGAATTCTTTTGTGGGTATACTACAACCCCCTAACAATCTTGTCTCATTCCAATACTGAGTTGTAGAGGTGAATGTTTGTCTACAGGTTGTAGATTGTGTCTAAATACTTAGGAATGCTATTGTTTGTGAAAGTCTCTCTCTCTTTCCCTAAATAGCCTCTTTCTATTGCAGACCCCTCTATGAAATATTTATGTAGGCCTATTTAGTGAGTTGTGATCTCCTAGACCTGAGTTGTTTATTATTTTCATCATCTATACTGAGATTCAAACCCTTCATTTCAGTGTATCACCTAGTAGGTAGTTTACTTTCAAGTCATTTCCCTTTCATGCATTCCTTCTATCCCTTTCCCTCAAATAATTTTACTTTTCATGCTAAGAGAAAATTAAGGTGATTATCCAAGAGGAACCAGCCTAGAACCTAGAGGTCTCATCTCAGTTAGCATAGGTTGCACAACCTGGAGATGATTCCCATGTTATACTAGGTTATCAAGACTATGAGAGCTTGAAACAAGGGTGCAAACTTAGTGTATAACAACACCACAATAGTATAAATGGCATAAATCACACATATGGAGTACTTTGGATGCTATGATAAAACAAAAATCTACTTTCTCCAAGTTTGGATGAGTGCTTTCCTAATGCACACCTGAGATTTTTAGAATGACACTTGTATTGGCATGTGTAAAAAAGATATTGATGCCATTAATTTTTCAATCAAAGACAATTAACAGGAATAAATGCAGGAGAATGCAAATGTTTTAATTGACACCCATAAACATTAATCTAAATTTCAAATTGTGAGTGGCATGACATAAATATTTTGATTTTCTTAGCCAAATCATATTGAAGACTACACGATCATCCATTAGTTTGTTATCTTTAAGAAGATAGCACTGTCACTGAACTTATAGCAAATTTCTTCATTATGATAATTTAATATCAGCTATTAGCATTTTTTTTTATCTTTATGCTTCATTGTAACTGAAAGTTGTCAAATCTAATCTTTATTATTGTACATTTGATATCTTTCTAACTCATTTATTAATGTCACAATTCAAGCCCTACTAGATGTGTGCTATAATTGTGTCACACTTCTATGGATCATTACATGCAAGGAAACTCAAGAATGAGCCCTCACAAATCGATCCATAGCTCCCTAGGCATGGAGTGCAAGGGCTTTTAAGAATGCTCTCAGCTAGAGCTATTTAGCCTATAACCTTGCTAGTAAACCATGCAATGGGAGATTCAAGGAAGACAAGGGAAAGAATGTCAATATCCTCAAGAATCAAGAATGAAAATGCAATGCAATGCTATGCTAGAAATGGAAATGCAAGCTAAGCTATGAAAGGAAATATGCAAGTGTTACAACCCAAGCTAATTAATCTATGTGAGCTAATCTAGAGCATAGAAATGAAGCTAATCTAAGAAAGCATAAATATGAAGCTAAGCTAAGAATGCAAGACTGAGATGTAGATGCTAAGAATGCTCCAAATCTTCAAAAGCTCCAAATGTACCTAGAAAACCTGCAGCATAAAGTTAGCATAAAAAGTTGAGGATCTAGAATGAAGAAGAGAGCTCTTCTTTTATAGGAAATGAGGAGAAATGGACCATGGAGATTAAGAGGCAAAAGATTTAATCAATGGTGGAGCTTGAAAGAGGAGCAATCCATGTGCACAAGTATCCTCCAATAGGAAAATAAGAGTTGACTTTTGTGTCCATATGAGACAAAAAGTGCTTTTTCCCTTTTTATAAAATAAGAATAATGCTTTATTTGTGCAACTTAAGATAAGAGGAAAAGTGGGGGATTTTTATTTATTAAAAGGGGAGGAAATATTCCTTTTAAATAAATAAAGACTTAGGATAAAATGGTTAGCCCATAGAAAATAATCGAATAAATGATAGAACTAGGATTTGATCAAGGAATAAGCAATTGATGATTTTAGCAAAAATGCTAGCAAGGGGCTAATAGTCTAGGTGACCATTTTTAGGTGTATACATTTGCCCCTCTTTGACTAATGTGTGATTGATCTGGGAACACATGTAGTCAAAGAATGAAGTTGAAATGTGAGATTGATTTGGGATCACAAAGCAACTCAGATCAGCCAACAAAGCAAGCAAATATCCAAGAAGGCAAGCAGATAGCGATCTGACTCCAAAGAATGAAGTGCAGAGAGATAGAAAATCCTTGCATGATCAGCCTGGTAGTGATAGTACTAAACACTTAGGAAAGAGATAACCAATAAAATATGATGTGTCTGCCCCCTCGGGATCGAAAGCGAAATCCTAGTAGAGGGAAAGCAGAAGCAAGAGCAACATGATCAAATCACTAGAAATCATAATCGAAGAAAGAGAACAGAATAACCATCAAGCAGTGAAGATATGCCCCACACATGGGACCCAGGGCACGAACCAAGTGGTCCCTCAACCCGAAAATAAGATGGAGGGGAAGAATTTGAACTTGGGATTTGAAAGTGAATGAAAGACTGGAAGTTGAGAAAGATGGGGATGAAGAGGTGAAGAATGCCCCAGTGAAGATGGAAGGATCAGGCCTCAAAAGGTTAGCCAACTACATAGGAGAAGGAAAAAGATGACTCGGATGATCAAGGTGAACTCAGATTTTGGTTTGGATCCCGAAATGAAAGGAAAATGATGGGATATGAAAGACAAGAAGTGAAAGACATGATTAGGAAGAAGTGAAAGGTGAGCGCAATTGATTAACAAGTCCACGAAAGATAAAGGAGAGCTCTCTCTATATGCAAGATGCAAAACTAAACTAACATGAACTTAAGAATGCAAGCTACATGAAAAGTGGTTTACTTGCAAGGTCACAAAGCCAATAGACATCTAATATTCATCATTGAGCGTTATTGGTAGTGTCGCAAAATCATACAATACACACTAGCATAAATATGTGAATCTGAATATGATCTATATCAGATAGAAATGTGGAAATCCCACCTAGGCATCAAAGACATGTAGGTCAAGATGACTAGTGCAGTGAGATCACCTAAGTTTGATATAGCAAGATTATGCTCGCATCGAGACACAAGAAAGTCAAGATGACTAGAAGCATGCACTCATGAAATAGTCAAGGATAATACCTTGTAGGTCCAAAGTGTCAAGTAAGACCAGCATAAATGCTCATGACAGTGAGGACCAACAAAATCTACCCACAAGCAGATAAAGAAATAAAACATGTTCTCATTCCCTCAATCTTCTAGCTATGCATCATTGAAAATGATCATAGGGGGAGAACACTCAGCAAAGAAATCATCATAGACAGCACACAAAGAAAAATAAAGTCAAACAAATCTCAGTGAATCAAGTGCGTGTGTGTAGGTCATAGAGTCAAACTTTGAGTATCGCATCTGCCAGTGAGAAATATTGCATCATCTAGATTGCAAGTAGGACATCTGATAAGTGTTAAGAAACACTCAACACTAAGGTAGTGTTGAAAAACACAATTGGGGTGGTGTTGAAAAACACCATTTGCGAGGTGCCTAAGAAACCCAGACGCACAAAGAGACCCAAGATAAGCTTAAAACAACGTATGCCCCCTAGACTAAGACAAGAGTCAATTCCAGGCTAGGAGAGGCAAAGTGAGAAGTGGAGCGAAGGAGCGCCATGCAAGACTGATAGACATAGGTGCAGAGGGTCTCAAGCAGCACCTGTTTCTAGGTTTTCACCACTTGATAGATTTATTGCAATTTTTTCAGGACTTTTTATAGATTTTTTTGTATTTTTGCTACCAAGGCGCCTGTTTCCAGGTTTTCACCAAGGCACTTTTTCAAATTTTTTTTATTTTTTGAATTTTTTTATTTTTTTGGTGAGACATCAAAGTGCCTATTACTAGGTTTTCACTAGGATGCTCATTTTTTCAGTACTTTTTATGCTTTTTAGGATTTTTTCAGCATCATATATGAATTTTTTTTGGTATTTTTTCAGGATCATAAAATATGTACAAAGAATGCCCCAGACAGAAAAGGGCATCAAGAATCTGCTTCCTCTGATGTAGAGAACTAATAGGCCCCAGGCCCAAATGCTGCAACTATGACAATAGGAGGTCTCAACCAGTTCGTCCAATAATAACCAGCCCTAAGCAATGTTTGAGCTAGCGGAGGATCGTTAGAATGTGATCCACATATGCCATCGTGGATTTCAGCTAGCACTTTTTCTGACTCCTCTATTTCTAGACACTTAAGGAGAGTTCCGTCTAGACCCTTCCTATACAAGTCACCAGAGACAAAGGCAAAGTGTAAGGGATGGTGGAAGGAATGGTGTGGTGGATTTGCAAGAGGAATATGAGGTGGAAGATATGAAAAGATGGTACGATTGTAAGATTTGTGAGTAGGATAGCGTAATTCATCCACCAGGAACTTGAAGTGAAATTTATGCTTTTTAATTTGTAAAATGGATGCTGAAGTAACCAAGGCATTAGCAAATTTGTTCTTAGCTCTAGGAATGGGCTGAAGTATAACAGATATGAGATCATGCTTGAAGTAGTGCATCATTTTTTTGTAGAGAATCAGCTTGTCATCTTTTATTTGAGAATCATTATTTTTGAGCAGATTTTTATTTTTACTTTTCTTAGGTGCAGATACCACCACAATGTGGTTTTTTCCATCCAACCATTGCTCTTTTCTTTTGACTTGATGACCGTGATGTTTGATTGCTAATTCAATCTTTTTTATTGCTAGTTCTTTGGTGGAAGAAGTAACAGGTGTTGATGCAAGATGAAATGAAGTGACTGGTTCAATAGTATTTATGTGAAGGATGTCATCTCTGGTGACATGAGAGGTTGAGCCTATAGAGTAAGCTCCAAAAGTAGCTAGATCTAGACTTGTCATAGAAGAACCAGCATGGTCCACTAAGGAAATATGAGGAACAAACTCATCAGACCCCATACAAGACCCATCAACCACGTCGGGATGGTTACTACAAGAATGAACCATATCAACATCCATATCATCAGTAGATATACATTTTTCTCCCCAAAGAAGTGAAGTAGAAGGAAGATCATCTCCCATTTAAACCATAGTGTGTAGCGGTGACTCATCTGTATCTGTGTCTGAATTACTAAGCATGGGAGTATTTCTAGAATCCTCTCTATAGATCCACTCTTGAATAGCTTGTTCTTCTCTTTCTACTTCTAAAGGAACAGATGAAGGAACAAAAGTATCAAAGATCACCATAGCAGAAGTGGAAGGCTTCATGTGATCAGAAGGTCTCCCATATGACCTAGGAGAAACAGGTATAGAAGCAAAGGAACCCAGTTTATATTCACCCATACCAAGGCTCATCATCTTAAATGATTTCTCAGTAGCAACTAGAGATGTACTAGGATCAACAGAAGGTTCATTATGAGGAACAAATTTTTTAGTAGCAGCAAGAGCATTGATAGCAATAGTATGGTCTCTAGGAATTACAACTTCAGTGCCATTGTATGGAAATTTTACGCACTGATGATAAGTGGAAGGAACAACCTGCATGTCATGGATCCAAGGATGACCCAAAAGAATGTTATATGCGAGTGGATGTCCAATACTTGGAAGCTAATATCTTTCATGACAGGGCCCACTCGGACAGGCAGTGTGACAAGACCTTTGGAAGATCTTTCCACTTCATCATAAGCTTTTATAGTAATCTTCTTTTTAGAATCCACAGTGAATTCTGACAAACCCAATTGTTGTATGACATTGAAAGAAACAATATTTAACCCTGCACCATTGTCTATCAGGACTCGGCGGACTCGGGTATTGTAGACTAGAACTTCAATGTGTAAAGCTAGATTATGAGGGTGAGCAATAGATATGTCATCTTCTACAGAAAAGGAGAGAGATAACGGAGATGAAATGTGGTTGACCATAGCCTAAAATTGATCTAGATCAATGTCATTGGGAACACGTGTTGTACGTAGAGCCTCATCAAGAATCTCTCTATGTGAAGAGGAGAACCGAAGCAACTCAAGGATAGATATCTGTGCTGGTGTCTTTTGCAAATGTTGGACAAGATCATAGCTAGGGGTGGCTGAAGGAGCCACTTGTTTGGAAGGCAAAGCTTGCTTGGGATCTTGTGCAATTTTAAGGACAACCATGGCTTGCCCCCTAGTAACAGCATTCAGTATCTCACTTCGGGAAGATGAACTACCAAGTCTTTGCAAGACTAACTTTGGCTTACCATGATTGGTGTTATTATCATCTTGAGACCTCATCATTAGAACACTCTCAATGGGCTCTACCATGTTAATCACAAGCGTATTAGAAGGATACGTGTAATTGATCTTTGCATCATGATTCTTCTTATGTGTTTGAGAGGTTTCCCCCTTATCATGCTTAGGTAGAGGATCTCTGAAAGCTGTGTGATCAAAATTTTTAGTTAAGCCATCAGTGGAGATTGTGCCATTCTCAATAAGATCCTGAATATCATCCTTAAGCCTAAAACAATTGTTTGTTGGATGTCCCTTATTTCTATGATAATGGCAGTAATGATCCTCTCTCCACCAATCAGGCTTATTTATCAGATCCCAGTTACCAGGTTTATCAGGAAGCGTAAGATATCCATTGTCAACCAAAGTCTTAAGGATCACATCGTAAGGTTCTGCCAACTTGGTATAGACTCACTTTCGAAATGACTTCTTAGGCTTATCTGCATATTGAGGTTTAGGAGCATTGTGAGTGTTGCTAGCTTCTTGTTGTTTTGCTGCATAGATAGCATTGGAGAGATTGAAAGCGGGCTCTTTAACTTTAGGAGCATCAACAACCCCATCATTAACAACATACTTGTTCTTATTCCAAGGTTTGTTCTTTTCTTTGCCATTGCCTTTACCATCTTTATTAATAACAATATCCCCTTTTCTTATAGCTACATCCTCAATCCGATATGCACTTTCAACCATGTCATGGAAGGAGGAGAACAGTTGCTTCCTTAGATCATAAAATAGCTCAAGCACAAGTGTGTTGATGAAAATGTCAATCTTTTCTCTTTCGGGTAGCTGACGAGGATATCGAGAATACAATGACCTCCAACATTTTAAGTAAGTTGCAAATGGCTCACCTTGATGTTGTCTTAGATTATCGAGATCTATCACAGTGACAGGTTGTTGGATGTTGTAAGAGTACTGCTGGGTCAATCGCTGAGCTAACTCATCAAAAGTCTTAAGCGGTGGTGTCAATTTTGCAAACCATTCCAAAGCTTGGCCTCTTAAGCTTCGAGGGAATAAGCATAGGAGATATGTGTCTTCATGAAGAAATTCCATACTAAGGGCATAAAAATGACACACATGGTCATGAGGGTCACCATTTCCATCATACTTGTCATATTTAGGAACCTCAATATCCTTAGGAAACGGGACCATGTATAGATCTTTATCAAAAGGAAGAGCAAAAATTGATTCTACAAAAGAGACCCTTGGAGGCTCTCTTTCTAATGCCATTTGGGTAAGGCGTTGATTTGTCTGACGTAATTCTTCTTGAAGGACTTCCAATTCATTTGGTACTCTTTGTTGGACAATTTGTCTGACATCATAGCTGGGAGGAAGCTTGTATCCTCTAGAAGTCATATATTGAAAATATTGATCGCCATTACGCTCTAAAAGCTTATGCATCATTTGTTGGAAATCCACATCTTGTTCACATCTCATAAGATCCTCACTAGAAATCTCATCATTAGCCTCTGCCTCATGTTGAGAGGGAGGAGGTCTAGGTGGTGAAGAAGGCATAGCAAAAGTTGGCCTTGGAGGAGATCTTGGTGGCGTGTTGTTGTCATTGTTTCCATTGTTAAAAAGAGGTCTATGCTCATGATTACTAGTCTCAGGTTGCTCATGAAATGTCCCTCTATAAGCCATGCACCTAGTAGCATCCATCCTTTGTTGATTGTGTTCTTTGTCTAAGCGCGCTTGATTATCCTTACGCTCAAAGTGTTCTTGCAAGAGTTGAAACTTTTCTTGTTTAGTCAAAGTGAGTGAGACATTGTCTGTGTTTTTGGAGGTCTTGAATGCAGAAAAGAGGAAACCTCCTTTATACCACGGTGTAGCCTTAGAATTCTCAGATTGGTCAGAACTAGAACTATTGTTGCTAATGGGTGCTTTTGAACGTCTAGTTGGAGAAGGTAACTATGTATAATTGAATGGAGGATGACTCTCCTGCTCAAATTGAGACCGAGTTGTAACCGGCATGAAAAGAGATGTTGGTTGACTAATAGAATGAGACAATCTAAGACAAAAAAATAGAGACGAAAAATTAAGCTGAAAACTTGCCGAAAAATTGACGGAAAATGACGAAAATGCAGAAAAAGAAGGGACAAAGCTAGTCTACTCTACCCCACGGTGGGAACCAAAAATATGTGCTATAATTGTGTCACACTTATATGGATCATTACATGCAAGGAAACTCAAGAATGAGCCCTCACAAATCGATCCATAGCTCCCTAGGCATGGAGTGCAAGGGCTTTTAAGAATGCTCTCAGCTAGAGCTATTTAGCCTATAACCTTGCTAGTAAACCATGCAATGGGAGATTCAAAGAAGACAAGGGAAAGAATGTCAATATCCTCAAGAATCAAGAATGAAAATATAATGCAATGCTATGCTAGAAATGAAAATGCAAGCTAAGCTATGAAAGAAAATATGCAAGTGTTACAACCCAAGCTAATTAATCTATGTGAGCTAATCTAGAGCATAGAAATGAAGCTAATCTAAGAAAGCATAAATATGAAGCTAAGCTAAGAATGAAAAAATGAGATGTAGAATGCAAGAATGAGATGTAGATGCTAAGAATGCTCCAAATCTTCAAAAGCTCCAAATGTACCTAGAAAACCTGCAGCATAAAGTTAGCATAAAAAGTTGAGGATCTAGAATGAAGAAGAGAGCTCTTCTTTTATAGGAAATGAGGAGAAATGGACCATGGAGATTAAGAGGCAAAAGATTTAATCAATGGTGGAGCTTGAAAGAGGAGAAATCCATGTGCACAAGTATCCTCCAATAGGAAAATAAGAGTTGACTTTTGTGTCCATATGAGACAAAAAGTACTTTTTCCCTTTTTATAAAATAAGAATAATACTTTATTTGTGCAACTTAGGATAAGAGGAAAAGTGGGGGCTTTTTATTTATTAAAAGGGGAGGAAATATTCCTTTTAAATAAATAAAGACTTAGGATAAAATGGTTAGCCCATAAAAAATAATCGAATAAATGATAGAACTAGGATTTGATCAAGGAATAAGCAATTGATGATTTTAGCAAAAATGCTAGCAAGGGGCTAATAGTCTAGGTGACCATTTTTAGGTGTATACACTAGATATGATCACGTCTTTACTCTGTGTCTACTAGCAATAAAATAGTATATATTTATATTGTTGTGAAAATTTTACTGCATTATGAAACTATCTCTAAAGAATAATATGAAAATGTCCCTCATCTATCTGCTAACTGACATTTGCATTAATAACCTTATATGTATCAATTGTATAATAGCATCTTTACATATTTAGTGGTATATATCTTGTCTTGTTGCTTTTAACATATTAGAGACCAATACACCAAGGAGTACCACATGATGAATGCTTAATTTAATGCACTGTCAATGTGTAGTCTTAGAACTATCCATTTCTAGTTCTTCAGTAGAGATGGTGATATAAATGTGTTTTTGTAGATGACTATATTGTTCATGATTCTATCCCATGTTATATGTATATACCCTAACCATCTTGTTATTACTGTTGCATTGCAAAATTTAGTGGAATAATTCTACTTTGTTCAATGCTCTATTTCATTTTGAATTTCTTTTGATATTTCATTCATTTTTCAAAACCACATGATAGGTACAAAAATAGAAATGGATAATTCTGAGACTACACATATGATGATAAAGTGAGACTACACATATGATGACATTAAAAATGTTTGAAATATCTTGTGGATTTGATTTTGTAGATATTTTTGGCATCAACGTTTCTGATCACACTTTGTGATCCTTCATCGGGATGGAAGAGAGCAAAATGATTTAAAGAAAATTCCATCTTTTTTCTCTATTGCAATCATAGAGTGTGATCCAAAACGTTAATGCCAAAAATATCTACACAATTGAATCCAGAAGCTATTTCAAACATTGATGCCAAAAATATCCACATATGCTAATAAGAAAATGAGCTATCTGGTGATTGTTTACTGTTCATGTTTGTAAATGGTCAATATTTCTGATGGTACTCCTTGGTGTATTCCATTTAAAAATAAACAAGTTTTAGTTTTTCTATCATGTTTATTTTGTAGATGCAGGATTGACCATTTAACAATACAGACAGTAATGGGAAGAATGAGCGGGATATGACATGGTTTCTCGTCGAATGTGGGGCATAAGGGTGTAGAGCGTGGATTTCCTTGCATTTTCTTATTTAATGGTGTGTTTTCACACCACCATTCAGTTCATGGATATTGTTCTTCCCCATCTTCTATCTGATGTTATAGATGTTTCATTGTATTTTTTGTATAAATTCATAATATCAACATAAATAAAACTTTTTCATTTTGTACTGATAGAATATAGTCATGTTGTTATATGAATAATAAAAAATAGGATGAATGAACAAAAATTTGTTTGATATAGTGGTGATGGCTATGATAAATGTCCCTATGTGTGACTGTGGTGATGGAGTGTGTTGTGTGTTGAGGACGTCAAACACAGACACTAATCTAGAGCGTAAATTCTAGACTTGCATAAATAAGAAAAAGGTTTTTAATTGCACAATATTTAAATATTTACAAAGAATAAATATTAGTCATTATAGCAATACTAAATTAGATTTATATTGTAGGATGGCGGTGGATGTGACTACTTTTGGTGGGCCGATGACACCCCATTGTTGTCTACATCATCTATACCTTCTACACATATACCTGTTGTGGATGATGAGTGCAAGTCTTGCAAGGCGCTCGAGATAGCTATTGCAAAAGTAGAGGCTACCTATAAAGTCGATGTCATGTTTTTACGATGTTTTCTTTGTACAAAAATCACACTACTTTGTTGGATCATTATGCATAAATAGATATATATGTGGACCATAAGACTTATTTATATTTTGATGTGATATCGAGCAATGCAATTATTATTTTCTTGTTATAATATTTTTTATGATCATGTATAAAATTATTAAAAATAGTTAAATTTACTATTCACAATATTCAAAAAAAAAAAATTAAATATTAAATTAAAACATTATATAATTGTAAACTATGGTTTTAACCTGGTATCTATCTTGAAAGGCTAAAACATTCAAATATTAGACTAATCTAGCATTTATCAGTTCAAAACATACATAAATATAAACCAAGCCACCTCAAGATTGTTGCTAAAAATAAGTGCTATAGAGCACTGTTTGAGTTGCTTCAATGAGAGGTATGTGAGTGTGCTCTCTAAGCACAAGGAACTTGCTTCTAATGCATTCTAAGGGATTTGAAATGATGCATGAATGCTAAGAAAAGCTTGAAAGAAACTAGTTCAATCCATTAAAAGGCTATTCTAGATGTGTTAAGAAAAATGAAATAGAGCTATTCTAACAAATATAATTGAAAGCTTTATGATCTAAGATTATTCTAGCATTATAACTCTACTTAGAAATGAAAGGTGAATTGGTAAATTGCTCTTGGAAGAGGAGGATATTTATAGGATTTGGAAAGGGCTAGGGTTAGGAGGATGAGTTAGAGTTTGAGGTTTGGTTAGGGGTTGAGTCAAAGGGATAAGGATTGACTTTCAAAGGTTGAATGGACCAAGATTAGGATAAGGGTTGAAGAATTTCTAAAAGATTCTAGAGGTTCTAGAGTTTTCTTAGGGAATATCTAGGATTTTAGGCTTTTAAATAAATGTTTAATTTATTTGAGGAATTGGTTGAGGACTTTATTTACTAAATGAATTTAGTAAATAGGAGGGATTATGTTTAAATTAGATTTAAACATTTTTGGAATGGGGTATCTTAATTAAATGTGATTTGAATGTTTTGGGGAGGGATCTTTTAATTAAAGATGCTTAATTAAAATAAAGGGATTTAATGGCATAAAAAATATATTAATTAATTAACAAATGATGATGACATCAGGGTTTAGACTAAAAAAGGTAGGAATCACCTTTTAATCAAGATTAGAGTGAGATTAGGAAATTCTAGAAGAGGTTAAAGATTTCTAGAAGATTTCCATGGTTTTAGGATTTAAATAAATATTTTATTTATTTAAAGGATTTTTGGTCAATTTATCAATTAATAATTAATAAATAGAGGAAATTCATTCAAACTTGATTTAAATAATTTTCAAAAGAGATTCTTTAATTAAAGATGTTTAATTAAAATAGGAGGATTTAATGGCATAAAAATAAATTAATTAATTAAATAATTAATTAATAAATGATGATGTCATTAGGGGTTTTTAGATAATAAAAATATTTTATTTTCTAATAGATTTTTAGGTGTCTACATTTTTCCCCTCTTTGATGTGATGCAGCAAGTGGCGTGGCGTCAAAGACAAGAAAATAAGATGCCCCATGCTAGAATTTAGAGGAATAGGGGGTTGTGCCCCCTCGAGAAAATAACGCAAAGAGGAAACTTTGTGGAATTTTCTTGAAAGGAAAATAGAAGGGAAAGGAAAGAATGAAGGAAGAAGGGAGGATAAATAACCAAGCTTCCAAGAGCAAAGATGGGTTAATGCAAGATGAGATGGAATGCAAAATGTAGGATGCAGCTACATGAAAATGCAGGGGAATTTCAGGAGCTCCAAGTGTAAATGTGGAGAGCACAACCTAGTTTGATATAGCAATGCTAGAGACCTGCCAAGGTTACGAAAGAACACAAGGCTTCATCACCAATGCTACATAGGACTGACATGAAAAAGACATGCAAGGTTTCCCCAGCATCACGCATGAACCCAAGAGGAAGCATGGTAGAAATGATGCTGGAGAAACCACAAATAAACAACATTTCCCAAGTGCACCATGTAACCCAGAAGATCACATGTGAACCATGAAAGGGTCATGTCCGACTGATTCACAGGCAGAAGCAAAAGATCAAAAGACCTTGCCCTAGATTGCCCTCATTCGTAGCACACCATGATATAAAGGATCATGGTGACTTTGAGTAGAGAACAACAAGAAGCTGTAATACATGAACAAGATCCAAAGGACAAAATCCAATACCAAAATGATAATTCCAAAAGACATCCTTTGCCAAGGAGAGAGATTTGATTTGTCTGATGGTGGGAAGATTGGTCTGAACATGTGGAAGGATACATCGACATGGACCTGGTGTGATTGGTGGAAGATTAGGTCTGACAGGAGGAAGGATACATCCTCAAGGACCTGTTGATTGATGAGAGAATGAGTGTTATTGTGCACTAGCAATTGATGATTCAAAGAATACTTGTTGGGGTCAAGAATAGTCAACAATTGAGGTTACTGAAGTACAAGGCTGGGCAGGACAAGATTATCTGATCAAAGGTTGTTGCAGAACTGACAAGGATTATGTACAATTGGATGCAATGATATGTACATGATGAAGGGTGCTCCCCTTAATACCACAAACACATAACATAAATAGAGAAACAACAACAATAATATGCAAGAACAGAAAATTGGCTTCTTATTATCTCCACAAATGTGGAATTAAAAACTTTCAGAATTACAATATGCAAAGCCACATGGGAATTCCCTTACAATATTCTATAGGACAAAGCCTCGAATCAATACCCAGAACTGCCCTAGACAACACTATGGGCCTTCTTTATATAGGTAATTTCCACCACCCGAGAAGGTTCTAGAAATTTAGCCCTTAGGGCTGACCAAACTTAGAATTATTTTATTTTACAATTTATTACATAAAAGTCGGCTCAAAATGAGTTTTGAAACCCAAACAGAAATTTTAAAGAAAAAATATTTTCTGCCATTTCAGGTGACCCAACTTCCGAAGACCATAAGTCATCACCCATTGACCTGATTGGCTATTATAACCCCATTCTGGAAATGCCACAAAGCGCTCTATAGGCTTGACCAGCACAAAGCCCCCATCACCTAGATTTTTGACCTCATCCAGGGCCTCTAAAGCCTTCAAAACTGAGTTCAAAGTTTCTGTACCCTGCTGCCAATACCGAAAATCTTCAATATCTTCAAAACTAGACCTGATCTAGCCATGAAACTTTGTTGGCAGGCTGATATGACTGAGTTGAACCTCCATATGTGAAATCAGAATATTTTGGGATCGTAAAACCAACTTACTAAAAATAGCAAGTTTCCATAAATAGTAGCTCTGCACAAGATAGCCCTTATTGAATACAAAAATAGAAATATTTTTGGGTGATGAAAGATTGCTCTTACACCTAGGATGCTCCTGCATCAATACAACAGACCAGAAAATATTTACAATTAATATGTATAGAAGCTCAGGATTTGGGATAGGAAGATCTCGCTATACAGGATATATACAGGAAGGAGTACTCTATACAAGATATAGGACATGATATGTGAAAGATATGGTACAAGATATGTGCAGGAGGGATTGAGGATTTGCTTGAGGATTAAAGAGATGAATGCGGGGGGATGGTGGTGGGGATGGGGATGGTAGAAAAAGGACTGGGTTTTGGGATGGGAGGATGGAAGTTTGATAAATAATGACTCAGTTCACTATGTATGGCACTTATTTGCTAGGTTTTCACCAACATACTTGTCCAAGGTGCTTGAATTACCAAGTTTTCACCATTGGATGAATGATTTTATATATTTTATTTATTTTTGTATTTTTTTGCTTTTTTCAATTTTTATGGATTTTTTGAATATGTAGGATCTGGTTCAGGCATAGAAACTCTTCAAATGTATGATGTTGATTGGATCATTTAGGGGCTCACCTTCTGGTGTAGATAGCTAGTAGGCTCTGGAGCTGAAGCAGGCTATGACAACATAGGGACCCAGCCAAGTAGGCTCAAACTTTCCTTTCTTTTCTCTGTGTGCTTGGACCTTCTAATTTTCCTTGAGGACCATGTCACTGACCTAAAACTATCTAAGATGGACCTTTTTCTTATAACTCCTTTTGAGTCGATTCTAGTATGCAACCAGGTGATCATATGCTTGATGTCTCTTTTCATCTAGCAAATCTAGTTATGTGAGGTGCACCACGTGATAGTCTTCATTGGTGGTATAGTTCTTCATGGAGACCCGCAATGATGGGAGCTTGACCTCAATGGGTAGAATGGCTTCGGCACCATATACAAGGGAATATGGGGTGGTGCATGTGGGAGTGTGATAAGAAGTATGATAGGCCCAGAGGGCGGGATTTATTTGGGGGTGCCAATCACGACCAAAATCATTGACAACCTTCTTGAGGATTTTCAAGATAGTTTTATTGGTTGCCTCAGCTTGGCCATTTCCTTGAGGGAAATACAGACTACAAAAAGGGTGATGGATGTGGAGTTTGGCATACAGATCATCCACATGATGGTTTTCAAAATGTGTGTCATGGTTTGTGAAGATGGTAGATGGTATGCCAAAGCGGCAGATGATATGGTAAAAGATGAACTTAGATATTTGGATGCTAGTAGTTAGGGTGAGCGGAATCACTTCAACCCATTTGGTAAAGAACTTTTGTGGTTGTGATTATATATTTATGTCCATCTGAGGAAAGGGGAGTGATTAAGCTAATGAGGTCGAAGCCCCAACATGAAAATGGCCAAGGTAGCGCAATGGGTTGTAAGTCTTGTACTGGTGCATGAATCAGATTTGCATGTTGTTGACATGGTAGACATTTCCTGACAAATTCATAAGCATCATGTTCCATGGTTGGCCAATAATACCCATTTTGAAGAAACTACTTTGCTAGAACCATGCCACTTGTGTGGGCACCACAAATTCCAGTGTGGACCTCTTGTAAATCCAGAATGGCCTCATTTGAATATAAACACCTAGAAAGGATATTGTGATATCCTTGATGATAAAGGGTGTTGGCTACAAGAGTGTAGTAGGAAGCTCTGTGAATTAGGTTTTGGCATTAGTTATTGGTGAGATGGGTAGATATGATACCATTCTTTAGATATGTATGGATGTCATGGTACCATGGGGATTGAGGACCAACCAAGACACACACCATTTTTGTATCAGCATTTGCATAAGTAGGCATGTGTAGCTGCTTGACTAAAAATTATACAAAGTTGAATCACGAGGGATCTCCAATAAGGATCTGATGGTTTCCATTGCATCATTTTCTTTGTTCTAAAGCCTTGGTATCTATGTGAACTGTAGATTTAGGAAATTCTCTTTCAGTATGTCCATCGATTCTTTGTAGGGTAGAAACTTGTCATCCTTTGTCTGATATTCATCTAGGACTTGCTCGATAATCAGCTGTGAATCTCCTAACACTTGCAGTTCCATGATGTTCTATTGAATGGTTGTCTTGACACCTAAGATGAGTGCCTCATATTTTGCAATGTTATTAGTACATGAGAATCCCAATTTGAATGACTTTGGAATATAGTCACCTTGAGGTGTGACAAATAGGATTCCTTCCCCTGATCCATGAGATGTGTAGGAGCCATAAAAGTATAGCTTCCACATGGGTTGTTCTTCAATCATAGATAGATGCACATTGGGGAATTCCATGATTAGTGGATAGGTATCCACCAGTGGTTCTTCTGCTAGCTGATTGGCAATTAATTACCCTTTGATTGTTTTTTTATCTATGTACTAGATGTCAAACTCACTGAGTAGCATGACCCATTTTTCCATACAACCTATGAGAGTTGTCCTTGATAATAGATACTTGAGTGGGTCCACCTTTGAAATGAGCCTGATTGTGTGGATGAGCATGTAATGTCTAATATTTTGAGTGGCGAAGACCACTAGAAGGCATGTTTTCTCCATGGGTGAATAGTTAAGCTCATAGCCAACAAGAGTTCAGCTAATATAATAGATGGCTCTCTCTTTGTTGCCATCATCATGCTGTGCTAAGAGTGCCTCTAGTGCTATAGTGGTTGCCAAGATGTAGAGTATGAGAGGGCATCCTAAAACTAGTTGTACAAGGATTGGAGAGTTAGCTAGATATTCCTTGAGCTTGTCAAATCTTTTATGACAAATGGGGTCCCATTTGAAGCTAGTGTCTTTTCAAAGTAGATTCATGAATGGTTGGCACTTGTCTACCAGCTATGAGATAAAGCAACACACTAATCAGAGCTTTCCTTGTAGACTCCTGAGCTACCTAAGTGTTCTAGGTAGAGGCATTTTTGTTATAGCTTTGACCTTCTTGGGGTCGATCTCTATGCCACATCATGAGACTATAAAGCCTAGAAGCTTTCTAGATGTTATGCCAAAGACACATTTCTTCAGATTTAGCTTCAAGCCATAATGTTGCAGGCGATCGAACACACTCTCAAGAATGCTTAGGTGTTTGCCTCATGTTTTTTATTTTGCAAGAATGTCATCCACATAGTCTTCTAGGATCTTATGGATCATGTCATGGAATATGGTTGTCATTGCTCTTTGATATGTAGCTTCGGCATTCTTCAGCACAAATGGCATCATGTTGTAATCGAAGGTACCCCATGGATTTTTGAATGTTGTTTTATGTTGATCTACTTCTGCTATCTAGATCTAATTATAGCCTGAAAAGCCATCCATGAGTGACAACATCTCATGGCCCATTGTAAGATCTACGATCATGTCTATATTGGGCAGCGGGAAACCATCCTTAAGACATGACTTGTTTAGGTCCCTGAAATCTGTGAAAATTTTGATGTCACCTAAAGGCTTCATGACTGGTACCATGTTGGAGATCCAATCTAAGTAATCAATGACTCTCATGACTTTTTCTTGGAGAAGCTTTTTGAACTCTGCTTTGACTAACAAGGCTACTTTTGGATGCATTTTTCTTAGCTTTTGCTTGACTGGCTTGACATTAGGATCCACTGCAAGATTGTGTACTAAAAGATTTGGATCAAGCCCAGGCATATGTGCATATGACCATGCAAAGTTTATGGTGGCTTCTTGGAGTAGTGCAGTGAGAGCCATTTCTTCACCCTCTATTAAAGATGCTACAATGTAGGTGATTCTTAGATATTATTCTGTACCCAAGTTGACTAGTTTCATTTCCTCTATGATGATAGGAGACTGCTCGGGTCTATAATCATAGATAGGAGGAAGAGGCAAGTCTCCATCTTCTAACACTTGAATTGCCAAGTTTTCACTAGAAGATACGCCCTTTATTTTTACTTTTTTGGAATCAGAATGTGCCCCAGAAGGGTTTTCACATAAGGACTCATGCTTTTATTTTTCTCTTTCACTTTTGCGGCTAAATTTTGCCTCCTCCCTAAAATATCCTTTAGGGTCGAGCTTACAGATGTGAGTTAACTCTAAATCTTGATCTGATTGTGAGCCTGACACCCCCATGAACTCCTGGGGCACTTCTATTCTTTGGAACTCATCAATATGTGTGATGCTTGGTTGGTCCCAATCTATGAGTTCAGGGTGGACAAGGGGAAGTTCGATGAGGTTAATGGTGAGTTGTTGTAGGGAAAAAGTACCCAGGAGGGTATCATCATCGAAGATATCATCATATGATTTATTTACTTCCTCTTTGGGGATGTCTTCTATTTCTACAAGGTCATCCTGGCTATTCAAGAAGGGAATGCTAGTCATGTTGGTGCCCCTAGTTGCAGTATTGGGCTCTTGTATATGCAGGTGAGGAGTATTAAAGCTAAGATCCTAATTTTGTGGGTTCTTTAATGCTGTGATCGGGTCTTTTCTTTTGCCTTCTTGTGGTCCTAGACCACCCCCTTGATATTTCCATTGCTCAGTAGCATACTTGTGCGATTGGGGATATTTATCTTTGAAGTAGCCAAGAAGTTGAGTGTCAGGTGGTGAGGGATCTTTATAAAACCACCTATTGATGTCAAGATCCATCTCTTGACTTTTTATGTTTCCATGGGATTTAAAATTCATAGGCCCCATTTGCATAATTTCATGATTATCTTTAGCAGACTTGTTTTGGTAACTCGGGCGCCCTTGCGTATGTGGATCAAGTGGGAGGGCCCCTACTACAAATGCATCATTTAGGGTGTATTCACAACAAACCTATTTATTGATCTTGATGAAAGAGAGAGTGGAGGCGAGAATAGTCTCTGGATTGCAATGGGATCAGGATGAGCTGGCAATAGAAGTACCAATGTCAGTTCCAGGACAGTGGGTGGAATGAGGGAATGATGCTTCCATTGCATGGTAGTATTTGAAGGGTTGGGGGTCGGCATGGATGGTAACCTCAGTGTCTTGATGCATAAATTTGATGCACTGATGGTAAGTAGATGGTACAGCCTTGATGGAATGGATCCATGGTCGACCAAGGAGGATGTTGAATGGTAGGTCAAGATCAACAACATGGCAAATGGTGTCTTGTGTTGCTGGGCCTAGCTGGATAGGAAAAATAATAGTACCTTTAGAGGTACACTCCAAGTTGTCATATGCCTTGATGATGATGACATCATGTGATATGTCAGCCTTCATGAACCCAATCTATTGAATGAATTTTAAAGTACATAGGTTTAGGGCTGAGCCATTATCTATCATGACCCATTTGATGGAAAAATCTCTAACCATAATGGCGATGTGGAGAGGGAGATTATGGTCAGGTGAAATAGCTAGTATGTCAGATGGTTTGAAGGAAATATCACATGGTATGGATAGATGTCCCACAAGTTTTTCAAACTAGATGGTGCTTATATCTTTGGGGACTTGTGCTTCATGGAGGGCTCGGTCAAGGATTTCTTGATGGAGGGGTGAAGTGTGGAGAAGGTTGAGGATGGATATTTGGGCTGGTGTGTTCCCAAGATGTCCTATAAGGTTGTATTGTGCATTGTGTGCATTGTGTGTTGGTCTTGGATGGGCACTAGTGATAGTTATCTGGCCTCTATGGGTGGTAACGGCACATTGACTATCTTCTCCTTTGACGTGGATGACATTGACTATGGGCTCGACTTGGGTTATAAATCCAACAAACTTGTCATAATTGATATAAGTAGTGGTGTAGTCTTTGTGGCCAATGTGATCTCGTTGCTTGTCTTTGCCTTGGTTCTGGGGAGGAGGATTGGTATTATCTTGGTTCTTCCCATTGTTGTGTTGTGGGAACACATTCTAATATATTTGCAAATTGGAATTAGGTGAGGCTTGAGTAGGTGTGTCTACTTGGATCTCCTTTTGGTCAATGAGATCTTGGATTTAATTCTTGAGTTTCATACACCTTAAGGTAGTGTGTCCTTTGACACGATGATAATCACAGTCATCGTGATCCTTATACCAGTTGGGCTTAGGATTGGCATCATCAAACTACTAGATTGGTGGGTACATAATCAAGTTGGCCTTAAGCATTCAATGAAATATAACATCCAGAGGTTCACCAAGTGGTGTGAAGATCCACTTCTGATAATTTTGGGCTCTGGGTTTGTTCTGATTGGGAGTAGTACTAATGGCATTAACCTGATTGGTAGGATTTCCTTGATGGGCTTAATGTGCTTGTTGCTGATAGTTTTGCTGATTGTTTTGAGGCTGATATTGCTACATAAGTTGCTGATGAGGTTGAGGTTGTTGTTGATATGCAGGAATAGGTGTAGGACCAGCTATAATGATTTGGACATGCTTGGTGTCTATAGCTCCATCAGTGGTTGTGTTTTTGTTACGATTCCAACAATAGGGTTTATCATTGCTA
This sequence comes from Chamaecyparis obtusa, assembly GCA_027943335.1. NCBI lineage: Eukaryota > Viridiplantae > Streptophyta > Pinopsida > Cupressales > Cupressaceae > Chamaecyparis > Chamaecyparis obtusa. Next base: position 209,804 of record BSBK01001127.1, read on the forward strand.
AGTTTACTTTGGGAATCATTTTTGTAATGATGGATTGTGCCTTCATCTAGGAGACCTCTTTCAATATCTATCCCTTTTATTTTGATATCCTGATACATTTGGATACAATTCATCCTCATGAAGTGGGCTAGTTTAGGATGTAGGTTATTGATGAAGATCTTGCTTAGATGTTTCTCAAGTGGTTGGTATGATAACCTAGTGGTGAGGTTCTTCCATCATTGCAAATAGTTTGCTAGGCTTTCTCCTTCTTTATGTTTAGAGTTGCAAAGGTCTAGTAAGGTCAACTCATTTTCAACATTGTGGGTGTATTGGGAAACTAACTTCTTAGAGAGCTTGGCAAAAGTTGTGATGGTCCCACATGGTATCTTGTAAAACCACTCAACAATAGTTCCTCCCAATTTTTTGGTGAATAGGCACAAAAGATAATTGTCACTGTAAGCCACTTCTTGGCATGCCATATAGAACTCTTTGATGTGATTTACTAGGTCTCCTTTTCCTCGATATTTATCGAACTTGGGTGTCTCAAAGTTCTTAGGGAAAGGAACAATTATGATTGATCGATCAAATGGGTAGGGACACACCTCTTCAAACTTGAAGGTTTTATTCTTTGTACTAGTTTGGAGCTCCTTAAGGGCATTCTTTATTGCTTCCCACTCAGTATTGATTAGCGTTGGAGTGGGTACTCCCATTTGGAACAGATCTAATGGTGCTGGTGAATAAGGGTGATTTTGAGGTGGATATTATGGAGTGGGATATGGAGATTGCCCAGCAAGATAGGTAGATTCAAATGGATTTTGGAGTGATGATTGCTAGGGAGGATATTGTTGATGTGGTGTGGGAGTATATTGCAGTGGAGGATATGAAACTTCTTGCTAGTGTTGGGGGATGATGGGATGTTGTTGTTGCAATGGATAGGATGAATCTTGTTGTTGCTAGGGAATGATAGTGATTTATTGCTATGATTGGAAGTATTGTTGTTGTGGAGGAGGTTGGTGGAATGATGTAGCTTGCTGGTAAGATGACCCTTGTTGAACTTGTCTTTGTGCTTGGTTGATGTAGGATGGATGCCTTCCTGTATTGCTTAAGGGTGGAACTAATGTGGGGAAGCCAAAAGTAGGAGGTGGTAGGGAAAGCTAGCTTGTGAGATGGGAAGAAATCTGTTGCTGAGGTGGTGGAACTTTCTAAGAAGCATTGGGCGGTGTGAATAGATGGTTTGTGAATGGGAAAAAGGATGAAGTCAGTGGAGTTTGAGATAATTTGTTGTTGCGCTTCTTGGGAGAAGGTGGCTTGTTGGTTTTCTATCATGGATGCGGTGAAGTGCGATGGTATTCTGAAGGCTTTCATTTCTTCTTTAGTGAGGCCCCATTGAGAACCAGTGCATGGTGGGAACTATGATGTAGAGGATGTTGGAAATGTAGATGTGATGGGGATTTGGGACATGAATGGTGGATTTGAAAAACCCATAGAAGGCATACCTATAGTAAATGCATTTTGTTGGGCTTGTGCTTGGGTAGATGTTTTCTTAGGGGTAAACGAAGATGCTTACATTCCCCATGAAAAGGGTAATGTGAATGTGGAAGTTTGTTGGGAGAAAGAGGTTAATGATTGTGTTGCCCCTGGAAATGATATCATGGGTGTAGAAGTTTGTGAAGTTAAGGGGAAGGATGATTTCATCCCCCCCATAAAGAATGGTGTGGATGCATAGGCTTGTGAAGTGAAGGGGAAGGATGATTGCATCCCCTCGAAAAGAATGGTGTTGAAGTAGAGGCTTGCTAGAAATATGAGGGAAATGACTATGTTTCCCCTAGAAACAATGATGTTGCTTGGCCCATGGAAGGTGGCAAAATTTATTATGTAAAGGCTTGTGTGGGAGGTGGCACTTGTTTTTGACAAAATCTTGATGGGGATGCAAGGTTGGAGATATGGTGGAATGGGAGTACCCTCTTGTGTGAAGTTAACCCACATGTTTATTTGATTTTGAGCAGTGAGCACACTAATCATTTGTGCATTCCCTGAATGATTCATAAATGTTTCTATCACAAAAGAAGCAGGGGGGATATTGGGATCATCCCATGCACTACTAGTTTGTTGAATCTGGGGATCATAAGCTACCATCGTGCTGGTAGAAATGTTGGGATCAGATGAGCTAGGGACTTGATAAGGATCCATGTTCCTTCATTTTTTAGATCTTGTCTCGACAGGCATGGAGTGGAGATGTAAATGCTAGATGGATGCATGATGTTCCTAAAAAACCCTAAAGAATGATGGATGCAAACCTAAGAAACTTCTAAGGATGGTGGATTTCTAGAATGCAATACAAGGATTGGTGAGATGCTTGGATTTGGATCAAGGATGGCGGAAGATGGTGACATATTGGTGAAACATTTGGCATTGATGGGGGCTTGGTGGGATACTCTAATTTGGATCAAGATTTTATGGCTGATTGGTGGGATGCTGGTGGAAGATTACTAAGTGTCAACAAATGAGCTTCTATTTTCCCAATGGAGGATCAGTGATAGGATTTGGTTAATTGAGGATAGACTAATGATCTTTGGTCAACTAGATTCTTATCAATGCAAGCCAATCTCTTGCTCGAGATGACGAGGTTGTGCAAGGACAAGTTGGATTTCTGATGTGGGATAGGGGATGAAAACAACTCAAAGGTGTTGAACACTAAGTTTTTTTGGATTTGGATCTCTGGATTTGGTGCAAGGATTGGTGAAGTTGACTTGGATGATGGATGTTGGATTTTGGATCAAGGATTTGGGATTCTAATTGTAGATTGTTGATGGAATGATGGTGAAGGATGATGGAATGATGCTTATTTCTAATGGGATGACTTAGATGCAACTAGGGAGATGATGACAAATGCAACTAAGGACTCTAGGATGCAACTAAGGTTTGGTGGTGATGCAAGGATGAAACTAGGATGAAAATAGGATAAAGGACTGTCGAGATAGGACCTTGGATTCTGAAGGAAAAGTGGATATGTGATGAATCCAGCTAATATTCTCTTTCAATATTGATGTAGTGATGGTTAACTTGGAACTGATATGCAAACTATTTGATTCTAGCATTGTAGCCCACGTTATCAAGCTTTTCCTAGTATTTTGCTTCGGCTTGGGTTGCTTGTACAAAAGATTGATAGCTTTTAAGATTTCTCTCTGTAACTTTCTTCTCTTGATAGGGTTGGGATTTGGGAAGTTTAGCCTTTGGGTGTTTGGTCAAATTGGAAATAACTTGGAGATATTTTTGGCAATTGATTTGAAACAAGGTTCTGAGTGTCTTCTTTTGAAAGCTCTTTTCTACAAGGTTTTCTAAATAGTTTGAATCAAGTTGTGATTTAGCTTTGATGTTTTCCAATGGCAAAGGATAGATTTCAAAAAAGACTTTTGGAAAAGCAATCTCCATAAGGGAAAAAGAAACCTTGTGGGATACAAGAAAGATAACCAACTCCTGAATCTGAAAAAGCTTTGAAAGGTGTATGTTCCAACAAGTGTTTTTACTAAGTCTTTGACTATTTAATCACTTCAAATAGATCTACCTAAAGGAGGGTGAGTATCAAAATCCTTTCCCACAACTTGATACCCACAAAAAGGGGATACATATGGTGAGTATTTGAAGGTGATCCGATAAACCCCTTGGATTGGTCCTTGCACAAGGATTCTAATACCTTTGGATGTGGATAGGGTAGCCTCTATTTTAATAGGTTTGTAGTTATTCTATGGAATCCTCCCAATCAGTTTGTACACTCATGACTCACTTAAGAGCCTATTTGACCATGCTGAAATAGTAAGGATTATTCACCTACCCCGGGCTACCATCAACATGCATCACTCGAGCTTGAGGGGATGTAAGCAAGAGTTTTCTTAGCACTTTATTTCTATATCATTTGGGGAAGATATCGGTTTGAGGTCATTCTCCAGAGAGCAAGCGCTTTTCTCCCTGGATATGCCTCACTAAAATTAAAACAAGTGAACTTGTCTGAGTTCAAGCATTTTACGTTACTTATATTAATAAGGATTTTGCAAGAATGGAAAAATAAGAGATGCACATCAAGAATATTCTTTTCCCAAAAAATGATTAAGTGTTTGAATTGAAAATCTTGAAGACACAAGTGTTTAGGACTTTGATTTGTTCTTTCTCTCTTCAAAAGTAAAACTTCGAGCGATTGCAAGTTCTTTGTTTGGGCATTCAAGATTGAGTTTGTGTGTTGCTTTAGAACTTTGAAATGTGCTTTGTTTTGATCTTTAAGTCATTCAAGATTTTTTTTGTTTTGAACTAAACTTGAAAGAGGAAGGAATAGAGATGCTTTCCTTTCTCTTTTAAATCATTCAAGATTGTGTTTGATTTGGACTCAATGTAAAAATGACTTCTTTGGACCTTTGGTTTTGCATTCAAGACTTTTGTGTGTTAGTTTGTATTTTTTATACATAAAAATGAGATTCCTAGATTTGGTTTGATGCATGAAAAATTAGGAAACATTCAAGATTTTGCAACAAGATATTTGTTTGGAACAAATAACAAAGCTTTAGAAATAGTTTAGGACAATTTTAGCAACCATTAGGACTCTTTTTAGGACATTCTTAGTTGCATGAGATCTAAAATAACTTTGAAACATTTGTAAATGAAGTTCATTTTATCCTTGATAGATACCTTGAGTTTGATTTAGGACTACTTGTATGCACTTAGTGTTGATTTTGAACCTTTTGAAATGCAAACTTGAAGTTCTTTTTAAGTTCCAAAAATGAAGTGTTCCTAACTTTGCATGAATGCATCTAAAACCTTGATGTTGCAAGGATGCAAATGATTTGATTGATTTTGTTTGTTTGTTAGAACAGATTTTGCAAATTTTAGTCCTTAATGCATTCAAGAATGATTTGGGGGTTCATTTTAAGCACTAAAACAAGGTGTGTATGATTTTTCTTCCTTATGGATTTTTTTGAGAAAAATAGGCCAAGACCTCGCAAGAAGAAGAAGTAGATGGAATAGAAGAAGAATAAAGAAAAGAAGAGGAAGAAGAATTTGAAGCACTCCATCCACCTATAAGCTTGAAAATTTTGAAAACACTCCAAAACCCATCGGAATGTTTGCAAAGAACTTGTGAAGTGGGTCCCATTGGGCATGCCAGAATGTAGACTATGGTTTTAACCTGTTATCTGTCTTGAAAGGCTGAAACATTCAAACATTAGACTAATCTAGCATTTATCAGTTCAAAACATACACAAATATAAACCAAGCCACCTCAAGATTATTGCTAAAAACAAGTGCTATAGAGCATTGTTTGACTTGGTTCAATGAGAGGTATGTGGGTGTGCTCTCTAAGCACAAGGAGCTTGCTTCTAATGAATTCTAAGGGATTTGAAATGATGCATGAATGCTAAAAAAATCTTAAAAGAAACTAGTTCAATCCATTAAAAGGCTATTCTAGATATGTTAAGAAACATGAAATAGAGCTATTCTAGCAAATATAATTGAAAGCTTTATGATCTAAGATTATTCTAGCATTATAACTCTACTTAGAAATGCAAGGTGAATTGGTGAATTGCTCTTGGAAGAGGAGGGTGTTTATAGGATTTGGGAAGGGCTTGGGTTAGGAGGATGAGTTAGAGTTTGAGGTTTGGTTAGGGATTGAGTCAAAGGGATAAGGATTGACTTTCAAAGGTTGAATGGACCAAGATTAGGATAAGGGTTGAAGAATTTCTAGAAGAGTCTAGAGGTTCTAGAGTTTTCTTAGGCAATATCTAGGATTTTAAGCTTTTAAATAAATGTTTAATTTATTTGACGAATTGGTTGAGGACTTTATTTACTAAATGAATTTAGTAAATAGGAGGGATTGTGTTTAAATTAGATTTAAACATTTTTGGAATGGGGTATCTTAATTAAATGTGATATAAATGTTTTGGGGAGGGATCTTTTAATTAAAGATGCTTAATTAAAATAAAGGGATTTAATGGCATAAAAATATATTAATTAATTAAATTATTAATTAATTAATTAATGATGATGTCATCAAAGATTTAGACTAGAAAAGGTAAGAATCACCTTTTAATCAGGATTAGAGTAAGATTAGGAAATTCTAGAAGAGGTTAAGGATTTCTAGAAGATTTCTAAGGTTTTAGGATTTAAATAAATATTTTATTTATTTAAAGGATTTTTGGTCAATTTATCAATTAATAATTAATAAATAGAAGAAATTCATTCAAACTTGATTTAAATGATTTTCGAGATGGATTCTTTAATTAAAGATGTTTAATCAAAATAGGAGGATTTAATGGCATAAAAATAAATTAATTAATAAATGATGATATCATTAGGGGTTTTCAGAAAATAAAAATATTTTATTTTCTAATGGATTTTTAGGTGTCTACAATAATAATTAAAAAAACTTAAATTTTTTCTTGTCGAATTCTAATTCCAATTCAAAATTTAGAACCAAACATAGAAATGGATAATGTAATTCCAATTCCAATTTGAAATTGCAGAACCAAACACAAAAATGGGAATTTCTCAGTTCTAATTCCAATTTCAAAAATGGCAACCAAATGCAGAAGATGGATTGTCTCAGTCATCTTTCGAGTCAACCAAATGGTCCAAACTATCTTCCGAATACACAAAACTAGAATCTCAAAACCTTATTTTGAGATAATCAGGTTTTGACTCAAATTCTAATTCCTCAACCAAACGAGGCCTTATGTTTTTGAGATCATGTAGAAACCGGCATTAACAAAGGTTTGATTTGAAATTGTGCTCCCCCAAACTTGGTGATTGTTCTTTTTATGAAGTTATTAAAAATGTAAGATAATTTTGCAAAATGGATGTTTCTCACTTGTTCTATGTATCTTCAAACAAAGCAACCACAAATACACTTGTTCTTTTTAAAACCCTCTACACAAAAAGTATTTGAATATGTAAGAGTGTTATCACAGGTTTTTCACAAAAAGTAACTCTAAGCAATCTACCTAGTTGTCAAATTGGTTCGTAAGCATGGCTTTACAAGGTAGGCTTTCTAAGTTAACGAGGTTTTTAATCAAAATTCTATTCAAATTGGACATTAAGTTTCATCCCCCAAAAATTGGGAGGCTTCCCACCACCGGTATATCAGAGTTTTGCACAATCTCGAAGGACTACTCGAGGAAGTTAGAAGCTTAATATCCTTTTGTGATCCACCCCATTAAGGATGAATGCATTTCATTTTATAGTGGGTTGGATTATTGCGGAAAAGGAAATTGTATCCCACTTTGGGTTGTCCCTCTCACCAGCCTCGTTAAGGTAAATCTTGGGAGGTGAGCCCACTAAAGATCTAGCATGTTCATTTGTAAAGCGATAAATGGAATTAACAAATAGGTTTTAGGAGTTTGATTCACCAAAAAGGTGAAGAGAATATCCCTATCTATTCTTGCTTCCCAAGCACAATTAACAATGTTCAATTATCCAAACCCACTAACTAATGGGAATTGAGTATTTCTACTCTCCTCCACAAACAAGGGGTTATTGATTAAATGCTTGATTTATCTTTTATGCTAGTTTAATTACTAGATTTTAGCAAAAATCACAAGGCCACGATTTAAGTAAAAATTGACCAAGTTTAGGCTTACCTAATTTGAAGCTAGCAAAGGCTAGGGGCATTTTTAATGGATTTTGTCATGATTTTGACTCACCTAGTGGTGATCGTTCCCTCTTCTTTGCCTCCTCTTCAAAAATTTAGTCAACACAAACAAGAAAAATGAAGAAAACAAGTAGAAATTGAAATCTAAGCCTTATTTTTCAATTTTGACAAAAAATGATTAAGCCATGTAAATCCAAGTTAAAGAAACAAATTTCAATTTGTAAGCTTCTACAACTTGCAAATATCATTTGTATACCTTGCCTTCTTGCTGTGAATTCTCCAAAATGAGTTTGATGTTTGCTATGTTCTCACTTTTGTTTCGTTTAGCCAAAGCTTTATCCTCTTTGTTATATCTGGTCTCTAGATTTTTAATCTTTTTATGACTTGTCATCCTGAAACCACACAAAATTCATTTCCCAATAGTTAGATTCTGCAAAATTTAAATTCAGTCAAAAGCATAGTAGAACTAATTAAAAGCATTATTAAAAATATTGAAAGTGCTGCAGGAAAAATTGAAAGCGCTGAAACAGAATTTAAAAGTGTTGTTTTAATAAGCAAATGCACTTAAAGAAAACATTGAAAGCATAGCAGAATCCTTTAAATGTGCTCCGTAGTCAGGGTATACGCGCTAAAAGAATTAGAGATAGGATATTAGAAGGATTAAATGTGTTGTTTGGATGTGTAAATGTGCAAGACTTTGTCATAGATGCGTCATTTCAAACCTTAAAAGCATAGCATAAAGGATTGTGCCCGCTGCAAAAATTCTTAGATGAGCTACAAAACTTATAAAATAGAGAAAAACACAAGAATAAACAAGAAAAAAATGATTTCTCCAAATTTAAAAAGAATGAGGCCTAATGCGCCACGGTGGGTACCATTTGTGTGCTATGAAAGCACCTTCATAGCGTTAGTATTGCAAGTAAATGAAAATAATAACTAAATTACCACAAAGAGTAAGCTATTTAAGAAAATAAATGACAATTAAGCACTCTATGGACCTTTATTTAGATTTTCTAATGCAAAGCTCTCAACAAGCTTCCATTAGTGACAGCTCTAAAATGAGAATTGAATGATAAACAAACTAAAATTTTAATTCCAAAAATGAATTAAGCCTTAATTAGTACTAAATTTTCCTTTCTAGCTTGAAATTGCAAAAGTTTGATGCTATTCTCATATTTGTGGATGATAATTCAGTGATTTATACTTTTCTTTAATAGATTTTGGCAAGGGTAGGGGGTAGAGTTGAGTTGATCATGGTTTGATTAGGGTTAAGTCCATGGTTCCACCGTTGGAGACAATTTAAATGGATTATCCTCAAAGCTTGGGACAAAGAGATAAAATGGGTGGCCAAGATGCTCTTACCTTATGTGTGATTGAGATTCATTTTGAGCTTGATCCATGTGAGTCCAATCCTTAAATCTGATTGGTCGATGCATTTTCCTCTCATTTGATGTTGAGGCAAAATAGGGATTTTGTAATTAAATTTATTTAATTTATTTAGCCATGTGCACCCCTTAAATGGGTTGATTTGATTTAAATTAAACTATACAATTAATTAGATTAATTGCACAATTTATTGATTTAACTTGATTTATTTGATTTAGATTGATTTAATGGCTTTTGATCTTCAATTAAAATTTGGATTATGGCTTGATTGAAATTTTAGTTTGATTTTAGCTTGATTTGATTTTATTGTTTTGATTTTTCCTTGGTTGCTCTTAAATTAATCTTGTCCATTTTCAGGTGATTACACAAAGAATATGTGAGGTTGTATTCCCCACATCCTTTTTTGTTGATCTTGGCATGGGAAAATGTGGATGTGAGGATGGTGTCTAGATCTTCATGGGAATTGGAAGAGATGGAAATAGAAGTACCAATATCAATTCTATGGAAATGATGGAAATGGAGGAATGAAGCTTCAAGTGCACAATCATATGAAAAAAGGTTGGGGATCTACATGGATGATGAATTCAATGCCATTGTGAGGGAACTAGATACACTAATATAATGTGGATGGGATGGCATGTATGGAATGGATCCATGGGTGACCAAGGGTAATGTTGTATGGAAGGTCAAGATAAAAAAATGTGATAGATTATTTCCTATGCTGCTAGGCCCACTTGAATGGAAAAGGTGATGGTACCCTTAGAGGTGTGCTCTAGATTATCATTCTTTGATTATAATAAATTACTTTGTGTTGTCAACTTCAATGTACCCCCCTTAAGTTAAAAATTTAAAAGTGCATAAATTTAGATTTGATCGATTATCTATCATCACTAGCTTTATGGTGAAGTGATTGACAATGACAGTGATGTGAAGGGGGAGATTTTGATCAAGTGACACAGGAGACATGTCAGATGAATTGAATGACAAGATGCAATATGATGCTATATGATCCATAAGGGATTGAAATTGTGTAGGATCAATATCATTTGGGATATAGGAATCTTGCAAATCTTTGGCGAGGATATCTTGATGGATGGGTGAAGTGTAGAGGATATATAAAATGGATATTTGGGAAGGGGTGCTTCCAAGGTGTTCTAAGAGATTATATTGTGCACTGTAGGAATATTTTTTACAAGCACCAACAACACACATTTTTTCCCTCCTAGTTGTGATTGTGCATTGAGTAGCTAACCCTTTAACATAAATCATTCCTACAGAGTCATCAACTTGTGTGATTTAATTGAAAATGTTCCCATAATCAATATGAGTGCTAGTATAAAATTTTCCATTTTTGCAATTACCTAGATTCTTATTACCTTCACCTTGGGGGAATTTTGATGGACCAACACCAATCTTGTATTTAGGAAATACTTCCTAATATATTTAGATATTTGCATTAGGTAAAGCATATGAAGGAAGCTCAATAGTGATATCCTTACAAATGATAAGATCTTGGATGTAAATGCTTCAATTTCATGCACTTGATGACAACATGTCCCTTAACATAGTGGTGGTTGTAATACTTGTTCTTTGTGTATCATACAGGTTTAGCAGTATACTTATCAAATGGTTGGGTCTATGGGAAGACAATCAGATTGGCCTTAGCCATTCTATATAATATGACATATAGAGGTTCACCCAAAGGGGTGAAGGTAAAATTTTGTGTATTTGAAACTTGGGGTTTCAATTGGCCTTAAGGGACTAAGATGGAATTTGTGTGATGTATCACTTATTAAAAAATAGGTGAGGATAGAGTAGGAGTAGCAATGACAACTTGTACATCCTTGGTAACAATAGCTCCATCCCCCATGACATCCTTATTCTTATTCTAGTATTGAAAGGGGTGATCATTACTAGGATTTTCATTATGACCTTCCTTATAGTGTTACATGATGCCCTCATCCAAAATTCCTCTCTCAATATCAGGTACATTCTCATGAATGTCCTTGTAGGTATGAAAGTAATTCATCTGCATATGATGTTCCATCTTGGGATGTAGATTATTAATGAATATATTTACTAGATTCTTTTATGGGGGTTTATATGGAAAATGTGTTGATAGGGCTTGTCGTATTTGAAGGTAGTTGTCAAGGCTTTCACCACCCTTGTGTTTTGCATTGTATAGATCAAGGAGAGTAAGTTTACTCACTACATTTTGGGCATATTAAAAAAAAAATTATTGGATAGTTTTTCAAAGGTGCTGACTATGCCATATGGGATCTTACATAACCATTCTAGGGCCAAACCTCCTAAACTCTTAAGAAAGAGGCACATGAGATAAATTTCATTATAGGAAACCTCTTGAAAAGCCATGTAAAATTATTTAACCTATAAATTGGATCACTTTTTTCCCCTATACTTGTCAAAATTGGGTGTCTAAATATTGTTTGGGAAAGGGATCATCCTAATAGATTTTTCAAATGGATAAGGATAGACCTCCTCAAACTTGAAGGTCTAAGTCTATGATCCTACACATAGCTCCTTTAGAGAATTTTTCATTTCCTCTCACTTATGATTAACAAATTATGGAGTAGGTACACCAATCACATTAGATCTAGTATAGTATATGGGGGTTGTAATGGTGAATATATAGGTACTTAATAAGTCTATGAGGATATTTGGTACACAAATTGTGGAATCTAGTTAGGAGGTTGGGATGCCTAATAGGTAGGTTGTGTGGTCGTATATGTGATTCATGGTTTCTTTTATGATGGGTGTTGGGGTTGGTACTAAGGGAACTATTGGGCTTGATAATAGGGGTGTTGTTGTGTTTATTACTAGGGATGGTATATGGGTTGTGGCTAAAATTTCTATCAGGATAGTTGTGAGGTTTATTGGTAAAATAAAGGTTGTTGTTGGTACTAAGATGGTTGATAAGTGGATTATACATATTTTTGACCTAAAAAAGGTCAATACATAATTTTTCTACCAAGAGGCATGTAAGTGATTTGGGTATTAATGATGAGAGAAGGTAGAGAAAGATAGTTCACATAGGTGGATGCATATTGGTATGTGAACTATGTTGATAAGATAGTGGAGGGGGATATTTTCTTTGTGATAATCTGGATATGGAAATTGGAAAAATAATTGATTTATGTCAGTGTGGATGTAGATTATTTTTGAGGTTAAGTAGGCAATGGTGGTGGAGATATAGTCTATGTTGGAAATTAATTGGTTGATTGAGTATCATCTTAGAGAGTGAAAGGTGGGGTTTTCCATGTGTGATTTTGTCAAAATACCCAAAGCATGCATGGAAGCTTATGAAATGTTCCAAGAGGATGATGATGTTGCTTGTATATCATGAAGTGCTTGTGTAATATGAGGATCCAACAAGGTATGGATAGGTTATTGAAGTGGAAATATTTGGGTAGTAGATGTGCCTTGTTGTGATTGTGTGGGTTTTTTTTGTTGGGACATAGAGGTTCCCTATGTTTTCAAGGATTGTAAGAGAGATTATAGTTTTGTGGTAGCTTTAGAAGGTGGTGGTATTATAGGCTGATTTTTTGGTCCTATGAGTGGCATCTAAGTGGTGTGCATATTTTAGGAGTTATTGTAGTTGTTAGGTGATGGATTGTTAAAAGGTTGCACAATAGGATATTGTGCTTGTTGTAATGTGGATTTTTGTGGTGGGTTGATGGGTGGAGCTCCAACAAGGGTTAAATGAGTTTTTTGTGACATTGTATGTATCATGGGTTGTATTTTGATATCTTGGGTGGGTTGTGATATAGATACAAAAATCTAAGTGGATGAGGCACCAAGATCAGTAAGTTAGTGTATGACACTATTCCACCTCAAATGGGATATGAAAGGGTGGTGTTGGATTGGTGATCCTAGGAGGAAAAATATCTCTCAAAATAGAAGCACCATTTCATGCAAAATTGGTAATGATGGTTTTATTATTTCTACCTATGATGTGACTAATCATGGAGGCATTCTCAATCTAATTCATAAAATCCTCCATGGTGCCTATGGTAGGGATTTTGTCTTGGTCAACCATGACCTCCTTAGGTTGGACTTGGTTATTAAATTCAAAGGTGAAAAGAGCACTATTAGTGTTCGTCACAATGCCAAATGAGAGATTTTTCTTTTTCTTTTGCAAATGTGTCTATGGTGGCATGTAATGTATGACCTAATATATATGATAGATGGGGGATGGTATAAATTAATAATGACCAATATGTATAATGAAGTGTGACAAATATTAATGAAATAAAATATGGAATAATGACCTAATAGCTAAGGATTACTTGATACTGAGACATGAGTTGAAAACACCTAGTGTTGATACTGATGGATGTGATGGTAAACATAGGACAAAATGATGTTCCTAGATGACAAGATAGTCAAAGTAAACTAACCTATAGATCAAGGTGATGTGGAAATAATGAAGAGATGAGCTACCCTTGAAAATTATTAGTCAAAGGGTAAGCTTATGATGACAGATTAAGATGTGGGTAGAAAACTCAAGGACATGAGATCAAGCATGGATTTTAATTTTGGATTTTTAATTTTTTTGGATTGGGATTTTATTTGGATGATGTGTAAATGGGACTAAAAACTATATGAAATATAATGAAGGTGGGTGTGGTAATGAAAATGTAACTCTAGATGAGAGACGTGGAACTAATGCAAATCCTAGGTATGAGTATGACAAGATGTGTTTACAAGAAAATGCACTTTTAATTAATTGATTGTGTGTTGGTTGAGTGTGGACCCTTACTAGCTCAAATTTGACAATGGTAGCGATTTAATTTGGGATCAAGGTGTACAAAATTTGACACAAGGTTGGACTATGGATGATGACTATGCCAACTTAATATGGATGATAATAACAACACTAGGTGGTACTAGAGACGATAAGGATGATATGAGAATAAGGTAAGTGGTGATGTCAAAGTGGGACCAAGGTAGACAATAATAATGTTGCTATACATAATCTATGTGAAGCATGCGACGTGGGGTGACAAGGAAGGTTGGACACCAAGTTTGACTATAATAATAATAATATGGGGAAATAATATGGGAGGACACTAAATGGGACTATAATATAAACATGTTTATGAAACTATGGTGCAATTTTGTAAACAAATGTGGGAGACTTATTCTAATGTGAAGATGATGATGTAAATATGGGTTATGATGTGGTACCTTGATACTAGATGAGAAAATGGTATAATTTCATAGGCTCAAACCCAATGGATTTTGAGGCCAATCTTGTAGAAGTTATCAAAGATTAGTTATATTATATGCACAAGCAATCTTGCGAGAGTTGTCAAGCATTCATGTAATAATTTTCTAAGAGAAAATCTCACAGGGTAATGAAAAAAGACCTGAAAAACAACATCTAACTTTCTTATTTGTAGGGTCAATCCCTCTGGAGTGAAAACCAATCCCATGAGAGTTTGTGATGGCATTAACTATTCCAAGTTTACTAGCTTTGACTAGTCAAACAACATTCCTATTGGATTAGACATTAGTTTTGAAAAGCGATCCAAAGAGAGTGTGAAGTGACTATTTTACAAGTGATCTTGTGGATCAAGGTAGAAATCCTATAACAACATCAATTGAATTTTCATTTTGCAATTTTTGTAAAGTGGTGAATTTGGTCCTAATAATCCTATTAGAGTAGGTTTGGATGAACTTTAAGACTTTTTTTGACTAGTTGTTGATGGAAAATTTTGTTGACTTGGTGAGTTTTTGTTTGGAATTTTGTTTATTTTGGGAAAAAGATGTTAAAGTGACCAAACACATTAAGCACAAATTTTTTTTAACCAAATACGCTTACAAGTTAAGTTAGAAAAGACAATACTTGTTGAATCCCCTTGCAAAAAAAATATCACTTTAAATTGGAAAGATAGATGTTTGGTGGCACACACTCCCCCTTGCACTGCACACACTTTTTAGGCACATCAAGCATCAAAATTTTAAAGACTGAAAGATCTCAAAATTTTTGAAGAGTATTGTTACCAATTTTTGCATCTAGCTCAAATTGACCAGTAGATTTTGGTAGCTAATCAACTTATGTAAATGGTACATTGGGTTCATTTTAAACTTTAAGTTTCAATTGAGTGTCTTAGTAGGAAAAAGAGAAATGTAGA
This sequence comes from Chamaecyparis obtusa, assembly GCA_027943335.1. Lineage (NCBI taxonomy): Eukaryota > Viridiplantae > Streptophyta > Pinopsida > Cupressales > Cupressaceae > Chamaecyparis > Chamaecyparis obtusa. Next base: position 224,957 of record BSBK01001127.1, read on the forward strand.
AAAGAAAGAACATTTCATTTCATTTATGAAAGAGATCATTACATTCATATGAAAAATATGTTTATATAAAGAACATTACAAATACACTTTTTCAATAAAAGTTTTTAGTTTCATTTATAAAAGAGGACATTGTTTTATAACCCACACAAGCCATGGGACAACTCTTAAAACAATGCAAAAGAAAGTACAATTAAAAGGAAGTCAAGGTCTAAAGAAAGGGTAAGATCCACCATTGCATGAAGTAATGATAGATTGCATTGCATTTGGATCAACTAGCTTCCAAGAGTTGTCTCATGTCTTCAAGATACCTACAATATGGTAAAGATGTGTCAATCCAAGACCAAGCAATGAAGGGTCTTGACGCTATCTATAGAAACTAACTAGCCATAAAAGTACACTCAGTGATACATGCAATGTTCAAAATTAAAAAGCGATGAGGATTCATTAGGGATTTAAATTAAAACACAAATTCCATGTTAAAGTGTGGAGAAGTGAATGCATGAAAGGAATCAAGATCCTAGGAAAATGTAGGATGATTTTGAAGTCGTTGTATAGAAATATTTCAAATAAGTCATGACCTATTTTTTATATAAGCCCATGAAGAGGGATACCCAGAATAAAAAAAGATCTTGCAAGAATTCATGGCTTGTAGAAACAAATATATAGCTAGAATCCCTCATAGGGAATAGATACAGACACACCAAATTTATTCCTTATGCAATAACCTTAAAGAAGTATTAGAGCAGACAAAGATTTTTCCATAGAGAAATGGCTCGGTCTGGAGGCCAAAACTTACCAATGCATAGACATTGCAATAAATTTCCAAGAAAGGGCATCACGTAGGCATCTCCATTGGAAGAAAGGATATAAAAAATGCCATATTTTCCTTAAACCCTAGCTCAGATTCACCCAGTCGTTAGCCAAAGGGTAATGTCTCCAAAATGCAAATCAAGACTAAAGGTTAAGCTTAGGGTTAATGTCCTAATACATCAATGGAAAAGAGTTCTTTTGACTTAGTGTTTGATTATTTTGTGGGTTAAAATTAAAAATACCCATGGGGTATTCGATATAGATATGAATTTTACAACATTTGTCCCATTATCATTTTATACTTAATTTAAATTTGTAGTAGTAACTTGCTACTATTTGATAAATAAAAATTAAGTACAAATTAATTAATATAATTTATTATTACATATTTATTTATTTTCTAATGTCTTTAATAATTATTAGATAGTTTCATTTTCTATCTAATAAATATTATAATTTAAAATTCAATAGTAATAATATAACTGATAAAGAAAGATTCTTGCATGATTCTTTATTTGTTAATAATAATAGCTTGAGTATCAAATTATAAGAACTCAAGTTATTAATTATTTTTCTTTAAATAAAAAGGTGTATTGGAGAGATTTGGTTTCATAGGGAGTTTTCTTAAACTTGATGTCCTTTTGGAGTTACTTGAAATTCAAGTTGAGCTCATTTTTTTCCATGAGGTGGACTTTTCCAATTTTTGAGTTCTTATTTGGCCAAGGAGGAGTTTTATTTTTCTTCAGTATGTTGGTAAAGTGGTCAGCGCTCCCCTTAGGATTCGTGACATGGCTTAACCACCTCATGTGTCTTCTATAAGTCTAGTGGTTGTATTGGGCATTAATAGGTCGATCTTTTGGTGCAACGACAACTACTACTTGTAACAAGTGGTATCAAAGCTTGGTCACATGTTTGAATCCCCTCGGGTAGCACTAAGGGGGAGATTGTTAGAAAAATGGTCAGTGCTCCCCTTGGGATTTGTGACATGGCTTAATTGCCTCCTATGTCTTCTATAAGTCTAGTGGTTGTATTGGGCATTAATTGATCGATCTTTTGGAGTGCCAGTTGTAGTTTGAGTCTAGTTTCAATTTGTTTTAGGCTTATCCTTCCCATAAGGTTAATTCCTTAGAATTTTTTAGAGTTCTTTCTCTTTACTTATTTTTGCACATTGTAGAAATCAGGAATATTGTATTGTGACTCATTTTTCAAACTTGTAGTAGCATGGTCCCTTTGGTTTTGAATATAGTACAGATTGATCCTTCTCTTATTGGCATGTTTTTGGCATTGAGTTGTAGATTTGACTTAATTTCTATGGTTTTGGCTAAACCCTTTGATTAGTAACATTTAGGTATTCAGTCCTTATGCATGCTATTGTTGATATCTTGGTTGCATATTGTGTTAATTAGGTGTTAGAAATTCAGAATTTGGAAATTACCTTCCCTTTCTGAGAAGTTATTGCTTAACCTTTATTCAATTTGGCTAGTAAATTTGAGTTGCAAACAAAGATTAGCTTATTCATATTTTTTTGTGAATCATTGGTTGTTAAAGAGATTGAGAATACATGTTTTGGTATATCACCCATTTAGATGTAGGTTTTAGTTTTATGCATATCTTTCCATCTCTTTTCTTGGAAAAGATAGTTTTAGGTTATCAACAGGTAAATTCAACCCACAATTCAGAGATTTATTTTCATCATAGGTAAACCCACATACCTGAAAGTCTTTCCATGTTTCACGATATTACTAGGTCTCATACTTAGTGAATTTGGGTGCAATCCTATATGAAAACAAGTACATGAGGGGTATCTTTGGGATGCACATATCACAATCTCTATGTTAACAAATAGATTTTGACTATTAAAACATTTTCTTAGTAGTAAGGGCATTCATTTAGGTGGTCATAAGTGACATAGTTTTCCCAATTAAGGGGCTCCCATCCCTTTCAAATCAATGTGTTTTATTTATTGTAATGGAGGGTTTTTACATACACATCGGTACTAAGAGAGACATCTGTCTTTATGACACATTTGCATCTATTGATTGGGACTTTGTTTACAACCACATTTTTATATAGTGATTGGATGAAGCTTGTCCTTAGACTTTTTATTGTCTTAAAAAGTTAGTACCTATAATTGGATGCTCTATTAGGCCCCATTTTTGTGATTTCAATATTTGATGTTCGTTATACTTGATCCTGACAACTTGATTCCTCTTTTTTTGCTTCTTTTCTACCATCCCGACACCTAGTTTAAATTTGGGTTAATTTTTCAAACTATAGAATTTTACAAATGTTTTGTACCAAGGTACAAAACATTTTTAGGCATTCTATATCCAAACTTTTTGGCCTGGAGCTCTATGTCAGAGTATTAGTGGCAAAATAGATCATGTGGTTGGCCTGGCTTATTTTTTAATCCCAAAAAGATGGATGAAATATATAAACACCATATCTCTCCTAATTTTTCATATTATTACTATACTCTAGCTATCAAGTGCAATCAAGAGATCAAGATCAATTGAGCAATTGAATTCAATGTTTGAAAGAAAGAATCCAAGATCTAGTTTCTCCAATTCACTCAAGTTGATTCCAAGGAATATTATCCATTGAAGAAAGTTTCTCTCCAATGATGGCCAAGTATATTAATTCTCAATAAATTAATAAAATACTTCCTTCCATATGCTTCCATCTCTCATTCATTGTAAGTGATTATCAATCATATTTATATTGAAGATATAGGAGTGTTGTTCATAGATTCATGCATTTGTGAGGGCATCCTTGATTCATATTGTACATTTCAAGATTAAATCCTTGATTCTTATTGTATATTTCAAGGTTAAATCCTTTATTCCAAGCATATTTAAATATCTTCGTGGTTATGAGTGATTCCTACATCCATCCATGAGGGTATAAGCAAGGTGAATCAAACATTTTCTTTTTTACATACTTTCCTTTATGTAATTTCCTTTCATTTTCAAGGTTGATTCCTAAACATGGGTTTAGCCAAAGAAAACGCATTTTACCTAACCTTTTCCATATTTTTATGTGTGAAAAAATAGGTTACATATTTTTTGGAACTTTTCCAAGAAGATTAGGAACAGTTAGAGCATCCCTACAATTTTTAGGTAGAAACCCAGAGTACAGAACATTTTAGCTACTCTGTACCTAGGTACAGAATGTCTCAACCACCCTATACCCTCCAAATCTAGCTCAATATTAACTAGTAAATAGGTTACAACTTTGGTATCTTAGAATAATATTTACATATATTTTAGGGATTTTGTTTGTTTGATATTCAAATCTAAAGTAGCATATTTCATATTTCATTTCTAGGTGCATATAAATATTCCCTAATCTGTATTTCCTATCTCATTATCATTTCCCATTTTAATTTTACATATTTATAAAAGTTCCATTAACCCATTTAGTGCTTGGGACCTTCCTATCCTATTGAACTATCTTCCTTCTAAATGTGAAACTTTGAAAGGGAGAAATGATTTACCTCTTTTCCTTTCTTCCTTTTTCCTATTGTACATCTTGGTGAACCCAACTTATAAATTTTTCATTTTGATTTTAGTTTTAAATATCCTTTGTGTGCCTTAGGTTCACCTTTTGTACATATTGGTGAACTTGATGCATGACATATCCATCTTGATTTGGTATTTATATATCATTTTGTATGCATTCCATTTATTAAAATGTATTCATTAAATCTTCATGTTTGATTTAAAGGATAGATGTTCTTTTCATTAATATACTATTGTGCTTAGTTGATGAATGTTTTCATATCTCTTTAAAAGTTCATATTTAAATTAGATCTATCTATTTTTCATCTTCTTGTGCATGAATGTTATTACATTGAGTCCTACTTATATCATTTCAGTTAGAAAAATTCATAGAGTTCTGGGTTCCTCTGATCCCGAGTCCACTTTGCTTCCTAGGAATCTTGACGAGACCAAAATGCCTAATAATGAAATTCCTCCTATTGTGAAAAAATCTTCCCAATCTTCTAATGATGAATATGATACTACCCTATGCAATTCCAAAATATTTCCCATGACTTTTAAAAATTTGAGCAATGGTTAGGACAAGAAAACTCCAATCTCAAGGCCATCTCCCTAGCAGAGCGTTTGAGGAAGATAATTCATAATAATGAATATGGCTTTAACATATTCTATAGTATCTCTCATATCATTAACAACAATGTCAAGCCTATTAGAGATTGCACCCAAGAATTAGGTTTTTACCACTAGTGTTGAGACCTCCATTCCTATTCCTACATCAATACCTAGTGTGTCTACATATGCTCCACCTCTCATAACCACTTCCATTATAAAAAAAACCTACACATGTTAGCATTCCTTTAATTCTATTTTCCCTCCTTCTTGAAGTGTTCCACATGTGTCCTTACCTTCATCCATACCCACTTATAGTAGTGTTCCTTTTTCACATTCTACAGTTCCTTCCATTTCCCATAATGGTCCAAATATTTCACACATATCTCCTATCACTCTTTCTACTAAATCTATTATCAATAGTTTGGCTCAAACTATTTCATCTTTTCAATAACATATTGCATCTATGACTCAATCGAAGTTTAACATTCCTACTTTTAATATTGCTAGTCCTTTGTCCTTAAACATTGTTTGTGTTGTTATCCCTCAATACATGGAAATTCCTCATTCAGAGACTTACAATAGTAAGGGTGATCCTTTAAATCAAGTTAAAACCCTTAAAACATTATGTAGTGATTTTCCTGATGATCATAGGTTCATGGCTAAACTATTTACTAGAACCTTTTGAGATAAATAGTTGAAATGGTATTGTTCTTTGCCTCTTATTACATTGATTCCTTTCAAAAACTTGCTAATTCTTTCATACAATAGTTTCAAAATATTATTGGTAATATATTTCTTTGACTGGTTTGATACATTGTAAACAAGGTGTTAAAGAAAAAGTGACTGATTTCATTGGTAGATTTAAGCATTGCATGCTTTTATTTCTTATCATATACCTGATGTTGATATTCAACTTATTTTTATTTCTAATTTGCAAAAACACATTAGCAATAAGATATTGTTATCTGGATTTTCTTCTTTTACTCAATTATGTGCAAAGCTTCATAATTATCAGCTTCAAGTGAGTCAATTTAAGATCACTATTCCAGTGGTTCCATTTTTTAAAAGTGATACTACATTTTAGTCATATCAAAAGTTTCAAAAACCTATGAACTTCATCAAAATCAATAATTCAGCAAACCATGTTTATGAGCAAGTGGAAACAACATCCAAAGGTATGGCTCCTTTATCATCTATTTTTAGACCTTCTCATAATTGTACACCTTTTTCTAAATCTTTGCATAATGTGATGTTACAATTGATGAATGTTAATGTTTTACAACTTCCTCCCATTAAATCAATTGACACATCCAAACCTTTGCCTAAATCCTTTGATCGCAAAGTTTTTTTGTCAATACCATCATCAACCTGGCCATGATACTAAGAAGTGTTTCCATCTGAAATCTATTATTCAATACCTCATTGATTATAATTCTATATCTATTGAGGGTTTTAATGATCAAAGAAATAAATCCATACCACCTCCCAACCAAATCTTGCAAATTAATACCAATCATCTTCCTACTCGTTCGACCAATACTATTGAGTCTTCTCATTCTTTACCTTCTTCTTCCACCCATGTTGTTGACTATAATGTTGAGTGTACTAAAGCCAAAAATGTTATCAGTCTTATTGATCAATCCAAACCTAAACCCAATCATTAACTTGAGCTTTACATTACATTTGATCTGAAAGAGATAATTAAAGCACCTGATGGTCCTCCTTACATTATAGAAAAGGTTAATGGTCTTCTTTCTCATGGTGTCCTTGCAGGTCTTACTTTCATGGTGAATTCTATAACTAAAGAACATCTTTAAACTAGACAATTACAATGAGATTTCTATGATAAATCTAATGTAATGATCCAAACTTCCAATGGTTTCACTTATCCTACTCATGGTTCCATTACTTTTCCCATATAATTTGGTGGTAAAACATTAGATGTCACCTTTGTTATTATCCCAACTTCCAATCAGTTTCAAGTTAGCCTTGGTCTTCCTTGGCTCACCTCCATGAAATTTGTAGTCTCTCTTATTCATAAGTGTTTTAAATTTCCCCATGATGGATAAATAATCATGATTAATCATAGTATTTATCAAACTTTAGTGTCTCAAGGGAAATTTTACCTTGAATTCTTTTGGCCTTCCATGCCTCAACCAATTCAACTTCACAAAGACAATCTTTTTCACTCATATAATAAATTAAAAATCTAATAGATTTGTGGGCTTAGCGATCCTAAGGATGTTCCATCTCTTTTTCCTATACATAGACTTCTTCCTACACATTCCACATCTCCTCTATATACTTATATTCCACCTCTTATATCCATAAAAATTCCATTAATGTTATCTCTCAACCTATTATGGTGTCTTTCTTTCTTCCATGTAAAGAATAAAAGGACATGATGTTGATTGATCCTAAACCAAACAAAATCTCAAGCAAAACCAAGCGTAATTGTTGCAATTGTGACCACCACCATAAGCATCATGGTAGATTTTAGGAGAGTGCTTCCCAAATATTTCCTCCCCTAAGAAAAATGTTGATGCTTTGACTCCCTTTTACCAACCTATGCATTTCCCATGGGAGGAAGTTAATTTGAAAATAAGTGAAATTGAATAAACATGATAATTCTATTGTATCTTAGATATTATTACAATTAATTTGGATGAAGAATATACTCTTGATGATGATGATTTCAATGTTTATAATGAAAATGATGATATTCATTCTAATGATATGTATGATCTTATTGATGTTAATCATGATTTACTAGCTATATTTTCAAAACAATTATCTCTTAGTCCTAGTGATGAACAAAGTGACCTATATTTAAGACACATGCTCCTTATCTTTAACTATCTATTGTTCTATCTACCATGCTTGATTTTATCCTCTTGCATGTTTCACACCTTCTCTAAACACTACAGACTGAGATTGGGGGGTGGGAGGGAGGCAAGCGATATTCTTGTCTAGCTCCTCTTGTACGATGGACTCTTTATGTTTTCTTGTTGTAATGTGTTTCCCCCATGATGTGTTGCTTGTGATATGTTTTGTTTAGATTTATTTAGAGGACCCTTATTTTTTTGTTAGTGCAAGGTGATGAAGTAATTGATCTGTTATGGCATTCCTCTATTTGTATCTCATTTCATCTATATTTTGTGCATGTGTCATTGTTTGTAAATTTTATTTTTCATTGGCTAATTAGGGATGATGCAAAATGGTAGCTACCTTTTTTTTTTTGGTCTCTATGATGCCATCCCAAAAATATTTGTATTCATAAATCTTACATGACATTCTTCAATTGTGCTTGTAGTTCTACTACCTTTGGAGAATGATGATACTTCATTTTGATATAATTTTGATATATATGAGTTATCATATGATCATATTTAACCTTGAGTTAGTAGATCCCTTTTGTGCTCTCTTTTTCCATGTGTTTATTTCCCTTGGTTTTTCTTTTCTTAGGGGAATAGCATAGTGGAAACATCTCTTGTGAGTGCATGTATGCTCCATTAAAGCTATTACTCCCATTAAGGAATTTGAAATAGCTTTAATGTGGGGGCATACACTCCACTCCTTGTTTCACATTTTGTACACACACAATGATTTGATGCAATCTCTCTTATGTAGGTAGATGAGGAGACATTGTGTTCATTACATTCATCTTTTCATTATCATGCTCATGTGCATTAATCAATGAATCCCTTAATGGATAAAATACTTTCCTTAAGGAGTAATCCCTTTTTTTTCTGGGTTGACTAGTATAACACAACTTTCTAGACTATCAATGTCATCTTTTACAACAATGATTTATCTTTACATGATTCATAGTAAGGAAATACCTTACTAGGCTAGTGGTTGTGCCTCTTTCACTCTTTTGAGCAATGTATCTTTTATCTTGGTTTTAGATTTGATGAAGACTTAAGTCACTTGGGGGCTTGATGTTTCTTTGTCTCCTTGACCTTGATAATATTGTTCTTATGAATTGATCTACTTTATTGCGATCATGATTTTGTCTCATAATTTTTATGCCCTACATACCCAACCCTACATTTTCCCCTGGGAAAAATGTTGGGTCCCCTCTTTTTTCTTTTTTTCTTTTTTTCTTTTTTTTCCTTCCCTTGTTCTTTTTTTTTTGCTTTGTTTTCTTCCAGAGTCTAGGACTCTGGAGTCCACCCTTCTTTGTCTCATTTTTTGGTTGGGTCTTAGGTCCCTGGGTCCCATAATAATTTTGGGTATTATGATAGTTGGGCATCCAATCCCCAAAGCACAAAGTCTTAACTATCGAATGAAATACTAATGCATTTAGACCTTTCCTTGTCGAGTTATAAAAATCATTTCTGAGGCCCATTTTTATTTCCAAGTGATTAAAACCTATTTTGAGAGCCCTTTTACAACTGAGTCTTCCAACTTGTAAATTGGTGTGTTTGTGTAGGGATTTGGTTATGCTTGAAGTGTTTTCAAATAATCCCTTGAAAAATATGTGTGACATTCTATTTAGGTAGGGTTTTCCTTGCATTTTGGTGAGATTTCTAGGGCTTTTCTTTCTACCTTTAATTTTGTTTTGTTTGTTTTTATTGCTTAGGGTTTTTATGTAGTTTAGCTAAATAAAGTGTTTTTCGAGTAAATCCCCCACCCTTAACTTAGGCCTTTAAATTTTATTTTTTCTAGGGTTTTTCATGCCCTAATCTTATAGTGTTGAGTGTTTGATGCCTCAATTTTTATTTCCATAGAATTAGGGCTTTTAATTCTGCCTACCAGATGCCCTAGTTTGTACATTGTTAGTAGTTAGCAAGCTATATTATGTATGTATGCAATAAATTGGGGATTTCTAGTGTTTTCCTTAATACCAATACTCTATTCATACTAGTTACAGGCCACATGTCAAGACCAACACGCAAAAATTCTGGTTCTAGCACCATTTTTATAAGTTCTCACAATTCACCAACTAGTCATTGGCTTGCACCACCCGAAACTTTTGTTCCCAACCTGTTAGTTTCTTTTGCGACCAAAATTAAAATTCCCAAAGTTAAAGAAAAAACTCGTTAAGGTTTCACCAATTTTCATTCACCGAAATCTCATGTCCAAAGCTAAGCTTAACTCCAAAAAATTTATCATGGTAGAAGTTTAGATTTTGTAAAAGACTCTGGACTTCATGGTCCAGGACTCCTATCTCCAATATACCATCCAAGATAAAGAGGAGTTATATTGAATTCACACCCTAGTATTCTTGGCCTCCTTTCCCTATGAATCCTTTAATAAAACCACCAACTCCAGACTTCACATCCTAGAATTTTGTCCTTAATAATCTCTCTTTTTACAAGGAATCCTACACATAGATTCCTAGACCCCAATCCCCAGAGTATGATTACTATTCAATATTATCATTGACTTGTTGCATAAATTGATTAAGTTTTCTTATCCTTCAAGGTAATACTATGGATACAATGGCATCATCATCTAAATTTCATGAAGCTTATTCTGGGTCGGCACTTGTAGATCTATCTAGCAAGAAGTCTAAGGCCGAGAAGGAATTAGAAAATATGCCCCTCACCATGAGATACATCTACGAGGGGAAAAATAATTTTTCAAGGCTAGAGAGCTCTGTGAAGAACATCACGGGCACATATTTAGGGGATTTTAATCTACAATTGATAAAGACCTCAACAAAGACTACTCTCTAGAAGATCACTATTACATCTATATACGCCTAAAAATGGTCAAGAAAAAATCAAAGTGAGTAATCAAAGTCAAATAGTGAATTAATTGAAATCGAGGCTATTGAATTAATTAAATAAAAAAGATCAATTAATTGTGAAACTGATTTTAAATCAAATTAATTGTATAGTTAAATCAAATTTAATCCAACCCATTCAAGGGTACACATGGCTAAGATAAATCAATTATTAATTCCTATTTTTCTCACCAACCACGTATGGACAAAATCAAATGAACCAATGATAATGAAGGAATGAGCTCACATGGATCAAGCACAAATCAATTCTACACCACTCATCTTAGAGATACATTTTGACTGTTCATTTTGTCTCTTTGTTCCAAACTTTGAGAACAAAATATTTACTTTGTCCCAACATTTGAAACCATTAACTTAACTCAAACTTAATCATGATTAATCTTAATATATCCCTAAGCCTTGGTAAAATCCATAAATAGAGGGAAATTTTAGGAGAAAAGGATCCACTCTTATAATTGAAAATTGCATCTATATTATAATCATTTAGTTGTGAATTCTTAGCATATTTTAGCATAATTTGAGTTAGAATGGCATAATTCATCTAGCATAGATCATTAATTCTCATTCTAGAGCTATCGCTAATGGATTCCAAGTTGAGAGCATTTCTTTAGCTTCTTTGGAGAGAGAGAGAGAGAGAGAGAGAGAGAGAGAGAGAGAGAGAGAGAGAGAGAGAGAGAGAGATATATATATATATATATATATATATATATATATATATATATATATATATATATATATATATATATATATATATATATATATATATATATATATATATATATATATATGAGATGATTTTGAGATAGTTTTGTTGAATTTGATCATCATTTAGCTTTATTTTGCATAATTCAAGTATATTTATCATTGTAATGTCTAATGAATGTAATTTTCATACACAAAATGACACAATAAAAAATTAAAAAATTAAAAAATTAAAAAATTAAAAAATTAAAAAATTAAAAAATTAAAAAATTAAAAAATTAAAAAATTAAAAAATTAAAAAAATTAAAAAATTAAAAAATTAAGAAAATAAGAAAATAAAAGAGAAAAAGAGCAATAAATTCAAGTGGTGAAAACTTGGTAAACAGGTTCCATTTTACCCTTAAGTCAAGTCTAGTTACATCTTCCATCTATATTTCTTCATCATCCATGTATATATTCTTTCATTAGCCATCATTTGTGCATATTGCATAATAAATTCTCATAGCTATATTCACATTTACCCAAGGCTTTCGTCATGGTTTGGAAAATTATCTAAGTCCAACATCGTTGTGGAATCAAACTTGAGGCACTTATCCTAAATCAAATGGGTTCATCAAACGAACACCAATTGGAACAAATCAATGCATCAAACCACAAACTTGACACTTGAACCTTTGATTCATATCAATTCTTGATTCAAACACTTTTGATCTCAAACTTCAATGCTTGACACTTTGATCCTCCATTTACACATTGCTTTATCTTTATCGGGAATAAATATAAATATAAATATTGAAATGGACGGAGTTATACTTGAAATATGTATTTGAAAACAATGGAAAAATGTTCAAACGCGTTACATATTTGTGGAATCATGTCTTTTTAGCCAATTGATGAAGTCTTTTGACTAGAGGAGTGATGATAAAAGCATGATAATTTTCTTGGTTTATGCATGACTGTCTTAAGGTTGATGCTTCAAAGTATGTAAAATCCATCTAATGCATGATCATCAAAGAATCATTGAGGACATTTTCATATGGAGAGAATCATATCTTTGTCTGTTTATACAACAGGATACCTTGGCCATTTAGATCTTTCATATCTTAATGTCAGAATCCACTTACAACATTGAAATTGATGAAAGAGCTATTTAGACCATCATGGTTGAAAATCAAACCAGTGAGGTTTGTACCTATTTCAAGTGTAAAATTTGAGATAAAAAGGTATTCAGACCATCACGATTGAACTAGTGATGATTGTACCAATTTCATGTTTTAAAAGTTCAATGATGAAAGAAGCATTCATGTAATTAAAAGAGACATCTAGCTACATCCATATAGATTAAATTTGCATGTTATTTGCATATGCATTTTTCCTAAAAAAATAAAAAGGGGTAGAGTGGAGTATAATAAAAAATCATCATGATTGCTTTACCTGATCGAGTATGTTGGACTAAATAAAAAACATAGGAATGCATTTAGTTATAGGTTAATATTATGTTATTGCATACTTTAATTACATGTTAAGTTGCATTTTAAATATTATTTATATATTTTTCATTAATCATTATTCATTTAAATCATTTACTTTCATTAAATTGCATATCAATAATCATTAATCATTAGGTTGCATATTATTGAAGTACATTCATTTGCATATTAATTTAGATTCATATAAGTGGTATTCATTAATCTATTAATTTCATTCATTTACATTTCATGGCATTAGTATCATGATAGTTCACCATAAATAAATAAAAAATTGCATTCATTCCATATAGAATCAAATCATAAATTCAATCATTAGGATCATATAGAATCATATAAGAGCACATGTACATATCATATCATTGCATCATTAATCATTAAAGCATAAATAGACCTATCAAGTGCATTTCATTAACATTATACATCCATCTAATCTATGTCATATATAACACACTCATACAAAGCATGTAAGATAAATGCATTCATAACATTTTGCATCACAAAACAACAACAAAAATAAGCATATATGTAGAACATGTAGAGCTTCATATATATCATCAAAAATCAAAAGTCCAACATATAATGACATCATAAAAGAGAAGTCTATAAAAGAGCTAATCAAAGGAATGTCCCTCAAATGTCCATAAATGTCTGAGCAATAAAGTACATCAACAAAATTCCTAATCAAAAGTGATACATATGATACAAAGGTGGAATAATCAATTCTCTCAACTAGTCCCACCTACACCTGTGCTACTCAGTCCACATGTAGCTATCCCATCTATGTCCATACTTGCACCTCTACTATAACCAAGGTGTGAACCATGTTGGGCCATAGTAGCCATGAAATTCTGCATCATCACATTGAACTAGTCCATCTGACTCCTAATCTAAGCCATACCATCTTGTAGAGCCTTAACATCCTACACAAGTGTCTCTGGTGCCTATGAAACTAGTATTCCCTATGCTAGTGGAATAGGAATCTATGGAGAAGGAGCCTAAGGTACATGTATCTGTCTAAATTCTCTATATCTTTGTAGACCCCAATCTATGATCCTAATATAAGGAGGATCTCTCCCACCCATCCCTCCACCCCTTACCCTCACTCTTCCACCTCTCATCCTCACTCATCCACCCCTAATCCTCACTCCTCCACCCTATACTCAAGCACCACCACTATCACCACTATCTCTCGGATGACCAAAAGCTAAAACTTGTCCACCAACCTGACCACCTCTCATTGGAACCACTCTCCTCCTCCATCAGCCACCTCTCCCACCTCTTCCATCATCATCGTCTCCCTCTGATATATCATCAATATGAGGGATTGGCTCTGTAGGATCGATGAAACATGAGAAGGGATGTTGTGTAAACCATTGGACATAATCATCTATCATACCAGCATCAACAATGTGGTCTCTCATATCCCATGCTAAGTGAGGAAAATCAATAATCTTATCTCGAGCAATGTGGTACTCTATCTAAGATCCCCACATTGACCTCTCTATCTGAACTTATGCATATAATGCCAAACCCTATGGCATACCATGTACTCGATTGAACTATCAGAGGAATCTATGGAAACAAAACCTCTCAATCACTATAGGAGTCTAACCAATCATCCAGCAAGGCATGAACATAAAGGGAAGCTTTGATTCATCCTCCCTTTAGAACTCACATCCAAGGTAGGGTTTCCATCGGACCTGGTCAATATCATCCAACATACGTCTCCAATAATCTAGCTTGTCTAGGTAAGGTTGTAAAATCTCTCCCTCGTAGTTATATGTATATGGCCACCTAGGATCTTGGATCTATAGCTCAAGATGTAATGGACCTAGTAACAAGAAGGTGTTCCCAAGTCCATAGTTGTAACAAAACTGCACCTATAGATAATGTAACACCATAGTGATAAACTAAATGATGTAACTCATGGTATAATTGAACAAGAACACAAGAGCCTGAATCAAATCTATGCCAACATGTAATCATGTCCTCTAGGATCCTTCCCTAACCAAAAATGAAACCATGTCCTCTTTGGTCCAGTAATAAGAAACCTCCGATCATATTTCCCAAAACTAGAAGAAGAGGAGAGAAAGAAACAAATTGTGCCCATGGAATACTCTCATCATCGATCATGGTGTCTCCAAACACCCGTCCACAAGTTGTACCATCGTATACCTGATCGTAATATAAAAGCTCACCCCATGTCAGAATCTTGAGTAATCTGTACACATCCTTAGGGGTGACAATCATCTCACCCATCACTAGATGGAAGGTGTTATGGTTGGATTGTGAAAACTTTGTAATAGTAGTAAGAAGACCCTGACTCATGCAGAACTAGGGCATGTCTAATAAGAAGAAAAATCTGTAATGACTACTAAGTCATCACTCCTGAGAACTCAATTGCTCAACCATATCTAAGGGCCATAGATATAAAACTCATACATATAAATTTTGGAGGTGAACCTATTGAATCAAGTGAGATCGGATCAGCAACATCAACTAAGTGGAACATCACAAGTCAATCAAAGAATCTATCACCCTATTGCTCACCTAGAGAACATCAATTTTTTTTCCTAACTCTAATCAGAGAGGACGGAAAAATATTAAATAAATCCTATCAATATATCAGGGTTGACAATCAACATTCATTAAAATTAATTGAACTAACATCACAACACTTATTTTCATCATAGGCATAACCTACATCATCAATCGATCGATCATGAAAACCAATCAAATTAGACAAGCTAATTAGTTAGGTTAAAACTTCAAAAAAAAGGGCAACTACATGTCATTTCATTATATTGTACATGTTAAAATACCTAAGTTTTATTTTGTTTTATCACACGCACTACAAAAATTATCAAACACATTAAAACATGTGGTACATGCCATTTCTCATCTATGCATCATTTAAAAGTAGTGTATGTGGTACTAAATATATTATTTGCGCTAGCCTAATCATATGTGCTACCAAAACCTATCAGACGCACTAAAAAATTCTTAGGGCATAGGGTTATACATGCTATTTCATCTACTTTTACACTCTATTTTAGTTTGCAAATGCGCTAAAGCATGGTCCTGCATGCTACTAAAAATAGTCATACACGCTATTTTGCAAATTTGGCAAAAACAAAGAAAAACAGTGCCTAAAATTTATTAATTTTTCAATAAAATGGAAAATTTTGAAAAGGAGGAAGGACCAAGGTACTCATCGGAGGTCCATAGTTAGGTGGGCACTAGTATCTATGGCCTCTCTCAAACCTATGCTCTTGAATGGGGAGCACCACCACTGTAGTATCACTGGAAGGCTTAGAGTAAAATTCAAAATGGAGAGTGAAAATAAATAGTGAAAGTGACTTTTTGAACCCTATATATAGCTCTTTGACCTAAAAATGAGTGTTTTTATCACATTTTTTACCTAGGGTCAAAATTGTTCAACTAATTTTTTCTGCAACTAGGGCATTATCATCAATATGTCATCATATCATTATCAAAAATGAGATCAAACTTGCATAATGTTATCTCATAATTTTGAAATAAATTGCAAGAAATTATAGATTGATCAAAATTCATCAAATCAACTTCTATTTCATTTCCAAGGGGGCGGGATATCATAAAATAATTCAAATCAAGCAAATCAGTGAAATTTATCATCATGAGCATTAAACGCAAAATTTTCAAAATTATTAGGGGGACATCAAAATCGGGGAATATTTTTAAATCAAGTTCAAGTATCATATCAAGAGGTCATCAGTGAATCAAGAATCTATTATCAAATCAGGAATTTTTTATCAAAATCAGTTGCAAATCAAGAAATCAATTATCAAGACTATATCAGACATCAGTTAAACAAATCAATCAGACATTCTTTGAACCAACGTGCTTCGCACATCAATTCAAAGAGGGGCATTTGTATACACCTAAAAATGGTCAAGCAAAAATCAAAGTGAGTAATCAAATTCAAATCATGAATTAATTTAAATCAAGGCTATTGGATTAATCAAATCAAAAAGATCAATTAATTGTGCAACTGATTTTAAATCAAATTAATTGTATGGTTAAATCAAATTTAATCCAACCCATTCAAGGGTACACATAGCTAAGATAAATCAATTAAATCAATTATTAATTCCTATTATTCTCACCAACCAGATATGGAAAAAATCAAATGAACCAATGAGAATGAAGGAATGAGCTCACATGGATCAAGTCCAAATTAATTCTACACCACTCATCTTGGAGATACATCTTGACCGCTCATTTTGTCTCTTTGTTCCAACCTTTGAGAACAAAATATTTACTTTATCCCAACATTTGAAACAATTAACTTAAGTCAAAGTTAATCATGATTAATTTTACTCTACCCCTAAGCCTTGGGAAAATCCATAAATAGAGGGAAAAATCAAGAGAAAAGGATCCACTCTCATACTTGGAAATTGCATCCATATTATAGGCATTTAGTTGTGAATTCTTAGCATATTTGAGCATAATTTGAGTTAGAATGGCATAATTCATCTATCATAGATCATTAATTCTCATTCTAGAGTTGTCTCTAATAGATGCCAAGCTGAGAGCATTTCTTTAGCTTCTTCAGATAGAGAGGGATGAGACAATTTTGAGATTATTTTTTGGAATCTGATCATCATTTAGCTTTATTTTGCATAATTCAAGTATATTTATCATTGTAATGTCTCATGAATGTATTTTTCATACACAACACCTAACTTAGGAATTCCAAACTACTATAACCTACTTCTTTCTTGTAGTCACTCTAATTCCTAGAGCTCATCACCACTTTGGTCAGGCATTTTTCAAAGTTTACAAAGAAGTGGACCTAATTGGAAAACATAGATTTTGCTATTTTTTGTATGGATTCCATCCATGTGATCCTCCATATCTATGACCAAGAAAATCTAGTTGCCCCAAATGAGTCATTTACAATGGCTAAATACCAGAAAGTGGAGACAAACAATAAAGATACCTAAACTATTTTCAACAAAGTCCTACTTCATCCTCTAGCACTACAATGATATAATATTTTTTCTTAATTTTTATAGAAAATTTTGGAGACGCAAGGGCTATTTACAAAGAATCATAAGATAGGGGTCAGAGTCCCCTTTACCTAGGGATATTTTAAGTGCTCCATCACTGCAACCAAGGTGGTTGACCATGAGCTGGACAATCTTAATCTAGAGATTTGGAGTAGCCAAACTATGATCCCTGGGGATGGATCAAGAAATAACTCCTCAATTCATACAAAGGCCATGTACCTCACCTTGAGAAATTTTTGGTTAATTGTCAAGATGATTTTGATCTATGTCGACACTAGTACCACCATCTCACAGCTAGGAAAATGGTAGATTTTGACCTCTAGAGGTTCCCATGGGGCTTCAGAGATAAAGATCAAGACATCAGAGAACTTTCATTTGATATGGAGAAGATATAAGATCATTATCTCCCAAAAATAAAATGGGATAAGCACGTAGATTTTTACATCAGAGTGGTTAGATGGCAAGTAACTGACTAGAGTAATGCAATTTTTGACCACCTCCTCCCCAAAGTGAGCCAAGGACAAAAGAAAAAGGATAAAGTCACCAAACCTTCTCAACAATATGAGAGGAAAGATAAGAATAAATATAGTACCTTCTTTAGGAAGCCATGTCCCCTGAAAGATTCCCCAAAAGAGGTAACTTTTTAGAAGTTAGGAAAGAAGATTGATCAGTCATGGAACATTTCTTCCACCACAAAGAAAGGAGTCACCTTTGGACTTGCCATGGAACCTCTCATGATTGCAGGTCCCTACCAGGTATCCATGAGATAACTTATTCTTGGCCTTAACATCCCTCTAATAAATGTAGATGCAAAGGAGGATATTCTCACTGAGGAGGATGTGCCTTTAAAACATCCCCGATGGAAGAAGAGGAAAATTAAGTGGGTACACAAGTACATTTAAGGCCAAATTCCAACGGCCATTTGTCAGATTTGCAATGCCTATTTGTCAACATTTTGACATATGTGTCCATCGGCATTTTTGTGTTGCAAATTGTGATGGAAGTGATCACCGTTGGTTTCCTGGTATCATCTTCCATCGGAACCTTGCACATGAATACTAGCTTTTTTATGGAATTTCTTATTGTGGACCTATCGTAACTCTGACAAACAATGTGGGTATCTTGTCGGATTACCCTGTTGGAATAGCGACAAGTGGGCAATAATTCTCTGACAGGAAAACCCATTGGAGATATAGCATGCCTATCGCAATTACCTATTGAAAAGAAGTTCTCTCTAATATTATACCTATTGGAATAGTGATAGATCTGCAGTGAATGTCCAATAGGTAAACCCGTTAGTGGTATACCATTCATGTCACACCTATCTATCAAAAATGAGTTGTCTCTGACATTGTACCTATCAGAAGAGTGATGACAATGCAGTGAGTGTTCAACAAGTAAACCCGTCAGAGGTATAGCATTCATGTCGCAATGATCTATCAAAAAGTAGTTGGCTCTGACATTATATCTGTCAGCTAAGCGATGGGGATAGTAAATGTCTGACGGAAAACTTTGTTAGATGTATAGCACCACCTTCGAAAAAGTTTTCTTTCATCTCAAAAAAGTGACGAATATGCACATTAAGGATAACAAAGCTCAAGATACCTTCATAGGTTGTCTCTTTCTTTGGTCTATATTATTGAAAAAATGTTTTACCTTTCATTAGCTCATCAAATCCAAGGATTTGAAAGAATTTAATAGAATATTTTCATGATAACGTATATTATTTAAGTTGATGTTGCATGAATTTATCTACTTCACACACTTGTAGACTATGAGGATGGTGATAAAGAAGCATCTCCTCCAATGGCCTACATTACTCAAGCTACAGGAGGGGATTCTTCTTTATGGCTGTCCTTGTAGTATATAAGTGTGTGAAGTATATAAATTCATTCAATGTCAAACTAAAATAATGTACATTATACATGAAAATATTCTATTAAATTCTTTCAAATCCTCACATTTGATGAGCTAATGAAAGGTAAAACATTTTGTCAATAATATAGACCAAAGAAAGAGGCTAACTATGATGGTCTCTTGAGCTCTATTATCTTTAGTCCTAGCTACTAGGTAAGGCCTAAAAGACTTATACCTGTCGATCATCGAGAATAATCACCACCTTGCCTTTATGTACACTACACAGTATCCAATATAATTGATCCTAGTCTCACAAAAAATTTTACACTTGTGCAGCTCATCAATACTGGAGGCCTGAAGTAATTTTATATGATCAGTAGCACATTTCATGCATGGATGAAAAATAGTATCCAAAGTTTCTAGATTCTGAGAAGAGGTATGAGTGGAGGCCAAAGAAGGGATATTTGTGAAGGTTTTATAAATGTAGGTTACTGAATCATCATCTCTCCACTGGTACTCAATCTAGAAACCCTCGTATGTATATAGCCACTCTAGAAAATCTCCACATCTAGCAAATCTCCACAAAAATCCCTTTCGGCCTCCACTGCATATACGTCTTCTCAAAATCTAAAAACTCTCCATCATTAATTCCCATCATTTTTTTAGCATCTTCATGGACTAAGACCTTAAATTATTGATCTTCTCTTTGTTTCAAGAATATTTTAACATTCTCTACTTAACAAGGCCAACCACATGAAGGTGGAAGCTCATCTGGCCCCTCCTAGGAGCCTCTTATGACCCTTTACGACATTTTAAGACCTCTAAGATGTATTCTTAGGGATCGTAAAGGGTCGTAAAGGGTCATAAGCGGTCCTGGGACATAATAGCTGAGAAAAATAAATATTGGCATCATGGTCAAAAAAATTTGGAGACACAACATAATTGAGTGGTATACCCAAATGATGCAAAGAAACCACTACTCCTCTAGTTCCAAGTAGACACTATGGGATCCAAAAACCATAGATAAGGAATAAATTTAGAGAGCGAAGGAGGGCCATCATGACCAAAATAATACAAGGTCATAACGACCAAAATAATACAGGACCCTATATTATTTTGGTCATTATGGACCTCCTCCGCTCTCTAAATTTATTCCTTATCTATGGTTTTTGGATCCCACAGTGTCAACTTAGAACCAGAGGAGTAGTTTTTGCTTTGCATCATCTGGGTATACCACTCAATTATGTTGTGTCTCCAAAAAATTGTGACCATGATGCCTACATTTATGTTTCTTAGCTGTTGTGATATCTACATCATAGTCTGTAGTTGTTGCACCAGCAAAGCCTATCCACAATAGAAAGGAAGACATTTTTCTAGCCTGGTTCTAGATCCTACCCCAATTGTCGAAGGATCTAGGCCTAGGCTAGAAATATGTCTTCCCATTCTTTTTAATCCATATTCCTTGATCTTGTCAAACTTCTACAGTACTCTACTTCAATTTGTGTTCAATGATAAGATCTTATTCTTCTTCCTAATTGTAGCCAAAGCTTCTTTTTCATCAGGATTCAACTCCACTCCCCCCATCTCATCATCCTTGTCACCCTCATCTACCATCCTAAGCCCTTCTTCCTCTTCTAGTTCTTCAAGCCTTTGTGAGATATCTGGATCAATAAAGTCTGCAACATTGTGTCCATCCATGATCTTAGGAATATCATCATCTTTACACTCTTCATTTTCCAAAATATACCACTTCTTCAAGCTTGCAGAGTAATCTTATTAATAAAAGAACTCTTTCCAACATTAGGGTGCCCATAGATCAAAATAGTTGATGTTATTGGTGCTTGTGCTCTAGGATATTGATTCACTATTTTGAAATTGCCAAATCATTTTTATTTCAATTGTGGAGAAAAGGAGTATGAGAAAATGAGCGAGTGAAAGTTGATTGAGCATGAGAGAAGGTATGTGATTTCTTCATCTTTGATTGGTATCTTTGATGGGCAACATCTTTCTAGCCTCAGTATCATATTCGACCACAAATTTTAAATGCATTGCAATTTATTTGATCATGAATGTTCTTTGAAATGACCAATCTGTTATCTCTATTGAGCATTAAAGGTTTTCATTAGTATCAAAGGTTGTCAATGATATCAGTCGGTTACATATATGAACCCAGTCGGTAACTATAAGCAAAATAGGCCAGTCGATAAAGTATATACACCGAGCATCAGATAGTTTACCGAGCATCAGCAGACACCAATACTGAGTGATAGTAAACACCAAGCATTAGAATAAACACCGAGTAGTTTATATAGTGTTTACAGGGATCACAAAAAATGGCATAGTAATCAGGAATGGCACATTCTTCTATGCAAATGGTTAAAACAAATCAAAAAATATTTTACCAAGATCAAGGATCTTTTATTGTTGAGATGCGATGAAGATCTTATGTAATAATTTGATCTAGGTTATTTTTGTACATTGTAGATCTTAGGGTTTTTCTCTAAGTTGTTGAAACCTAATTTTGTATAAGCGGCATAAAGTTGTATGCTATATATTTGTATGTTTACATCATTTTTGGTGTGAACTAATGTATGAGCGAAGAAGCACTTGAAGCACTAGAGCCAACCTTCAAGATTATCAGTTGACAAAGCATAATAGTATTCAGAGGAAATCAAATTAAGCAGAATCAGAGCAGGCTAACCAAGCAGTTCAGAGCAGAGATTCATCATAGTAAAGGTGATATTTTATTAGTACTTTATTGATCTATATCAGACAATTAAGTTGTCATTAGCAGATAGATATCTATTGCTTTCTAATCATTGTAATAGAGTTTTGGTAAAATCTCCTAACATAGTAGACTTGACAGTCTTTTGTAAATCTCTTAACCGAGTGCACACTCAAGTAGTGTTGCTAAAATCCTATAACTAGGTAGATCTAGCTGATCTAATATGTTACTCCTAATAGGGTAAGATCACCAAAAGTGATCAAAACTTTTAGTCCTAATAGGTAAACCTTTTCTATATGCAGTAGTGAAGAATTTTTGGTTGTCATCCCCATCACATTTTTTACCTTCTAACAAGGGTTTCTGCATTACCAAAATACTTGTGTTATGGGACTATTATATTGTTGATTTCATATTTTTTACTTTCACAATTTGAATGAATGAATGATACATGCATTAGATACAAGTTATTTTGCAAGGTTACTACTATTTGTTGTTGTAGATCTGAAAGGTTGATGTGTTAAAGTTTTTGTGGTCATGGATTCACCCCTCCCCTCTTAGTAACCTATCTCTCCTAAACCAACAATTGGTATCAGAGCTCAATTCTCTTATTGGATAGTTAAACCACTGAAGGGTAAAGATCTAAGTCATGGAGAGGTATAAGTTAGATAAGTCTATTAAGAATCAAAAAATTCAAATGCAGATGTTTGTGGAACAATATAAGCAAGTCAAGGAAGGACTGAAGAAATTACTGGTTGAAAGAAAGAACCTAGCTATTCTACAAAATGAGATTGGCTACCATGAAGAAGCAATTGATGATATATTTGATCATACTGGATCTAGTTCTGGAAGTATTTCTGATGGATCTAAAAGCATGATCTCTGATTTTTCTGAAAAGAATCAGTATTTAACTGAACAAATGAAAGCACTTCAAATCAGTCAAGAATCTCAGATGGTGAGAATGGTAGAGATAATGACCAATGCTAGATAGGTTGAACAAGAAAGGAATCTAGATATTGAAGACCGAAGATAGACAACTCAATAACTACAAGCTAAAGAGAGTGAGATACAAAGACTCACCGATCATCACTTTCAAGTATCTAATCAGATGATGACTATGAATCAAGAAGTCAACCTAGTGAATGGAGAATTTTTTAGTAGATTTGAAGATGTTGCAATACTCAGAGAAGAGAATGAAAAATTGAGAAATGAAATAAAGACACAAAAATAGCATAATCTGATGATGAGGCTAGCTGAGAACAATTCTAAGAAGATTGATGATTTTTTGATTAATCAAAGAATAGTTGGAAGAAAAGCTGGACTAGGCTATACTGGTAAAGGAGAATCATGACAACATGTTGAACAGGTCAACAACAATCAAAATCAGAGACCTAAAGTGTTGACATGTTATCACTGTGGCAAACTGGGACATACATTTAATGTGTGTAGAAGCAAAGCACAAGGTAAACCTCCTGTCACTCCTAAGTTCAATGGTTATTTCTATTATTGTGGTAAGTATGGTCACCAAGCTTATGAGTGTAGAGCTAAATTGAATGATAATGCTAACAATACTACTATGGATAAAATATGCTATACTTGTAATAAACATGGACACACTACACGAGAGTGTAAGGAAAAAATGAAGCAAGTATAGAATCCTAAGCAGAAAACACAATGCAAGCCGTATCAACCAAAGAGACAAGGTAATTCTTATGTTTCAGATTATAACACATGGGATAACTATGTTGCATGTGGTAGATATGGGCACATTGCAGTGAATTGTAACAGGAAAAGATGGGTTGGACAATCAAGAAGTTGGACAAGCACTGGAATGGCATGTTTGCATTGTCATAAAGTCAGTCATTTAAGCAAAGACTACAGAGACTAAGCACCAGAAGAAGGTCATGTATTTGAGAGTGGAAACTCTATTGTAGATATCATGAGAATAAGGAATAGCATGTGGAAGAAAGCATCTAATGAGAATGCAAAGTCAAGTAATGTTGTCGGTGAAACCTCATCCACTAGATTGGGTGACATCGGTACCTCCACTTAAGGTGATATAGGTATGAATGGGTTATGAAGGGTACTCCCCTTAATACCACAAACACATAACAATTTGCAAGAACAAAAAATGGGCTTCTTATTATCTCCACAAATGTGGAATTACAAATTTTAGAATTAAAATATGCAAAGCCACATGGGCATTCCCTTTACAATATCTTGTAGGAAAAAGCCTCGAATCATTACCCAAATCTACCCAGAACTACCCCAACTGCCTAAGACAACACTACAGCCTTCCTTATATAGGCAATTTTCCATCGCCTGGGAAGGTTCCATAATTTTAGCCAATAAGGCCGACCAAACTTATAATTATTTTATTTTTCATTTTATTACATCATTTTCGGCTCGAAACAACTTTTGAAACCCAAACAGAGATTTTGAAGGAAAATCATTTTTTGCCATTTCGGGTGACTCAACTTCCAGAGACCATAAGTCAGCACTCGTTGACCCGATTGACTATTATAACCCCATTTCAGAAAGGGTGTGAAGTGCTCTACAACATTTGAATTAAGAAAGTTTCATTTAGTCAAAGTTCCGACCTCATCTGAGGCCTCTAAAGCCTTCAAAACTAAGTTCAAAGTTTCTGTACCCTATTTCCAATACTAAAAATTTTCAATATCTTCAAAACTAGACTTGATCTATCAATGAAACTTTACTAGCTGGCTGATATGACCAAAATGAACCCCCAGAGAAGAAAATAGACCATTTTGAGCCTGAATAGAAAACTTACTAAAAATAGAACTTTTCCAAAAATAGAAGCTCTCCATAAGATAGCCCTTATTGAAAAGAAACCAGAAATATTTTTGGGTGATGCAAGATTTCTCTTACACCCAGGATGCTCCTACATCAAACACCTGGGGTAACTTGAGAAGTGACCCTGTCACGACTCAGGTGTGCAGAGGAAAATCAAGGTGGGTAACCTCCTCCTTCATTAGCCATGATGAATCTTCAACAGTTCATCCTTTCTATTTGACCAAATACTCTTCATATGTCATGTTCCTTGTGCTTCTGCCAACATGACTATCCAGTATGTCTTCAATCTCCTTGATATCTGAACTAGTTGCTGGAATACTCCACTATGTTGTTGTAACCTCATCTTCAACACCTCCTTCATGATACTCTATCAAATCTAAAACATTAAATACTAGTGAAATATTTAGCTCAGTAGGCAACTCAACCTCATATGCATTTCCTGAATCATGCTTCTTCAATATCTTACATGGCCCAAACTTCTTCATTTTCAGCTTGTTATATATACCAACTAGAAATCTCTCCTTCCGCAAGTGAACCATGACTTCATTTCCAACCTGAAATTCCTTATGCCTCCTTTTCTCATCTGCCTTAGCCTTATACTATGCATTCATCTTGGTAATATGCTTCCTCACCTCCTCATGGATGTTCTTCAAATGTTCTACAAAATCCTCAGCTTCAGCATTACTTATTTCTCCTTTATCTATCTTCCTCAACTCAGATGCATTTCTGGGACTACTTCCATATACAATATGTGGATGATGTGATGAACTAAACTTCAAATCTATCTTCAAATCTTCACTTTCTACTAGTGTCATTCTATGTGCTGCCTTATTTGGAAAACTGTCTCCTAGAACCAAGTCCATCTGATGACTGATCTTTCTTACTGGTGTAATCCATCAGGCGCATTATTGGATACAATATGCTGAAACTCATTCAACAAATCTACAACTTCTATAGGTACATCTTCTACTTCCTCTTTCCCAGCCTTTGGAATTAAGGTAAAACACATACTTGTGCCGCATACCATCTAAGAAATTTCCTCTATCAACAAAAGTTATTCTTGCATTACCACATACCTTTTCTTCTGTGTCATTCAATGGTTTTAGCTTATGTCACACTCCATCCTTTGTCAAGGAATAGGTATTCACACGACTATCATGTACATCACACCTATCAAACTACCAAGGTCTACCCAACAACATATGACATGAATCCATAGATATGATATCACATAGTACCTCATCTTGGTACCTATTGATCTTGAACTTTACTAGGCACTGTTCACTAACCATGACCTTGTGGTCATCCTGCACCCAGGCAACCCGATATGGATGTGGATGTTTCTACCTCTTGAGATTCAACTTTGTCACCATCTCTTTTGACACCAAATTGTTAGTACTACCACTATCAATAATCACATCACAACATTTACCTTCACACTTGCACCTGGTGTAAAATAGGCTCCTCCTTTGTTCAGGTTCATTCTCACCACTCAGCAGGACTCTTCTGTTGATCAATGTTTCTCCTCTTTCAGCATCTTTAGAATTTGATGATCTAGCATCTTCATCTACATGTGCAACTTTGGCCTAGCTTTCGTTCCTCCTATCTATCCTTCCTTGGCATTGAGGACATTCAAATGCTCTATGACCTTCTTCTCCATAGTGAAAACATGTCCCACGAAAGCCTCCTCTTCCAGATCCTTGTCCTCTTCCTCTTTGATCTCTATTATTCTGATCATGAAAATGATTGAAATTATCTCCTCTCTAATTCTGACTATTACTGGCCTCATCCTACTTTTTCAGATCTTCATTTCGATCTCCATATGACCATCCACTAGATCTTCCATCATGACCTCTTTGGCTTTGTCTTCTCTCAAACTTCTTGTTCAGCTTTTCCTCTACTTTTAGGGAAAACTGGTATGCCTCTTCAATACTATTCATTCAAACCAAATTCATCTCCTCCTAAATGATCGGTCTCAACCCATTAAGGTAATGGGAAACTTTCTCCTTATCAACTTCTGCATGGCCTATTCTGATTAGGATTTGATAAAACTCCTCTTTATACTCCTGAACAGATCTTCCTACTTGCTTCAAACCTTGCATTTTCTTTAGTAGGTCAAGCTCATAATCAACAAGAATGAACTGTCACTTCAATTTGTCCACCATTTGATCCCATCTTGTGATTTTATCCTTTCCTCTTCTATTTCACTCCAATTGAATCTCTTGCCACTAGATCTTCACATGACCTTTCAGTCTGGCCTTCACAAATTTGACCCTATCAGGATCCTCAATATCTTCATACTCAAAATATTCTTCACATTCATTGATCAAGTTGATCAACTCCTCTGGGTTAAGATTCTTTGAAAATGTAGGAACCTCAATCTGAGGTCTTTTCCCAATCTTGGAAATGACCTGGAAAAGCCTTTCTTCCTCTTGATTCAAAACTTTGACTTCTACTTCTTGATCATCATTTCCTTCTTCGGCTTCATCCTCACTTTCATCTCTGATATTAGGATTCATTCCTCTGTGAATCTCTTCTTGCAATGCTTGCACTTATCTTTGGAGCTCTCTAACCTCAGGTGTCACAGCACTAGCTCTTCCTCCACATTCCCTTCATGGAGGCATTTTTACGCGTATCGTTGAAACCCTAACCATGGTCCTAGTGCAAACTGCCTCACAGTCGGTGATCTATTTACACAGAAACCCTAACCCACGGTCCTAGTGCAAGCTGCCTCACAGTCAATGATCTGTTTACACACTCAGAAACTCCTACTCTAATACCACTTGATGAAGGGTACTCCCCTTAATACCACAAACACATAACATAAATAGAGAAACAACAACAATTTGCAAGAATAGAAAATGGGCTTCTTATTATCTCCACAAATGTGGAATTACAAATTTTAGAATTACAATATGCAAAGCCATATAGGCATTTGCTTTACAATATCCTATAGGACAAAGCCTCAAATCATTACCTAGATCTACCCAAAACTACCCCAACTGCCTAAGACAACACTACAACCTTCCTTATATAGGCAATTTTCCACCACCTAGGAAGGTTCCATAATTTTAGCCAATAAGGCCGACCAAACCTAGAATTATTTTATTTTTCATTTTATTACATCATTGTCGGCTCAAAAAAACTTTTGAAACCCAAACAAAAATTTTGAAGGAAAATCATTTTCCACCATTTCAAGTGACTCAACTTCCGGAGACCATAAGTCAGCACCCGTTGACCCGATTGACTATTATAACCCCATTTCAAAAAGGGTGTGAAGTGTTCTACAACACTTGAATTAAGCAAGTTTCATTCAGCTGAAGTTCTGACCTCATCTAGGGCCTCTAAAGCCTTCAAAACTGAGTTCAAAGTTTCTATACCCTATTTCCAATACCAAAAATTTTCAATATCTTCAAAACTAGACTTGATCTATCAATGAAACTTTACTGGCAGGCTAATATGACCAAAATGAACCCCCAGAAAAGAAAATAGACCATTCTAAGCCCAAACAAAAAACTTACTAAAAATAGTAACTTTCCAAAAATAGCAACTCTACACAAGATAGCCCTTATTGAAAAGAAACCAGAAATATTTTTGGGTGATGCAAGATTGCTCATAAACCCACGATGCTCCTGCATCAATGGGAATGACATTTCAAAATGATCATATTTTACATACAGTTCCATATATATGTTGTGCACATACCAATCTGCATGAATAAAGATGCATTGTGGTTTATATGTTTTGAGCTAACAAAGTTATACGGTCGGTAAAAGTTAGACCGAGCATTGCTTACCCGTCGGCAATCACTATTCAAGGTTAACCGAGTATGATTATCAACCGAGCAAGGAAATATTGTGTTAACTAAGCTGATGAAATTTCATAGTTGTCATCGAGCTGACAGTTGTCACAAACCAAAAAGTAGGTCAGGCATTTATTGCATAAATTTTTGAGCGGGAATATCAAAAATTCTATAAATACATGGAAGATAGAGTTCATTTTTTACATTGCAAATTTCGGAGAGCTAAGATTTCAAAGAGCACATTCGAGCAAGAATCTTTCAAGCTAATTCAAGCAGTTACAGATCAAACTGATCATAGTCTTCGATACATTCTGAGTAAGTTGAAACCCTACTAAGTATACTTTCATAACTTACCAAAAACTTAGTTTGTTGAAATGGCATCTATTGCGAGTTCTTCTAAGGTTATGGAAGAAGTACTAAAAATTTTAACAATTGTGGATCTCAAAGTTAAGTTTGCAACACATGTCATTGGGTACAAAATATTTCAATTGACCAAATCAAATAGTGTACCCTGTAGCGTAGTCAACATGGCTCATAAATTGATAAAAAAGGGTCATCAGATTGACCTAGCTGAGCTACTACTGAGACAGGTTGAGGAAAACATGAAGACAATCAAGACACAGAAGTCCAACACCTGTAAGTTTGGATCACTTCTAGTATGTTTGTTTTTCTATCTACAAAAATTCTTTCCCTCTTTCAGTCACACTGACTGGATAGATGACACACCGATCACTTCACAAATTTTTGAGATTATGAAAGATCTGGGAGATAAAGCTGAAAATGTGATAGATAGTTATTTTGAGGATTTCAAAGTAAAGATGAATCTGAGAAGTAGGATTCTAAGTTCATTAGTAGAGAAGTATGATATGGACATATGTTTTCTAGTAGACACTGATCACACCATGATAAAAGTTGTAGAACTAAGGATAAAGTGGCTAGCACCAACTATGAAATGGATCATGATTTTGGTTTGAAATCTATTAAGGCACTGCTAGCATTACTGAAGGACACAAAGGCCACAAGATTTGGAACCTTTGAAGAAGCTAAGTCAAGAATAAAAACTAATCTAGTCATCAGTAAAATGACAAGGAAATCAAAGAAAATAAAGAAAGTTTTAACTGAGCATTTTGGAGATGTATCAGACTCATCTGAGGAGTCACTGGTTGAACCTACAACTGAAGGTTAGTTGATGTTGGCTAAAAAACCATATGATAGTGAGGAGAACAAATTTGAAGAAGAACAAGAAGCCACACTGGTTCCTCCTACTAAAGCTCCAAGGTAGAGGCAGTTGCCAGTGCAAACAGGTGCACGCAAAAGGTCATCAACTGCAGCTTCACCATCAAAGGAAAAGGTAGCAGTAAAGGTAACAAAAAGAAAGGTTGCCACATCGACAAAGACCTATGTTAAGAAAGGACCAAAGAAGAAAGTAGAACCACCAAAGAAGAGAAGGAAATTGATAAGATGTAAAGAAGATCTAGAGGATGAAGAAGAAGAAAATAAACAAGGTCAATTCAAGGTTGTAAGCAACAAGAAATGCTCAATTGATGAAGTTGTTGAGGACATAATAGAGAATGGAGATCTCTCAGATTTGGAACTTAAAAGATTTGACAACTTGTCAAATGAAGATCAAAACAAAATTGAGGAAGTTGTCACTCAGATGATGATACGCTTTAGAAAAGTTCCTATAGAATTTACCTCACTACTCCCAGTTGCACTAGAAGAAAGGATAAACTAGAAATGGGCATATGCACTAGATACCGAAAAGAAGATGAGAGAACAACTCTTAGTATTGGTAGCACCAAATCTATCTCTGGATGAGATAAAATAATTAATGGAATCATTGGTGTAGAGATTTCAAATCAAAAACTGAGCTATGCAAGTACTAGATGAGAACCTTGCAGATCTTGATGAGTCTGGTCAACTCATCTGGACATCTCTACTTGCTATGAAAGAACAAAAGGAGAAAACTAAATTTCAAAACCTATCTAAGAAGAGACTCAAGTCTAAAGGAAAAGGAATTTTTATTAAGGATTTTGTTTTACAGGAGACATAGGAAGCAGATATATCATTTACCGAGGTAATTGATAATACTGTTGTATAGGAAATTCATGAAATTTCACAAGATGCACCGGATCTTGCACAGATCTAGATTAAAGAAAAGGATGACAATGATGTACTCATTGAGGACATCACAAATGGTGATCCTGATGATAGGGACAATGATGAGGATGTGAACACTGAACCTGCACACGCACAAGATGAAGCTCCACTTACCGAGTGTGCATTCACATCTTCACCGGGTGTGCTTCTAGTTCTTTTTTAAGATGTAGATATTTTGACAAAGGAAAAACCTGAAGGCTCTATAATTGAGAAACCATGAGACCTAATAGGGGAACAAAGCAATGAACCTCCTGTAGAGACAAACAAGCCTGAAGGAAAAGAGGTCGATAAATCAGAAACTGAAGGAAAAGAAGAGGCTAAAGCAATAGAGGCAACCCCACCAGACACAACTTCAGAAGCTCTATCTCAGTCAACTAAAACATAGGTTATCGAGGAGTAGAAAAAGGATGATAATGTGTCTACAAGGTAGAATACACCAAGGGCAACATATGACAAGGCTATTGTAGCAATTCCAATAGAGCCCGAGAAGAAAAAGAAGAAGAAGAAAAAAGGAAAAGGGTCGGTCACTCTAGATGAAGTAATTGTAATACCCGAGTGTGACCCGAGGACCCTTAGCTCCTAAGGAACTCAGAAAATATGGGAAATTATGTACTTGGAAAGAATCACAGGAAAAATTGAGACAAGAGAGTAAGAGCAAGGAGATACTGGAAAATGTAAGAGACATCTTACAACAGGTCATTCCTGAGATACATGTAGATGAGGAAACACCAATTATGGACCAACTTGCTACTCTTGTTGAAGGAATCAATGCTCCAAATGTCGATGTTGACAAAATAATTGAAGAGCGGGAAGAGTCAAAGATACAAGATAAACTAGCTGAAAGAATAAGCCAAGAAGTGGCAATCAACAAGGTTAATCTTTCAGAGGTGATAATTGAAATTCAGTCTATTACAACATTAATCTTTCAAATCTTGTATAGGCTATGCACTGTGGAAACATTCACTACTGAGATCAATGAAAAGATAAAACAATTTGAAGCCAAAATCAAAGAAAGTGCACTAGCAGCTACAACCAAGCCACAAGCTATTTCTAAGCACATACTCTGAGTTCAGGAACTCCGGTGGTTGATAGGAGATCTCACGAAAGAAGAAGAGAAAATCAGTGAATAAGTCACAGAATTGCAAACCGAGTTGCTTCCCTATCTAAAAATCTTTGAGAAGCATATATTCAAGGCACAAACTCTTGTTGCAACACCAGAGATTTCTGTGTTGGACAACATCTTTGATATGCATGCACAAGTCGGTCTTGAGCACATTGCTCTCACCAACTTGAAGAGGAATGGGAAAACCTCTTGGCATCACTAAAGAAAACCCATCAGCACATTTTTAACAAGCTGTAAGTATACAATTTTTGTATTTGGTATTACTATCAAAAAGGGGGAAATCAATGTATATGCCAAATGTGTACATAGATGCTAAGTATACTACACATTATTGGGAGCATGCACCAAGGGGGAGTTTATAAATTTTGTTAAGTATATGTATATGGTGAAGATATAAGTTTTGAGGATTTTTGTATGTATACATTAAGGTTTTGATACTAATGCCAAAGGAGGAGATTGTTATCTCTATTAAGCATTAAAGGTTGTCATTAGTATCAAAGATTGTCAATGATATCAGTCGATTACATATATGAACCTAGTCGGTAACTATAAGCAAAATAGGTCAGTCGGCTAAGTATATACACCGAGCATCAAATAGTTTACTAAGCATCAGTAGACACCGATACCGAGTGACAATAAACACTGAGCATCATAATAAATACCGAGTATTTTATATAGTGTTTACTGAGGATCACAAAAAATGGCATAGTAATCAGGAATGGCACATTCTTCTATGCAAATGGTTACAATAGATCAAAAATTGTTTTACTAAGATCGAGTATCTTTTATTGTTGAGATACGATGAAGATCTTATGTAAAAATTTGATCTAGGTTATTTTTGTACACCATAGATCTTAGGGTTTTTCTCTAAGTTGTTGAAACCTAATTTTGTATAAGCGGCATAAAGTTGTATGCTATATATTTATATGTTTGAATCATTTTTGGTGTGAACTGATGTATGAGTGAAGAAGCACTTGAAGCACTAGCCAACCTTCAAGATTATCAGTTGACAAAGCATAATAGTATTCAGAGGAAATCAGATTAAGCAGAATTAGAGCAGGCTAACTGATTAGTTCATAGCAGAGATTCATCACAGTAAAGGTGATATTTTATCAGTACTTTATTGATTTGTATCAGATAATTAAGTTATCATTAGAAGATAGATACCTATTGCTTTCTAATCATTGTAATAGAGTTTTGGTAAAATCTCCTAATAGAGTAGACTTGATAGTCTTTTGTAAATCTCTTAACCGAGTGCACACTCAAGTAGTGTTGCTAAAATCTTATAACTAGGTAGATCTAGCTGATCTAATATGTTACTCCTAATAGGGTAAGATCACTAGAAGTGATCAAAACTTGTATCCCTAACAAGCAAACCTTTTCTATCTACAGTAGTGAATAATTTGTGGGTGTCATCCCCACCAAAGTCCTAACAGGGTAAGATCACCAGAAGTGATCAAAACTTGTAGCCCTAACAGGCAAACCTTTTCTATCTGTAGTAATGAAGAATTTTTTGGTGTCATCCCCACTGTAGTTTTTACCTTCTAACAAGGGTTTCTGCATTACCAAAATACTTGTGTTATGGGACTGTTATATTGTTGATTTCATGTTGTTTACTTTCACAAGTTGAATGAATGAATGATACATGCATTTGATACAAGTTATTTTGCAAGGTTACTACTGTTTGTTGTTTTAGATCTAAAAGGTTGATGTGTTAAATTTTTTGTGGTCATTGATTCACCCCTCCCCTCTCAGTAACCTATCTCTCCTAAACCAACATAATCATGTTTTCTATTCGCTTATATTGAGCTACAATAAAACACGATTCTTTTTGGTTCTTTTTTTTCCCATATTCAGTAGATAAAAATCATTGTGGTAGCCACTTAGCAATCTTTTTGATGTTCCAATTATTTTACAAAGATACGGGTATGTGGATTTATCATTTAGTTGCTTGCAGTTATTGGTCAAATGCAAATATTTTGTCAAGTTGAAAGGGCAAGATATGAGTTTGGTGTTTCGGTTTATGTTAAAAGTTGATTTGGTAAAATCCTCAAAAAACACACTACATGTTCTAAAATGTAAAGAAGTTGAATGTTAAATGTAAGATATATATCTCATCCATAGTAATCAAAAGAAAGGACATGAAACTAAGGAGATTTACCAATCCAAAAATATAAGTGAAGAGAAAACATGATTGGTACCTTATGAATTGGTTTTTGAGGTGCATGATCTTCATCAATCTCCTCAGAAGAAGACCCCTCCTCACGAAAAATGCATTTAACACAAAAAACAAATTTACAAAATTGAACCAATGGCATGTTTAGAACAAAGAAATAGAATGATAATAATATGCTAAAAATTATATTCTATTTAATACACGCCAAAGGACCAATCCCAACAATTCTTAAACATACTTTAACTGATATGATAATAACATGCTAAACTGATAAAGGTGTTATCTACATTTAATCTTCCAATTACTAATAGATTAAGCATATTATTACTATACTTAATGTTCCATTTAAATGCATACAAGTATGTGGATTTATGATTCAGTTGCTTGCAATTATTGGTCAAATGCAAATATTTTGTCAAGTTGAAAGGGCAAGATATCAGTTTGGTGTTTTTGGTTTATGTTAAAAGTTGATTTGGTAAAATCCTCAAAAAACACACTACATGTTCTAAAATGTAAAGAAGTTGAATGTTAAATGTAAGATATATATCTCATCCATAGTAATCAAAAGAAAGGACATGAAACTAAGGATATTTACAAATCCAAAAATATAAGCGAATAGGAAACATGATTGGTACCTTATGATTTGGTTTTTGAGGTGCATGATCTTCATCAATCTCCTTAGAAGAAGACCCCTCCTCACGAAAAATGCATTTAACACAAAAAACAAATTTACAAAACTGAACCAATGGCATGTTTACAACAAAGGTCTAATAGAATGATAATAATATGCTAAAATTTCTATTATATTTAATACATGCCAAAGGACCAATCCCAACAATTCTTAAACATACTTTATCTGATATGATAATAACATGCTAAATTGATAAAGGTGTTATCTACATTTAATCTACCAATTACTAATAGATTAAGCATATTATTATTATGCTTAATGTTCCATTTAAATGCATTTAATACACAAAAAAAATTTACAAAACTGAACCAATGGTATGTTCTTCATGTGGTACAAGGAAGATTTGGCTATCAAATCTTCCTTCGTGAAAGCTGAGCGTGAGAGAAGATATGTGATTTCTTCATCTTTGATTGGTATCTTTGATGGGCAACATCTTTCGAGCCTCTGGCATCATATTCAACCGCAAATTTTAAATGCATTGTATTTTATTTTATCATGAATACTCACTGAAATGACCGCATTCTACTGGTGTCGTGCCCTAGCCCGTGCTTTATCTCCATTATTTGATTTTATTGGTGCTTGTGCTCAAGGATATCAATTCATTGTTTTGAAATGTTTGGATTCATGCTTGTTGATATTACTGGCATGGCCATTGTATATTAGACCTTTATTGAAAATTCATCATATCAGATAAAGTATGTTTAAGAATTGTTGGGACTAGTCCTTTGGCATACTGGATTTAATTCATAAATGGATTTAATTTTATTTTTTATGTGAAATTTTGGGAGTTGCATGAGAATTTTTAGTATCTAAACACTCAAATAATCCCTCTAACTGATTAGGAGTGGTTGGGGAGGTTGAGAGGAAAGTTTTCAAACATTCATAATCACTTATTGAATGCTTTGGAGACTACTGGTTTGACTGTCCATGCATTACCAGTGACTGAGATTCATTAAAGGATACAAAACCCTTCATTTTGGGTTATTATGTGTGGATTCAAATGTAGGTTTGATTTGGTTAATGTTTAGAAGAGATCAATAAAGTATTTAAAGACAATCTTACATGTTTGGAGAGGTTTGAGAGGCACTTATCATGACTGTACCCTCACAAATAGCGGCATAGACTAGTTTTACTAAGTTTCCTTTCTCTATTTTGAGGTTTCCCTTCTCTGTTGTAGGGGTACAGTTAGAGGGTTCAATGACAAAATGATCCTTTGAATGGTTACTATGAATATGAATGATTTGATATAGAATATTGCTCATTTTACTTGAAGTTTGGAATAGCTTGTGCAAGGGTGAAAGTACTTTTGATCATTTTGGTCGTGACTGTTCCTCTACACAGTCAGGAAATGTAACTATCTAATGATTATATGTAATGTTGAATGGATTAAATGCTTTATTCTTGGTAGAAGTGAATGGAAGGAATAGTGTTGGTGTTAGGTTTCATTTATTATTGAATTCAATGGCTTCCAAGATGTGTTGAGGAGTTTCTCCTTGTTTAATGTTAATTGTTCCTGCACAATCCACTCATACAATAGTGAAGTTACAAAACTAAACCAATGGCATGTTTACAACAAAGAAATAGAATGATAATAATATGCTAAAAATTCTATTCTTTTTAATACACGCTGAAGGACCAGTCCCAACAATTCTTAAACATACTTTATCTGATATGATGAATTGTTAATAAAGGTCTAATTCTATAGACTGCTAGCATGAAGGAAGATTTGACCTATCCAAATCTTCCTTGTACCACACAAAAAATTGTGTGATAACTATATCTACTCCAACCTTAATTGTTTAAGAATTCATCATATCAGATAAAGTATGTTTAAGAATTGTTGGGAGTTCTATTAGACCTTTGTTGTAAACATGCCATTGGTTCATTTTTGTAAAAAAAAAATTTGTGTTAAATGCATTTTTTGTGAGGAGGGGTCTTCTTCTGAGGAGATTGATGAAGATCGTGCACCTCAAAAACCAATTCATAAGGTACCAATCATGTTTTTAATTCACTTATATTTTTAGATTGGTAAATCTCCTTGGTTTCATGTACTTTCTTTTAATTACTATGGATGAGATATATATCTTACATTTAACATTCAACTTCTTTACATTTTAAAACATGTAGTGTATTTTCTGAGGATTTTACCAAATTAACTTTTAACATAAACCGAAAACACCAAACTGATTTCTTGCCCTTTCAAATTGACAAAAAAAAGTTGAATGTTAAATGTAAGATATATATCTCATCCATAGTAATCAAAAGAAAGGACATGAAAATAAGGAGATTTACCACTCCAAAAATATAAGCGAATAGAAAAAATGATTGGTACCTTATGAATTGGTTTTTGAGGTGCACAATCTTCATCAATCTGCTCAGAAGAAGACCCCTCCTCACTGCTACTGCTTTCTTTTTTAACAATTGGTTTGGAAAAATGCATTTAACACAAAAAAAATAAAATTACAAAACTGAACCAATGGCATGTTTACAACAAAGAAATAGAATGATAATAATATGCTGAAAATTCTATTTTGTTTAATACACACCAAAGGACCAGTCCCAACAATTCTTAAACATACTTTATATGATATGATGAATTGTTAATAAAGGTCTAATTCACATTTGTTGATATTACTAGCACATTTAAAGATGCCATTGTATATTGCTGAGATGCTCTCTAAAATGACTGCATTCTACTAGTGTCATTCCTTAGCCCATTCTTTATCTCCATTATTTGATGTTATTGGTGCTTGTGCTCAAGGATATCGATTCATTGTTTTGAAATGTTGACTATGGTTATCAAATGGATAGCTCATGAGCTTCTAGCTAGGTGCCATTTGTATTGATAGCTTAGGGCATCAAATGTATTATATCATTGATAGTTGAGACTTTGTTAAAAGGAAATAGGACAAAGAATGATTTTGATTTATTTTCTCTATTTTTATCCCTAAGTGGCTTACAACCCTAGAAAAGTATATGCAAATTTACGGATGTAGTTGCAGGATACATAGCAACTAATATTTCACAAGAAATCCATGCATCCAATTTGAAAAAAAATTAATACAAAAAAATAGGGTCCTCCAATGTCCCAATCATCCGGACCTTGACTGTCCCCTCAACCAGCGACCCTTCAAAACCGGGTTATCATGCAATCAGTGAGTGATCCTTCATTCTCCTAGTCTTCCCTACATCCAAACATATTGGAAATACACAATACAATGATAACAAGTCTTTCACAATCCCCCTTCTCTCAAGGAACACTATCAACCATCCCTTCCACATAGCATTTCATTGTTGTATGAGTGGATTGTGCAGGAACAGTTAGCATTAAACAAGGAGCAAACTCCTCAACACATCTTGGAAACCATTGAAAGGGAAAGAAATCAGTTTGGTGTTTTCAGTTTATGTTAAAAGTTGATTTGGTAAAATCCTTAGGAAACACACTACATGTTCTAAAATGTAAAGAAGTTGAATGTTAAATGTAAGATATATATCTCATCCATAGTAATCAAAAGAAAGGACATGAAACTAAGGAGATTTAATAATCCAAAAATATAAGCGAATTGAAAACATGATTGGTACCTTATGAATTGGTTTTTGAGGTGCACAATCTACTCAGAAGAAGACCCCTCCTCACTACTACTACTTTCTTGGTTAACACTTGGTTTGGAAAAATGCATTTAACACAAAAAAAAAAAATTACAAAATTGAACCAATGGCATATTTACAACAAAGAAATAGAATGATAATAATATGTTAAAAATTATATTTTGTTTAATACACACCAAAGGACCAGTCCCAACAATTCTTAAACATACTTTATCTGATATGATGAATTGTTAATAAAGGTCTAATTCTGTAGACTACTAGCATGAAGGAAGATTTGACCTAGCCAAATCTTCCTTGTACCACACAAAAAATTGTCTAATAACTATGACTACTCCAACCTTAATTGTTTAAGAATTCATCATATCAAATAAAGTATGTTTAAGAATTGTTAGGACTTCTATTAGACCTTTGTTGTAAACATGTCATTGGTTTAGTTTTGTAAATTTGTTTTTTGTGTTAAATGCATTTAAATGAAACATTAAGCATAGTAATAATATGCTTAATCTATTAGTAATTGGCATATTAAATGCAGGTAACACCTTTATCAGTTTAGCATGTTATTATAAGATACTAAAGAAGACCTGCTATTTGTCAGACAAATCTTCACTGTCCCCCACAATGAAGATAATGAAGATTGACCTCCTGCCCCACAACAAAGAACATTGTAATAAGAATAAGATATAATATAGTGTTAGAATAAAATTTGAATAAAGACATGTAATGCTTATGTTAATGATCTAAAAAGATGCAAATATAGGAATTGAAAAAGAAGATAGTGCCAAGAAACATTTTTACAAATATGAAAGGTGAGGAAAAGTAATAGCATTAACAATGCCAAGATTCACAGCATTAAATTTCACCTACGGATGAGTTTCTGCAGTGGGTTGCCCAGCATCAAAAAAATGTTGAGTTGCATTTGAGCTGTAACTAAGAGTATCATGTAGAACATTCCCTAAACTTTGAAAGTGTTCTCCAGCCTGGAAATTCAAAATTCAATCTAGGCAAGCATCAGTAAGTGAAATAAATTATAGACATCAACATCAACATCAACATAATCATTAGAAGCATTGTAAAGTACCAATGAGAGAAGGCCAATTCTAAACTGAGCCAAACAGTTAATAACTAACTATTACCAGTTACATGGAGGTTGTAAACCGGTTGGAGAGGCTTATTAGAGTAGATTAGTTTCTTGTGTTCTAGGTGTATAAGGGAAGTTTCTTAAGGAGAACTGTTCACAGTCAAGAATAGGATAGGGAATATTGAAAATTTGTGAAATTTTTGGCAGAAATATTGTTAGCAAATATGAACCATTAGGAGGGTATTTTTTTTGGATAGTATGATGTTTCTTGAAAGTTTTTGTGATGCTTCTAAACTTTAAAGACATATTTTATGGCTTAATGATAATATTGATTAGTGTTTTGTTTTCTGATGTAAAATATTTTCAATATAATCATGGAATGTTGTTGATCATTCATGGTCTTGAAGAAACTTTTCTTCTATTTGATGTTTCCTAAATTCATTGAGTTCTAGTACAAGTGAATTGGCCAAATTGAATCATTTCCATAGTTAAATTTTTATTTACCTATGTAAGCTTCACATTCATTCTTTTCTTTTTTTGATTCTTGAGCCTTGACATTGTTTCTCAATGTGATATAGATTGACCACAAGATGGTTTAGTTGGTCCTCTCTTTCTATTTAATCATTTGTGTTCTTCGTGGTGTAAGTTTCAATATGTTATAATCCAACCAGCATGTCATACCCCCACTTCTGACAAACCTCATAGCATGAAAATCACAACCAAAGACTTGGGTGATCAACATACACAAATAGTGATGACCTTTAGGAAACAATGATCATTAATATTCATTAATGGTGGGTTGTGATTCCTTGGTAATAAAGGCATTGACAACATTCATCATCTTAACCAAGTCATGGGTGGTGATCCTTGAAATAGCACAATTAGTAAAAGGAAATAACAACATAACTAATAATCATTACCTTTCTTAATAAGTATAAAGCAGCACTTACAATTTAAATAGAAAGCCACATCTCTTAGAAAAGAGATCTCTGTTCAAAGGGATGCATCACTTCATTTGGATATAGATGCATAGAAGGAAAGACATTTTATTTGGAGTGAGGAAGAAGGAAAATTGGAAAACAAAATATGGAATAATCAGGTTGGAATTGGAGAAGAATTCAGAAATAAACTTGAATTAGAAAAAAGCTAAGTTATCTGGTTCTTTGTTTGAGGTCGGGTTTCAGTTCTACTTTTGTTCTCCTTTGGGTTTGACTTGGGTTCCTTTGGTAGGAACTTGGGTGCCTGGGCCAATCCCAGGTGCACCTACAGTTGTGGGTGCCAAAAAATGGGCTCCACGTGCCTAAGAAAACTATTTTTCACCCTCAAAAATCCATTTTCATATACATTTGAAACT
The DNA here is from genome assembly GCA_027943335.1 of Chamaecyparis obtusa. Taxonomy (NCBI): domain Eukaryota; kingdom Viridiplantae; phylum Streptophyta; class Pinopsida; order Cupressales; family Cupressaceae; genus Chamaecyparis; species Chamaecyparis obtusa. The sequence goes on from BSBK01001127.1 coordinate 266,266, forward strand.
TTTGAAAATTATAAATATGATACATGAGGTATTTTATTCATAATTTTATAGGCTAGCTCATTATTATGGTAACATGGGTATGACCACACTCCATGCCTAATGGTACCTGACATAGAGTGTGGTTCAAATGAAGTTGAACCAAATGTTGACCGTGATGGCTATGATCATGATGAAGATGAATATGAATATTAAATCTAAAATATGGCTTGTAATTTGAATTTTCATTGTGAATGAAGAAACTATAGATTCAAGTTGACTCATTCTATGTTGTAGTATATTTGTTCCCTAGATCTATCATATTATAAATGTGCATCCTGTAAGAGACAGCTTATGCTCATCCATGTATCAGAGCTTAGTAAGAGTTCTTAGGAGAAAGACAAGATGTCAGTGGGAGATGGAGAAACCAATCTTAGAATACCAATTGAAGCCTTGCAATGTTTAGAGTGGGATAAAGGCTACACTTGAGACCCCATATAAGGAACAATCTTATTGAGCTTCACTTTGTTTCGAGAATAGTTTTAAATTATGTACTAAACAAGGCCAACCACATGAAGGTGGAAGCTCATTTGGCCCCACGCCCCCCTCCCCCTCCCTAACATCACTCTAAAATCCCCATTAACATCTAACATTCACTCATTATTTCATCCATTAATAAAATGTAACATTCATTAATTATCACATGATAACATTCACTAACATTCATTAACACATTAATAAAATGTGACATTCATTAATTATCACACGATAACATTCATTAACACATTATAAAATTTATGAACATTCAATAGCACATAATTAAATTCATTGGCATATAAAAATCAATCATTATCAATTAAGGTGCATAGATGATAATCATTTCTTTTTTTTCTTTTGATTTCTCATTTTTAAGAAGTAATCACTAAGAGGAGCATCAATATCATCATGACCATCTCCCCTCTCATTAGATCTCAATGCATGCCTAGTTCTCTGTTGATGCAAAGGGGTTTCATCTGCAATAACATATAAAAGGGTTAAATTAAAAACATTAAAAACATTTTAAAGTATTTTAGTACTTTAAAGGCCATAATCGTATAGCTCTTTACCTGATCTAGTCACATCATCAACATCGAGATCAGTTTGTCTGGCCTCGGCCTCAACCTCAACCTGCTTATTAACAGTGGCCTCTACACTCTCTACAGCTGCAATACAAATTGTTACATTAAACCAAACACCAATTGCAATTAAATTTGTATTACTACACCAATCAATTTAAGATGTTTACTTGTATTACTTTGATGCACATCCTCATTTTCATCATCATGCACAGGTTGTGTACGGTCAGAATCGGCAGGCTACATTTCAATTTCATACGCATTCATGTTATCATTATTTTCTTACTTAAAATAAATTTACTCACTTTATGTTGTAACTTAACATCAAATAAAGTAATTGGTAAATAATTAACTTTGAAATATCATCTATTTAGCTTACTTACCGTGATGGATCCATCAGTAGAACCTTGTGCACTTCTTATTATTTCTACTGTGGCTTTATAGCCTTGTTGGAAGCCAATTCTCTTGTCCTCTTCTATGAGACTTATATTGAACTCCATGCCCTACATTTTTGCTTGGTGTCGTCAAATTTTATTTCATTGTTTCATCAAAACAAAAAAGATTACAAATTATAAATAAATATTATAAAGATCAAATTATTATTTTCAATGTTAAAAGCCATCTACAGATTGTATTTTTCCTTATTTAATTCTGACAATATTAACACATACAACTCATGCAGCAAGTTTGGAATAACCGCCAGAGCCTAGCTTGTGTTTCTCATGCTTTTGTAGTCTTTCCTTTGTTGCCTTTGATGTGTCAGGAAATCTATGAAGATATTGAAATATGTTAGTTAATATGAAGCATATTTAGTACACAATTACATTCTTAATAGTATCACATACCTTCTTTTGTTATCTGGTGGTGTATTTCCTTTTGTTATTTCATTTTTCTCATTCGCATCCAAAATAAGTTTTTGCCACTCTTTGTTAGGAATGCAAGGGGGGTGTCGGTACTTTGGGTTTTTGGATAATGTACACCTATACTGGTCCCTAATATACCCCAAACATAACATGGCTTTCTGAAGGAGCTTACCCTTCTCAAATGCATGAGGTCCAAATAAGTTTGTCATACTCTATATGAGAGCATCCTTTAACTTTATATCTTGGGTTTTCCACCTTTTAAGAAAAAAAATAGTGTTAGATTCAAAAATGAATTGAAATTACCTTTAATATAGTTTAAGAAATGGATGTAATGATAACTATCCTAGCAATGATATGAAATCAAAATAGTGGATTAGGGTTTTAGTTCAGATATGATGTTCCACCCTATAGAGACGGTGGGCCTGAATAGCCACAAACACTCGTCACTAAGTTTATCATAAAAAACATCATTCCCTGCAAAATAATCATGGGATCATTAGTCGAAGGATATAATAGTATAAAATAAGAATACAATAGATGTAAGCTTCTCATATTGAATGCAAGGTGTAATTAACATATGATAGTATAGTAAAAGAAAGGTCCAATCTTTAAATTGCCTGGAAGTTTTTCTATTTTCAAGGGAACTCCTTCGTCGCTCACAAGCAATATGCAATCCTTCACCATTCCTATACTAGGAATATGTGTACATCTAGGAAATTCACCATCAAGTGATGCATCTCCTATTGCATAAATTGAATCCATTATGAAATGCCCCTAAGAAAGAATACTTCAAGGGAAATAAACATATATATAATGATAGAGAAAATAAAATCTATGTATGAGTAGGTGGTTCCATGGCATCTGTGGCCATGCTATGCATTGCTGACATTGTAGGATGTAGCCTGCCATCATATGAGGTGGTGATAGTATATGATCATTGACACGTGCTGAAGAATAAGATTGTTAGAGCATAATAAAAGTAGTGATTATCATGGACAATATTGTTAGAGAGTAAAAAAAAATAGTCCAACATGCGATCTATCTAAACTAGTTGCAGTACCCTCATCATGGCTATGAGGATCAAAATTACGCAAAAAAAATTGTAAAAGCAACACATCTGCTTATTTTTTAATGACATAAAAGACTAGTATAACATAAAAACTATTATTGAACTTTTGTTATAATTAAAAATTACATTAATACTTTGTAATTTTGAGATAGGTGCATAAATTTAGTTTCCCTCTTTTGTGACTCAAGAGTCGGAGGGAATATAGATGCCAATTCAGCCACTCTTTTTCCAATTTTGTGGAGGCATTTTTTTATTGCAGAGGTCGGGTCATCACAAGTAGTGAAATCAATAGCTAGGTCATCTTCAAAGGACTCCTCTTCAAGGATTGTGGGTTCCTTTCCCTTTCTTCACTGACCACCTATATATGACAACAATATTACTAACACTATTAGAATTAATCAAAAATAGTGATGAAAAGAATATAATAAAAAACACTATTTAACATTTTGCTTCTATCTAATTTGTAGTACAATAACAAAGAGGTTTACCTGCTAGGAAGAAGTGCATGTAGGATCATCATTGTCCCCTCTACATGGTTGCTCCATATTGTGGCCCTGTGTTATTATTTAAAGTTATCCAATAATTAGAAAGGACTAGATTAATAAATTTCATTAGAATATGATGATGGAGATGAGGTGGATGGTGAGGAGACTCTCTAAATGTGGCTAGCAAAAAAAATTAGTTATTTAATGGTACATAGTATGTACCTGCACCCCCATGATAGTGACATTATTTGTATTTATGTGATTCAAATTGTAATCAATAAGAATCTCTTCCTCTCCACTTATTGATTTTATCGCACATACAAATACATGATTTCCCTCACGTGCCTCAAATATGCAATTGGGTTGCTTAATAGTTGACAGAGGTTGCATGCTATTTATAAAACCTACAATATTCCCTAATGCTTTTGGCCTTCCATTAATGTATATAGCCACTCTTTTACTTTTCTCATTGTCTTTTTGTTGAAAATAATTTTCTGAGAGTGCATACCTATGCATACTTTTTTTATATTGAACAATTCGCATCCAACTTTTGTAATCGTAACAAGGTCCAACATACTCCATAAATTTGACACTTTTTTTGTAAGAGACCTTTATTCCATCCATGGAAAATAGGCCCAAACCATGTATTGCGATGGTGCAATGCGATATATCTTGTCTTTAACACTAAAATCAGTATTTATTGGAGGAAGTTCCTTGGGGACCCATTATTTTTGTAGATATTGGTACCTAGAGGGAACCTCGATGTCACCTTTTCTCTCACATCATAAGAACATGACCTCCCTTGAGCAAGGAAAAATTTCATGCATTTATTGAATGTACTTCTAGTCTTTTGACCTCTAGTTGATCTTCCTAATTCAGACATACTACATGACTCACTTTCTTCGCTTGAGGAAGACACATCTAATAAATACCTATTTGCTGCTACTTGCACTCCATCAAATTAGAGAGATAGTGATTAATGTGAGATATTTTGTAAATTATGAAATACATTAATCTCTATAGGGTGTATTGACTTATACATGTCTATCCATGAGACTATGTGGGATGCTCATGAAAGGGGTCCAGGTACCTACATATGTAATTCAATTATGTTAGCTAAAAAATTCATGATACATATACTTAAAAAATACATATTAAGTACATTAAAAACTATAAGCATCTCATATGAATTAAAAACATTAAAAGGTACATCATGAATTAATTAGATTAAGCATTGATCACATAACTGCACATTTCTATCAAGAAATCAATATTAAATAGATTAAGCAGTGATCACGTAACTGTACATTTCATTCATGTCATTCATATTTTTCTTCATCCAACTCATCACCATGATCATAATTGTCATTGACATCATCACCACCACTGTCATTTTTGTCATCTTTATCATCATCATCATCATCGGCATCATCATCATCATCATTAGCAGCAATAGCAGTAGCAGTAGCAACATCATCAGCATCAGCATCAGCATCATCATCATCAGTAGTAGCATCATCATCATCATTATCATCATCATCATCATCATTAGTAGCATCATCATCATCTTCTTCTTCTTCTTCATCTTCAAGAAAATTTGCATCAAGAACATCATCGACTAACTGTTGTTCATGATCATCATCTACATCATCTTCTAGTTGTTCACAATCTTCTTCTTCCATCACATTAAACCTCATCAACCTTCCTCTTGGATCATGTCTAACAACAAATGACCAACCTAATTTATGTGGAACCTCTAAGTAAAATACCTACTCACATTGGCTTGGAAGAACATACGGCTCATCCCCAACTGGCTCAAACCACCTTGTATTAATCATTGGAAATCTATTGTCATGTTTAATAATAGTTCTATCAGGGTCATTTTGATTAAGTCGTAGCATGTACCATCTAATGACAAAGAGAACTAATCTAAAAGAATTAAATTCACACTCAAGTATATCATCCAAAATGTCATACTATCAATTTTCAAACTCTTGAAGATGTAAGTCATTTCTAGATGAAATATTAGTCACCTGAAAGACTACACTTATCCTAGAATCACAAGTTTTCTTTGTCATCCAACTTTTTGATGTGAAATTTATGACCATTGTAAAACATAGCCATGTGGTGTTTGACCTGCAAAAATATGTCAAACATGTATAAATTATTGTATCAAGAGTTCATAAACGTACGGGTGATTAACAAATTTATACATACCTGGAAATCTCTTAAACCATGTGCTAAATCTATTTCCCTTTACATAACATTTGGATCTCCATTATGATGAGCTTCATTAAGCAATGAAGACATAGCTTCCCATGTTAATGTGTGACCTAAATGATGACATCGTTCAATCCATACCATCATCCAATATTGATTGTTTGCAATATATAAATGTATTTCATCCCATTCTCAAGCAGTTGTACAAAATATAAATAAATGACTTACAACCAATTAATTTTGAAGATTAAGAATTAATTAACAACTACAATAACATCTTATAATTTATTACCTCTCAATTTCCTCATTCTACCTTTCCCCACCAAGTACTCCCCTTCAAATTTTCTAATGGTGTCAAGATCCCAAATGTGATCTATATGGATCTTTGTTGCAAGCTTAGGAATATATTCAGTAATGTACACCATAGTCTAGTATACCATATATCCCTCCACCATAAAACCCTCAAGACTTGCTCTTTGCCAAACCAAAGCCTTCAAAAATTCTAGGTGTCTCTCAACCATCCACATTGATCGAGTGTGTATGGGTCCACATAAGTCATTCTCCTCAACTTGGTGTATGAGGTAGTGTTCTTGTGCATTGAAAAAGGTTGAAGGTAGACACTTTTGCATTTCACACATTAGATGAGGAATTCTTCTCTTCCAATATTTTATATCTGGTTTATGGATTTCTTTAGATGACAACCACCAACAAGACATTCAAGACACAAAAATATATAAACATGAGACTTTACAATATATACTACAAATTGAATAGATGTCATTGCTTACCTCATGTATTTTTCAAGATCATATATCACTTGTTTGATATCATTGTCAAAGTTTTCTGGGAGAGATAGGGGTAGCACGTACTGCAATAAGTATAAAAATAATCATGTCATTCTTTTCTCACATAATACAATGAGAAGTACATGTAGTTTACAAATATATTGCAAATACAAAATAACATGACTTACCTTGATGAAGGTATACCAATCATGCGTTTTCAACCCTGGCCCAAATTCACTTTTCTTTGATATGGTACTACTTATGTTTGCAGAAAATTCTATGGGAAATTGAATTTTTTGTATGACTTCTTTTATGACATCACTTTGCTTCTTTTTTAATAACTAAGGAAGGGCATTTATATTAATTCATTCTCCATTTTTATTTGATTCAATGAAATTTTTCATTGCACTTTTAGATTCATGAATTTCGCTACAAATTTTGACATTTTTTTCTTTGTCACACCTTCCATCCAATATCTTCCACAATGTCTCCGTTACATTCTTTATAATATGCATAGTATCAAACAAATGCACAATTTGCAGCTACTCGTAGTAGGGCAACCTACTAAATTGTCTAGGATAACTTTTTAGTCCCTTTGGAAGGTGCTCAGTAGTATTGCCTTGATGACATTCATGATCATCAATCACATAATCAGCAAACAAAATATAATATAAATATAAAATTCCAAACATAGACCATTAGGTAGAATGATAGTACCTTGATGATTAATTCTATTATATTCCAACTTCCATAGGTGAGGTGTCATTCTCTATGGCTTAGATGTAGTCTCTTCTTTTTCATTGAAAAGATGTTTTTTGATAATTCAATAGTTATGATTTTTGTGGAGAAAGTGTATATTCTCATCAAACACATGCTTTCCTAAACTTTTTGAATGATGAGATTTCATCTTTGGACCACAAACTGGACATGCAATTTTCCCTTTGTTTGAAGACCTAAAATTTAATGATACAATTGGATTAAATATGTTAATTTTTATATTTAGAATTATCATGTGCAACTTAAATTCACCATAACATACCAAAAAAATGTGTTAGCCCTGGGGCATCATGTATTGTCCATACAAGCATTGTATGGAATTGAAATTGTATGTCTCCTATTGGTCTAGAGATGTCATACATAGTGACACCATTCCATAACTCCACCAACTCATCAATAAGAGGCTCAATATATACATTCATATCTTTAACTTGGTATTTACCTAGTTGAATGAATAACAACATTACATAATTATTGTGACCATTTTACTACAAGATTTATAATTACATGCAAATAACTATTAAATGATCAAATACCTGAAATAATCATTACCAACATAATGTTCTCCCTCTTTATTGGCATCCATGGAGGAATGTTATTGTTGATAACAAAAATAGGCCAAACATAGTAAACAGATCTTAGCTCTCCAAATGGATTGACACCATCCGCTGCCACTGAAAGCTTGAGATTTCAAGGTTCTTTGATAAAGTGCGGCCATTTTTCCTCTATGTCCTTAAATACAGAACCATCCACAGGCATTCAAATAATGTCATCTTGACTCCTATTGTGTGCATGGTAATCCATAAATTGTGCCAAGCTACTACACCTGAATAATCTTTGCAAACATGGTATAATGGGGATGTAACGAAGAACCTTGTGAGGTACCTTTTTTGTTATTTGATCTATTTGATATCTACTCGTTTGACATTCAAGGTATTCTATTGCAAATTCATGTTCTTTATGATAAATAATATGATCATTGGGACAAGCATCTATTGCTTGATACTCTATTCCAATATCTTTCATAGTGGCACATAATTCTTGGTATGAGCGAGGGAGAATATTTGATGGTGGTAACAAAAACTCACCTATCAATCTATAGAAAAAAATATAAGTTGTTAATTTATTAACAATATTTATGGTACATGTTTCACCCTTTAATTACTATAATTCAATATATGACACACCTTATCATATGTGACATTGTTATGTTGAATAAACCATTCATAACCTTCAAGTTCAATAACAACAATACAGCAGAGAGAAGAGTTGTTTGGGAGCCTTTGTAAAGGGTTGTGGTCACCTTCTCAAGTAGAGGTATATCATGGATGACACCAACATCATCCTAATCATCATCATCAGCTGCACCAGTACCAAATGTGTCGTGGATCTATGTATTAGTACCATTATCTTCAAATGTGTTATATGGCACATGATCGTCATCTTCCATGGGATCATAATCTTCAACTTCAATATTCGCACCTCTATGATCCTCCACTTCCAAAGCCATATTCTCCATATTCACACCTCCATGGTCCATATCACGTACTCCCCTGGGGATGTCAGCCTATACAAAAATGATGAACATAAATAAACCATGATAATGATCTCATCATCAAGTGTATTTCATATATATATTAATTGCTAAATAAATATAATGAAAAACTTACCAATTCATGATAATCAAACCCTCCTTCAATGTGACCATTATCCCTACAATGTCTCTTAGTTGTTTTGATTAGCAATCTTCTAGTGTTTAAGCCCTTACAAATATTGCAAGGATAATAACATTTTCCATTGCCTTTTCTTTTCAAGTTAGACCACAATCTATTGATTGTATCCCCATTACCTTCTTCACTTGGATTGTCTAACATGATCCTTCTTCAATTAGATTATCTATAACCTAATTATATATAAAAATTGAAATTTTAGTTATGAAATGATGTTGTAGTATAGTATACCAAATTGAAATACTTCTGTTATTGTAGTCTTCCACCTCAAACTTTTTCTATTGTTGCAAGAAAGAAAGATATTCAAATAATATAGTAGTTTGTAAATCAAAATAAAATATCATATATATTATACACAAAATATATCAGAAGTGCATCAAATTTGACCAAGCACTACTAGGAGCTAGACCTGGCAACAAATGGACATGTGATGATTTTCACAATAATACATTTATTGCAGGGTATAAGGTCCCAGTAGTGCTTAGGCAAATCTGCATGGTGAAGGTTGTATATGTTGTATATTTTGTGTGTGTGTGTGTGTGCATAAATAAAGGGGCCTTTATCTTTGATCTTAAAATGAAAAATATGCCTATCTAACACTTTTTGAGGGTGTAGGGAACAACAAATGGAGGCAACTTGAGACCATAAATGGAGGCAAGTTGATTGAGGGTGCAGGGAATAACACTCATAAGTACTTTTATCAAATTGTAAATTTCAATTTTGAACCATTCTGTGAATATAGAACTTGGATGTAATCTCAAAAAATAACAAAATGTAGACACGATGGATTACTTGTTTTGTTATTCTACATTACTTACTATTTGAGTGCACATTCCACCTACAACTTGATCAAGTCTTGTTTGATGCTTCAATTTTGTGTTGACTGTCCTGTAGAAGTACATAGTTTTGTATTTCCACAATATGTTATTCAAAAAACAACAATAGAATAAAATACTTGTTGAGAAAGATCATCATAGGAGTATCAAAAACTCGAGATCCAAAGGTAACTCAACATTATAAGACTCTTATATTCAGCCTTCATCTCATGCACCTAATAAATAGGAGATAAAATACATGAAATTGAAAACTTACATTACAAAACAATGAGCTAAAACTACCTACAAAAGTAGTACCCAATTTATATAAAAAATATTTAACTAATGAATTGTGTTTTTCTTCTCATCTTCACTACCAAAATAATCACCCCTTTAATCTAACTGCACTATGCAAGTCTAGTTTAGTGACCATGTGCTTGTCATCCTCAATCAAGACTAAGGAACACTATAGGCAAATACACTATCTAAATTGTCCACATTAAAAGCAACTATACTACAAGCTTCTATGAATAAGAAAATAAAATTTAAAATTCATTACTTGCAACTACAACATTAGAAAAAAATTGAATTCTATTTATGTCTTGATGGATATCTATACCGTGTCATAAATATCCCATTTTGACATAGGATAAGAGCATAGTGATAGAAGATAGATCCATTTTGTGGATAACCTGAAGTCATTGTATTCCATGAGAGTGCATCTTTTGAGAAAAAAATTTTGAACATTTCAAGGGACCAGTAGTTCTACAATTAAATCATCATAACTTTCCCATTACTTAATAATCACACATGGAATGGACTCTCTTCAAACTCGTAATATGTTGCATGTGTAGTACAAAACTCATGAGATTCTAAAGAAGGCCTCACTCTTAATCAACCAAATCTTCCTTGTACCACAAAAAACTATGTGATAACTATGTCTACTCCAACCTTAATTGTTTAAGAATTCATCATATCAGATAAAGTATGTTTAAGAATTGTTGGGACTGGTCCTTTGGCGTGTATTAAATAGAATACAATTTTCAGCATATTATTATCACTCTATTTCTTTGTTGTAAACATGCTATTGGTTTAGTTTTGTAAAAAAAAATTGTGTTAAATGCATTTAAAATTATCTTCATTGTCTTCTGATTGTCTAAATGCTTCTTTATTTGTCAGCCAATTAATACATGCTAGTATATAAAGAAGACAATCAAAAGACAATGACGATTTTTCTGACCAATAGTCTACAAAATTAGACCTTTATTTGGCTAGGTCAAATCTTCCTTCGTTCTAGTAGTCTATAGAAATAGACCTTTATTTTAAATGCATTAAACACAAAAATGAATACACTAAACTAAACAAATGGCATGTTTACAACAATTATCATAACTCGCAAGCAAAACTAAAAAAATGGCATGTTTATAACTAATTAAGAGTGAGGCCTTCTTTAGAATCTCATGAGTTGTGTACTACACATGCAACATATTGTGATTTTGAAGAGAGTTTGTTCCATGTGTGATAGAACCTACTTTATCTAATATGGTGCATTATTAAACAAATTAAGGGTAGAGTACTTATTACTTAGTTTTTTGTGGGGGGAAATGAAGATTTGTCTGACAAATAGCAGGTCTTCTTTATTATTTCATGAATTTTTACCACATATATTGTTTCAAGCCTTTGAGTCCTGGAGACAAGTGGAAATAGGAGTTACTTTGTTGAGTGAGGGCTAATTAGGCCTAGGAGAAGACCATTTGGGGATGGAAGTATTCACCAGTCAAAGGATGGAAGACTGAGATTGAGATGGGGTTATTAACTCTGAAAAGGTTATTTGAAAAGGTAAGTACTTTGCTAGGTTGTTTGGAGACTTTGGGTGTAACTTGCTGAATTATGTGTGTGTAGGGCTACTAGATAGGCCTAGAAGGGTTGTAGAAGAAGAATAGTGTAAGTTGAATGGATCAAAGTGAATGGGGTGTTGAAACATGGTGAATAGACCATGATGAGATGATACTTGATGTTAGGATTAGGGTGAAAACCCTAGTTGAGGTTTTTACATGGTGGAGGCAATAGGTGCACTAGGTGGCCTAGGATAGAGATGGTGCTAGGAGGAATTGCCAAGAAATGAGGAAGTGAAATTGTGTAGCAGGGTTGTGGAAGTGATTAACAAATTTAGGGAACTATACTTAATCCTTGAGTTGAGGCTAATTCCTTGAGTGGATTCCAAGTTAATTGTTGAATCCTCGAGTTGAGTTGGTCTCCTTAAGGTGATAGTTGAGGGCTCTATACCAAGATGTATGAAACAAAGAAGAAGAGGAATATCAATAAAAGATTAAATTCTCTACAACTCTAGTAATCCATTGTCCCATGGAATAGTGAATCCATATGTGTGTTTGAACATGATCTTGGCTGGGTGATGGTATAGGAACATTTCCTTTTGTTATATTTACACGTTCATGAAATCATTATACTATTTTTGTTGTTAATAAAGTCAAGAAATTGACTAGTGTTGGTGACTGTGATTGGTAAAGGGGTACAATCAGTGGATTAAGGGTTCTAAATGTCTATTATGTAAATAATGAACTTTGAATCTTCCTAAAGAGTTTTCCAATGTAAAAAAATCCCAATATTTATGAATAAAAATGCAAGCATTAGGGTCATTCTTATAGTTTCATTTTATGTCACTTTTGTGTGAGAGTTTAACTTTTCGATTCTCATTCAATGGCACCTATGTTTGTGAGAAAAAATGCTTTAATCTTTGAAGATAATGGTTCTTGGTTTTCCTTGCATGAAACTTAGATGAATGTTGCTAACTTGAAATTTATCTTTAAACATTAAGTGTTTATTATGTATGCCTATACCTCATATAATCCAAAAAAATCTTCAACATGAGGATTTTGGTAACTTAAAGGGCCTTAGTGACCAGCTTTGAGTTGAGAAACTTTGGTGTCTAAAACTACATTGTTTCCAAGATGTGTTGAGGAGTTTGCTCCTTGTTTAATGTTAATTGTTCCTGCACAATCCATTCATACAATAGTGAAATTCTATGTGGAAGGGATGGTTGATAGTATTCCTTGAGGGAAGGGGGATTTTGAAAGACTTTTTATCATTTTATTATGTATTTCCAATATGTTTGGATGCAGGATAGACCAGGAGAATGAAGGATCACTCACTGATTGCATGATAACCCAGTTTTGAAGGGTCACTGGTTGAGGGAACAATCAAGGTCCAGATGATTGGGCCATTGGAGGACCCTATTTCTTTGTATTAATTTCTATTCAAATTGGATGTATGTATTTCTTATGAATTATTAGCTTCTATGTATCCTGCAACTACATTCGTAAATCTGCATATACTTCTCTAGGGTTGTAAGCCACTTAGGGATCAAAATAGAGAAAATAAATCAAAATCATTCTTTGTCCTATTTCCTTTTTAAAAAGTCTCAACTATCAATGATACAATACATTTGATGCCCTAAGCTATTAATACAAATGGCACCTAGCTAGAATCTCATAGGCTATCCATTTGATAACCATAGTCAACATTTCAAAAAAATTGATATCCTTGAGCACAAGCACCAATAACATCAAATAATGGAGTTAAAGCATGAGCTAGGGTACGACACCAGTAGAATGTGATATTTCAATGAGCATCTTAGTAATATACAATGGTTTCATTAAACATGCTAGTAATATCAACAAACATGAATCCAAACATTTCAAAATAGTGAATTGATATCCTTGAGCACAAGCACCAATAACATCAAATAATAGAGATAAAGCACTGGCTAGGGCATGACACCAATAGAATGTGATCATTTCAAAGAGCATTCATGAGAAAATAAAATGCAATGCATTTGAAATTTGTGGTCGAATATGATGCCAGAGGCTTGAAAGATGAAGAAATCACATAACTTCTCTCGCACTCAACTTTCACTCATTTTCTCCCGCTCCTTTTCTATGCAATTGAAATAAAAATGATTTGGTCGTTTCACTTTTTTTTTATCTATACCCCGAAACTATCAAAATTTTGATAGTCCATTTAAAACCCATCAAAATACTGACACCATCGAGGCCTATTACAAAAAAAAAGACCAAATTTGTTATAAAAAAAAATTACCCATTGTAAGTTTCTATCGAAATTTGGCCCCAAATGTAGTAGTGGTAGATGATATAACCCTAAACCTCACAAGCAAGGCCAATTTTGAGTATTCACATATTCCAAAGAAAGAAGTACCCACTACAAAACCCATTCTCAAATAGGTCCAAAACTTCATGGACTAGAAAAATCTTGCCTTTGAGAACATAAATGAAAATCAAGATGAAATGTTGACTTTAGAGGATCGAGACCTCCAAGAAGAAGAAGAAGAAGAAGAAGTGACACGAGAGGAAACTAGAATTTTGGGATAAACCATACCCCCACCATCCAACACTCCTTATAATAATCCTTAGCTAGATCCTCCACAAAACCCACAGTAGGACCTAGAGGAGAACCCTCAGTAGGATCCTCAATAAGATCCACCATAGGAGGAAGCATTGAACCTAGAGAATCCTCCTTAAAAAGAGAACAAAGAGACACAAGTGTAGCAGAACGGTGAGATGTCCAACCCTCGAGACACCGTGAATGCATAAGTCAATGTCCTGCCTCCACCAGAATGGTTGATGGTGAGTTATAAGAAAAAACAACCAAAAGAGATTTTTGTCACACCCTCACTACAATAAATCATATCTGAGCTCGTGGTCCCTTCATGGAATAAATACACGAAGGATTATTCTATTTTTCTACTAAGAGGAATGAAAAAGGAGAGGGGGTGGAGAAAATTTTTATGCCACCCATGGATAAAGATGCATCTAAGGTCACTCTCATAGATAACCAGATCCACAAAATTAACCTTAGAAAGTGGAAAAAATGGAGTGATCTTGGTAACCTCAATGAAGCCATTGAATCAATGAATGAGAGGATGGTGAAAGAGTACTGAAGAAAAAAGAGGTCCCAAACTTAATAGCCAAGTTGAAAGGAATAATATGGGTGTTCATAACATCCCATTTTATCACAAATACCTCAAGCTTCCACCTAAGAAGCGATTCCATAGGATGAGATGAATTTTTTAAGGACGGTGAAGAAGAAAATAATAGCTACATAAGATTGGATCTCTAAGAAAGTAGATGATGTCTTAAAGGCACATTATGATGTCTTAATAGCACTCGATGCCTAGGAGGTTAATATCACACAACACACCAAAGGAACACAATGAAAGAAATCATCAATTTGGGCAAAGAGATGTTGAACGAGATCAACATTCTTGGTGATGAGAGTTTGGAGTTCTTGAGCCTCATTTACTACAAGTTTGGTCTTAATCTTGATCTCCTAGATATGGTGTGAAATTCATTAACACATCCCATTTAGTAATATAGAGACATGTTGTGAAGTATGCCAACTTCATCAAGGATGTCATGGGCTTAGATCCAAAAAATGTAAATGGGTTCACACCCTTAGATTCTTTGTTGAATAGTTTTGATGAGAAGACTAAGAATAAGTTCAAAACCTCCCAAGAATTTGACAAAATAATAATGGATGAGTGTATCAAGATCATAATAGGTACACATGAGGCCCAAAAGATTGAAGCCCGAATGTGCGAACAATCAAACAAGGCTTGGGAGAAACTCATAGAGGTCAAAGTCTGAATTTTATGTATGAATTATCTTGATGAAGATATCATCAATGAGTGCATCAAAAGGTTCAAAAAGTACAAGGAGTGATTGACTTCAGGGTAGCAAAATTGTGTGTCCCCTTGTATTATATTATTTCATTCATTTAATTTTTTGGGATCCTAGAGCCCCGGATCCTAGAGTGTATAGTTCAAAATAAATCTTTGTTCTTTATTCTTTATTTATTCATTCTTGTGGAGGTATTCATTTATTCTTACTTCCCCAGAGCCAAACCTTAGATAATGATAGCTATAATGTAGTGTCAGAGATTGACAGGTACCTTCTAATAGTGAAGTGGCAAAGGAGATGGGTCTTCTACAGATGTTATTTCCCTTTAACCAAGAATGTTGATCTTTCATTTAAAGATTGAGTATAGATGAAAAAGATGTAGATAGAGTGATGAAATAGCATTTATGAGACAATGCAATTCAGATCACGTACACCTAACAACTGGTGACCTTCTCACATTCATACTTCCCCATCAAGAACTAGAGTCCCAGTCTCCCTTTCTATTCCCTTCTTTCCCACTTATTTCCTTCCCTTTTGAATTTGTAAGTAATGGTACATTATGTACATATATGTGAATTCTTGTACATGCATGTGAATATTGTAAAATATTGTGAATAGGTAAATGTTCATTGTAGGTTTCCTATAGGTTTGAAATTTTGGACCATTTTGAGGATCCGCAAACTTGATGATTTGGAGGCCATAGTGATAGAGTTAGATATTTTATCAGATCACTCTCTACTTTATAGCTAGAATTTAGTTTCACTCTCCATTGGAGATTTGTAAGGCTAGACCAGTGATTTCTAAATTTTACTACTAATAATGGAATGAAGAACTCACAACTTGTCTAATACTTTGATCATTCATCTCGTTTATTCATAAAATTGTATCATTTATATATTGTTATGTCTTTTTCTCAAGAGTTTTAGTTACTTGTGAGTGATGGAAGTTGTGTTTAATGGAAATGAATCTGTCTACTTTTTCATATATTGATTTTTATCATGTACATTTAAGTAGTTTACCATTATCTTGAGTAAAGATGATGGTATTGCTATAAAGTGATTATATGTATATTTGTTTGCCTAATTTTTTCCTACCTTTTTTAGTTTCTTTTTAAGCTCATCCTAATGTTTTCTCATCAAATACCTTATGCATATTGAAACCTTCCCAAAACTAGTAGGCCCCTTGAACAAATAGTTGTGTGTCCAACTAAGCTCATCCAACACTATTGTTTCCTGATAAATAGGTTATTGGGAGGAAGGGGAACTCTTTCCCTGATCCCTCTTTCAGGTAGAGTATGTTGGTGCCCACATGCACTTGGTGACATTTCATCCATTGTTGTACAACACTACATAAGAGTCACATCAATAGAAGTTGGTGCTACAATGAGGGCCTTAAGGCTCGGACTTGACACCCACTGACTCATCCCCAAGAAACCCCCATAGCTTAGAAATTATATGTTTAGATTCATTTTCATCAATTAGATTTGAGAAAATCCTCAGGTCCAACCTAAACCTCAGAGAACTTGTAGAGATAGGACCTCTTGTCCAAGCTAAGAGAACCACTAGAAAGAGAAAGGCTTCAACCTTCAGTTTGAAGTATAACATCTAGGGTATCTTGTCTTCTCATCTAAGCATGAGAATATCCACATCTCATATCTAGATCATCACCATGCCACCACCAATGACTTACTTCAATCAGAACCATTCCCCATTGGCAATGATTTCAGGTGAAATCCATGACCCCACACAAAATTTAGAGAAAGTATTCCCTAGATATGAACATAGTGGTCTTTGGACCATGGAGGAACATTTGCAATATTTCAAGGACTCCATGTCCCACCACAACATCTCACATGAGGATGTAGTTTATATGATTTTCCCCTACTCTTTAGGGGAAAGCAATCTGAACTGGTACCTATCCCTGGCTACCAAGTCAATCCACAGTTGGCAGGAGATGGAGGATGTTTTCCTCTTGAATTTCTTGGTCTATGTAGATCCTAAAAATCTATACTACTAATTTTATTCCCTATAGAAGGAACCTAATGAGCCCCTAACCATCTTCAATAGTAGGTTCTAGTGAGCCTACAAATGGTTGACCCCCCTTTACTACAATACAACCAATATCTATCCAAACCTACCTCAATTCTCTCAATCCCCTAGTTAAAACTATGTTAACATGAATAATCATTGATATAAATTGGGATACCCTTTCCAAGGTCTATTCCCTAGCCTCCAAATCAATGAAGAGCTAAACAAAACCCCTAGAGGTATTAAAAATAGCTTACCATTCAACATGAAACCTAATACTTATCATCATATGATTAGGTACAACCTAAATACCATAGTGGGTTCCCCAACAATGAACTTGGTACCCTAGTATGTGCACAAGAACATGGTAGATCCAACTCTAGTGCAACTTAAGTACCCCTAGTCACAAAACAAACTCATGACTTCCCAAAATCCTGGGAGTTCCTTCTTCCAATTGGTTTCTTTGGTCAGGCCTTATCCCATCACAACACATGTCATGATAGCCAATCAAATTCCACCTCTATCACCCCCAAACCAAATGAATCATCTAACTATAGAGATCTAGATGCCCTAAAAAACATGTTGACTTGGGTCACATCTAAGCTTAACCAAATAAAAATTGGACCCTTAGTTCCTTAGAATCTTGGTCCCTCTCAGCAACAGGGTAATTATCATAACTTTAGGCAGTAGTATAAAAACAATAATGGACGTCCATAAAAAAAGTTTGAATGGAACACCACCCCCAACTATGGCATGGGGAGTTCCAATGAACAATATGTCACATGGAGTGAAAACCCTACCCATATTGCCAACCTAGTGGACTTCCACCCTCTCACCAATTAGTGTAGGCTTCATGACACAACTTCTCACTCTGAGGTGAAGTATGCCTCAATGGGTAGGATGATCAAGATCACTCAGGCTGAAAATCCTCCACCTCCTAATTAGTCATCACCCCCACCTCTAGAGAATATTATCTCAACCTTCACCTATGAAACCCTTTTTTTGTGACAAAGGATGAAGAAGATCCAAATCTTGGAGAACTATTCCAAGATTCCCCCATAAATATGAGGTTTAGGCCTTCCAAACCTTGAGAGCTCTATATAACACCCAGAGCCAAAACAAGGGTCCCTTCACTACATCAATCCCATTGAAGGATACTCCAATTCATTTGGACCCCAACACCAACAAGAATACCCCTCCCCTAGAGGACCATTATTCCACTCATCACAACCAGACTATGGGAAGATTAATTAGACTTCTAAGGAAAAGTTTGATATCACCAAAGTGATGGAGGACACCACCAATACCATGTCTCTCATGGAAGTGTTACATAGTTTCCCTAAGTAGAAAGAGACACTCCTAAATTACCTTGAACAACCCAAACCCTACCTCAATGAGACCAAGACCGTTACCTTTGACGACACTAATTATGTGGTCTATAGAGGTAATATTGAGGACCCTCCTTTTCTTCCTAGCTTGAAAATCTATGAGAACAATTTACACAACTGCCTAGTTGATTCCATAGCATTGGGAAATGTCATTCTCTTGTCTATATGAAAGAATCTTGGGTTAACTCCCATCAAATCAAATGATGTAGTGGTCCAGCTTGAAAAAACCAAAGTCAAGATGATCAATGACTTCTCAAAAATGTACAAATCTAACTAACCATTGATTCGCACTTCTTGAGTATTATTGACATCCAAGTGGTGGACATCTCAAAACAATCTCTAGGATTAAGGAGTTGACTCTCCATGAACATGGTAAAAGGAAAGAGAATAACTAGAAATAAAATTAACTAAAGGAGATGGGCCAAATTATTTTTCTAACTATTCAAATCTCTCTTCAGTAAAACATAAAACCATAACATCTAGATGCGGGATATTGTCCTATAAATTTGCATGGTATACCATAAGCCCTTCATTGTCAAAATGAGAATGTAAATACAAGATCCTTGACATAGATCTAAACATGCATATCATTTTATGGGTGCATCTATAAGAGTTGAGGAATAATAAATCATTCATAGATTCATATCCATCTATTTACTTATGATAACCCCATAGACATGGAGCACCTTTGCACCTCAATTACTTTCAAATGGAAGAGTTAGTTTGCAACATGATCCACCACTAAAAGCAAATTAAATATAGAAATGATAAAGTTTGATAAGATAATGAATACCCAAATTAACATAAACTACCAATATATTCAATATCAATCAAAATAAATAAAAAAGGCTTTATCGAGCACAGTCATATCCCAATGGAGATGAAAGTATTAGGTAATAAAGTCTACAAGCATCATATCTCATAATTATACCAAAAATAAACATTAAATCTAGTTGAGTTATAAGTCTTTTACAACTAAAATTCAGCCCTTAAAACAAATAAGCACAACCCCTTTTATAGCCCAAAACTATAACTAGAAAGATTCCTCATCCAACAGAAAGCCCATGTCGGTTGAACCACCACCTAGAGAAATCATCTTTCTAGGTTGTTGGAAGAACTACCATGGTGTGCTACCACTTGACAAGCTTGATCCTCTCATTGTATGTCCAAGTGAAGATATAAACCAATAACCATGATCATTCCCCTCCTTCAAATGGACATTGCTTCTTTCAAAAAGATGTTAGGACACCTAGATGCACAGCAAAGTTTCTAGCTAGAGAGACTCTACGCGTGCTCCCTAAATTTATGAAATCATGACATGTGGTTGAGGAAATTTTAATTAACAAACAAGAGGAAAGGCCACTAAGGAAAAATCTGACCCAAAAAGAAAATCTCTAATGTGCTAAAAGGGGTGGTCTTTATAAGGATATACAGAATTGGTGACTCTTGGGGAACTTGATTGTTAGGTTTGATCCCAAAAATTTTGGTTCCTACAAAATAAAATAAGAGGGGAAGGAGGAGGCCTATTAGAGGTTATCCAAGGTGGACCATAAGGGAGCCCATTCTTCTTCACTTGAAAATTGTGAAGGCATGATACAGAGTGATCTTCTCCCTGAAGGTGAAACTATTTAGATCACTTCGTGAGGTGCTCAAAATGAAGCTCAGGAAGGCAAGAGGATCTAATAATTCTTTAACTTGGGTAGATTTAGGGTTTGAGCCTAGATTTTTCTCAAATGAGTGATCATGTGGCTTTAACTCTATTTTCTCCTTTACATGTTCCTCATTGAGAGTTTCTTCATTGGGTGCGAATGGTGATGGGAGTCTAACCTGCAATAATGTTTGTATTCTTAACTATTTTGGTGTGACTAAAACTTGAAGTATCTCTAATCATTTCATGGCATGCATGATTTCCTCTCCACACTTAATAAAATCACTATCCTTGACATTCGCAAGTCACCTATCCATGATTGTAGCCGATAATAGAGTGCTATCATCAATTTCTTACAGCTTCTCAATCATACTCCTTGCCTCAATTATGGTAGGAGAAATTATTTTTGGGGTGTTATTTAGGGTTGTGTCCACCTCATTACTTAATCTAGATGTGTAATCCATAAACTTGAAAGTTGGCATCAAGTAGAGTTGATGCCTCAATTTCATCCCAAAGGGATGTGTATAGGTGCTACACTAAGAGTATACATCTCATAGAGTTGGGGCAACTATAGGAGCCTATAATTGATTTTTTTTTCTTCTTATTTCCTAAAAGCTTCCTAGAGATGTTGTACCTACAACTACTTAGCTTGTAAGTTTTATTGGCATTCAGTTAAATCTTTTAACTCCCTTTCTAATTTTATTTGTTCTCGATCCATGATGCTCTAGAGATCCTGAAAATCATTTTTGAGTTGTAATTCCTTCACATACCACTCCAACTCCTTTTTCCTATACTGAGATCAATTGTCCATCAAGTCCTTATCCAATCAAGTTAAATTAGCATTCATCTGATCCAACTTCTTCTTCAGCTTATTGCATTCCATCTTCCGCCAATTGGCTTGATATTGTAGAGTAGCGAGACTATGATCAAAGTCATCTCTATCTTTCTCCTCTTTTTCAATTTGTTCCTTTAGCTTTTGTTGGGCCTCACTTAGAGACTACTTGGCACTTGATGGTTCTCATTCCTTTTATTTTATCTTTTGTAATACTCATGTGTCTTCACTTGAATTCTTTCAAATTTCATTGGTAAGTCACTGATAATCCCTTTGGAGAGACATGACTTTCTTTTTTAGGTCATTACTTAAAGGCATTGAATTTTTTAGGTCTCTTTCCTTATTCTCAAACTTCTGAGTGAGCTTAAGATAGTTAGCAGTGACTATTTTCTATGATTCTTCGATAAGTTCCACTCATTCTTGAGGCCTTGTATGGTTAAGGTTCATAGATACATCATGAGATAGGAAATCTTCAAGTCACATCTGGCCAAAATTTTTGCCTTGGATGGTAGGTATCTGGGTGACAATAGTGAAGTTTTTTTATCACTATAGATAGATGAAACATTATCAGAGGTAAGTTTACTATCATCTTTATCCTTTCACTTCCTAATTCTCTATATCTATGTCTACTTGGTGTTTTCACTATAGGAGTTGACAATAGTAATGGGGATATCTTCTTGCCTAGTAATAGAATAGCCAGTAAGGGGAATTAAAGGGGATATTCCTGAGGATAATCCTGCAAGGGTGCTTGAAGTGAGTGCTAGCAGGGAATTTAGATTGAAAGGTGGGATGAACTTGGTTCTAGTAGGGGAAAACATAGTTGGCTAAAGGGATAACTAGGGAATAGGGGTTACAAATTCTTGAGCTAGGGGCATAGTAGGGTGAGACACTAAAGAAACTAACGACTAAGAAGAGAGGAGGGCTAGAGAAAAACTTACTTGATGAATGCATGGTGGAAGAGTCTCCTCTTATATCATAGGTGGTACTTGTGCCCATAAAGTAGTTTGGAGGTGCTAGTGCCATTCTCATTGATTCTCTAAATCAAACTCTCTTTATGATTATGATCAGGTTCATATTCGTTGATTTTTCCAATCCATTACATTGAGGGTAATGATTTGAAGATGTCTTCAGGAAGATGCCATTTCTTAATGCAAAATTAGACACATGGGTTCCAACGAATGCTCTTGCATTGTATGAGAATATTGTTTTTAGGGGCACAAGCCTAGACACCAACTCCTCGAGAAAGCTAACAATCTCATTCTCTGTATCATTCTTCAGTGGCTCTGCACTATCCATTAGGTGAAATAGTCAGTCATAGTGAGAATCAATTTATGTACAACACTTAAAAGTGGTTTAAACATCCCAATGAAATCTAAACCCCATTGTGAAAAGGATTACTCTACTACAATGATCCTTAGTGGCATATTTGAGTTCTTCCTTCCTATAAATAATTGACACTTCTTGCATTTCTTAACCATTTTGAAACAATCAGTGAACATGGTTGGGCAGTAATAACTAGATCTCATTATCTTCAGAGCATCTATTTTCATAGAATAATGTCCTCTAGAGGGACCATCATGCATCTCTTTCAATATCTTCTAGATCTATGATTAATTTACACATATCAGTAAGACCCCATTAAAATTCCTCCTAAAGAGAACACCCTCAATCAAGAAGTATGCAATGCCTTTTGATTTTAAGTATCATCTCTTGTTAAGAGGGAGGTGAGGGGATATCTTCCTATTTGTATAAAATTTCTTCAATCTGATACCCAGTCATTCATCTCCCCAAGATGATTTTCCAAGCTTAGCTCATTTGTTTCTTTTGCTCCTTCAACTTTCTTTGTGATATATTCACAAAGAACTCACCATCGAATTATCTTAGTTAGATGGACTTCTATGTCATACTCCATGATTTTGGTGATCTAATCGGCTCATTTTTGAGTGATTTCTCCCTTGAGGATGTACTTTTCAACACTCAAGTGGACTACATATACCATAATATTGTTACCTAATACCAAATGCCTAAATTTCTTAAGGCCTTTTACCAGATTGAAGTATTTATTTTCCATAAATTTATATTTCAATTTATAGTCTTTCAACATTCTAGAGTAAAAGGTGGTGTGGTTTTCCTCCTTTTGACTTTCTCCTTTCTGGGTCAGCATAGCGGCTAGGCTATACTCAATTCCATAAACATATATTATGAAATCTTTTGAAAAGTTTAGATTTGATAACATCGGTGCAGTAGCTATTACTTCTTTAATTTTTTTCAAAAGAAAATTTTCCTTTTGGGGTCCATCAAAAGCTTTTCTCTTTTCTTATCATCAAGGTGATAAGACACACCATCCCCGTAAAGTTGGGTATAAATTGACTGACAAAATTTATCTTCACAAGGAAAGATTGGATTCCTTTCTTATTGGATGGAAGAAAGAGATCAATGATTGACTTCACTCTCTTGGGGTCTATAGAAAATCATTTTTGTGACACTATGTGTCCCAGGAGTTTTTCTTGCGGTACTTTGAACACACATTTCCTTTGGTTTAAAGAGATCCCAAAATCTTGGCACTTTTGAAACACTCATTCTAGGTGATCAAAATGGTCTTCCCTTTTCTTTGACAATACAGTCAAATCATCCAAGTATATTAGGATGATTAGATCTATCAGCTCTTCAAAAGCTATCTCCATGGATTTCTGAAAAGTGGCTCCTGCATTAGACGGACCAAACGAGATCTTGGCATAAGAAAACATTTCCCACTTCATGGTGAATGTTATCTTGTGTTAGGAATATTCTTCTGCCCAGACTTGATTATACCTAGAAAAACCATACAGTAATGAGAACATCTCTAAACCTGCAACAATTTGCAAAATCTACTCCATTGATGGGAGAGGGTGGTGATATTTTAAAGATGCCTTGTTTAGGTCCCAAAAATCTATGCAAAGGTGGATATAACCATTTTTCTTTCAAACTAGAACCAAGTTAGAAACCCATGTTCTATGCTTGAGTGGATAAATGATTTTTTATTCAATCAGCTTATGCAATTTTTGTGTCATAAGAGCTTCTATCTTGGGGTTGACTAGCCTCTATTTCTATCTTATGAGTTTTACTCCTTCAACTAGCTTGATGGTGTGTTCTATAATGTATCTTTTATACCCTTTTAGGTCATCATACATCCATGTTATTACTCCCTTATATTTTTGGCACATCGACTTAAGTTTCTCTTTATCTATATCAGACACCTTTTTTTTAACTTTCAATTTCCTACTATCTCCAACTTCCAGTTCTTCATAATCCTTTTGGTCTAAAAAAAACTTGTTCTTGCCTCTTCTCACATCATCACAATCAAACAAAATCTCAAGGGTTATCAAACCCTAGGGCAATTTATTTCCCTTTAATTGAATCACTTGATCTTCATAGGATTTTGCTATTTTTGGTTGCAGTTGATTGACAAACTCTCCATCTTATCAAATAAACATAGCTATTTTGTCATCATTTTCAAACACTTTCCAATGATTTTCATTATCTAGTATAGAAGGCTTTACTATGAAACTAACTAAATACTAATTTGTAAGCAAATCAGTAACAGGTTCAAAATGAGAACTAATTATGGCTAACTAGTTAGCTTCTCTATTCAGCTTCCTTGGAATGACTTTGATGTCAAAACCATCAAATATTTCAATCAGGTCTCATACTCTATGTTGATAGGATCTCATATGAGGGTTCTTGGCCACAGAGGTATTGCAAACTTACCTCACTATTAACTCAAAATATCCTAACACTTTTAGTTGCTTAATTCTCATTCTTTTAGCTAGTTTTAGACCTTTGACTAGTCATTCATACTCTAGCTCACTATTTGTTGAATTGTACTAAAAGAAAAAGGGTTTTCTTTACTTCTTCATCTAAAGGATAAATTAGATGGATACTAGCACCATAACCCATCCAAGACCTGACTTCATCAAAATACATTGTCCAAAGCTCTGAATCTAGAAGGTTGATACCTTTTTCTCTTTCATTTTTAAGCATCAGATGGTCTTCATCAAACATCACATAGGTACCCAATCTGGCTGTGTGAAAATTCCCAAAAGGATCATCCTCAAAGAATTTTTTCAAAATAAATTTTTCTTCTTTAGTTATGTTTCCAATTATCTTTTCATCTTCTATCATTTCTATGCAATACATTTCTTCTTCAGAAATGGAGGTGTGGGTAGGATCAAATTTTAGCATAGGTGCATCAACTACATGAGTTTTGTGCATGGGTTTTGACAACACTTTGCACTTAGGTATGTGCTTGGTTCTTAATATCAGTTGGGACTAGTCAAGTGACATATAAGCTTCTATATTTGTAGTAAAATCTCTTGATAGGTAGACACCAAAAATAGGGGGAATGTCAAAAACTATGATCTCTTGGGGAACTATAATATTTGGGCATGAAAAAGTGTAAAGGGAAGTTCATTAATTAATCATATAGATTGGACTCTCTTCCCATCTAACTGCATGACTCCCCTATTAGAGGGTTCATAATTGATGTGCAGGGCTTCTACAATCTTCTTAGGCATGACAGTGGCCCTGAGTCTATCATACAATTGTGTATTATCTTATCACCTACTATTAATGTAAGAAAGAAGGGCATGGATTTAGACCTACCTCTTTCCTTTTCCTTCATTAGGTTGTTAGAGTTGATCATTATTGTTGACTAATGAATTTGGGGAACCTCTGTTACTCTCACATGTGTCTTTCCTTTTAATTTTGATTGCTCCACAATAGCCTCTACCCTTTCTATCTTATCTCAATTATCAAGAGATGTTTGCAATAACTCCTTTTGCTCAGGAATCATGAGCATATCCTAGATGGATATATTTGTGGGTGTTTTCTTAACCTAACCTACAATGTCTACCTATGTTTCTACTAGTATCTTTAGGTCCATTAGCTTCCAAGGGACAAATTCCACTTTTCACTGATCCAATGGGGGCTGGAATTCTTTAACAACAAGCTTGTTCATTTTGGTCCTTGGGTGTTGTATCAGCATAGCTCTTTTGGGTAAGACTGGCATGGGCATACTTTCAATGAATCTTTGTTTTGAATGGGTGTTTTAGTCTGACTATAACTGGTACATTCTTGAAGTAGATGCTTAATTTTAAAAATACCACATCTTCATCCTCTAGTATTCATGAGAAGAGAGCATAGTCAAGAGCTATTTTTAACTCCTTTTCTAGGAACATCCCCTAAATTTGGGTCATGATGATGAAACTATCCATCTTTTTGGAGGATTATTAGTAATTTTTTATGTCCAAAGTCACTCCTTGGCTCCTTTGTTCTGCTATTTGATATTGTAGATTTCCCCTCAGTAAATATCGAGGCATGTAAGCATTGATACATGGGAAACACCATGCATTCATATCCTTTACAAAGTTATTCTAGGTAGCCACCAACTCTCTATTTGAATTAGGTGGAATTGACTATAATTGCACCATAGGATGGGGAACAACAACTAACAACATGGAATTTTGATCTTGGTTATTATTTCTCTAGCCATTATTCTAGTTCCCACTCTAACGTTAATTTGGCTAATATGTGGGTCTCCCATTTTTCTTATTTTGGAAATTTTTATGCTAGGTTTGATGGGGTATTATGTGCTACCTTTTCAAGTTCTTTAGCTTATTTGTCATTATTATTATCATATTCCTCATCTCACTCATTTTGGCTAGTAGAGACGGTTGATCTATTTGTGAGGGTTGATAATTCAAATACACGTACATAGATTATGGGGTAGTAGTTGTGCTAGTAGAAGCCTCACTTTGAATAATCTATGGGGTTTGTAAGGGATGGTCCAATAAAAATGGTAGCAGAGGTCTAGGTGGAAACTTGCATGCATCAATAATATTATTCTCATCCCTAATAGCTATGTCATAAGAAAATGGTAGGCTCACACCTCCTAAGGTTTGTATAGTCCATGCTATATCTGCATTGAAAACTTTAAGATAGAAGAAAAAATCCATGGGTGATGGTGGGTGTGCATCTGTGGGAATATTGGTCCATGTTATATTGAATGTACTATTAAAATTTTCCATAGAATCTTGGGGATCTCTATTGATATTGATGAGTTGGTGAAGTAGGGAAGATAAATCACTCTTTTCACTGGAACAATTTTAAAATAGGTTCCCTAAGTCATCTTGGGTAGCTACACTGGTTGGGGAAGGGATTTGTACCAACTAAGGGATTTCCCTTTAAAATATGTTGCTAGAAACCTTAGGGCTACATTCTAATCAATAATGTGATGGACAGTGCAGGTATTGGCTACATCTGTTATGTGTTCAGTAGGGGTCTTCTCATCTTCACTAATAAATTTAGGCAAAGCTTTTAGATAATTAGAAAGAATGGCATCCTAGTTGATGTGAGAAACATGTGGGATAAGTTGGATCCCACTAATCTAACTCACAAATTTTCTTATAGGCATGGATATTTTATGTGGTGTTGGTAATACACTTGTTGAGGATAATGAAGTTTAAAATTTGGTAAGTGAAACCATGGGAGGGATCAATAATCCTAGATAATGAGTTGATATGGATCTTGTAAAAGGCTTGTGGCTCATAAACTTGTTCTAACAAAACTCAATGATGGTTTGGTCCCACTAGGAATGCCAAAAAAGGAACTTTTGATCCTAAAATTTTCACTTCAAAATATTAACAGTCCTTAGGGAACGTCTTAGTGTTATGGGACCAAGATTTCTAACACTTAGAACAATCTCCAAGATTGGGGAATTGGCTCTTTGTGAAAAGTTTAAATGGAAAGAGAATAAATATAAATGAAATTAACTAAAGGTGATGTACCAAATCACTTTTCTAACTACTCAAATCTCTCTTCAGCAAAAGATAAAACCGCAACATATGAATGCAGATATTGTCCTATAAATTGGCACGGTATACCACAATACCTTCATTGTCAAAATGAGAACATAAAGACAAGATCCTTGACACATATCTAAACATTCACATGGGTGCATCTATAAGAGCTGAGGAATGATAGAGAATTCACAGATTCCTATCCATCTATTTCCTTATGACAACCTCACAAACATGGAACACTTTTGCACCTCAATTGCTTTCAACCAGAAGAGTTAGTTTGCAACATGATCCATCGCTAAAATCAATTTAAATATATAAAATATATAGCTTTATAAGTTAATGAATACCCAAATTGACATAAACTACTAGTATATTCAATATCAATCAAAATAAAAAAGGCTTAACCGAGCATAGTCAAATCCCAATGGACATGAAAGTAGTAGATAATAAAGTTTGTAAGCATCATATCTTAGAATTATATAAGAAATAAATATTCATCTAGTTTATTTATAAGTCTTTTAGAACTAAAATCCAATCCTTAAAATAGAGAATCACAACCCCTCTTATAGCCCAAAACTATAACTAGAAAGATTCATCATCCAATAGAAAGCCCACACCGGTCAAACCACCACGTAGAGAAATCATCATTCTAGCTCATTGGAAGAACCACCATGGTGTACTAGCTCTTGACAAGCCCAATCCACTCAACACATGTCTGAATGAAGATAGAAATTGGTAGCAACAATCATTCCCCTCCTTCCAACAAACATTGTGATGTAGGAGCATCTTGTGTTCATGGAAATCTTGCACCAACAAAAAATAGTTCTTTGTTATTTATGTTCTTCTTTACTAGTTGGATAGATTTTGATGGTCGATCATTATTTATTTGATATAGTATGTGAAATTGTAAATTCTTATTCTAGACCTATCTAATATAATCTTCCTATGATTGTGCCTCCCGTTATTTGTGGTTGTTCAAGATTTGATCCATTTTCTATCTATGGGTAATGTGTTCATTGCTTTCTTGGACCTATTTGGAGATTCGATGTGTGGTCACTGATCTTTGGATTTTGACCATTGAAATCATAGGGTGTGGTTCATGGATCTCTAGTGAATCATTTCCTATTATCGTGCATCTTTTTGTTTCCTTTCTTGGATCTTTGATTCATTTTGGTTAGACCTATTTGTTTGTACATGTTTCCTTCTTGGGGAATGTAATTCTCTCTTGGCCGACCTATAGAGGTGCTACCTATATGTAATAACTAGATGTATCATGAGAGTAGGAACTAGTTAGTTCATGAAACCTAGATCCAAGACTTTTCCATATTGTAATTAGGATTGAGTTTCATTTCATATGGTCGTAACTGAGAAGGCCTGACATCCCAATATGTATGTTGTTTAATATATAAATGAATATATTAGATCATGCATTCTCTCTCTATATTTGAGATGCTGCTTTCCTGTGTTACTCTTAGCTGCAAGGTTGGGCATTTTCTTTGGTGATTCTCCCACCTTGGCACTGCACCACATTGCTTCCTTTAAAAATATGTTAGGACACGTGGACGCACAATGGAGTTTCTAGCTAGAGAGACTCCATGTGCGGTCTCAAAATTTATAAAATCATGACATGTGTTTGAGGTGGATTTAATTTGCAAACAAGAGCAAGGGCCCACTAAGGGAAACTATGACCCACAAAGAAAAACTCCAACAAAAAAAAAGGGGCATTCTATATAAGGAAATATAGGTACATCTTGACATACTTTTCCCACTTGTGGTTGCCTTAGAAATGAGAGGATAGCCAGATAAATATTGAAAGTGAGCCCAAAATGAAACAAATTGTCATTGACTATGGGAAAATGAATGAGGTGGCCTATGCTCAAGTCAAGTGAAGCCTCTATAGAGATAACAAGATTCTAACTCTATATTTCATCTAGGAAGGAGTTCCCTCCCTAGAGGATATAGTTTTGACCCAAAGAACCCATGACTTTTCCTTGTGGTTAAATAATTATGTCCATATGTTGGGTGTCAATGCATCTTTGGAAAACTTGCTCTCATCAAAGTGGTTTTGAGTGCATTGTCAAGGTCACTCTTATCTTACCTACAAAGTGTGCTTAGCCAATATGACCAACTTACTCCCCTCTCTGGTGGAGGATAACAAACAAGAAACATAGAAAAAAGAACTCAACTTCCCCCAATGATAGAACTTGAAGAGCTAGTGCTTGAGGAGCCATCATAGGTTCCTCCTCCCAAAATCATACCAGAAACTTCAGTTCATGTTCTTGTAACACCCACACCTTTTCTTGCCACTAGTCCCCCAAGCACAGACCTCCCTAACAATGATATTTGGACCCTTAAATTTGATGGGTATAGGTCCAATAAAGGGAGTGGGGCAGGTTTGGAATTGATAAACCCCTGAGCAAGATCCTTCCTCACTTCCTTCCAACTTCATCTTGGATACAAAAATGATGTAACTAAATATGAGGCCTTAGTTTTAGGTCTCTTCTTCACTCTTAATAAAGGAGTCACATGTCTCCAAGCACTAGATGACTTAAATTTGATAGTCAAACAAACCTAGATTCTTTACACATGCCATAATAGATGATTGACATCTTACCAAAATAGGGTATGGAGCTTGATAAAGGATTTTGATGCCTTCAATATCCAAATGATTCTTCTAAAATTTAATTACATTCTTGATGTCCTAGCAGTGGTCACTAGTACCTTGGAACCCATGGCAGGTCATGCCTTCGTAGGTTTTTTGTTGACTTATTCTCAACCCCATCCATCCTTGATAATGTCACACACTTTCAGATTTTTGAAGATGAAAAACATATCATTGCCTTTTTTGGTAACACTAGAGTCTTCAAGGACCAGATTATGGAAGAGGAAAAACACAATATCAAGGGACAAGATGATCAAATTTTGGTATCCTTAACCTCCCCACCAACACCATCCCCAAGGGAATGGTGGCCTTATAAAGAATCTTCAACTTAGATCCTCAGGTCAAGGAGAAGCTTCCCCCATGTAACGCCCCGCCAGGCAACCCAAGAGGACAAGACATAAAACCTCTATAAAATGCAAGTAGTGAATTTTTTTATTTTTTTATTTTTTTTAATTTTATTTTAACTAGAATAATATTCATCATTCCACTTCATATTTCTAAAAGAAGAAATAATTTTCTACTACTTGAATGTAATATTTATACAACTTAAGTCCTCCCAGGTTCCCTAACGTTGCTACTAAAGCAACATCATATAAACCATTTGCATGCATAAGATATTCATGGAATCATGAGCTTAAAAGATCTACATTCATTTTAATGCACCAAGTTAAATGTCCCTAACTTATTTCTTATATTAAACATAGGTTAATCATCCAACATCATTATTCCTTTTATCAACTCATTCCATAAATTCATATTGATTTCATCTACATCTACTATCCTTTATATCACTTTTCTCTAATAATTTAGGTAAGAGATTAATATTCATTAAGGTAGGCATTATCCTAGGTACTTCATTAACATGAACCAAGTATTAACATTATAATCAAGTTACTATTTTATTTCATTGTTTCATAACCATTCATTGTTAATAATTCCAATCACTAACCTATCATTTCTCAATAATTTCCTTGGATCCTTTCATCAAGAGAGAATACATTATTTTTTTTGTGATACATCATTATATATAACTATATTTAAGGTCATTTCCTTTACATATGGACAACATAAGAGGATAGGAGAAATAACATAAACACTTTCTTTTAATGCTAGTAACATGTCCAATATTCCACATTCTTTTCCCTTTCTTTTACCTAGAACTACCCATTCCCTTATGCATTGCTTTGAATTGAGACTATATCAATACTACAAGAATCCTTTTAGGAGATTAAAATTACATGAATACAAATACATAAGTACATCTCATATTAAAATATCCAATAAGAAATCTTCAACTGCAGATCTGGAATGGAATATGTGCTAGGATCATCCAAAGAATCATGATCAATACCTCGATATAAATATTAACCACCCAACCATGTGGAACCAATAGGCTCACTCCCCCGAGCTAGGAGATAGAACCAAAGGCCCATACAAGAGGTAACAACTAGGAAATTCCTAAGGTGGTGATAAAAGTTCCCCAAAGTCACAACAAAAAAAGAAAAGACAAGAAGACCACAAGGAATACCAGAGGCATGATCAAATTTGATAGAGACTCTAAGCTACAAGCTAGGTGAGTGTCATCGCATAGCCCTCACCCCTTGGGTTGTCCTGGTACTAGCCACTCTTGGCCCCGGCCCCCAAGTAGGCACATGCGGAACCGAATGCCTCTCGTACAGACAAGGTCATCCAGTTGTACCTATGCATAGGTACCTTCTCCCACTCCCATCCTTAGTCTTTAATAGCACTAAAGGCATGGGTGAGGCATAATTAATCTTGATTAGTGTGTAATTTCCCATTCCAATAATCTCTCATTCCCAATTCATTTATTTAGGTTATCACTTGATTAAATAACTCATAGTAGGTTATCCTGGTACTAGCCACTTAGGGCCCCGGCCCCTCACTATGAGCCACTCACCTAGTGTACTTAGGTTCCCTAACATACATATAAAAATCATAAGAACATAATAGATTCATCATCAAGAATTCATATCAATTCCATAACAACATTTGATTGAGTTTAGGAAAACATATGTTGTCCCTAGTCCACTTGACAACCCTAAACCCAATATGGCATTCAGAATGTTCCAAACATATAAGAAGACATCCAAGTGATATTATAAACATATTCAGAGTATACATAGATCCAATTAACCAAAAACAAATTCTAATAGCCTCTGGTAACCATACAAAACCTTAAAACTTAATGGTGTTCTTAAACTGAATTATTTCAAGCAAGGATTGAATGCAAAGAATAGTCATCATAGAACAGTCATCCATATCTTCCACAAAAAAAATAATAAAGGAAATATCTTCAATGGAGATTTAGATAACATAATTATGGACTTTCAATTTTATTTTTAGGAAGATCCAACGGTGGGAAAGAAACTTATGACTTCTGGTTTAAAACAGAAAACTCTGGTTAGGGTTCAGACCTGCCTTCACTAAAATGGTTGTAATTTTCACAAAACATAATAAAAATTCTCCAAACCAATTGAAAATTAAAGATAAGACTTATGATAATCTCTGATATCAAATTTATGCTTCTATATAATCATATCAGCCTGTAGCATACGAATACATTTGATAGAAAATTTGGAATCAAGAATGGACAGGCATAGTCTGCCAAAATGTCAAAAATAAGGCATTAATTAGACCCTAAAAATAAAATTAGAGAGATACCCATTTGAGATCTATGAATTTTACTTCCAAAAAATCAATTTATTAAAACTATAGATGCAATTTAAATTATTATAATAATAGATCTCCAAAAATGGGTTGCTAAAAACCCTAGGAAAACACATGCCAATTCTTACAAACAAAAACTCAAAACTTTAAAATAACCATACAAATGAAAAGTAAAGATATAATAAATAATTATAATATATAAATAGATCTATAATCTATCAGATACATCAAGTAACTAAAATATTCAATCCATACCTCATGTCCTACGAAGGTTGAATTGAAGAAGGAAGGAAACAAAAGAGAAGACAAATCCAAACTTGAGATGCATCCTTCAAACCCTATCCACTTTCAGAAATCTCCATGAAAGAAAGAAATAATTCCATAGCAAAGAATCCCTCTCTCAACTACTGAAGTTCTCACAAAAATGTCTCTCTCCCAAAAGCAAAGATAACCAAAAATTCTTAAAGACATATGCTTACAAACTCTCCTTCACATCTCCAAGTTTTCTCTCCAAAATCTCCATGAAAAGTAAGGCCATCCTCTCCTCAATGCTTCAGCCCCAAAATCTCCTCCTTTCAAATGAGAAAGTAGTGCATATAAATAGATTTCCAAAGGTTGAGAGGAAAAGTAACCAACTCCCAACTAACTCTTAACTAAAGGGTATTATAAAATAACTTAATATCATACAACTATATTACTCAAATATACCATAAAAGATTATTTGTATTCATTCATACACTAATGTAATATTATCGTAACATATATGCATATTCCATCATTAATTACATCAATATCTATATATATAACCTATCCTCATTATTAATAATTAACAATTGAGAATAATATACCTCGCATTATTTAATATTTAATTATTAATAATATTATACTTTACATTAATCCCAAAATATACACCATCAACAATATCTACAATAATTAACATATAATCACATATAAATTATATATACATATAAATACATATATGTGTGCACCCATATATATATTTCCATATATATATATATATTTATATTTATATAGATACATGCCAAATACCAAACACTATAATCTATAAGATTATGAAGTAATAGATCACAATATTATTACCTATTTATAATTACTATAGGATATAACACTAAGGTAGAATAAAATCGCATGCCTCAAAATAAATCTAATCATCGAAAGAGGCCATAAAAATCAACTATGAAACATATTGAGAAAACCATAAGATCAAACAAGGTCAACCAAAGTCAACAAGGAAAGTCAAGCCAAACTCCTGAAACACAACATAGAAAGATTAACTAAGAATCATACCAAGAAGGATAAATAAATAAAATGAGTAAAAAAATCATACAACCAAATGAATTCAAGTGGCCACAAGGCACTAACTACAACCATGCCCAACCGGGTGCGTTGGATCTGGGTTTTTGACCCAAAGGTTGACTGACAAAGAAGGAACCCTAATATTCCCAAATTGGAATAATGACAAAGGAAGACTCATGTAGGGGCCTTAGTACTATCTCCATAACAACAACCATCAAGGATTTGAGGGCATGCTCAGACCTGTGAAGCCAGGTGAAGTCGATGCTCGGTACCTGCAAGCCTGCATCACAAAGAAGAAATACATATGCACGGATATACATATAAAAGAAAATATTGCAGATAGATGACCAGGATCGATACATCATGTGGACCTCAGCGATGTGAGTAACTATGATTTCATCCTGAATCATGAAAATACATCATGTATATATATACACTCAAAGCATGTAGCATCATCATAACGAAGGTTAGAATCTCAAGCATTGTGTTAGTCTCTTATCAATACGAATAATAAATCAACATAATCAAATCATCAAGTGAGATACAAGATTCATCCAAAGTAACCTTAATAGAAGAAAATATAAATAACCACTTATATATATCTATCAAGTACATATCATATAACATCCTAACTATGTTCATAAAGGTCTTGTAGGTACTCAATACATACATGGAGATAAATACATACAAAAATGATACCTTTAGATAGTATGTCTGATATTAGAATCATTGAGTACTAGCTTATAAAATTATTATAAACAACTATAGGAATAGATCAAACAAGTATCATGTACAACTTAAGCTGTAAGAAAATATTGAAGGATCTTAATTCTTTCAAAAACACAAAACTTATATTAGGGTTAGAGGGGTATTACACCCTATCCTCAGATGGGGGAAACTATTATAAGATCAACATAGGCCTAAAGGGAGAAGAAAAACATGTGTTCATAGGCACATCATGTTCCCATAAAGATAAGGTGAAGATCCTCACAGTCCTCAAAAAATATGTAGATGTTATCGCATGGGGCTACAAAGACTTAAAAAGATATGATATCTATGTAATGACCCACATGATCCAACTCAAAATAGATGCCAAGCCTTCTAGGTAGAATAAAATACCTATGAACCCCATGATTGAATCCCTAATATTCCAAGAGGTAAAAAAATTTCTATCCACAAGGATAATCTTCCCAATCAAGCATACCACTTAGGTGGCCAATCTAGTTCTGGTCTGGAAGAAGAACAGTGAGATAAGATTATGTGCAGATTTTTTAAACCAAAATAATACTTGGAAGAAAGATAATCACCCCTTACCTCACTTGAAAAGGTTCTCCAAATTCTTAATGGGTCCCAAATGATGTCTTTCTTGGATGGTTACTCCAGATACAACCAGCTCACGGTGAAATATAAAGATTAGGTTAAGATTGCCTTTACCACCAACTGGTGCACATTCACCTACCAGAGGATGTCATTCAGTCTCATCAATGTGGGAGACACATTCTAAAAGGCCATGGAAATCACATTCAAAGGGTTGGTTAACAAGTTCATAATCATCTACATGGATGATTTAATGGTTTTCTCTCAAGACAAACATGATCAACCCACCCATTTAGGAAAAATATTTGAGATATGTCATGCCTTAACCTTAAGAAGTGCATATTTGAGGTCACAAAAAAGAAATTTCTTGGTCATATTCTTCTTGAGAAAGGGATATCTATTTACCTTGACCAAGAAGAGGAATTTCACAAATTGCAGATGCCTAGTAGCAAGAAAGAGATGCAATCTTTCTTCAGAAGGGTCATTTTTTTTTCTAAAAATTCATCACTAGATTCGATAAAGTGGTGAAACCCCTAAATGAAATGATGAATAAAGACATGAAGATAGAATGGAATTAGGAAGCCTAGGATTCATTCATCCAAATAAATAATTCCATAGTGGAGGCATTATTGCTTGCAAGCCTCGACTATTCCTTCGCTTCGATACACTATGTTGTCGCAATGTTGACCCATAGAAAGGATAGAGATGAGAGGTCCATTGCCTTCATGAGCTATCCCTTTAATAACACAAAGATTAGATACTCCACTCTGGAGAAACAATCATTTTCCCTAGTTAGGGTAGTGAAAAAATTTAGACTCTGCATATTAAGGAGTAAGGTGCATGTCATTGTACCTAATCAAGTTGTCAAGGCCTTACTTCTTTAGAGTGCAATTTGAGAATGTAGAGGAAAGTGGATGGACATTATCTAAGATTTTAAATTATAAATGAAACCTATGAGTCTTGTTAGAGGGAAATGCCTTTCCCAAGCTATGGTCAAATTAAGTCCGTAGATCGAGTGTCAATAGAATAAAATCAATTCCTTCACTTAGGACCCCTAGTATGTGAACTTGGTATACTTATTTCTCAATAACATGTATCTAGAGGGACTCACTCTCACCAAATCCCATGCTCTCAAACTCAAGAGTTCCCACTTTATGTTGAAAAATAAAAATCTATTTTGATGTAATTTTGAATGCATTTACCTTAGATTCCTAGACTAGGAGCAAGCCATAAGATGGTTGAAGAGTTCCATGGATAATTGGAAACTGGACACTTTTGGAAAGTTGTCTATACTAAAGTATATGATTAGATATAGTGTTGTCATTATGGCAACAAAGTCATATATTAGTTTGGAGATAGTGCACTTAGTGTAAAGATCAGAATTCAATTAAGTGTTGAAGATTGGACAGTATATAGAGTTCTTGCAGCTCAGAGCATCAATGCACGTGTGTACAAATAAATTATGGTATGTGCCCTAGAAGTTAAGTTTGTTAGACTATACTTATGCTTAGTCTATGAGTGCATAAGTTGATATGCAAAGATGCAAAAGTTACAGTCAGTTGAAGTTGCACAGCCAATGTGTGCCAACAAAGAACAAAGCATGGAGCCGACAGTTAGCATTTTGATTTGTGATTGTAATATAATATTGTAAAGGTCATGCGCCTATTGTATTTAGGTTTCTGACATGTTTATATGTGTAATTGTAAGCACGCTTATGCCAATTCATTTGGAAGCATTGTTTGTAATTAGTTATAGGGCCAACCTATTTATGTATTTTGTATGAGCACATAAATATAAGGTGCACCCATTGTATTCGGTATGGAAGTAGTAATAGAATTGTGATAAGTAGAGCAGAGGTATGTGAAGTTAGCATAAGATGTATTAGAGCTTTTCTAGAGGTCAAAGCATTAGCGCACCAAAGGAATTGATCTGACAAGTAGTGTCATAGTGAACAGTTCACCTATAGATATAGTGTGTATCTGAATCAGAAGGTTGTAGCCTTCACCATTTGAGAAATGAGCTCTAGGATAGTGAGTCCACTCCCCTAATAGGGATCATTTTAAAAGACTCCTAATAGGGTCTGACCCTTAACAAGGTCTACTATACTTAAAGCATTGTAAAGCTACTCCTAATAGGGTAAAGGATCTTCTAACAAGGATCACAAAACACTAGTGTAGATTATTAGTGGGTATTAAGTCCCACCGGGGTTTTTACCTATTTGGGTTTTCCCGTAACCATATTGGTGTCATGTGTTGATTTCATGTTTCATGTTTATGTGAATGTTTAATTTAGTTCTTAAGCATTTATGTTTAGCATAAAGATTTAAGTTAAAAGTTAAAATACAGTGAACACTGATTCACCCCCCCCCCCTCTCAGTGTTCCCATTCCTAACAATTGGTAGCAGAGCTCTAGCCCTTAGCAAAGAAGTTTAATCACTTGAGGAGATCATGGACAAAGCAGATATGAAACATCTAAAGAAAAATATTGAAGCCGCTCTTAAAGACTTGGACAATTCAGAAAGAGAGATTGAAGAGCTAAAAGAAAAATATAGTGATGCTCAATTAGTTATCAAAAGACTAAGAAAGGATTTGAAAGGATGCTCTAATAGTGAACTTGAAGAAAAAGTCAAGAAGTTGAGTGAAGAAAATGCATCCTTATTGAGTCAACTTGAAGAATTTGATGACAAACTAATGAACAATCAAGATGTCTACAATGAATAAGTCAAGGAGAACCTTCAACTCAATGAAGAACTAAGGGAAGCTAACTTATAAATCTTGGACCTAAAGAATTTCAAAGAAAGCTTGGAATCTAAATTTAAAAAGAGAAAGGATCATATTGAAAAATTACACACCAGTGTTGATTTGGTAGAATCACAATTGTATGCAAGAAGAATCAAAGGAGACACTAGGTGCATTAGATACAATGAAGCATAAAATCAAATTGATAATATGTGAGCAAGAAAGGATTCACAAAAGAACTCTACAGATACTGAGAAGACTGAAGATCAAACCATAGATAATGGTGGACCACCCAAGAATGAGCACAAGTAAGCTAAACGCACCTATTTTGCTTGTAACAAGCATGGACACATTGCGAGGAACTGTAGAGAGGTAAAACCTTTTAATGGTTACTGTTATTCATGCAATAGATTTGGTCATAGAGCTATGAATTGCAAGACTAGTAAGAAGAATAGGACTCAGCAAGATCAAAGAAATCAAAATCAGACAAATATTAGAAGTTCTCATAATGTTACATGTTAGATATGTAACTATAATGGTCACTCAGCCAAAACATGTAGAATGGTGACTCATGTCAATGCGTAGAGGAATAATAGACCTCCAATCATTTTTCACTCCTGTAACAAGGTTGTAAATATCTCAAGGTTCTGTAGATCAAGGATGCAAGGTCAGGAAAGCCCTAAAAGGACCGAAGAACCAGTTTTAGATCCTAAAGCAGAAATCAAGTTTGTGAAAGCCTCAGAGGATGTGAGCTTGATTTGGTTAGAATGCAAGAAGGACAAAGCTGATGAGAATGTATTAGATGCATCCCTAGAGGATGCACCCTCTACATCTCCATGAATGGCCCTCAAGGTCATAGGGGGAGCTAATTTAGCTCTAGACCCCTACGTGGCTGGTATACTCATCCTCAGAGTATGCACCTTTGGACTTAAGCTTTTGGAGTGTATAGGAACCTTTGTGCAAGAGCACACATGTTGATTGTTAGCAGAGCTCAAGTTTGAAATTTTGAAGTGACAGCCTAGTTTATGTGACATGCATTAATGGTAGATTTTTTCACTTTAAAGTACACATAAGTCATTTGATTGCTCATTGCATTCAAATTTAGAGTGATAGAGAGTAGAAGGAGCCTTGGAAGTTGGTGTGAAGTCTTGGTGATTGATCTATTAGATATTTTCTATAGTTATCAGTGCATTTGATCGGTTGCAGTAACCCTAGCTTGTTGTGCCAATTCAGAAGCCATCAAATTATCTCTAAGTATAGTTGGAAAGTGATTAACAAGTAAGTCATGGCCACTACCATAGTTTTTGATGTTGCTTAAAAGAAGAGATACATATTCAAGAGGCACCCATTCAAATCCACCCTAGATTATTTTGAAGGAGCTTTCTCCTGCACACCTATGGGCGTCATGCATGTGGAAGACATAAGGGCTTACAGCTATTGTAAGAAAGAACCTGTTGGACAAGATAGGTTAAGGGCCCACATGGATACCATGTTGAAATAGGATAAAACATTCATGGATGACTACACCAAATGGAATGATTATCCTATGGTTGAGTATGCTACGGCATATGAATTCTATGAGACATAATGGATAAAGATCTTATTGAGAAGAATCCATAATGATTTATTTTGGATTGGAGATGTTCCAGTTAGAATCACAAATGACTTAATTCATGAGATGATAGGCCTTTCTAGGATAGGCGTCATCCTTCCAGTGGTTAAGGATGTCAGGAAAATGGTAGAACAAGTATGTAAATCAAGGAGTGATAGGTGTAGCATGAATATTGAGCTGATTGAGCAAGCTGACATCAAATTGATGTCAATGATACTGGGTTACAGGTTTCATCACACCAATAGGGTGAATAGTGTGTTTGCGGGCACTATTCTAGCAACTATCAGGCTTGTGAAGGAAGATGGTGACTTCAACTAGTGTGAGATCTTGTGCACACAATTGATAGATAACATCAAGGCCATCAAGCATGACAAAACAAAGATATTCAAGTTTGGGTCCCTAATCTTCTACATGTACCTTCATATTGTTGGGAAGATATCATATTTGTACTTGGACAAGTCCATACCTACCATGCCTTGGATATCCATCAAAGCATCCAAAAAGAGCATACTAAGAGATTACATCACTTTGGAATTGAAGACTTTTAGAGATAAGATGTAGATGAGGTATAAGATTCCAGAAAGCATTGTAGAGAAATATAAGGATACAATATTCTTTATGGTGGAGACTAATACTACATGTATGGAAGTTGTTGAGCCTAGAACTAAGTGGATTCATCGACTTGGGTATGAAGTAGAGGAACAAGTTCTTGAAGCTTATGCACAGGTACTTTTGTCAGCCCCTAAAGATCCTAATGAACCTAGGTGGGGAACCTATGAGGAAAAGACTAGAGAAGTTGACGCAAAACTTAATAGTGCAGCAACTAAAAGAAAGGTTGCAAAGGTCACTTCTAAGATCTTGAGAATTCATGGTGTGTCTCAAGTAGACCTTGATAAAGAAATGGATGAAAAGATTTCCCTAGAATTGAAAGGTGTAGCAGCAAAGGAAGAACAAAAAGATCCTAAGCTGAAGAAGATAAAAACTAAATCAGATGACAATCAAAAGGGTAAAGAAGATAATACTCCTTCTGCGCCCATAGACACTATTGATCTTACCACTCCTTCGGAGTACAAGCCTATATTCAAGAGGAAGAAAGAAGCTAGTTCTAGTCATCCATCCTCGTGAGCACTAAGGAGCAAGAAAAACATTCAAGCACCTCCTAAGGTAGGATTCAGACCTAGTCTTAAAGTATTGAGCACTACAATTGTTGATGAGGGCAGAATTGATCAAGTAGGGAAGTTCTATGAATCTTATAGTGAGATTGACAAATCAAAAATACATAGTATGAGTGTCAAACACATGATCAAGTTCAAGAAGACATTTGAAAACCTCAATTCTAGATAAAGTATGGGATATTTTAGAAAACCTAAAGAGATAAGAAAATGAAGAAGATCTAAGGATCAAAGAAAAAGTATTAGAAGATACTCTGCCAGTATATTATAAAGAAGAAGTGGCACTGATATTAAATTTGGTGAAGCCACACTTAAGGACAAAGATGAGAACTCTTCATATTATGAACAAAGACTATGATCTGATAATGAAGGAAACATAGAAGGCCTTTGAAAAGGTGTTATTGGAACAATAGATAAAACCACCTATTGTGCCCATCACTCATGCACCTAGTAAACAAGATAAAGAAGTAGAGACCTTCAATATACCAGTGACAGGTCCTCATGACTCAGCGCCCATAGAAGAAACTCAAACAGAGGCAGACAAGTCTGCACCCATCTCAAAATCTCACGAAGGCAGCACCATCATCATAGATAATGTGGAGATATCCATGGCATCTACTGATAAGGATTTGGACAAGTTTGAGGAAGCATTTGTTAGTACTGAAGAAGTTAAAATCTTATGCAGCAATACACCTCCCACTCAGCAAGAAGAAGTACTCATAGAAGATCTATATGATAAGAGAGAATAAGAAGAGATAGAAAAGAAAGAAGAAAATACTTCTATTGATATTGCAAAAGTAAAACTAGAAGTGATGGATAGCACTCCCATCACTCCCTCCTCAGCATTATTGTCAAGTTTGACACCTGACACAAGTAGTTTAGACTCCTGGAAAGAAGAAGACCTGATTAAGTTCAGCATCCTAGCTATGGAGAAGGCAAAGGAGAAACAAGTTATGAGGAATCCTCT
This sequence comes from Chamaecyparis obtusa, assembly GCA_027943335.1. Lineage (NCBI taxonomy): Eukaryota > Viridiplantae > Streptophyta > Pinopsida > Cupressales > Cupressaceae > Chamaecyparis > Chamaecyparis obtusa. The sequence goes on from BSBK01001127.1 coordinate 309,022, forward strand.
CCTGATAGAATCAGTGAATATTTTGAACAGTTTTCTGCCAAAGGATAAGAAAGTGTTAAAAATACATTCGGTTGATGATGTGAGTTCAGTCCTATCACATTTCAAAAGTAATTTTTCCAGCCTAGAAGAATCTGCGTCCATAGTAGCAGAAGAGAAGTACTTAAAGAAGAGACTGAATGAGTTGATAAGCAACTTTGCACTAGACTTGAATTCTTTTAAGTCTGGTCAAGCATCCTTGAAAGAGTTTGTTGATGAAGGAAGAAGGATCATGGCAGCATGCATGGCTCATTCATGCTCACTTCAAGAAGATAAAAGAAGTAGAAGCTTTGATTGAGAAGGTAAATAATTTAGTGTCAGACACATCCACTGATGTGAACATGTGTAACAATGTCTACTAAGGACAGATAGATAAGATTGAGAAGGAAGAAAAAGAGATAACAAGGATAAGGTCTAGATAGACTCAGTTGAGGAATGGTCTTGCACCCTCTTTAGACATCCTCAATCAAAATTTAAAGGAGATTGATGCCACCATAGTAACTTATGATCATGGTCCCATTAGTGACTTGGAAAAGATGGAGAAGCTTCAATATGCATTATGCACCCATCTCCAAATAGTTAACTCTCTGATAACCTTTTGGAAGAAGGAGATCCAGAACCTCAAGATTGCATATCCGAATGTTTTCCCTCAGTGAGTATGTGTATATATAGGTTTTTTATGCACCTTTTTCATTAATGTCAAAGTTGGAGTTGTGTATATAATATGGAGTATATATATGTATAGGAGATATAAAGTTATGTATAGAAGATGTATAGAAGACAAAAGTTTTTGTGTAAAGGTACAGTTAGCAACTTCGCCATATTCCTTTGTTGCCATCAATGAAAAAGGGGGAGATTGTTGGCAAGTTGTCTATACTAAAGTATATGACTAGATATAGTGTTTTCATTATGGCAACAAAGTCATATAGCAGTTTGGAGACAACGCACTTAGTGTCAAGATCAGAATTTAGTTAAGTGTTGAAGACTGGACAGTATACAGAGTTCTTGAAGCTCAGAGCATCAACACATGTTTGTACGGATGAATTATGGTATGCGCTCTAGAAGTTAAGTTTCTTAGACTATACTTATGCTTAGCCTATGAGTGCATAAGTAGATATGTGAAGATGTGAAAGTTACAATTAGTTGAAGTTGCACAGCCAGTGTGTGCCAACAGAGAACAGAGCATGGAGCCGATAGTTAGCATTTTGATTTGTGATTGTAATATAATATTGTAAAGTTCATGCACCTATTGTATTTAGGTTGCTGACATGTTTATATGTGCAATTGTAAGCACGCTTAAGCCAATTCATTTGGAAGCATTGTTTGTAATTAGTTATAGGGCTGACCTATTTATGTATTTTCTATGAGCGCATAAATATAAGGTGTGCCCATTGTATTCGGTATGGAAGTAGTAATAGAATTATGATAAGTAGAGAAAAGGTATGTGAAGTTAGCATAAGATTTATTAGAGCTTTTCTAGAGGTCAAACCATCAGTGCACCAAAGGAACTGATCTGACAAGCAGTGTCATAGTGAGCAGTTCACCTGTAGATATAGTGTGTATCTGAATCAGAAGGTTGTAGCCTTCACCATTTGAGCAGTGAGCTCTAGGAAAGTGAGTCCACTCCCCTAATAAGGATCATTGTAAAAGACTCCTAATAGGGTTTTACCCTTAACAAGGTCTACTATACTTAAAGTATTGTAAAGATACTCCTAACAGGGTAAAGGATCTTCTAACAAGGATCACAAAACACTAGTGCAAATTATTAGTGGGTATCAAGTCCCACCGGGGTTTTTACCTATTTAGGTTTCCCTGTAACCATATTGGTGTCATGTGTTGATTTCATGTTTCATGTTTATGTGAATGTTTAATTCAGTTCTTAAGCATTTATGTTTAGCATAAAGATTAAAGTTAAAAGTTAAAATACAATGAACATTGATTCACCCCCCCCCCCCCCACCCCCCCGCTTAGTGTTGCCATTCCTAATAGGCACAACTTTTTTGATGCCACTACACATCATAAAGGATTTATATGACCATGTGAGGTGTTTCCACACTACCCAAACCACTACTTTATGAGAGAAGAACCCTACAATGCCCCTTGAACTAGTTTACAAGGTGAGGCCCTTCACCCAATGGTTCCTACACTTCATCGGTGTGGTCAACCCCAATTCCTATACTAGTCACAAGTACATCCTCATTGCAACAAATTATTATATGAGGTGGATTGAGGCCATCAACACTTGTAAGAAAAACACTTCATATATAGTCATTTTCTTCCTAGAGGACCACATCACCACCAAATTTGAAATTCCCTTTGCCTTAGTGTACAATAATAGTTCACCATTTTCATCCATCTAGATTATGAAATGGGCCTATTAGTACAAGGTTACTCTAAAGTTCTTAAGTATCTACTACCCCTAGGGGAATGAAGCAGCGAAGTCTATTAATAAGAACCTCTTACAAATCATCAAACACCTACTAGAATGGAACCCATGAGACTGGCACCAAAAATTGAAGTATGCCTTTTGGGAAAACTATATTTGACTTAAGGGGGCTCTCAAAACTTCCCCTTATTACCTAGTATATGGTCAAAATCTCATTTTCCCTATGAATTTGTAGATCCCAATCTTGTAGTTTATGCAAGAGTTTGATAATAAAGAGAAATTGATGGAGTTATGCCTCCTCAATCTACTTTGATTAGAAGAATAGAGGGATAACACCCTCGAACACTTTTCTAAGCACCAAGTTTTTGTCAAGCACTAGTTTGACAAAAGAGCCCAATACAAGGCCTTCTATATTTTAGGTGTCATCCTCCTATGGGATAAGGCTTGAGAAAAGAATAATAATTGTCATAAATTCTAAAGGCTCTAGTTAGGACCCTATCAGATCATGGAGATCTATAGTTCTAACACATACTGCATTAGTTCTCTAATCAAAGAACTTGTATCATTGCTCATTAATGGACAGTTCCTAAAGCATTACTTTGAGTAGAGATGTGAATTCCCATGCCTATACTCTATTTAAATTTTGTATTTTATGTATATTTTTTCTTTGTAAATACTTATTATGAGATTTGTGCCTCTTAAACTTATGTTTATTCTCCCCTTTATACAATTGTTTGGCTTTTCTTTGCTTTTCTTTGTTGTCTTGTTTTAGTTTTACTTTATTTTCTCCTTCATTTTGCCCCATAGGAACCAACATGTCTTACATAACTATTGGTAAACCTATACGGAGACTTACTTTATGCATCTTGGAAGTTCAATGTCTGTTGATTGTTTGTGACAACCAATTTTACATTCATCCAAGGTATGTTTAACGTAATGGTTTAAGAGGAAGATGGGACAACATTCAACATGAACAAATCTAATAACTATGTGGTAGAGAGTGATATGAGAAATTATCTACCTGATTTATTCAACAACAAAAAATGCATGAATAGAAATAATCAATGGAAGGAAAAAAATTGACAACACTCAAACTAAGCCCAATAATAAAATCTTATGTGCTACCACCGAACCCCACATCCCCTATACCCCAAAATGATCATAAAAATGATGGATCGGTGAAAGAAGTATTCTCGATGTAAGAAAACTTGTAAATCTTGGTGAAAGGAGTACCGCCTATCTCATCCCATTAAAATAAAGAAAATAAAGTATCAAGAAGGATAAAGGACCTAAGTGTTCCATTTCACAGTGGCCACGATAAGTAAATAAAAGGTGCCTAATGTAAGTGGCACCTCTATGTTTCCTAGAAGTTTTGAATAAGTAAAAAAGGGACCCTACTCAAACCACACATATGACATAATCAATTATGGAGATGTTTCAGACTTTGATTTTGATCTTGATAAAAGTCTTGAATTGTGATATTAAGCAATACCCTGAATGACAATAGCCTTGGTTATCCAAAAATCCTAGTGGATCCTAGAGTTTTAAAATGCACAAGGCATTTTTCCCTGTGAGTTTCCATTTGTATGCATTTCATATCTGTCCCTACATTTTCCCCCAAGAAAAATGTTGGGTCCCCTCCTTTTTATTTTTTTTCCTTCCCTTTTTCTTGTTCTTGTTTTGCATTGTTTTCCTCTAAAGTCTGGGACTCCACCATTCACCCTTCTTTGTCTCAGTTTTTAGTTGGACCTTGGATCCCCAAGTTCCATAATGCCTTTGGGTATTATGGTAACCAAATGTCTAATCCTTGGAGCATGAAGTTTTAATTGTCAAATGAAGTACAAAGGCATTCAATGCCCTTTTCCTAATGAGTTATAAAAAGCTATTCTAAGGCTCATTTTGATCACCAAGTGATTAAAAGCTATTTTGAGAGCCCTTCTAAGACTGAGTCTTCTAGCTTGTAAATTGGTGTGTTTGTGTGAGGATTTGGTTGTGCTTGACATGTTTTTGAAGAATCCCTTAATGATTTATGCAACATTATGTTCAGGTAGGGTTTTCCTTGCATTTTGGTGAGATTTCTAGGGGTTTTCATTCAGCCTTTCATTTTGTTTTGTTTGTTTCCATAGTTTAGCTAAATAGAGTATTTTTTGAGTAAATACCCTGACCCTAAAATTAATTTATGGCTTTTAATTTTGTTGTTTCTAGGGTTTTTTGTACCCTACGTTTCTGGTGTTGAGCGTTTAATACCTCAATTTTACATTTTCGTAGAATTAGGGATTTTTAATTATACCTACCAAACACCTTATTTCATACATTATCAATAGTTAGCAAGATGCATTATGTATGTATGTGATAAATTAGGGCTTTCTAGTGTTTTCCTCAATACCCTACCTTGTTCAGCCTAGTTGTAAGCAACGTGTCAAGAACAACAAGCAGAATTTTTTATTCTGGCATTATTTTTCTAAGTTCTCACAATCCACCAACTAGTTGTTGTCTTGCACCACATGGAGATTTTTTTCTTGGCATACCAATCACTTTCATGACCAAGATTCAAATTCTTAGTGTTAAAACAAACACTTGTTAAGGTTTCATAGATTTTCATTCCCTAAAACCCCATATCCAAAACTAAGCTTAACTTCCAAAAATTCATGATCGTAGAAGTTTCACTTTGGTAAAGGACTTTGGACTTCATGGTCCAAGACTCCTATCTCCAATCTACCATCCAAGATAAAGAGGCATTATATTGAATTACTAACTTGGTATTCTTGACCTCCATTCCCCAAAATTCCTTTAATACAATCACTAACTCTGGACTTCACATCCCATAATTTTATCCTCAATAATCCCTCCTTTTTTAAGGAATCCTACACACAAATTCCTAAACCCTGATCCCTGGATTATATTTACTATTTAATAGGATCATTATATTTTTGCATAAATTGATTAAGTTTCCTTGACTTGCATGGTAATACTATGGATATAATGGAATTATCATCCAAAGTTAACAAAGCTGCGTCTGGGCCAACAGTTGTGGCCCTGTATGGAAAGAAGTCTAAGATAGGGAAGGAATTAGAAAAGACACCCCTCACCATGAGATACATCCACGGAGGGAAGACCAACATTTCTAGGTTAGAGAGCTCTGTGAAGAACATCATAGACATAGATTTAGGGGATTTTGATCTACAAGTGATAAAGACCTTAGTTAAGACTTATCTCTAAGAAGATAACTATTACACTTGGCTCATGAAGTCCAGACTACTACAAGTTGCTTCTTTCCCATAGTAGATCCCATGCCCAGAGTTTGTCACCACTCTAGCTAGTTATTATGTAGAGTTTAATAGGAAGTGCACATTGCTAGACAACATATATGTTTCCACTCTTGATGAATATTCCATCCATGTAATCCTCTACATCCTCGATCGAGAAAATCTAGTGGCCTGGGATGAGGCATTAGCAATAGCCAAATACCAAAGGGCAATGATAGACAATAAAAGATAGATAAACACCCATTGTCTCACCACTTTTTGGAAGGATGGAGTAAAAATGTCAAACACTATACCATGGTCCTTTCACCTATCCAAGGGATGATTACAATGTTGAGCCAAATTTTTGGGAAACTAAATGTGAAGGATTATGCCCCTTGCATGTATTATTTCATAGACACCATCTTTAGTGGCAAGGCCATTTTTTACTTGGGCTAAATAATTTCCAATAACATGAATAATAGTTTTGAGGATTCTATGATTCAAAACAATTTTATATGACTTCCTATGTAGTATGGATAGCTGTGAGGCTTAAGGGCATTGACGAGATAGAGAAATTCAGACGTCAGGAAGACAAGCCAGAGGATGATCTCTTGTAGGATCAATACCCACAACTACAACTAGAAAGGTGTGCTAGCACTTTTTTCCATATCAATGACACATTTTTTATATAACTCTATAATAAGGTTGCTAGGGGATGTAGGATACTACCTATCTCGGTAGGCGATGACCCTGGTAGAACCATGGGGGTGCTGGTTTTTGCAATTCTGCACCCACACATATATAAGAGTGTATGGATTTTTTGTGAATCCCTACCTCCTCCCCTAACATTTCAATGGTATAATAGTTTTTCTCAATATTTGTAGGAAAATTTTGGTGATGTAGGGGCTAATGATAATGAAACATAAGATAAGGGTCAAATTTTTCTTTACCTATGGAGATTTCACATGCTCCCTCACTACTGTCAAGGAGGCTAACTATGAGCTGACCAGTCTTAATATGGAGAAATTTGATTTGGAGAAGCAAAACTATGATCCCCAAGGATAGATCAAGAAATCACTCCAAAATAAATACAAAGTCCACACACCTCACCTTGAGGATTTTTGGGCCAATTGTCAAGATGAAAATCTACATTAATGCCAACACCACTAGATCACAGCTAGGAAGATGACAAATTATAACCTCCATAGGTTTCCAAGGGACTTCCAAGATAAATAACACATTAGAGACCCCACATTTGATGTGGAGAATATAACTGATCAATGTCTCCCAAAGATAAAATGGGATGAGTCTGTAGATTTTGACATCAGAGCTATTAGCCAAAAAATAATTGACCAAAGTAATACAATTTTTGACAACCTCCTCCCCAAAGGGATCCAAGGACATAAGAAAAAGGCTAAAGTTACCAAACCCTCTCATCAATATGAAAGGTGAGATAAGAATAAATGGGGTACCTCATTAGATAAGTTGGACCCCCTGAAAGATATCCCAAAAGAGGTCATTTTTGAGAAGTTGGGCAAGAAGATTGATCAGTTGTAGAAGATTTCTTCCACTATGGAGCAAGGAGTCACCTTTAGACTAGTTGCAGAACCTCTCACGGTCATGAATCCTTCCCAAGCAACAACATGCTCAATTATTCCCAACCTTAACATCTATCTAATAAAATTAGATGCAAAGGAGGATGTTCCTTTATAGCATACCCAAGGGAAGAAGTGGAAAAATAATAAGGTAGATGATATTTACTTAGACCTTGTAGGCAAGGCCAATTTTGAGGATGCACAAGTTCCTGAGATAGAAGTACATACCACATAATTTGTGCTTGAATAGCTCCAAGAAATCATGGACCTGAATAATTTTTCCCTTGAGATTATTAATAAAAATCTAAATGAAATGTTGACTCTCGAGGATTAGGACCTTCTCTTCAGGAAGTAGACAAAGCTAAAAGGAAACAGAAAGGGGAAGAGGAAAGAATCTGAAAAGAACAGGAGACGAAGGTGGAGGAAGAAAAATATATGTAGAAGAAGAGAGAAATCACATTAGTGAAGAGGCTAAGAAGAAACAAGAAGCTGACAAATGTGCCTACCAAGAAGAAGCTAGACTGAAGGTGAAAGAAGAGGCCTCCAAACATAAGGAGGCCAAAGAAGAAAAGTGGTTCCTCAATGAGGAACAAATCAAGGCAACTAAGAAAGCAATTAAAATACAAGAACATGAAGACACTCATCACAAATCCATTGAATCCATGGGGAGGAGAAAATAAGAGGAAGATGCTTGTAAGAAAGAAGAAGAAGAAAAGAAATGGGTAGAGGAGCAAGAAAAGACACAAGGGGAAATTGGGCCTTTGGGAGAAACTATACCCCCACCATCCAACACTTCTTATAACAATCCTCCACCAAATCCTCCATAAAACCTACAACCAAATCCATAGTAGGAACCACAGGAGAACCCTTAGAAGGATTCTCAACATGATCCACCATAGGAGGAAGCAATGAACCCTAGGAATGCTCCCCCCAAAGAGAACCAAGAGACACAAGGGTAGCAAGACAACAATATGTCCAACCCTTAGTACATCATGGATGTAGAATTTAATGTCCCACCTCTACCAAAATGGTTGAGAGTGAGTTAAAAGAGGAAACAACTAGAAGATAAAATTATCATGCCTTTGATACAAGAAATCATGATCGAGCTCACGAACCTTCTACAGAAGAAATCCAAGAAGGCTCATTATATTTTTTATACTAAGAGGAATGACAAATGAGAGATAGTGGTAGAAATTTTTGTGTTACCCATGGATAAAGATGAATCTTAGGTCACTCCTAGAGACTACTAGATGCACGAGGTTAACCTTACAAAGATAAATAAATAGAGTTATCTTGGGAACCTTAATCAAGCCATCAAATTGGTGAATGAGAGGATGGTGAAAGAGTAGAAGAAGAAGAAAAAGGCTCAGGCCTTTTTGGCCAAGTTGAAAGGAAAAATGTGGGAGTTTTCCACTCCCATTTTATCATAGATACCTAAAGTGTATTCCTTGAAAGAAATTCTATAGGATGAGATGAACTATTTAAGGATGATGAAGAAGAAAGCAATATCTATAGATGATTGGATCTCCAAGAAAGTAGGGATAGTCCAAGGCTTTCTTACCAAGTCTATTTCAGAGTATTTGAAAGCAATAAAGGAACATTATGATGTCAAAATAGCACTTGGTGCCTAGGAGGTTGAGATCTCTTGGCTCACCAAACAGAGGAACATAATGAAATAAATCATTGATCTAGGTGAAGAGAAGTTGAATGACATTGACATCGTTGATGAGAGTTCAAAGTTCCTAGGACTCATTTACTGCAAGCTTGGTCTCAAGCTTGATCTCCTTAATATGGCATGCAAGTCATTAACACAATCCCTTGTAGCAATACAAAGGCCTGTCGCAAAGTATGACAATTTTTTCAAGGATGCCATGGGATTATATCTTGAAAATATAAATAGGTTCACACCCCTATATTCTTTGTTGAATGGTTCGACAAGAAAACCAAGAAGAAGTGTGACACCTTCTAAGTATTTTACAAAAGGATAATGGGCAAGTGCACTGAACTCATAATAGATACACATGAGGCCCAAAAGACTAGAGCCTAGATTCACAAACAATCAAATGAGGCTCGAGAGAAACTCACAGAGGTCAAAGTTTGACTTTGATGCATGAAGGAGTTTGACAAAGGTTAAAAAAGTACAAGGAGGGACTAACTTTGGGGTAGTAGACTTTCATTTCCCCTCATCCTCTATTCTTTCATTCATTGAAGTTCATAGGATCTTGGAGCCCTAGATCTCAAAGAGTGTATAACTAAAAACAATTCTTTATTCTTTATTTATTCATTCATGTGGAGTTATGTGTTGATGGTTACTTCTCTAGAGCTGGCTGAACATGGCCTAGATAGTGACAGCTATAGTGCAGTGTCTAAGAACAACAAGTACCTTCTAATAGTGAAGTGACAAAGGATATGTGTCTTTTGCAAAAGCCATTTCCCTTTAACCAAGAATGTCAATCTTTCATTTAATGATAGAGTACAGATGACAAAGATCTAGACAGAGTGTCAGCCTAGCATTTATGAGGCAAAATGATTTAAACCACATACACCTAACAATCAGTGACTTGTATGCAATTAGAATTCCTCCTCATAAATTGGAGTCCCAGACTCCCTTTTTATTCCCTTCTTTTCTACTTCTTTCCTTCCCTTTTGAATTTTTAAATGATGGTACATTATGTGAATACTTGTACATGCATGCAAATATTATAAAATAATGTGAATATTATAAAGTATTGTGAATAGGTAAATGGTAATTGTATATTTCCTATAAATATGCAATTTTTTACCATTTTGAGGGTCTGCAAAATTGATGATTTTGGAGGCCACAACAATAGAGTTATATATTTTATCATATCACTCTCTACTTTGTAGTTAGGATTTAGTTTCATTCTACCTTGGAGATTTGTAAGCCCAAAGAGGTGATTTCAAGATTTTACTACTGATAATGAAATGAAGAACTCATGAATTGTCTACTACTTTGAGCCTTCATCTTGATTATTGGTAAAATTATATCATTTATATGTTGTTCTTTCCTTTAGCCAAGAGTTTTAGTTACTTGTGTGTGATGGAAGTTGTGTTTGATAGAAATGAATATCTCTAATTTTGTTTATGTTGATTGTTGATCATGTATGTTTAATTAGTTTACCATTGTCTTGAGTAAATTTGATGGTATTTCTATAAAGTGATTATAGGTAGATTTGTTTCCCTAACTTTATCATATCTTTTTTAGTTTATTTTTAAGCTCATCCTAATGTTTTTTTGTAGGATACCTTATGCATGTTGAAACCTTCCTAAATTTAGAAGACCCCTTGAAAAAATAAATGTGTGTCTAACTAAGCTTGTCCAATACTATCGTGGCCCGATAACCAGGTGCTTGGAAGGAAGGGTAACTCTTTCCTGGGTCCAGCTTTTAGGTAGAGTTGGTTGATGCCCATATGCACTTGGTGATATCTCATCCACTATTATGCAACCTTGCACAAGATTCATGTCAAAAATACTCCCATTAAACTAGGGGCTAAATGCACCATCCTAAAATGTTAGCACCCATAATTGGAAGCTTTACTATTCCTCATTTTGGTGATTTCAAGATATGATGTTTTTTATGCTTGATCTTGGCAACCTGATTCCTCTTTTTTGACTTATTTTCAACCATCTTGTCACCTAGTTTGAATTTGTATTAATTTTCCAAGATATATAATGTTTCAAACATTTTGCACCCAGGCACAAAGCATTTTTAGTCATTCTAGACCTAGACTTTTTGGCCCAAATTTGGCCTGGAGCCCTATGTCAAGGTGTTACTAGGAAAATAGATCTTGTGGTTGTCCTGGATTATTTTTGAATCCTTAAATAATGGATAAAGTATATAAATTTGTATCTCTCCTTATTTTTCATATGATTACTATACTTAATCTATCAAGTGCAATCAAAAGATCAAGAGCAATTGATTAACTGGATTCAAGATTTGAAGACAAGCATTTGAGATCTAATTTCTCCAATTTATTAAATTCAATTCCAATTCAATCTTATCCATTTAAGTGGATTTTTTTCACATTATATTTGAGTAGAGGAATTATCAATCAAGCAATAAGATGCTCCCTTCCATCTACATTCATCTCTTATCCATTGCAAGTGCTTATCAAGCATATCTACATTAAAGATCTAGGAGTGGTGTTCATAGATCCATGTATTTGTGAGGGCATCCTTGATTCCTATTCCATATTTCAAGGTCAACTCATTTATTCCAAATAAATCAAAACATCTTCATTGGTATGAGTGATTCCTACATTCCAACATGAGTGTTTAAGCAACGTAAAACAAATATTTACCTTTTTTACATACTTTCCTTTATGCAATTTCTTTTCTTTTTCAAGGTTGATTCCTAAGTGGGGGTTTGACCTAGGAAAACCCCTTTTACCCAACCTTTTTCAAATTTCTCTATGTACAAAAACATGTTACAAATTTTTTGGAACTTTTCTAAGAATATCAGGAACAATTAGAGCATTCCTGCAAGTTTAAGGTAGAAATCCAAGGTACAAAATGTTGGCATGTGATGTTTTGGAGCACTTGGAATCACTTGAGGGTTGTCATTTATGGAAACACTTATTTTTGGAGTGATCACATGATAAGAATATTTCCACTGGAGTCATAGTCATGAAAATGACTAAGCCCAGAATCAGGATAACAGGGTACAGTGCCACAGTTTTGGTCAGCGATGAAGATATATGAGGTATTATGGCTTGCAAAGTTGACTGGAGGTATTTTGGGATGTATACATGCTTCAGTTAAAAGAATGTTATTTTTGGCTACCATATTTGTGAGATACAGTATTTGAAAGGTATGCGAAGACAGTAAAACAGTGTAACAGGGTGCATAAACAGTTGTGAAGATTAAGGAAAGAACAGTGGATATGATAACATGCTAAGACAAGTGAATAAATTATATTGCTGAATCTTTGGTAATGTAAGATCGTCGACTCCATAAATATAATTTGCATGAGTTATTGTTATGTTTTGTATGGTAATTGTGAAGCTGACTGGAAGGCTGATTTTGTATAAGTACAGATTGCTTTTGTGAAAGTGTGGCATGGTTATGATTATGATGATGGAGTAAGTTTGTGAATATAAGAGCAAAGATTAGATGCAAGATCAGTAAGAGGCCAAGCTATAACTGGAACTATCTAAGAAAGATAAGTGTTTGTATTGTTTCCTTTTTTAGAACTCTTTTGAGATAAATATTGATTGTAAGAGTAGTGTGCTCACCACCTTTAACTAGGTGTTTTGTATACCCCTAACAGGGTTTTGTATTCCTCTAACAAGGAAGTGTATCATGTAACAATCAGCTCCTAACAAGGCTAGATCTCCTAACAGGGATATTATATTTTAGTGCATGTTTGTGGGTACCATCCCCACTGGGGTTTTCCCTTTGGCCAGGTTTTTATCAAGAACAAATCATGGTGTAATGAGTAATGTGTTATGCTTATATGTTCTTTTCATTTTTGCATTACTTTGGATTGTTTATAATTGTTTAAAGTTGAAAGGTTCAAAGTTCTATAATACTGACTCACTCCCCCTCTCAGTATTACCTAATCCTAACAATTGGTATCAGAGCTATTGGCCCTAAGAAAGAAAGCCTAAAAACTTAAGGGAGATTAGAATGGATTCAAAAGACATGCAAGAGAACTTTGAGGATGCACTTGAAGATCTAGATAAGATGAAAGTTGAGAATGGTGAACTAAAATTTAAATTAAGAAGAGCAGAAGGTTTCATGAGGAAACTAAAAGAACAGCTTGAGATTGCAAAGAGTCAGATGCAAGACCTTATGGAGAAGATCAAAGAAGGTTCTGAAAATGACACATTAGACAAAATAAAGAAGCTAGAGAAAGAAAAAGAACAAATCAATCTTTTGATGATTAAATAAATTCAGCATGAAAAGGATGAAAAAAACAAAGTTGAAGAATCACTAAAAGAGTCTAACAAGCAGATAAGTGAAATGAAGACTGAACTTGACCAATACAAATATAAATATCAGGAATTGGAAAAATATAATCAAATTATTAAAGGTGAACTCGCTCAAGCCACATTACATATTGAGAAGCTACACATGAGCAGTGACAAGATTGATGAACAAAGAGCAAGACAAAAGCTTAAAGGAGATATGTCTGGACTTGAATTCAATGAAGAAAAAAGTTCAAAAACCCAAGAAGAATCAAATGAGCCAAAGACTAAAGGAAGGTCTACTCCTGAGGAGAGACCTACTCATGAAGAACCCAGAGAATAGTTCAGACCCTTCAGAGGTAGATGTTTTGGATGCAAAAAAATTGGTCACATGAAAAGAGATTGTAGAAGTAAAGGTAACTCTAAGCCCTTTTCCAGCTACTATTTTAATTGCTATGAATATGGACACAAGAAGGAAGATTACAAAAAACCTGATCAGTCCAAGTACAAGCAAGACTATATCAGAGAAGAAACAGTAGCTAAGATCACATGTCAAAAATGTAATAACTTTGGGTATACAGCAAGGTATTGTAAATTATAGACTAATCAAGATAGAAGGAGACCACCTACTTGTTACAAATGTAACAATATAGGTCACATTGTGAAGTTTTGTAGATATAATGGAGAAGACAACAGAAGAGGACCAAGAAGACCTAGTGAACCAAGAGGACCACCTCCTGTGGTTATAATGAAGAATGTCAGTGATAGTGGTAAGAGTTTTGATGAGTACATAGATGATTTTGGGACTCATTTCAAGAAATCAGAGAGCAAGGAGGATGACTAGATATGGAAGGTGAAAGTTTTAAACAAAACAGTGGTTTAGGGAGAGAAAGTAGATGATACTGTGTCTTTGCATAAACCTAAATGGCCGCATGGCCTTATGGAGTGCATTGGATGCAGTAAAAAAAATTATCCAGCCCCTGTATATGTGGAGTAAGCTCATGTGAGCTTAGTAATGATGTTTACAGACGTTGTGGAGTCTGTGGATGAGAGTGCAGTACTTGGAGATTCATCTTATGTGTTTGCAAGTTTTTTATTGACTAGACAACATGCGAAGTTGAGCTACCTATATTTATTACACACACTCAACTTGTGATGGATCAAAGGACTTAAAGGATCTCAAATCTACACCATTTGTTGATCAGCACTTAAGAAGAATAAAATAGAGAAGGTTATCAGTCATCTGGCAGAGTGGTTACGTGATCACATGAAGCAAAGCATTGAATTTAGGTGTGTTAAGGTATTTAGACCTAATCTCTTTGAGAAGTCATGGATGCACCAATAGTTTATGATGTTGTAGACAGGCCTAGGTATAAGTTCAAGAGGCGTCCATACAAATCCTGTGAGGATGATCTAGAGGGAGCATTTTCACAAACCCCCATAGGCATGTTGCACATAGAAGACATTAGGGCTTACATACACTGTAAATATGAAATCATTGGTGAGGTTAACATCTTCAGTGAACTAAATAGTATGATTAAAGCTGATGGATCTATGGTAGAAGAATTTAAGCACCTAAAGGATTAGCCAATCCTTAAGTTAACCTAGCTCATAGAATTCATGGAAGTTGAATGGTTTAAGATCATTCTTAGAAGATTTCATGACCAGTTTTTGTGGATAGGTGAACAACCTGTTAAGATATGTGCACAAATAATACATGAGATCACAAGCCTTGATAATGAAGGAGCCCTACCTATACAAGAAAAAAACCTAAGAAATCTAGTTGAAACCCTAATGCATTCAAAGTGGGACAAGAGGGCAATGACAGTAAATGATATTTATTTGCAAGATGTCAAATTGGTAGAAATGTTGCTAGGCTACAAGTTGTTTTATAGTAGCAGACCTAATTTTGTATCTGCTGGAGTCATCGTGATAGCATACATAATGGTAAAAGAGAACAAGAAGTATAATATTTGCAAAATTATAGCTCAACAATTTATTGAGAATGTGAATGCCATAAAGAAGGATAAATCCAAGGCATTTAGGTTTGGTTCATTGTTGATTCACATGTACATTCATATTATTCACAACTTTCCTGGCATGCATCCCAGAGCATGGAAAGTTAATGAACCCACTAGACTTCAAATATCAGAATACTATAGAAGATAGAAGAAAGAGTGGGTAGATGGAGAGTTGTTTGGCACGATAAAGATACTGCAAAGGTGGATGAAAGAGAGGTACAAAATCCCTAAGAATTTAGTAGAAAAGTATGAGGACACTATCTATTTCATGGTTGAAACTGATTGTGTCTGCTTTGAGGCATTTGAGCCCAAAACTAAGTGGTGCTATCCTATGAGATATGAGGTAAGTGTTGAAGTGCTAACTATGCAAGTGGAGCATGTACTGGTAGTAGAAAAGGACCCTACCCAAGAAAGATGGGGAACATATAGGGAAAAGTATGAGAAAGATAGAGAAGAGCAAGAAAAGGTAACAAGAAAAAGGAAAGTCAGCAAGATTGTTGAAGACATCACTATGATGGTGGGTATCACAAGGGCGTAGTTAATAGATATCAAAAATAAGATGGAGGCATCTTCTAGCATTTCCACTGATGCATCTATTCCTTTAGAGACAGAAAAGATAGTAGCTCCTAGTGTTGATATTGTTGATTTGTCAACCTCTCAAAAGGAAGAAACACAAGATGTGATTCCTACAGTTATTCCCAGAAGATCCACAAGAACAAGCAAGCAAGACAGTCCCAAGGAAAAAGAGACAAAGGTGAAGAGGAAGAAGAAGGAAGAAAAGGAAGATGAGAAATAGGAAGAGAAAATAGTCCAAAAGAATCCACAAACCTTGTGGAAACCGGATCTTAAATCACTACAGAAAAGAGTTATCAAAGATGGAAATCTGTTATCAGTGAACAGATACTATGAAAGATATAACCCTGAGGACCAAGTAGTCATTGAGGACACTATCATTGAGCATCTGCTAGTTTTTAAGAAGAATTTGTTGGAGGTTGAAGGAAACATTCCTGAAGACCTATATAGTAAACTAGAAATCAGGAAATAATTAGCACATTTGGAGGATGAGAACATAAGAAATAAAATAATTGATGACATGTCGGTTGTGTCAATTTAGGAAAGAGAAAGAATCATAAATGCACTAAAACCCCTACTGCGGATAAAGGCCAGATTAGTCAAGATTATGGCTAGGAAGTATGATGAGGTGATTGAGACATCCAAAAGGCATTAGACCAAATTCTAATGCATGACATGCCTAAGAAGGTTTCTAAGCCTATATTTTTGGGTTTAGGAGAGAGTTCCAAGGTAGTAAATGAAAGTGCTCAAGTTAGCATGCAAAAATATTTCTTTGTCACTGGTGTGCCTGTTAGCCTTGACACTTTGCAGGATGTAAATGATCCATTTTTGGACAATGTGGATAGTGCTATGGAGGTTGAAGATCAAGAGTAGATAGAGGAAGGGAAATCAGAAGACAAACAAGAAGAAAAAGAACAAGGGAAGGAAATAAAGTAGGAGGAAAAGGAAGAAGAATAGGTAACATCAGAAAAAGTTGTTGAAGTTAGTATGGACACATCTTTATTGTTGGCAAGTATGGCCAAGCTAGTCATCTCTGATGTGGATAGCACAGATGAAGATGAGCTAATGAGACTATCATTTTTGGCCTTCACCAAAGCTAAGGAGAGATTAGTTAAGAAAGGAGACAAAAGAGAAAATTTAATGGTCAGGGTTGTAGAAATAGTGAACAAGCTACTCCCCTCACCAATTATCTTCAAATACAAAGATGAAGCTGAGAATCTTGGTATGGTATTGGATAGCTTCGACAGTCATTTTGACTCATTGCTAAAAATAATAGAAGAAAAGGATGAAAGTAACTTCTTGGAGAAGAAGTTGAGCAAAGTTTGTAAGTTCATCTCATGGGATTAAACATTCTTAAGGCTACCACTCTTAAGGCAAAGAGTTGTGTAGCACAAGGCAGGAAAATTTACAGCTATTGCATCAACCCCTGCAGACATTTAAGGAACATTGAGGAGATCATAGCCAAAGACAGGGCTAACCTTGATAGTCTAATGGACAGTTGTGAATCATCTTCACAAACTATGGGAGAAATAGATAAGTAATCATCCAAACTATTGGACAAGATAGGAGTACTAGAAATGGAGAAAGGGAGAGTTACATATAGATTTGGCTTATTGAGAAGCCTGTTGACTCCTAAGCTCACAATGTTGGAGACTCATCTCTCAGAGATGATAAAAGTTGAAGGCTCAATGTATGTACCTACTCTTACTAAGCTTAAAGAAGTAGAGATAGTGTCATATGCATTGAATGGATTAATCCATGTCAGTGAACTATTGATAAGTTCATGGATTGAAGAAGTTAAGACCTTGGAAAACTCTTTCCAAGATGTCTTAAATCTAGTGAGTAAGAATTGAATCATTTGTGCTTAAGTTTTACATTTTTGTATATACCTTTGCCATTGATGACAAAGGGAAAGGAAGAAAGAGGGAAAATGAGGAAGAGAAAGAAATATGTATAGTTATATGTAGATAAGAAAATAAAAGAAAAATAGAAAAGAGAAAAAGAAAAGAAGGGGAGTTGCTTTGTGACACTTAGTCAATTTTCTAAGTGTTGCTATCAATGCCAAAGGGAGAGATTGTTGGCATGTGATGTTTTGGAGCACTATGAATCACTTGATAGTTGTCATTTATGGCAACACTTATGTTTAGAGTGATCGCATGATAAGAAGATTGCCACTAGAGTCACAGTCATGAAAATGACTAAGTCCAGAATCAGGATAACAGGGTACAGTGCCATAGTTTTGGTCAGTGATGAAGATATATGAGGTATTAATGCTTTCAAAGTTAATTGGAGGTATTTTGGGATGTATACATGCTTTAGTTAAAAGTGCATGAGTTTTGGTTACCAGATTTGTGAGATACAGTGTTTGGAAGGTATGCGAAGATAGTAAAATAGTGTAACAGGGTACATAAACAATTGCAAAGATTAAGGAAAGTACAGTGGATATGATAATGTGCTAAGACAAGTGAATAAAGTATATTTCTAACTCTTTAGTAATGTAAGAGCTCTAACTCCATAAATATCATTTGCATGAGTTATTGTTATGCTTTGTATGGTAATTGTGAAGCTGACTAGAAGGCTGATTTTGTATAAGTACAGATTGCTTTTTTGAAAGCGAGGCATGGTTATGATTATGATGATGGAGTAAGTTTGTGAATATAAGAGTAGATATCAAATGTGAGATCAGTAAGAGGCTGAGCTATAACTAGCACTATCTAAGCAAGATAAGTGCGTGTATTTTTCCCTTTTTGAGAACTCTTTTGAGACAAATATTGATTGTAAGAGTAGTGTGCTCACCACCTTTAACTAGGTGTTTTGTATACCCCTAACAGGGTTTTTTATTCCTCTAACAAGGAAGTGTACTATGTAACAATCAGCTCCTAATAGGGCTAGATCTCCTAACAAGGATATTATATTTTAGTGCATATTTGTGGGTACCATCCCCACTGGGTTTTCCCTTTGGCCAAAGTTTCCTCGAGAAAAAATCATGGTGTAATGAGTAATGTGTCATGTTTATATGTTCTTTTCATTTTTTCATTACTTTGGATTGTTTATAATTGTTTAAAGTTGAAAGGATTAAAGTTCTGTAATGCTGATTCACCCCCCCTCTCAGTATTACCTAATCCTAACACAAAACATTTTACTCACTTTGTACCTAGGTACAGAATGTATCAGCCACTCTATACCTAGTTACAAAACATCTCAACCATCCTATACCCTCTATATCTAGCTCAAAATTAATCGGTAGACATATTACAACTTCAAGATCTTAGAACAACAGTTACAAGTATTTTTAGGATTTTGGTTGTCTAATATTTAGATCTGAAGTAACATATCTCCTATTTCATTTCTAGGTGCATATAAATCTTCTCTAATCTACATTTCCTATCGCATACTCATTTCTCATTTTAATATTGCATATTTAGTGAAACATCATTGACCCATTTATCGCTTGGGATCTTCCTTTCCTAGTGGGACATCTTTTTTCTGAATGTGCAACTTTGAAATGGACAAGTGATTTACCTCTTTGAATTTCTTCCTTTTTCCTATTGTAAAACTTATTACCACTTGGATTTCTCTCTTGGTGGTGATTATCTCTTTTTCCAACTAATATAAATCCTTTAAATAAGAAAAAATGAGCTTCACTAACACTTTTCTCTTGAACCCAATACCACGAGGCCAAAGGGAGAGGATAATGTGTATTAGGAGTGGGACCATTCTACACAAGTTCAAATGCACAAAAAAAATAAGCCATGAGGTTCTTTTTATGCCCAGATAAATATTATTATTTTAAACACGCACATGAAAGCATGAAAAAATTATTTTAGGCTAAAATATATATTCATTTTAACCCCATTAAGAGGGCCTAGTTAGTTTGTTTGAATTTTTTTACCCCTATACAAAATATTCAAATGGGGCCTTAGAGAAATGAAAGATGCACATGATGATCTACAATTAATTGAATATCTAGATGAGCTGAAGGAACATTGATTAGAGTGATGAACTACAACTAATATGAGTAAACTGTATAACTTGAAGATTTGTGATTCTAGATCACTAAGTTGTTGATTAGATATGTAAGATGATTAAATTAGTAATATGTTGTCATTGATGTCAACTATTTTTTACAATACTTATCTTGTAAGTTACTATACCCAAATATCTATAGAAAGAAGAAGAAAAGAGATGAAGAACAGAAATATCTACATGAGGAAGATGGATATGATAGATAAGGATAAGGAACAAATTGGGTAACTTATGGATGAGTCTATGACCTTATGTTATTGACTTGATTATATTGCATTCATCTATGTTTAAGGATAGAGCAAAATGCACAAAGCAGTGTGGTCGGTTAAAGAAGCATTTCAGTATACACCGATGCAGTGTAGTGTATACCTAGCATAGTATAAATCAAGCTTGTGTTCACCGACACATTTCTTTGTTAACCGAGCAGAAGAAAAGAACTAAATGAATAGTTTAGCTTATGGAAGTTGATGAGATGGAAAGTGTTATGATTATGAAGTTGAAGATAATGTTTGTTACGAAGATCGACGACTAACATAATTCAAAGAAGATCTAAGGGATTGAAACAAAATGTGTTACTGACACATCAGCTGGGGAAGGTTTAAGTGGCAAAATCAACAAAGGAGATTAAGCGGAAAAATCTAATGGATGGAATTAAAATGGTTTACTTGTCTATTTAAGAGACTAGGATTCCATGATGAAATCATGCCAAAAGAAGGAGATTACAAAGATATCGTGTGAACAAGCTTCATGCATGCCTGATCAGACTGGTTAAGGAGAACCAAACTACAGAGATTACCGAGCGTTAGAAAGCTATAACTGAGCAATAATAATTTACTGAATATTGATTGAAATAGAATTGATATATTGGTCAGAGGATTTGAATGAGCTTAACATAGATCTAATAATCTGAAATTGAAGTTGTGTTGTAATCAAATCAACTATTGTTACATTTTAACCATTGTAAATAGATAAATCTCTTTACAAAGTGGACTAGAAAGTCTTGTAATGTCATTCATAGAGTGCAAATTTCTTATCCTGTCAACCCCATAGTGAATGTTGGCTGGAGGATAACATTTGGTCTAAAATCCTCTAACAAGGTCACACCTCATAGTGTGTTTGGAACCTTTAACAAGGTTAGGTCTTCACTGACCTCACTTTAGAAGAGTGAACAATTTTTGGGTTGTCGGTCCCAAGTATTTTTTCCCTTTACAGGGTTTCCACATTAAATCTCTTGTGTTGTGTTGATTGTAATAAGTGTTTGTTATCATACTTTACATGTTGCATATTGGATTTGATTGGTAATCACTATATGTTATTAACTAGTAATCGGTAAAAGCACAGACAGAATACTATTTTATGTTACTGAGTTGCAGAAGTTTTAGTAAATTGTTTTGGTTATACATTTTGTGAATTGGGACTATGGATAATTGATTCCCCCCCTCTCAATTATTCTAACAATTGGTATCAGAGCATTGGTTGATTGGAATAGAGTTTTAAGGACTTCAGCACAAAGATCTCAAAATGTATAAGAGGGAAGTGCCAAAGCTAAACAAGGATAACTTCACAGTATGGCGAAGCCGAATGAAGCTGCATGTATCTAGAATTGGGAATTCTTCCCTCACACTAATGGAGAATGGCTACATTGCACCGCCCACTAGTCCCTTGACCCTTGATCAACCAAGAGACAGGCATGAACATAATGTTACTATGATGGAAATTGCTGCTGCCTATACATATGCCAAATTTGAAGATATTAAAAATTTCACTACTGCTAAAGGTATGTGGGATAAACTTGCTCAAGTTTATAGTGGTGATGTGAATGTCAAAAGAGCTAGAGCTAAAAGCTTAAGGGGAAGATTTGATGATATGAAGATGAAGGAAGGAGAAAATATTATGTAGTACACAAATAGACTAAAAGAGGTAGTACATGCTATTAGAGCATCTGATGGTGTTATTGACGAAGAGACAGTGGTAAGAAAAGTTCTCAGAACCTTATTTCTAGTTTATGCAATCAAAATATCTGCAATTCATGAAACTAGGTCTGCATCTAGTAACAACCTTACTCTTGATAATCTGATTGGTAAGCTTACAACCTTTGAACTGAATAACTTTGATAATAGTGTTGTACCATCTGTTGAATCTACTTTTATGTCTTCTCTGAAGATTGGTAAGTCTAGTAGCAGAAATAAGAATGATGATAGTGATAGCAATACTGATGATGAGCTTGATGAACTTGAAGCTCTTATGGCTAGAAGGTTACCTAAAGGTAAAGGAAGATATAGAGGTAAATTAACTTTAGCATGCTTTAATTGTAAAGAGGTTGCTCATATTGCTGCTAGATGTCCACATAGGAAAGATGACGACGGAAACATAGACTGATTTGGTGAAGGAAGCTATGGGAGAAGAGGCAACGGAAGTTACCGACACTACAATAGAGAAAATTGAGACAATAATGATAAAGGCAAGAAGGTGTGCTACATTGTAGAAGAAGATGTCATTGATACTAACACTGATGAAGATGTGGAGGTAGTATTTGTTGCAATGAAGGATGACTCAGAGGAATGCACTCGAGAGGTAATTTGTTTTATCTTGATAATGATCAGTCTTCTTGTTTAATGATGAAAGATGAAGATGCATGGTTGTGGCATAAAAGGTTATGTCATGTGAATTTTGATAACATGATTAAGATCTAGTAAAAAGAAAAAGGTTGGAGGTCTGCCTAACTTATCTAAGCCTGATCATGTTATGTATCATGAATGACAGAAAGGTAAAATGGCAAAATCTAGTTTCAAAAGAAAAGATTATTCAACAAAGAAATTACTTGAGTTAGTGCATACCAACTTATGTGGTCCTATGAGAACTCAAAGTTACTATGGAGACAGATATTTTATTCTTTTTGTTGATGATTATACTAGATTAATGACAGTCATGTTCTTGAAAGAAAAATTAGAGGCATTTAAGATGTTCAAGTGGTATAAAGCAAAAGTTGAGAAAGAGACTGGTAAACAATTGAAATGCTTAAGATCTTACCAAGGTGGTGAATTTATTTATGATGAATTTACTAAATTTTGTAATGAGAATGGTATTAAAAGATAGGTCTCTACACCGAGGACACCACAACAAAATGGAATAGCTGAAAGGAGGAATAGGTCAGTAGTTAACTATGCAAGAACACTGATGTTACAAAAGAATGTTTCTCAAACATACTAGAGAGAAGCAATCAGCATAGCTGTTTATGTTTTGAACCAAGTACAACTGAAGAAGGACACTAATAAGACACCCTATGAGTTATGGTTTGGTTACAAACCCACTATAAGTTATTTTAGGATTCTTGGAAGTAAATGCTTTATTCTGAAATATGAAAGAAATGGAAATTTTGACTCAAAAGGTGATGAAGGTATATTTCTGGGATATTCCACTAAAAGTAAAGCATACAAGTGTCTTAACAAAGTAACTAATAAAATGATTGAAAGTACTAATGTTCGGGTTGATGAGTTTGATGATAAGAATGCAGAGGAAAGCACAAAGGAACCAAAAGACTATAGTAGATTGAGTTACATTGAACAACTAGAGTACCTACCAACGTCGTAGATAGTGACAACTGGTCAACAGGAAAACAATACCGAGGAATAGGAAAAAGAAACCGACGAGCAGGAAGCACCTACCGAGCAAGCAAATGAACTTGCATAGGATGAACAAGAAAGAAGAGATCAGATATTGGCAAGATTTTTCAGAAGACATCATCCTGAGACACAAATCATTGGAAACAGACAAGTTGGCATGCAAACAAGAAGTAAAGCAAGACAAGGTACATGTCTAGTTTGTGAATATGAACCAAAGAATGTAAAAGTTGCATTAGAAAATGATGAATGGGTTAATGCAATGAAAGAGGGAATAGAACAGATAGAGAAGAACAAAACTTGGAGTTTAGTACCCAGACCTAAGGACAAGAATGTTATCGGTACTAAGTGGATATTCAGAAACAAGCTTAATGAGAATGGAGAGGTAACAAGGAATAAAGCTAGGCTAGTATGCAAGGGATATGCACAGGAGGAAGGAATAGATTATGGTGAAACATTTGCCCCTGTTGCTAGATTAGAAGCAGTCAGAATGTTACTTGCATATGCTACACACAAAAAGTTCAAAGTTTACCATATGGATGTTAAATCTTCTTTTTTGAATGGGATACTTGAAGAAGAAGTCTACATAGAACAACCGGAAAGGTTCATTGATCCAAATGACAAAGATATGGTATGTATATTACATAAAGCTTTATATGGTTTAAAGCAAGCACCGAGAGCCTGGTATGAGAGGCTGCATAACTATTTGCTGAGTATTGGATTTGTTAGAACAAGTGAGAATAGTAATCTGTACATGAAAGGAAATTCTGATGATACTATCTTGATTGCTGAGATATTTGTGGATGACATAATATTTGGAAGACAAGATAATATCTATAAGTCATTTTCTAATGAAATGAAAAGTGAATTTGAAATGTCTATGTTTGGAGAGATTAAGTTCTTTCTAGGCTTACAAGTGATTCAGCAGAATGATGGTATATTCATCACACAATCTAAATATATAAAGGAAGTATTGAAGACATTTGGCATGGAAGATGTTAAACCTATGGGAACACCAATGGCTACTATATGTAAACTGACTAAAGAAGATGGAACTACTGAGGTAAACCAAACACTATATCGATCCATGATTGGTAAGTTAATGTATGTAGTTCACAGTAGACCTGATATAGCACATGTTGTTGGAATAGTTGCTAGATTTTATGCAAACCCTAGAGAGTCACACATGATTGCTACAAAGATAATCTTAAGATACCTAAAGAAAACTAAAGATTATGGACTATGGTATCCTAAGAAAGGAAAGTTTGAACTTAAGGTATACACCGATGCTTATTGGGCTAGAAATGTGGATGATAGAAAGAGTACCACCAGAGGAGCATTCTTCTTTGGTGAAAGACTTGTTACATGGAAAAGTAAGAAACAAGCTTGCATTTCCCAATCTACAATTGAAGCAGAGTATGTTGCTACTACTACTAACTGTTCAAATATTGCATATATCAAGCAAGTGTTGGAAGGTATGAATGAGGTAATCACTGAGCCGGTGATTATATACTGTGACAACACTAGTGCTATTAATATTTCAAAGAATCCAGTGATGTACTCTAAAACAAAGCATATATCTATTAAGTATCACTACTTAAGGGAACAAGTACAGGAGAAGCAAGTAAAGCTAGAATTTGTTACATCAAAAGAACAACTTGTTAACATATTTACAAAGCCTCTACCGAAGGATACATATGAATACTTGAGGACTAGACTTGGGGTTCGTCCCCTGTCTACCAGTCACTAAGGTGATCTGGAGGTTGCATCAGCCTAATCTTATATGAAGATCATACATGTTGATGCAATAGAGTTCACACATTGGACTTCAGTCTAAGGTTGTGAAAGGATGAAGTACTAGAATAGATTTACACATCAGTATACTGAGATATAGAGAATGCACCAGACAACAAAGAGTTACATGGCTACTACAGAGCTATATGTTTTTATTGCTCTTTGGCATTGCTGTCAAAGTGAGAGGGATCAATATGAAGAATATGAAGCCAAAGAAAAAAGGAGAGAGATACAGAAAAGGGAGAGCATTGAAGATCAGTTACTAAGAATAGAAGAAAACCTACGAGCTGAAAAGATCATATCTATAGAAGTCATTCTGCACATGCAAATGATTTTATGTAACGTAGTGATTAAACATATTAAGATAGGGAGAGCTTGTACCGAGTTACAAAATTTGTTGATAGAGTTGTAGAATACATGTTTGGTATGTGTATGGAATATTTCATATTGCTTGTGTTGCCATCAATGCCAAATAGAGAGATTAATGAACTACAACTAATTTGAATAAACCGTATAACTTGAAGATATGTGATTCTAGATCACTAAGTTGTTGATTAGATATGTAAGATGATTAAATTAGCAATATGTTGTCAGTGATGTCAACTAGTTTTGACAATACTTATCTTGTAAGTTACTATACCCAAACATCTGTAGAAAGAAGAAGAAAAGAGATGAAGAACATAAATATCTATATGAGGAAGATGGATATGACAAATAAGGATAAGGAACACATTGGGTAACTTATGGATGAGTCTATGACCTTATTTTATTGACTTGATTATGTTGCATTCATCTATGTTGAAGGATAGAGAAAAATGCACAAAGTAGTGTGGTCGGTTAAAGAAGCATTTCAATATACACCGACGCAGTGTAGTGCATACCGAGCATAGTATAAATTGAGCTTGTGTTCACTGACACATTTCTTTGTTAACCAGGTAGAAGAAAATAACTAAATGAGTAGTTTAGCTGATGGAAGTTGATGAGCTGGAAAGTGTTATGATTACGAAGTTGAAGATAATGTTTGTTACGAAGATCGACAACTAACATAATTCAAAGAAGATCTAAGGGATTGAAACAAAATGTGTTACTGACACATCAACTGAGGAAGGTTTAAGCGATAAAATCAATAAAGGAGATTAAGCGGCAAAATCTAATGGATGGAATTAAAAAGGTTTACTTGTCTATTTAAGAGACTGGGATTTCATGATGAAATCATGCTGAAAGAAGGAGACTACAGAGATATCACGTGAACAAGCTTCATGCATGCCTAATCAGACTGGTTAAGGAGAACTGAACTACAT
Organism: Chamaecyparis obtusa; assembly: GCA_027943335.1. Classification (NCBI taxonomy): domain Eukaryota; kingdom Viridiplantae; phylum Streptophyta; class Pinopsida; order Cupressales; family Cupressaceae; genus Chamaecyparis; species Chamaecyparis obtusa. The sequence goes on from BSBK01001127.1 coordinate 335,549, forward strand.
AGATTACTGAGCGTCAGAAAGCTATAACCGAGCGATGGTAAGTTATAGAATATTGATTGAAACAAAATTGATATATTGGTTAGAGGATTTGAATGAGCTTAACATAGATTTGATAATCTGCAATTGAAGTTATGTTGTAATCAGATCAACTGATGTTACATTTTAACTATTGTAAACAGATAAATCTCTTAATAGAGTGGACTGGAAAGTCTTGTAATGTCATTCATAGAGTATACATTTGTTATCCTATCAACCCCATAGTGAACTCTGGTTGGATGATAACCGTTGGTCTAAAATCCTCTAACAAGGTCACACCTCATAGTGTGTTTGTAACCTTTAACAAGGTTGGGTCTTCACCGACCTCACTTCAGAAGAGTGAACAATTTTTGGGTTGTCGGTCCTAGGTGGTTTTTCCCTTTACAGGGTTTCCACTCTCTTATGTTACATGTTGATTGTGATAATTCTTTGTTGTCATACTTTACATGTTGCATATTGGATTTGATCGGTAATCACTATATGTTATTAACTAGTAATTGGTAAAAGCATAGACAGAATACTATTTTATGTTACCGAGTTGCATAAGTTTTAGTAAATTGTTTTGGTTATACATTTTGTGAATTGGGACTATGGATAACTGATTCCCCCCCCCCCCCCCCCCCCTCTCAATTATTCTAACATAGAGATCACCGAGATACGAAAGTAATATGTAAGATGATTAAATCAGTCAATATGTTGTCATTGATGTCAACTAGTTTTGACAATACTTATCATGATAGTTACAAACATCTGAACATCTGTAGAAGGAAGAAAAGATGAAGAAATGAGATATCTACATAAGGAAAAGATGGATATGATAGATAAGGACAAGGTAAACATTGGGTAACTTATTGATGAGTCTATGGCTTTATATTGTTGACTTGAGCATGTTACATTAATCTATTATGAAGAAGATATTTAAATTGAACAAGTTAATGTGGTCGATAATTAAAGACTTCTGTATACACTGAGCCCGTGCAATGTATATTGAGTGACAATAATAACTGAGTTAGTTATCACCGACGCATTCAGTATTAACTGAGTATGGATGAAAACATTAAATTCTAAGAACAACTGACTGAAATTGATGAGTTGGAAGTTGTTATGATTTTGAGGTTAAGGATGAAGTTAGTTATGAGATCCATGGCTGACATAATTTAGAGATGATCTAAAGGATGAGATTGAAATGTGTTAAGGACACATATGTCGAGGAAGGTTTAAGTGGCATAATGGATGAAGGAGATTAAGAGGCAAAATCTGATGGCTGATATGAAAATGGTTTACTTGTCTATTTAAGAGACATGAGTTTCATTGTTGAAACATGTCTGACAAATAGAGATTGTAGAGATTTTACGTGAAGATTTTATTCATGCATTCCTAATCAAGCTGGTTACAGAAAGAACCAAGCTACAAACATTACCGAGCATCAAAGAACTATTTTATCAAGTAAAGTAAGTTGGGAAAATATTGAGGAAGTGAATTGATTAATGATCAGATGAGTTTTATGAGCATAGCATAGTTCTGAATATTTGCAATTGAGTTGTATTTGAATTAGATCAAAACTGTATCAGTTTAACCATGGATTCAATAAAATCTCTTAACCGAGTGGATTTAACAGTCTTATTGTATTTCCATATGAAATTCAATGAATGTTAATTGTTATCTTGTTGACTTCATAGTGAATGTTGGTCAAGAGCTAACTATTAGTGATAAATCCTCTAACTAGGTCACACCTAACAGTGTGCATTGTAACCTTCAACAGGGTTGTCTCCTAACCGAGCTCACTTCGGAAGAGTGAAATATTTTGGGTTACCGGTCCCAAGTGGTTTTTCCCTTAGTGGGGTTTCCATGTTAAATCATTGTCTTATGTTTTATTTTTTATGATTTTTTTGCTATCATAATTTACATACTACATAGTTGATTTAATCGGTAATCACAGTTTGGATAATTACTGGTATTCGGTAAAGTGAATAAACAGATTGATATTTTATGTTATTGAGCAGCATAAATTGTTGAAATAGTTTTGAAAATTACATCTGGGAGCTTGGGACTGTAGGATAATTGATTTAACTAATTCACCCCCCCTCTCAGTTATTCTAACAATTGGTATCAGAGCGTATTGGTTGCTTGGAGGAAAGTTTCAAGGACTTGAGAAAAAAAATCACAAGATCTATATGAGGGAAGTGCCTAAGTTGAACAAAGATAACTTCTCCACATGGCAAAGCAGGATGAGGCTTCACATATTTGGAATTGGAGAATCTTATCTACATCTACTAGACCATGGCTACATACAACTGACTATTGGACCTTTGATAGTTGATTAGTTGAGAGACAGACATGAGCATAATATTACTATGATAGAGATTGTTGTTGCTCTAACTGATGTTGAGTTTGAAGATGTCAAAGCATGCACTATAGTGAAGAAAATGTGGGATAAACTTGCACTAGTTTATGGTGGTGATGTAAATGTAATGAGAGCTAGAGCTGAAAGCTTGAGAGGTAGATTTGATGACATGAAGATGAAGGAAGGTGAGAAAATCACACAGTACTCTAACTGAATCAAAGAGGTAGTCAATGCTATCTGAGGAGCAAGAGGTATTATTTCTAAAGTTACTGTGGTAAGTAAGATACTGAGAACCTTTTTGCCTATCTATGCAATTAGAATATTTGTAATTCATGAAATGAGGTCTGCACCTAACATCACTCTTACCCTTGATAGTATGTTTGGAAAGTTAACTACTTTTGAGTTGAATAATTATGACAATAGTGTTGTACTAAGTGTTGAGTATGCTTTTATGTCATCTCTAAAGATTGGTAAATCTAGTAGTAAGCATAATATAAAGAATGAAAGTGACAGTGATAGTGAAGATGAGCTTGATGAGCTTGAAGCACTTAGGGCCTGGAGACTTCAAAAAGGTAAAGGAAGATATAAGGGAAAGTTACCTTTAGCTTGTTTTAATTGTAAAGAGATTGGCCATATTACTGCTAGATGTCCTAATAGGAAAGAAGAAGATAAATGCAATGACCAATCTAGTGATGGAAAGTTTGGCAGAAGAAATAACAGAGGAAACTGACACTACAACAAAGACAACCAAGATTACAAAGACAAAGGCAAGAAGGCATGCTACCTTGTTGGAGAAAATGAAGATGACACCGACACTGACACTGATGATGAAATTGAAGTGGTATTTGTTGCAATGAAAGATGATTCAGAAGAAGAGGAAAGGTATGTAGAAACAACCCTTATTTCTAAAGTTAGTAAGAATGACACTTAGATCATTGATAGTGGTTGTACACATCACATGACTAGTGATGAAGATAAATTTGAACATCTTGAGCACTATAATGGAGGATTAGTGAAAATGAGAAATGATACACCTTGTCAAGTGAAAGGAAAAGGGTCTATCTTATTGAATGATAGAATTAGATGTGATAATGCATACTGGGTAAAAGGACTTAACTACAATTTGTTGAGTGTAGCACAACTGAATAACTCAGGTCATCGAGTTGCATTTGAAAGAAAGAAGGTGAAAATATTTTATGAGAATGGAAAGCTTGTCAGTACTAGAGGACAATCAAAAGGTAATTTATTCTATCTTGACAATCTTGAAACTTCTTGTTTAGTGAAGAATGAAGATGTATGGTTATGGCATAAGAGACTATGTCATGTGAACTTTGATAACATGATTAAGATCAGTAAAAAGAGAAGAGTTAGAGGTCTACTAAGACTAACCAAACCTAATCATGTTATGTGCAATCAATGTCAGAAAGGAAAGATGACCAAATCTAGTTTTAAAGTAAAGACTATTCATCTAAAGGTATTTTGGAGTTGGTACATATCAACTTATGTGGTCCTATGAGAACTCAAAGCTACTATGGTGACAAATATTTTATTTTATTTGTTGATGACTACTCTAGGATGATGACAGTCATGTTCTTAAAAGACAAATCTAAGGCATTCAAATTGTTTAAGTGGTATAAGGCTAAAGTTGAAAAATAAACTGAGAAAGACTTAAAATGCTTAAGATATGATAGAGGAGATGGTTTTATTTTTTATGAATTCACTAATTTTTGTAATGAGCGTGGAATCAAAAGATAGGTTTCTGCACCTAGGACGCTGCAGCAGAATGGGATTGCTAAAAGGAGGAACCAATCTATTGTTGATTGTGCCAAAACATTGATGTTTGAGAAAAATGTTGCACAAATGTATTGGAAAGAAGAATTTAGCACTGCATTATACACCTTGAACTGAGTTCAATTGAAGAAAGACACAAACAAGACACCTTATGAGTTATGGTTTGGCTATACACCGAATGTAAGTTATTTCAGAATCTTTGGAAGTAGGTGTCATATACGAAAAGATGATAGGAATGGTAAATTTGACTCTAAAGGTGATGAAGGAATATTTTTAGGATATTATACTAAGAGTAAAGCTTATAAATGTTTGAACAAGGCTACTAATAAAATGGTAGAAAGTGCTAATGTAAAAGTTGATGAGTTTGTTGAAAAGAATGATGAAGAAAGCATGAAAGAATAGGAAGACTACAATAGGTTTACATATGTTGAGCATCCAGGCTATCTATAGAAGTCACAGGCTGAGTCTACCGAGCATCAAGAAAATGCTACCAAGAATTAGCAAATGCAAACCGAGAACCAAGAAGAAGCAACCAAGCAAGAAAATGAACCTGAACCGAATGATGAACAAAGGAGAGAACAAGTGCTAGAAAGATTTGTTAGAAGGCACCATTTGCAGAACCAAATCAGTGGAGATAAGAAAGATGGCATGATGACCCAAAGTAAGTTAAGACATAACACATGCTTAGTTTGTGAGTTTGAACCTAAGAATGTTAGGGATGCACTTGAAAATGAGGAATGGATTAAGGCTATGAATGAGGAAATTGAACAAATTGAGAAGAATAAGACATGGACATTAGTAGCTAGACTGAAAGATAAAAATGTAATCGGTGCTAAGTTGATTTTTAGAAACAAGTTAAAGGAAAATGGTGAGGTCGCTAGGAATAAGGCAAGACTTATTTGCAAGGGATATGCACAAGAAGAAAATATAGATTATGGTGAAACTTTTGCACCTATTGCTAGACTTGAAGGAGTCCGTATATTACTTGCATATGTTGCATATAAGGGATTCAAAGTATATCAAATGGATGTGAAATCAACATTTCTGAATGGAATTCTTGAGGAGGAGGTCTACATAGAATAATCGAAAGGTTTTGTTGATCCAAATCAGAAGAACATGGTATGTAGACTGTACAAAGCTTTGTATGGACTCAAGAAAGCACCGAGAGCATGGTATGAAAGACTACATGCTTATCTTATCAGTATTAGCTTTGTAAGAAGAAGTGATAATAGTAATTTGTACATGAAAGGAGAATCTGATGATAATATTTTGATTGCTGAAATTTTTGTTGATGATATAATCTTTGGTGGACATGATTTGATTTGCAAATCTTTTGCAGATGAAATGAGAAGGAATTTGAGATGTCAATGTTTGGAGAGATTAAATTATTTCTAGGTTTGCAGATTATACAACAGAATAATGGGATTTTCATCACTCAACCAAAATACATTAAAGAAGTGTTAAAGAATTTTGGCATGGAAGATTCAAAACCAATAGGAACATCAATGGTAACAGGATGATGAATCTACAGAGGTAAATCAGGCACTATATAGATCAATGATTGGAAAACCGATGTATGTGGTACACAATAGGCCTGACATAGCACATGCAGTTGGGATTGTGGAAAGATTTTCTACCAATCCTAAAGATTCACATATGATTGTTGTTAAAATAATTTTGAGATACTTGAAGAAGACTATGGTTTATGGTACACAAAGGAAGGAAAATTTGAACTCTGAGTTTATATTGATGCAGATTGGGCTAGAAACATTGATGATCAGAAGAGCACAACCGGTGGAGGATTATTTTTAGGAGAAAGGCTTGTGACCTGGATAAGTAAGAAACAAGCATGCATTTCTCAATCTACTACTAAAGCAAAGTATGTTGTTGCTGCTGCAAATTGTACAAATATTGCTTGGATAAAACAAGTGTTGGAAGGAATGAATGAGGTAATCACTGACCCATTGATTATATATTGTGACAACACTAGTGCTATAAATATTTCCAAGAATCCGGTGATGCATTAAAAAATAAAGCATATATCTATTAAGTATCACTACTTAAGGGAACAAGTTCAAGAGAAGCAAGTGAAACTGGAATTTTTAAAATCTAAAGAACAACTTGCTAATATTTTTACCAAGCCCTTATTGAAGAACATATTTGAGTATTTGAGGACTAGACTAGGGGTTCGTCCCCTCTCTATCGGTCACTAAGGTGATCAAGAGGTTGCATCAACCTATACTTTATCAGAAAATCATTCATGTTGATGCACATATCTCACACTTTAGGTTTTCTAAGGTTGTGAAAGATTGTAGAATCTAGAAAAAGAAATTTTTTATCAGTACATGAAGGCACTTGATCTAGACCGAACAACAGAGGACAATTTGGCTACTGCAGAGTTGTTTATTCTCTTTGGCATTGTTGTTAAAGGGAGAGGAGATTCATATGAAATATCTGTTGCTGAGAACAAATATGAGAGAAACAATCAGAGAGTTGTTTAAGATCAAATCCGCAGGGAGAGTCTGCATGGAATGCTATTTTTTTTGTAGTTATTAAACATATAAAATATCAAGCTAGGGAGAGATTATCGAGCTACAGTATTTACATACATAGTTGTAGAATACATGTTTGGTATGTGTATGGCATATTCCATATTGTTTATGTTGTCATTAATGCCAAAGGGAGAGATTGATGATCTACAACTGATTGAATATCTAGATGAACTGAAGGAACAGTGATTAGAGATCACTAAGCTACTAAAGTGATATGTAAGATGATTAAATCAATCAATATGTTTTCATTGATGTCAACTAGTTTTGACAATACTTATCATGATAGTTACAAACATCTGAACATCTGTAGAAGGAAGAAAAGATGAAGAAATGATATATGTACATAAGGAAAATATGGATATGATAGATAAGGATAAGTTAAACATTGGGTAACTTATTGATGAGTATATGGCTTTATATTGTTGACTTGAGCATGTTACATTAATCTATTATGAAGAAGAGATTTGAATTGAACAAGTTAATGTGGTCGGTAATTGAAGACTCCTTTATACACTGAGCCCATGTAGTGTATACCAAGTGATAGTAATAACTAAGTTAGTTATCACCGATGCATTCAGTATTACTGAGTATGGATGAAAACATTAAATGCTAAGAACAACCAACTGAAATTGATGAGCTGGAAGTTGTTATGATTTCAAGGTAAAGGATGAAGTTAATTATGAGATCCATAGCTGACATAATTCAGAGATGATCTAAAGGATTAGATTGAAATGTGTTAAGGACACATTTGTCGAGGAACGTTTAAGCGACATAATGGATGAAGAAGATTAAGAGGCAAAATTTGATGGCTGATATGAAAATGGTTTACTTGTCTATTTAAGAGGCATTAGTTTCATTGTTGAAACATGCTAGACAATTAGAGACTCCAGAGATTTTGCGTGAACATTTTATTCATGCATTCCTGATCAAACTGGTTACACAAAGAATTGAGCTACAGACATTACCGAGCGTCAGAGAACTATTTTACTGAGTGAAGTAAGTTGGGAAAATATTGAGGAAGTGAATTGATTAATGACCAGATGAGTTTTATGAGCATAGCATAGATCTGAATATTTGCAATTGAGTTGTATTTGAATAAGATCGAAATTGTATAAGTTTAACCATTGATTCAACAAAATCTCTTAACCGAGTGGACTTAGCAGGCTTATTGTATTTCCATATGACATTCAATGAATTTTAATTGTTATCTTATTGACCCCATAGTGAATGTTGGTCAAGAGTTAACCGTTATTGATAAATCCTCTAACCAGGTCACACCTAACAGTGTGCATTATAACCTTTAACAGGGTTGGCTCCTAACCGATATCACTTCAGAAGAGTTAAATATTTTGGGTTACCGGTCCCAGGTGGTTTTTCCCTTAGCAGGGTTTCCACGTTAAATCATTGTGTTATGTTTTATTTTTTATTATTATTTTCTATCATACTTTACATACTACATAGTTGACTTAATCAGTAATCACAGTTTGGATAATTACTGGTATTCGGTAAAGTGAATAGATAGATTGATATTTTATGTTACCGAGCTGCATAAATTATTGAAATAGTTTTGAAAAGTACATTTGGGAGTTTGGGACTATAGGATAACTGATTTAATTGATTCACCCCCCCTCTCAGTTATTCTAACAGCACGCACATTAGTAAAAATGGTGAAAACAACAACAAATTTAGTAGGTTAGATGAAAATGGAATCGAAAGATCAATTAACAAAATTGGATAATTGCAAAGCTACAAAAACATAGTGTGTTCTCATAGAAGTTAGTTTTTTACTTGTCAATGTCACAAGTGTTTACTGTCAATCCCACTGAACCTGAAAAATACAAAAAATAGAATACATATAGAGTGTTCCCATTTAGAATTAGAGTGATCCTGTGAGAGTTATTTTTTGATGTAAAAAACTATGAGAAATGACAAGTTGCTAGAAAAGTTATATCTGCATTGTGTGTCAGCATTCTTGCGGATGTACCTAGTATTCCCATGGAACTTATAAAAAAAAAAGAAATAGAGAACCAAATTTTGGTGGGATTGTGATCTCACGAACTGATATGTGAACCTACAAGAGATCAAAACATTCTTGAAAATCCTTAAAATGCCACCTACACAAAAAAATGAAAGTTGTTGGTGATGTGTGAGCCTTCAATCTTATAATTTCTGGTATGACATGTTAGAAAAATGCTCTAAAAACACCAAAAATAGAAAGAAACACAAAAAAGGTTAGTTTAATGACTTATGAAGTGGATATCACCGAGTGTGCCAAAATGTGTTCAAGGAAATAATTAGTTCAAAATGGAATGCATAAACAAGTTAAAAATTCAAACAACTAAACCAAACAACACCAAGATAAGACATAAAAGAGAGCAATAAAGTAAAATAAGTTCAAATTTTCATATAAAACCAAATAAGATCCCTTGATGTGTAGATTTTTCCAATGTTTTTTTATTTATGTTCACAGTGATTGATCAAGCTTCAAAGTATGGAGTGATTTTGGCATTATGATGGCATGGATGCAATTGATTTGGAATAAAAATGGCATGATACATTTGCATAAAATGTGGATGAGTTATTAGAGTATGAGCTCTCAATTCATAGGATTGATGGGAGATGAAAAACTTATGGTAAGATGTATTTTAAGGGAAGCACGTGGATTATAATTTCTCAAACTCATGGCATTGTCACAAATGTCACAATGGGAGAAATTGAGACGACATTAGGGGTGGAATAGATTTTCCATAAAAATATTTTTGTCTCACACCCCAAAGGACAAGGATTGGATAATGTGACTATTTTGGTAAGTGTGGAGATATTTGGATAAGTGGGAAGAAGGAATAATATATTCCTTGGAGGAGACAAGGGTGTAAGAGCATTTAAGGTTGAGAAGAGGCATGAGTTGACTTTGGTGACTAATCTTTTTTATTAGGGATATGATTAGGATTAATTAGTGGACAAGTGGGCTAGGTTGGGTTGGAAGCACGAGGTAGGTACTTGGAGTGATGTTAGGCGAGATTTAAAGTTAGGATCCATTTTCTCAAATAAAACTAAATGGATTATTTATTTCCAAGTGGAAGAAACTAAATTTATAAATTAATTTAAATAGATAAGTATATTTATTTAAACTAATAGAAAAATAGGGTTTAATCAATCAAATGGATATGTGTTACCTTTAGATTAATTGGGCTACAACTAATTAATTAAATTAATTAAGCGAAAAGGATAACATTAAATAATTAAATAATACATAATTATTTAATTAGAAAATGTGAGTTAAGACAACTAAATTTAATTAAAATTGTTAATCAAATTTAGGTGTCTACACCCTCAAAAGGATTTCCCCACGTAAATCACTATGTTTTGGTACATGTGTTATTTATGTTAGTTATATTAAGTTTTAATAAATTTTGTAAATATTTGAGAAAGTTTTACATTATCCTCCCCTCAGGGTTAGAATAGAAAGTTGTTTTGCTATTTAACTTCATTGCAAGAGATATCATGACCTAATCACCTTTACAATTTTGGGTTGTTGGGATTTTTCAACTAATCCAGATTTGAGTGGTAGCTTGTGTAGAAGATCCTTTATGATCTTGTTGAAGAAAACTTTACATGGCTATTTTTTCAGGGAGAATAGAGGTGGAGAAATTTTTTAAAAATAATTTTGAAACGTGGAAGCTAAAGATGGAGGATTTTCTAATAGGTTGATAGTTGTGGGAGGTCATTGATGAGAATGTCATGAAACCTACAAATCTAGATGAGACAACTAAACTAGATTTGTTATGAAAAATGACATAATAAAATGGATCCAACTAGGTGCACTTACACTCTTATAGACACAATATACTCAAAAAACACCAAAAATCTGACAATCTTCCAATGCTTTAAACGTACATTTAGAAAATCCTCCAAAATATGAGAATCTAAGTTGTTAAAGTCAAATATGATCATACCAAATTTCAATAGCCAAATGCTCCCAAGTACAAGAGATGTTTGAGCCATTATAATGAAAAGTTTGTAATATTATAATCATTTCTTATCAATCCAAGAAGGCTCTACAAAAATAATGATCCAAAGTGCTAAAGAGATAACTATGATCCATCTATGTTGATCTCCAAATGCTTCTAGCCAAAAGACATGCTCAAATTCCTAAAATAAAGTACATATTTGTTCTTCTCACAATGAAAATACTTGAAAATGGTTGTTAAATATTCTATTATAGACCATAAAGCTAAGAGTCTAATCATATCGAGTCTTGAAGACTCTATTTTAATCAATGTCCATGAAGATTCCTCTACAAATAATCTACAGAAGAAGGTTGGTGGGACGTATCAAGAGAATAGTAAATAAGATTTTATTGAGGAAGAAACTATATTCCTTGAGAGTGGAGGAGGTAGGATAAATTAAAAACTATTTAGAAGTATTCAATATGTTGGTAGCTCATTTTACATCCATTGGTGTCAAGATGGACGAAGAGGATAAATTTCAGATCTTTCTTTTTCCTTTCTCTAATTTGTGGGATTCTCTTCTTTTGGTCATCAATAATTCTTTTGTTATTTTGAGGATGGAAGATGTGGTGGGTTATTTTCTTTATGAAGAGATGAGGAGGAAGGTATCCATCAATGCTAATGAAACCTTAATGTTTATGGAAGACCTAAGGAAAAATACAAGAAGAATGAGAAGTATAATAAATCAAAATCTAGAGGGAGATCTAAATCTCCTAAAATTACAAAGTTATTTGTTGGTTTTTTTGGTATGCCTAGAATTTGTAAGGACTGAAAAGAAGAAGAAAAATAAGAAACTTGATTCTAATTTTGATTTTGAGAAGAAATTTGATCCTATTTCTAAGTCTGAGAAGGAAGATGGTGATGCGTTCATTATAGATTTGGCCACTCATGCATGTGATGGTGTAAGGTTAATTGACTCAATTGCATCCTTTTATAAGACCTCTAATAAAGATTTGTTTTTTGAATATGAAGAATTTGATAGAGGTAAGGTGTATTTGGATGATAATTATCATCTAAATATTATTTGTTGTGATAAATTTAGAATCAAGTTTCTTAATGGCAGAATAAGAAAGATTGATAACATGCTAGTTCTCCCTAGTCTAAGAAAATTTTTGTTATTGTAAGAAAACTAATAGATTCATGTATGCAAGTAATCTTTTCTAACGTAGGATGCAAAATGATGAGAGGTGATATGGTAACTTCTAGACTTGTTAATATTGGCACATTGTATAGGTTGGATGCATACACTACTAAATGTAATATTACTTTTGTGAAGACTAATTCCATGGGAACTTTGTAGGAAAAGGTGAGGGTTTCACCTTTGGTAAATGGCCATGGATTGGGTACCTAAGGATTTTTTTTTTCCCAAATCAAAGTTACCCATAGATAATAATATTTCATGATACCAATTACTTTGTTTCATTGGAGAGAAGGGTCTAAGAACTTTGAGAAAGAAAAAACTTAATGAAGGTTTGAATGATTGTAATATTCATTATGATTTATGTAAGCATGGAATTTATGGAAAACAAAACTACATTCAATTTTAATCAAGTTCTCATTTAAACCTTGTGGTGCATTGGATCTTATTCATTCTAATGTGGTTTGGTCTCGTAGATGTTCCTTCCATTAAAAAATCCACACATTATGTTTCAATTATAGACAACCATAGGAAAAGAACATGGGTATATTATATAAAGAGTAAATCTAATGCTAGATACAATGATATCCTTCTCAAAGAAGAAATCTTCTGGAAGCAAAAATCCAGGGAATCTTGGCTTAAGAAGGGCGATAGTAACACTAAATTCTTTCATAATAAAACTAATTTTAAAAGGAGCACCAATAGAATAACCAAAATTAAGTCAGCTGAGGGACTTATTGCTGAGGATCCTATATAAATCTCAAATGTACTAACGAATTTTTACAACTCCCTACTCAACACTACAAAAGCTTTTGACCTTCATGCCCAAAATGAAATGCTTAAAGCTATTCCTAAGCTGATTACAGATTCTGACAACAAAATGATGAATAATAAGCTCTCAATAGAAGAGGTCAAAGTAGCAGTGTTTCAACTACATCCAAATAAAGCACTAGGCCCAGATGGTTTCCAAGCCAGCTTCTTCCAAAAATGTTGGCATTTCATTGGAGAAGAAGTATGGCAAGCTGTGGAAGCTACTAGAAATTCAAGATCTTTATTAAGTGAAATTAATAATACCTTCTTTACTCTTATTTCGAAGAAAGATGAGTGTTTGGAACTAGGGGATTTAAGACCTATCTCCCTTTGTAATACCATATACAAGATCCTATCAAAATGCTTAGCTAATAGAATCAAATCCATCCTTCCAATGATTATCTCGAAAGAGCAGACGGGCTTTGTAGCAAATAGATTGATTCTGGATGGTATTATTATAGCGCAAGAAATAGTCCATACCGCTCAAATAACAAAGGAACCTAGTATGTTAATGAAAATTGACATTCAAAAAGCATAAGATAAAGTAGATTGGAGATTCCTATCCAAATGTATGGAAGCGTTTGGTTTTTCTAAACAATGGATTAATCTTATCTTTAACTACATCTCAACTCCCAGGATTTCTATTCTTGTCAATGGTACCCTGAAAGGCTTTTTCAGTATATCTAGGGGCATTTGGCAAGGAGATCCATTATCCCCCTTTCTATATGTCATTATGGCAGAAGCGTTGGGGAGATCAATTACTAAGCTTCATTTAGAAAGGAAAATCTTGGGATTGAAAGCCATGGAAAACGTGCCGAATATAACTCACCAACAGTTTGCGGATGATATGATTTTACCTGGATTAGCTAGTAGATAGGAAGTGAGTGCCTTCAAAAGCATTCTAAGTCTTTATGCGAAAGCCTCAGGTCAACATGTCAACCCTTCTAAGTCAGAAATTTACTTTATTAACACTATCTCAAAAATTGAAAAAGAAATTTGTGGTATGATGGGATATAAAATTGGCAAATTTCTGTGTAAATACTTAGGTTTTGATTTGGATACAGGTTTCTTATCCTCCAAATTATGGCAACAAGTCATATCCAAAGTTCAAAACAAGAAAAGTTCATGGAAAGGAAAGTGGTTAACTAAAGCAGGTAGAACAACTATGATTAAATATGTCCTTTCAGCCATTCCCACGTATCATTTGTCTGTCCTACCCCTCCCAATTTGCATTAAAAAGGAATTAGACAAAATTCTTCAAGAATTCTATTGGCAAGGTCCTTCCGAGGAAAAAAATATTGCCCTTATCAAATGGGATACTCTATGTAAACCGATTTCTAAAGGGGGCCTAGGCATTAAAAATCTATTATGGCAAAACCAAGCCCTCGGGGCTAAACTTATATGGGGAATGTTCAAAGAATCAAGTAGTAAGTGGGCATCAATTTTATTACATAAGTACATCCTTGATGCGGATCCCATCAACATCTTCAGGTCTCAATCACATGTTAAGGGCTCACGGATATGGAATTTTATTAAGGACTGCAAAGGGATTATCAGCACATTCCTTTCTTGGGATGTAGGAGTAGGAGATCAAGCTTTATTTTGGGAGGATTCATGGGCAGGCCTTCCCTCCCTTAACAAACTAAGTTTCTCCAAGGAGTTTATGGAAGAATGCAAAAGAGTCATTGGCCCTTACCTTAAGGACTACCTAGGCAAGATGGAAGACAATAAATGGAATGTTACAAATATAATTGAGGATGTTTGGCCAGAGAAGAACAACCTCCTAACAATCTTAAATGATAAAGAAGTAATTCTTAAAGATAGACTAGATACTTTAATATGGACAGGATCTAACAACAGAAAATACTCTGTTAAGGAGGGTTACAATGCAATTATTAAGAACCAAAATATGGATAACATCAATATACCTTTGAACCTTTACTGGAACAAATCCTGTCTTCCTAAAGCTGGATTGTTCTTATGGGCAGCATTACAAACTAGAATTCTTACTACAAACAGGCTTAATAAATTAGGATTTGAAGGACCATCTAGATGCCCGCTATGTGAAAACCATTCTGAGGATGCCAATCACATTCTCCTTAATTGTCCTTTTTCTCAAAATTGCTGGAATTGGCTTCATCAAAGTTTAGGATGGAAATCTGCTTCTCATTGTGATTTAATCAGCAACCTCAAAGCGTGGTCGTCTCTATATAAAGACAATCTCTTCAAAGACATATGGACAATAGCACCTTCTATATTAGTATGGGAATTATGGAAAGAAAGAAACAGAAGGATTTTTATGGACCAAAAATTAACTTGGAACTCAATAGCTAACAAGATAGAAGCATCCATAGTAGAAATTATTAACAATAAACTCAAGGACAAATAGAGCTATGAAGATTCCTTTAAGAGTTGGGATAATAGAATCAGGTACAAATGGCCAAAACTAGCTATCCCTCCCCTCTATGGTAAAGGGGGATCCAAAACTAAAACGGACAGAGCATCCTGTAAATGGATACCACCAAAAGCTAGTTGGTATAAACTCAACTTTGACGGAGCATCCCGAGGCAATCATGGGGTAGCAGGTATAGGAGGGATCATCCGCAATTAGAAATCAGAAGTGGTAGCAAAATTCTCAAGACCCATTATCCCTACAACCAACAATATGGCCGAATGTGTAGCGGCATTAGAAGGGCTTAAATTATGCAAAAATCTTAACATTTCAAAAGTAATTGTTGAAGGAGACTCCCAAATTATTATCAACGCCATCCACACTAAAAAAAACTCCTAATTGGGTTTTAAATTCAAAAATAGAAGAGATTAATTTATTAATGGATAATATTCCCAATTATGAAATCAGACATACTTTCAGAGAAGGAAACACAGAGGCTAATAAGTTAGTGAATCTAGGTGCCAATGGAGTAGTAACATTAGAACAGCATATATAATAGTTTAAGAGGTATTTTAATGATAAGGTTAAGGCAGAGACCTTACCTTGTGTTAACCTCAGTAGGAAGATTGGGAAACTGACTCTCCTATGAGGATACAAGATCCTCATATAGAGACATTCTAACCATAGGAACCCTTCTTACTTATAAGAATATAGGAGCTCTTTGGGGAAGATAGCTTACTAAAGAATCATATGGGACCCTTAACTAATAATAAATTAGATTAATCAGAGATTATGAGTAGGTTCGCAAACTTAGCCTTTTCCTTTTAGACATTGTAGCTCCACATTCCTTTAATCCCTTGTCCTTTTAAAATGCAATATTGAGTCTCTTGGCTAGTTCTAGCAAGAGAATGGAGCAAATTTTTAGCTCTGACCGAAGATAGACTATAACTAACAATTTTGGTGTCTTTAGTTACTTTAAAGAATAGCATTATGTTAAGGAACAGTATATGCAAATTTGATGTATATACAATATCTACCTACAATTTTGATGTAAATACTATTTTCATGATTATGAGTACAATATTTTTATTTGTAAACAGCATATGCACTCTGTATTTAGTCTTAAGGTTAATATTGTTAGAATGCCTGCTCTATTTTTTCTTTTTGGATCAGGCCTCTTAATTTATGTGGCTTATCAGAGTATGTAAAGAAATCTCATTTATTAATCCACAAATAGAGCATAGAAACTAAAGTGGCTCCACTCTACTGGAGTTAATCTCCACATTCAGAATTAGGGTGGGTTTCTTTCATACAATAGACAAATAGCAAAGCGCATTAATAAGCCTATTCGATTTATAGAAATTCCCTACGAAGATAGCTAGTTCTTTTAGCAGTAGATTCCTTTCAAGCCTGGTAAGTCTGTAAAGTAGATACTAGACAGTCGTATGCCTTAGAATAGTAATTTAATGTAATTAGTTCAAGAATATATTCCTCAGTCAGTTCTGGAAGCATATGTGTCAAGCAATAAAAGGAATCTTTAATGCAAAATTTATTCATGAAGCCCAATACAGTCTTAGAATACTATAAAATCGAGTCTTATATAAAGGAGCTCATGGTTACTAACGGCATTAAAATTCAAAAAAAAAATTTGATCAAGTTGATCTGTTAGTCACCAATCTTGAAATCAACATAAATAATATTAACTTCAAACTGGTGATTAATAGGAGAACTCTTGGATCAAGCTAGAAATTGAAAAGAGTATATAGTATGTATATTATTTCATCTGAGTAGTGCAAAGCATTGCATACACTGTGTGGATTTTGGCATCTTATCTTATTCCACACTATACATAGTAAATGTATATAACATAGGCACTATGTTTTGATGTATAGATCAGCTTCTGTCATCAGATTTAGATGTAGCATAGGATTTGTATGGAGGCCTATAGCAAGAAATGTACAAATAAGAGTAATTAAATCATATTTTAAGGTTAATCTTCTTTTCTATCTCTCCCTAACATCTCCTTACTCAATGGTCGCATGATCACATGCGGTTAGAAAGCCGCATGTGATCATGTGACAAGCCTTTACTATCTATCTTCTTGCCTTGCAAGACACCTCGGGCTAACCAAAAATTCAAACTGCTGGCTAAAAACCCACACTCGAGATCCGACTACAATTTTAACCCTAGCTTCACCCTGGGTTTATGTTCCCTCTTAGTCACCAAGTCGCTTAACTTTTTCTTAACCTCGATTACATCCAGCAACCATGCGAAATCTCTTAACTGCACAACCACGTATCCTCTTTACCATCCCCAAGCCCACCAACTAAGATTCTAATCTAACAATGGGTGCGTGATCTCATGGGGTTAGAAGATCCCATGAGATCATGTGACCATCATTGATCCTCACTGCACGATCATCACAAACTGAGACTCCATCTGACCCACGAGCCATTGAGATCCTCATCAGACGGTTGTCGCATGATCTCATGGGCTCGGAAGATCCCATGAGAACATGTGACAACCATCAAATATTCACTACACTAGCACTTCACTTAAGTAATCCGGGCCCACCTACAAATGTTCGTCACCACTAGTCAGTGAAGGAGAAACTAACACATCTCCCTAGCCTGGCACTTCGGTCCCAACTGCTTGTCGCATGATTGCGTACGGTTAGAAAGTCACATGCGATCATGCGACCATCTACATGATGTCACCCTATTGGTCCACAAACCACCTGTCGGCATGTCGCATGCTCGCATGCGGTCTTGAGACCGCATGCGATCATGCGACCAACATAAAAATAGCTTTTCTTGACTGCTGATCGGGCCCACTTGGTCAGATTTACGCACATAAAAAGTATGTTTTCATTAGGAAGAACCAGAGAGGAAAACATATATTGATGTAAGGTACATATAAGCCTTTGTATATTATGTTTAAAGATATACAGAGTAACTATTCATCCAGTGACCACGCGATATCTCTTAACCGCGTAACCGTGAATCTGCTTTACCTTCCCCGAGCCCACCAACTGAGATTCTAATCTAATGGTGGGTGCGTGATCTCATGGGGTCAGAAGATCCCATGAGATCATGTGACTATCATTGATCCTCATCACACAATCATCGCAAACTGAGACTCCATCTGACCCACGAGCCATTGAGTTCCTCATCGGACAGTTGTCGCATGATCTCATGGGCTCAGAAGATCCCATGAGATCATGCAACAACCGTTAGATATTCACTGCACTGGCACTTCACTTAAGTAATCTGGACCCACCTACAAATGTTCATCACCACTTGCCGGTGAAGGAGAAACTAACACATCTCCCTAACTCGGCACTTTGGTCCCAACTGCTTGTCGCATGATCGCGTGCGGTTAGAAAGTCGCATGCGATCATGTGACCAACCACATGATGTCACCCTACTGGTCCACTAACCGCCTGTCAGCTTGTCGCATGGTTGCATGCGGTCTTGAGACCGCATGCGATCATGCAACCAACATTAAAATAGCTTTTCTTGACTACTGATCGGGCCCACCTGGTCGGAGTTGCGCACATAAAAAGAATGTTGTCATTAGGAAGAACTGGTGCGAAGATGTGAAGAGGTCAAAAACACAAAGGATTTTCAGGCCGAAAGTTGAAATCATCCTGAGCTTTCAGGGCGAAGGTTGAAAACATCCTCTGCACATATACATATATGGTCAAATATGTGTGAATACACTCTTATATTTTGAAGCACCTTATGAATGCATCAACAGATGCCTCTTATCTGTCTCACCCTCTCCCTATGTAGTTTAAACAAACATTAACAGCCTAATAAGGAAATTAGAATATTAGTGCAGTATGGCAATATTGGCTCTACAGAGAGGAAAACATATATTGATGTAAGGTACATATAAGCCTTTGTATATTATGTTTAATGATATACAGAGAAACTATTCAAACAAGGATAAGATGTAACAGTGAATAGGTATGAAGAACTATAGCAAGATATGTACAAAGCATTACATAGAGGAATATAAAGCATACAGTATGTTATATCACCTCTTTTAGCATGTTGGATTGGTTTCCACATAGGTAAGGTAAGATAAGACTGAAAGTTATACACAAGTAATGCTTTCAGCATAAAAAATCACTATGCATAGCATCGGACACTTTCTCCTTTGTGCAGATAAACTTTAATAGACAAGCATGAATTGACTTTCTTTAACTTCTGGAATTGCCTGGTTAACATCCGATTGAAGAAATGTCATAGAAAAAACAATATAAAATATACTGCATTTAATATGGTGGTTGGCGGTTTGAAAAAGATGTTGGTCGCATGATCGCATGAATAAAATATAGGTCATGCGATCATGCGAAAAACACAAAAGAGGGGGCCCCACGCTATTTAAGAGATCGTATAAAGTAAAACCCTAGGAAAATATGAGGCTGTCGCATGATTGCAAGAGAGGAGAGAGAAGCCTTGTGATCATGCGACAAGGCAAATAGTAAAGGCCAGTAGGTGTGTGAAAGGTCAACATCAGGGCAGAGAAGGTTGGTCGCATCAAGTACTGATCGCATGATCGCAAGAGAGGAGAGAGAAGCCATGCAATTATGTGACAATGCATAAAGACTAAAATAAATGTCGTGTAGGAGTAGTTAATGCAGAGAGGCAGAAAGGTGTGTGGTCGCATGATCGCAAGAGCAGAAAAGCTGCCTTGTGATCATGCGCCAAGGCATAAAGGAAGGCCTAGGGTAGGTGTGATAACAAAATAGAGGACAGGGAAGATTAAATTATTTTCCCTGCTAGCATCCACATCCTCCTGGCATTCGCATTCTTCAACAGTTATCATATCTTGCAATGGTTCCTTTCTCCTTTTTTTACATTTCTCTGAAACAGTAAACATGGAAATTAATTATACATCCTGTATACAAACATATATATATGTGTGTGTGTGTGTGTGTGTGTGTGTGTGTGTGTTCTTATATATATGTATATATATGTATATGTTTTGAACATTGCATATGCATAGATACATATAAAGGTATATGTTTGATCAAGATATATGCATATATGTATATTCATATATATGTATATGCTTTTATATATATGTATATATGTTTTGATCACTACATATGCATATATAAACATGTATATATATATAAATATGTATATACATATTTATATATACTCATTTATATGCATATAAGTAAATATAGATAATCATTGTATTTACATATATGTATATAAAGAAGATCAAGGTATATACATATATGTAGATAAGCATGTATTTAACTCTTTAGATTAGCTTGTATATATCTTTTTAGCATAAGTCAATTATTACAATGTTGAATGATAGATGATCTCTTTAGTATTCAACAAGTTGTAACTCTTCTGTAAGTTCTCCTTGCTGAGATAGATGGCTGCCTCTCTCAACAAGTAAGAGAAGCTTGGTTGACTTAGAAAATTTCTTTCCAGGATTTTAACTAGTTTGGCTATCAGAATTAGTAGAAGCACCTTAAATGAGCATAGATAAGAGCATATCCTCATAATAGCAGCAACACTTCTATATGCAGATAATAATAAAGAAATAAAAATGGAGATGATGATACTTCTGTTCACTTTAGATAGCATCATTATCTAAACTTGCACCCATGTCAGCATCATATATATATATATATATATATACATATATATATATATATATATATATATATATATATATATATATATATATATATATATATATATATATATATATATATATATATATATATACATATACATACATACATATATATATATATATATATATATATATATATATGTATATGTATATATATATATATATGTATATGTATATATATGTATATATATATATATGTATATATATATATATATATATGTATATATATATATATGTATGTATATATATGTATATATATATATATGTAGAATGCGTAAAAGATATGCTCAAATAGTATACAGCACAGGCCTTACTTGAATTGCTGAATAACTTTTGAGCATATATCCTGAGATGGGAGAATCAAATTATATTAGTTCAAGAAGCTGATGTTAATCCTACTAAAAGTAGATTCATAATCTTTAAATACTAAGTGAACTTCATAGGATATGTTAAATATAATTGGAGGTTCTCCTTTTTACTTATATATGTCAGGTTTAAGTTATGAAGAGTCTAGATTATTTATGCATTAATTCTTACAGTACAGTAGATATCTCAGAGATAAAATAAAAGAAGGTTATAGTATTTTTGCTGTCTTTACATAATCACTTTTTTAATATTAACCCTTGATTAGTTGGAGTGGTAGAGTTTTGCTGTGTTTTTCAGGAGGACACATTCAAGAAGCTACCTTTAGCACCAGATCATATATCTCTAGCATGGATGTATACAAATTCACATACTTAATGATGTAACGATAAAATGTATCATTTAAAAGCAGCAATGGAAGAGTTGTATTTGTATTTACTCGATATTATCGAGCAATGGGTATGCCCACTAAAAGGAGGTAATTTGAACACTTATAAGACTCATCTTGTATAAAAAGTGGGGATTCCCACGAGGAATATGTAATAATAAAATCTTGACTATGGTTGAGTCGTGGGTATGCCCACGTAAAACTGTATAAGTACAGGACCTCGGGTCCCGGGCTAGGCTGGAGGTTTTCTCCACCCCACTCTTTCCTACCAGCGCCCGCAGTGAGCGGGGTCACATGTATTAAAAATTTTAATATAATAATAAAATTTTACAAGGGCTTCGGCCTTTTACCGATCAAAAAAAAAAGAAGAGTAAATCTAATGGTTTTAGTCAATTCAAAGAATTTAAAGCAATGGTTGAGTTCTAGACTGGAAGGAAAATAAAATGTTTGAGGATTGATAATGATAGTAAATATTTCTCTAATGATTTCAATAAATTCTATAAATATTTTGGTATTCATAGACATAACATGACTTTGTCTTCTCCACAATTGAATGGAGAGATGATGAATAAGATGTTAATGTAAAAGGCTAGGAGTATGTTGAGTGGTGTTAGCCTAGAATAAATGGATTGGATTGAAAATGTTTACATTGCTTGCTACATGATTAATATGTCTCCTACATCTATCCTTGTTGATAAAATGCCTCTATAGGCATGGTCGGGTCATAAGAATTCATTGAGACATCTTAGAGATTTTGGCTATGAGACATATGGATATGTACCAAAGGATAAGAAAACAAACTTATAAAACAAGGCTATGCAATATATCTTCATTGGATAAAGTTATGATGTGGAAGGATACATGCTTTGGAACCCTTTGGCACATAAATTGATACATAATAAAAGTATTATTTTTAGAGAAACTAAACCTCCTTTTGTTATGTTGTAGTCTGAAAAAACTAAAAAGGAAGATGTGATTCAAATAACTTCTACACCTAAGAAAGTTGAATGGACACACCAAGATAGACAAGAAGTTGAGGAGAGTTCATCTAGCTCTAAGTCTCTATAAGAGGAGGAAGAAGCTCTAACTTAGTTTGTTCAAAGGTCTTAAAGGAAAGAGACAACCATTTGATATACATTCTCTAATGATTGGAGATGTATTTTTGCTTTGAATACTATCATGGATGAACCTAGATCTATAGAAGAGGCATTAGGTATGAATTATGCAAAATCCTAGAAAAATGGTAAGGATGAAGAAATGACAGCCTTGAAAAAGAATTATACATGGGATCTTGCACCATTTCCTAAAGGATGAAATCTTATTGGTTAAAAATGAGCATTCAAGAAAAATATTAGTTGAGATGGAATCATTGAGAAGCATAAAGTGAGGCTAGTTGCAAAAGGTTACTCCCAAGTTGAGGGTGTTGCTTACGGTGAGATATTCTCTCATGTTGTAAAAATGACATCCATTACATTTTTTTTCTATTTTTTCTGCTTATGATTTAGAGCTTGAGAAAATGGATGTGAAAACTACTTTCCCCTATGGTTATTTGGAGGAGGAAATCATAGCACTATGTGGTAAAATGTAAAAGTAATTTTCTTTGCCAACTAAAGATATATTTGTATGGCCTCAAGAAGAGTCTTAGGATGTGGTACCATAAATTTGATAAATATGAATGGAGTTTGAGATTTGAGCATTCTAAATTAGATCACTATGTTTAATTATAAATTTGATGGTGGTAATTTCTTGTACATTGCAGTATACATTGATGATATGTTGTTAATTAGTAAAAGAAAATGTGTGATTGTGGAACAAAAGTCTCATCTTTCTGTTAAATTTGAAATGAAAGATCTTGGCACACCTAAACACATTCTTGGGATGGAAATTAGAAGAGATAGAGTGAAGAAAAAGATAGGGATAGGCTAAATTGAGTACATGAACTTAGTTTTACAAAGGTTTAACATGCATGATTGTAGACTATTATGTGTTCCTTTTACCACTTGACCAAAGCTATATATTTTCATATTGTGCTAAATTATGACTAGAGATGGAAGACACAAGTTGAGTACCTTATTAAAGTGTATTTGGAAGTTTGATATATTATATGGTTTGCACTAGACTATACTTTTCCCAAGCAATGAAAGTTCTTTCTAAATATATTGCTAATCCTCGTAGAGGTCATTAGGATGCAATTTGAAAGGTCTTTAGATATTTGAAGGGTACCTTAAAGAATTCTTTGTGTTATCATGGTAATATGATAGGAGACAAATTTTCCCTTAATATTCATGGTTATGTGATTTTGGATTAGGTAGGTGATATTGATAGTGGAAGATCTACTAGTTCTTATGTGTTTACATTATTTGGTGATGCAATTAGTTGGATGAGTAAGCGACGGGCTATAGTTTCTCTATCCAATATTGATACTAGGTATATGATAGCTACTCAAACTTTAAATGAATTTTTTTGGCTTAAGAGTTTGTGTTCAAATATGAGAATAAAACAAGGAGGTGTAACAATTAGAATGTGATATTCCTAGCAAAGAACTTGAATTTTCATGCCAAAACTAAGCACATTGATGTTCAATATCATTTTGTCAGAGATATGATTGTGGGTAGTAGGGTGAAGCTAATTAAGGTTGAGACTTTGATGATGTTACAAATGCATTACCAAGGTTGTAAACACAAAGAGGCTCAGATGGTGTTTTAAGTCTATGAGCATCATGACACCTAACAATTAAATTATGGCATAAATAGTCCCTTTGCTCTTGCAAAGTGTTTGACAAGTGGGAGATTGTTAAAAAATATGTCTCAACCTTGCATTTACATATGGTTACTATTTTTAGTAAGTTTTTTATTTGAGCACAAATTTTCCTATTCTTTCCTCAAAGGTTCAGATGAGCTAGATAAACATACTGGTAATTTTTCATTGTAGGATCATGTCCAATTTTGAAG
Source organism: Chamaecyparis obtusa (assembly GCA_027943335.1). NCBI lineage: Eukaryota > Viridiplantae > Streptophyta > Pinopsida > Cupressales > Cupressaceae > Chamaecyparis > Chamaecyparis obtusa. The sequence goes on from BSBK01001127.1 coordinate 359,994, forward strand.
AAATTAAAGGTTTTATTTTTTAAAATTGCTGAAAATTTTTATGAATTCAAATTTGAAGGACTTAGAGGCTCCATAATGGCCTAAAAATGTGTGTAATTAGTGTAGTAGGTTAGAAGGTGATATAGAACATTGTGATCTTTATAACATGTCAAATAGTTCACCAATTAGACACATGGTTTAAAAGTTATGGCCTTTGAAAGTTTGGCCTCCTAAAATAGGAAATGTAAAAATGTGAACATGTAGATGAGCTATAAAAGGGAGTTACATGTGTTGGTGTATGTGTTGACACATCATAGGACATATTTAATTAGATATAAGATGGACACCACTTTATAAGTGGTTTTCAACCCCTAGTTTTTTAAGTATAGTTTGACAAATACATTCATTGTATCACTTATAGATTAGGTGTGAGAGATGGAGGGTGTGTGTAAGAGTCTTATAGTTATCCAATTACCCTAAGATCTCTAGTTGGTGATACTCATGAGAGAAGATTTCTTTGAAAGTATATTATAATATGTTATTATTTTTTAATAATGTATTGGGTGACTTATAGAGTGTGGTGTTTTTCTCCCCAAAGGGTTTTCTCCATGTAAATCATTGCATTGAGGTATGCATGTTATTTATGTTATTTAAATGTTAAGTTTTTGTAACTATTGAAAATATTCCACTTTTTTTCATTATCCTCCTCTCAAGGTTAGTGTAGGAAGTTTCTCTGGTACTTAACTTCCTTACAATTTCTATTTTTCCTCCCCTCAAGGTTAGTGATGAAGTTACTCCGCCACTAAACTTCCTTACAATTGCTATACTATTTTTGGATTTGATTGTGTAAAAAAATTTGCACAATCAAATCCAAAACCTGTATGTCATTCTAATGGATTATGGTAATGTTATAGCTCTAGTTCCTTACAATTTCCATTTTCATTGGAGAAGATGATCAATAAGATCCAAATTTAGTCTCAAAGAAGAGTTGGATATTATATATGATTATTCTCCTCTTTTGTGCATGTGTTTTATGTGTTTTGATATGAATCTGAACCATGCATAATGCTAGTAATTTGACAAGATTCAACATAGATAAATAAGAAGAAAAAAAAGATCTAACTAAGAAGTACACATTTAGAAATGAGATATAAAGAAGAAAGTATCATTGAAATATGAAGCTAAAAGTGTCAATCAAGTGTGTTAGGTGTCATATAACTAAAGGAACTTTTGTATCATCCTAAATTGTAAGCACCTATGTGCTCTATAATTTAATGGTTTTTTAGCACTTACCTTACTATATTTACATTATAGATTGCATTCTAGGACTTCATAATTGCACTTAATGCATACCTAATTCAAATATGGGTCCTATAATCTCTCTAAACTCATGTAAAATCAAGGTAGGACCTTTTTTATAGGTATCCTCATCTATTTCCCTCCAATCAAAAACTTCACCTCATCTCCTAGGCCCTATTTCACCTTTTATGGCTCAATCTTGACATCACAATCAACTTTCTATTTGGATCTCACATCTACTAACTAATCGGGTCCTACAAACCAAATTTTGACCAATTTTAGGTGGGACAAGTTGACTAGTTGACTTGTCCCTATGAACAAGTCAAGTACCTAACTTTTCCCTAGGATTTTGAGCTCAAATTGGGGTAGGGTCCTGTCTGGAGGCTTTTGTAGGATTTATAGATTTATAGTTGACTTGCTTAATTCTATTTGCAAATTTCACTATAAAAGAAACCCTCATACCTCATTTTGGGATAATGAAATCAATTGCAAGATGAAAGCCCCAATTTGATGACAACAAGAAATTACAATGTAAAGCCACAATTTGATGACATCCTATGAAGTGAGTTTTTTCTATTGAAGGCTACATCTACCTACATCAAGCATCTATAGTGTTCCTCAAGCATTCAAAGACATCCAAGATATCATTTTCAACATCATCATGGAGTTTTAAATGGATCATGAGGATGGCTAGGAGTACTCTTTCTATCTAGGGTTGAGTGTGATTCCTTGTTTCTTTCTCCTTTATTTAGTTAAATTGAATTCATATTTTGATAAAATATTGATTACTATTACATGATATAATCAACAAAGTTCTCCCAAGATTTTCAACACACCTATGATTATGATCAAAGGATATAATCAACCAAGTTTTTTTCAAACTCCAGATAAACCAATCATATCTTTAAAAGGAAAATCAAATAGTCCTTTGGAGTTTATTAAATATGTCCATGTGTTAGCTCATACTTATCATACAAGAAACTAGTTGATCCTACTTCTCTTCCACCTTCTCAACCAGTGCTTCCTCCAACACCACGCCTACATCCTAATCTTGGAAAGGAGTATGATTTAATAGAACAATTATGTGCTACTTCTACCAATGTTTCCCTTTGGTAACTTCTTAAAACTTATCATACATACCATGAAGCCTTGCAAAAATCTTTAATCACTCTTCCATCTCCACAACCTAAGCAGGACAACATTAATTCCTTTTTGGAATGTATGCATGCTACTACTTCCCTACTCAAATTATGTTTACTCAAGATGATTTACCTTCTAAAGAAATTCAAGATCAACATGATGCCCATATGGTGGTTATCCTTATCAATGGTAATCGCATTCATAGGAAGTTAATTGAAAATGGGTCTGGATTGATATTTTTGGCATTGACATGTTGCATAAAATCAAAGCTAATTTTTCAACTATTAAACCTGATTCCATTCCTATTCATGGTTTTTATAATGTTTCTAAGAAAAAACTAGGTATTATTATGTTACCTTTTAAGGTAGGCCCGATTATCTTATCTACTCTTATTCATGCAATGACTGGGCCCCTTAACTATAATATTCTTTTGGGACAACCTTGGTTACATGCTATGCATGTTGTTCCTTCAATTCTCCATTGTAAATTTAAGTTCATATACAACAACTTGATGTACATAGTTTTTGTATGTGATAGACTGAATAGTTTCTTGCACACTAAATCAACTACTAAATCTGTGTACTTTGAAGATAAAATAGAATCATATTCCAAACCTAAGGATGAGCCTTCTCCGACTAGTTTCCTTTTGGATGATGATTGGAGATCCTTAGATTTCACACCAACTTATATTGGAGAACATGAAGTCCCAATATTAGAGCCTAAACAATCTAAATCTAACCAAGAATCCAATATAAAAACTTCTCTTTCTACTAAGTTCAATAACAATTTTGTTGTTGCTTCTGGTCCTAATGGATCCTTATAAACTACTAAGCTTAATTGTTATGACATAGTGACTTATTGGGCTCCATTAACTCTTTCTGATATGGATTCTTGTTGTGGTCTTGGATATCATTTTTTATCAAAATAGGAATTCAATGGGAATGGATGTGGAAAATATGAACAAGGAATTCAAGTGCCCTTAGGAAATGAGGGGAATGAACATTCTATTGGGTTTGTATTTAATCCTTATAAACAACCACAACAAGTTTCTCTCAATGTTAATACTATATCTTTAACACCTTTGAAACTTGTGCATCCTCACCTTATTGATTTTGATGCAAAGCCTTCTTTTGATACTTTTAGTAATGATGATGCCATAGCTGAATTCTTAGGGGCATATGATGATCTCCCTCACTATCATCATGATCATGGATTTTATTATTGTTTAAATGTTGAAGCATACTTTGGAAAAGATGCTACTTATGAGTCCATTCATGAATTCCCTTAGCCTATGGATGTCCCTCAATAAAGTAATCTTTTTTATTATTGACACCATTGATGTGCAAATGAATCCTTATAATCTAGAAAAAGTGATAAAGATTGAAAAATATCTAGATGAGGATGAACAAAAAGAGCTTACTTATCTTCTTGAATTTCCTAATGTCTTTTCTTGGGCTTATTCTAATATGCTTGGCATTGATCCCAAAAAAATTATGCATAACATTTTCCTTCTTCCTAATGCAAAACTGGTAAAACAAAAAAATTACAAGATGAATCCAAATATTGCTTTGCTTGTGAAGATTGAAATTGAAAAACTCCTTGATGTTGGCTTCATCCTATCAATTATTCTCATTGGATCTCAAATATTGTAGTTGTATCCAAGGATGAGAATAAAATTTGAATGTGTACAAATTCTAAAGACTTATATAAAGCTTATTTGAAAGATTATTTCCGACTTCCAAACATTAACATGATTGTGGATTCCACAACATGACATGTTTTATTATCCTTTATGGATCATTTTTCTAGCTATAATCAAATCTTCATTCCCCCTCAAGCTTAATACAAAACATATTTTATCACTCCTTGGGGAACCTTTTGTTGGGTTGGCATTCCCTTTGGATTGAAAAATGTAGGTTCTACCTATCAACACGCTATGATGCTTATCTTTCATAATTATATCCATAAGAATCTAGAAGATTATGTTGATGATATTCTCGCCAAGTCCATTACTTTTAAGGATCATGTTATTGTTCTTAGAAAAATATTTGAATGAATTCATAAATACTTCATGCGATTGAATCCTCATAAATGTGCTTTTGGTGTAGATAGTGGAAAACTCCTTGGTTTTATAATTTAAAATAGGGGTATTGAAGTTGATACTAAAAAAAATTGATGCCATTGTCAATATGACACCTCCTTGAAACATATCACAAGTTCATAGTTCACAAGGGAAAATACAAGCTATTCATTTTTTTGTATCACATTTGGCAGATCATACAATTCCCTTCACTTATTTTCTCAAAAAAGATACAACTTTCTTATGGAACTATGATTGTCAAAAGATATTTGAGCAATTAAAATAGTATCTTACTAATCCTCCTTTCTTACAACCCACTCAACCTAATAAAACATACTTCTTCTATACTTCTGCCTCTCCTAATTCTTTAGCTATAGTCTTAGCTCAACATGATCAAAGTGGGAATGTACAATCAATGTATTACATTATTAATACTTTGATAGATTATCAAACCCAATATACTTTGATAGAAAAATAATGTCTTACTCTAGTTTTTGCTTGCCAAGAACTCAAACATTATCTTGTTAGTGATGAAATTAATGTCATCATAAAATTTGATCCTTTAAAACATCTTTTCTCAAAAAATGATCTTTCAAGATGCTTGGCCAAATGGGTTATGACGATAAGTGAATTTGATTTAAATTTGTCTATCAAAAGGCAATCAAGGGACAAGATTTGACCGATCATTTCACTGAAGCTCCTTCACTAACTACAACTTCTAATCATATAACTTTCCCTAACAAATTTGTCTTGCCTATTGACACTGATGATACATGGGCTTCAATACTTCCTTGATTCTGACCAGACAGGTGATTTCTCACCGTAGTGATATTCAACGTACCCCTAGTCATCTAACATGTACTCTATTGTATGGGGCGCTACCCCCCTTTTTTGGTAGCACTTAGCTATTAAAAAAATAAAAATAAATAAGAGAATTGGTTTTACTTCCTAAAATGAGATTTGTTTTATGAAATTATATTGCTTTAGTAATCATTAATTGGGAATCAATTTATTAATTAACATTATAAATTGATTTTCTTAGTATTGGAATTTAATTCAAGAATGTAATTAAGCCAATAGGCTTTATGTGGGAGCTTTGCTCCCAGAAATGCATTCTTCCTGCTAGATAGTTGTCAGCCCTCTTCCCAGATAGTTTCTTTTCTAGTTATGGAAAATACTTCAATTTTTCTTTCCATTATGATTGTTGTTTTTTTGTCCTTATCTTTATTTCTATAATTGATTGTCCTAAATATTGTTTCTAATTTATATAAAAATTAATAGAATAGTTCTAAATATAAAACTTCAATGATAAGATTCCTTAATAATTTATTTGTTTTATTAATAACTTTCCTCTTTTCATTAAAAAATATCTTTTAGATATATATCTTTTAATATTAATATAATATGAAATATTCAATTACTTGTATTTATTATAACTATTTGAAAATAATATTTTTCTTTCTAATTAATTATTTTAATATAATACTAAACGTCTTTATAATTATTATATATTTAATTTAAATAAAATTTTCTTATCTTCAATGGCTACTACTTAGTTTCATATTGTTTTTCCTTTTCTTGAAAGATTGAAATCTTATATTAATTTATTATTGATCTATTTTGTGTGCAAACTCCTATTGGCTCTCCATTGCATGCACAAAAGCATGTGACTGCTAATTATAGTTTTGTTAGTGATTATTTAATAAATTAATTGATGTAATGGTACTTTCCAAATTAGTTTATTATTAATTAACTTCTTATGTATACTTTTCCTTTTGCAAAAATGGGTTAGGAGGGAATCTCTTTATGTCATCTTTTTAGGATTGCTACCAGAGGTGGGGTTAGGGTTAATGTGTATGTTTGTTTGTCTTGCATAATTCTATGACATTTGATTGTGTTATAACCCAATCTTATGGAAGTTGATTTTATTATGATGGAAGTTGTTTATGTATGTTCATGTTATATCTTGGAACCAAAGTCTGATGTTATGATTCATGATGACCAATAAGTAATGTTTTGAGATGTATGAACATAGGGTAGTTATCTAGGTGTTAAAGGGGAAGTGGCTTACTTTGGAGGCATCGAAGCCTAGAAGTTTCTACCTAGGTATCCTTAGCAGGTTACTTAAATAAGTGATAATATAACTGAATGGGGTTTTAAAATGATTTAATAAGATAATAAATTCCTTGCCCATGCATTGAGTGCTAGTAGAGGCTAAGGATGGGAGCGAGAGAAGATGCTTGCTTGTCTAGTAGTGGCAGTGAGTTATGGCATGATCAGTTTGTTAATATGATTTAGAATAATAGAGAGGGGGGGTGAATTAGTTGTTCTTGGGTCCAGATGTATCAATTGAACTTTTAAACACTTAAACAATCTCATATCTAATAACCAACACTACTCGGTCATTAAAGAATGTATGCCAAAAACATATAACAATGCAGTCCACTATCCAACAGTATTTAACTTGCAAAACATAGAAATGTTCACACCAAAACATTCACACAAGTATGACACCAAGATTTATGGTGGAAACACAATTTTGGAAAAACCACTTTGTAACATGTTACTGATATTTTCACTCTTCTAAAGCGAGCTCCGTGAAAAGCCAACCCTGTCAAAGGTTTACAAATACACTACTAGGTGTGACCCTGTTAAAGGATTTCAACCACCCTGTTAGGAGTGAGCCTTGTTAGACTTAAGTACATTCCATCAGAATGCAATCTTGATTAAAGGATTTAAACAATGACTGTTAGGTCAACCTTGGTTAAAGGATTTAGACTGATACAATGGTTAGAAAGTAGCAATAGTATCCAATCTGAAAAACATACAACTCACTTTGCAAATAAAATATACAATTCACAAATATATGTTGGCTTACTGACTAAGTTCCATTTCCATCTCCATCACTGATCTGCTCAAAAATTCCTTCAAGCAATCACAACTCTGATCAACTCCTTCACCTTCAACCTTTCTTCTTAGACTTATCAGTCAATAACATCAACAACTCCAGCATCCTTCTTTAACCTCACACTTAGGTTTTCCTTTATACCTCTTTAATAGGTAGATCCATCTTTTGTCACTTAATCTCCTCTATAGATCTTAGGTTTAGGTTGGATTCATCAAATCCTTCCATCATTCATATTCTTCATCCATCCTTCTAGAAACATCTTCAATCTCTTTATTGAAATCACAATAAAATGGTTTACAGTGCATTAAATTCTCCATACACTCAATTAATAAAGTCAACATGATTTACATAATCCAAGAATTCAACTAAGTTGGCTAGGAATCTGAATTCTTCCTCAAATGTAAATTACTAATGCTTGGACAATACTATGTTCAACTCCTTGGTCATCACTGCGTAGCTCGGTCATCTCTTCAAACTGTCTCCCTTGGCTAATGTTGTCACTCGACAATAAAATGATGTTCGGTCAATACTGAATTTACTTGGCATATACTGGCTCTCGGTCGACACTAACATCACTCGACTTAAACTAGATTTCTTCACTTTTTCTCGGTTAAGACTGCTTGTTCAGTCTTGCTTCTTAGATAAACAATACATTATCTTATCATTGTGCCACATAATCAAGTACTCATTGAAGTATCAAATAACTCAACCTTTCTCTAAGTTCTATTGTTATCAGCCTTTCCCTAATCCTTCTCATCAATCAATAGATATAATACTTTCGTAGATAGCAACTGTCTTACCAGTTAAAGTTTGACATCAATGACAATACAACAATTGCTTCAATTGTAGTTTCCAACAATCTCCCTCTTTGGCATTGATGGCAACACCATATGAATAACAAATGATTCACCAACCAATCCAAAACTTTGTCATTTCATCAAAAATATTTTTAATATCCTTAGCTTCATTCTGATTTTGAATCACTTAGACTAACTTGCTTGATCACCCACATAGTTACTCCCTCTGAATCTTTTATGTGTCTCTTTTCCTCTGATTCTCTAAATTACTTCCTCTTTTATGTGTTTTCATCTAAACCTCTCCCTCTTTGACAATAATGCCAAAGCAATATCTAGAACTTGCATCTTTCAGATGTAGATGTCATCTTGTCAGTTCAATAACAATATTGCCCCCTATGTCATCTTGCTTATGACTGATTATAGCTTTGTTGTACTTTTCACAACTCTAGGCCGCTCCTAAAGTGTGACCTTTTCTACATCAATTTGTCAGATACTCTATGCAACACATTTGATGCAGTGCTCCTAGCTTGACTAGGCAGCCTCAATTAGGGGAAGCACCCCTAATTTACCTCTAAGATATTCATGAGCATCCTTAGGTAAAGCTTTTGTGAATATGTCTGCTAGTTGTTCCTTTGTATTCACATATTCCATTCTCACCTCTTTATCTTGTACCAATTCCCTCAAGTAATGATACTTGATAGCAATATGTTTGGTCTTTGTGTGCATCATTGGATTATTTGATATGTTGATAGCACTTGTGTTGTCACAGTATATGACAACTAGTTCAGTGATCTCCTCTTTCATGCCTTTCAACAATTGCTTAATCCATACCAGATTTGAATAGTTCACTGCAACTGCTACATACTCAGCTTCAATTGTAGATTGGGAAATACAATTTTGTTTCTTGCTTGTCCAGGAAACTAATCTCTATCCAAGAAAGAAAGCTCCACCACTAGTACTTTTTCTGTCATCAACATTTCCTTCCCAATCTGCATCAGTGTAGACTCTCAATTCAAATTCCTCATGCTTCTTGTAATACAGTCCATAGTCTTTTGTCCCTTTCAAATATCTCAATATTATTTTCATAGCCATCATATGACTTTCCTTAGGATTGGCAGAGAATCTTGCCACAATCGCAACTGCTAGAGCTATATCTGGTCTATTGTGAACAACATATTGTAGCTTTCCAATCATGGATCTATATAGAGTTTGGTTTACTTCAACAATATCATCATTTTTAGATAGTTTATGTCAAGTAGCCATGGGAGTACTTACTGGCCTTGAATCCTCCATACCAAAGGTTTTTAGTATCTCTTTTACATATTTAGATTGTGTGATAAAAATACATTTTTCCATCTAATAGACTTGCAAACCAACAAAGAATTTTATCTCACCAAACTTAAACATCTCAAACTCAGTTTGCATCTCATTTGAAAATTTCTTACATAGGGCATCTTGTCCTCCAAATATGATATCATCTACAAAAATTTTAGCTAACAAAATCCCTTTACCTTCTTCATCTTTCATGTATAGATTGTTGTCGTCTGTCCTTGAGAATCCAATTTGTATCACATAATTGTGCAACCTCTCATACCATGCTCTTGGGGCTTGCTTCAATCCATACAGTACCTTGTTCATCTTGCAAACCATATTTCTCTTGTTTGGATCAACAAATCCTTCAAGTTGCTCAATGTACACTTCTTCTTCTAATATACCATTAACAAATTCAGACTTGACATCCATTTGGTATACCTTGAAATCTCTGTAAGTAGCATATGCAAGTAGAGTTCTTACTCCTAATCTTTCTACAGGGGAAAATGTCTCCCCATAGTATATTCCTTCTTCTTGTGCATAACCCTTGCATACCAACCTTGCTTTGTTCCTTGTGATTTGTCCATGTTCATTAAGCTTGTTTCTGAATACCCATTTTGTTCCAATGACATTTTTGTTTTCTGGTCTTGCACCAAAGTCCAAGTATCATTCAAGTATCATTCTTTTCTATTTGGTCTATTTCCTCATTCATAGCTTGAATCTAGCCTTCATTTTCTAATGCCTCCCTTATTGTCTTAGGCTCAAACTCACACAATAAACATGTAAGATCTTTCAACTTGCTTCTGGTTAGAACTTCAATTTCTTTATCTCTAATGATTTTCTCAGGCTTGTGAAGTCTTCTTACATACTGTGCCAAAGTGGGTTTAGATTTCTTTTCTCCTTTCTCTTCAGGTTCATCAATAAGATTATCAGGTTCAACCTTTGATTGCTTGGCAACCTCTTCCTGATGCTCAACAGCATCCTCCTGATGCTCGACAGTATCTTCCTGATGTTCAACATTTCTTACTTGTGACTTTGCATCAGGTGCAAGTTTGTTACTCACCTCTCCTTCTATATAGACACAAGATCTATAATCTTCAGGTTCTCTTTTGCTTTCCTGTTCATTTTTCTCTGCATATTCATCAACTTTCACATTTACACTTTCCACAATTTTTTTAGTGTTAATGTTCAAACACTTGTAAGCTTTACTCTTTGTGGAATAACCTAGGAATATGCCCTCATCACTTTTTGCATCAAACTTTCCATTCCTATTATCTTTTAATATATAGCATTTACTCCCAAAGATTCTAAAGTATTTTACATAAGGTGCGTAACCGTGCCATAATTCATAAGGTGTAACATTTGTACCTTTTTTTATTTGTACTTGATTTAAGGTATAAACAGTTGTACTTAAGCTTCTTTCCAGTACTTTTGTGCAACATTTTTCTCAATCATTAGTGTCCTTGCACAATCCATGATAGATATGTTTCTTCTCTCAGCTATACCATTTTGTGGAGGTGTTCTAGGTGCATACTTCTATCTCTTGATTCCTCTATCATTGCAAAATAGATTGAACTCATTTGATATAAACTCTCCACCTCGGTCAGATCTCAGACATTTTAGATTTCTACCAAGTTATTTTTCAACCTTATCCAAATACCACTTAAACAATTAAAATGCATCATATTTTTCTTTTAAAAACATTACAGTCATCATCCTAGTGTAATCATCAACAAACAAAATAAAGTATTTAGCACCACAATAGCTTTGTACACCCATAGGTCCACAAAGGTCAGTATGAACCAGATCTAAAACATTTTCAGAAGTAAAAGTATTGCTCTTGAAACTAGACTTTGTCATTTTACCCAACCGGCATTGTTTGCACATCACATTGTCAGGTTTCTTCAATCTCGACAAACCTCTAACTTTCTTCTTTTTACTAATATTTACTAGATTGTCAAAGTTAACATGACATATCCTCTTATGCCATAACCATACATCATCAAATTGTGCAATCAAGCATGTCTCTTTAGATAGATCTAGACATAAAAAATTACCTCTAGTCTGTTCTCCACTTCCAATTAGTTCACCAATGGCATCAAAAATTTTAGCCTTTCTGTGATGAAACTCCACTCGGTAACCAGTACTATTAAGTTGTGCAACACTTAGCAAATTATAGTTAAGACCTTCAACCCAATAAGCATTTTCACAAGTGATCTTATCAGTTAGCTTAATTAATCATTTACCCTTTAAAGGACATGGTGCATCATTACCAACCTTAACACTTATACCTTTGTAATTATCTAGGGTTTCAAATTTACTTTTGTCACCAGTCATGTGATGTGACCAACCACTATCAATAATCCATTTATCACCTTTTCTCACATAGGAAACAAGTGTAGTTTTCTCATCTTCATCAGAATCATCTTTCATAGCAACATAAACTACTTCAATTTCAAAATCATCATTATCAGTGTCAGTTTCTTCTTCAGCAATATAACAGGATTTCTTACCTTTATCCCTATAGTCCTTGTACCTTAGGTAACCTCTATTTTCTCTCTTATCCATGTACTTGATTTCTCTTTCCTCATCCTTGTCATTCCTGTTAGGACATCTTGCAGCTATATGGCCAACTTTTTTGCATGAAAAACATATGATACAAAGTTTACCTTTATATTTGCCTTTTCCTCTTTTCAATCTTCTGGCCATAAGAGCTTCAAGATGCTCTAGTTCCTCATTAGAAGTGTCACTATCACTTATACATTTTTCTTTTTCCCTCTTAGACTTATGAAAAACCATTTGTGACTTGAATGCAGATTCAACATTAGCAATAGTGTAGTTATCATAGTGAGAAATCTCAAAAGCAGTAAGCTTACCAACAAGACTTTCCAGTGTTAGAACATTACCAGGGTTACATCTAGATTCTTGAATTGCTGAAATTCTAATGGCATATATAGGAAGCAAAGTTATCAATACCTTTCCAATAATAGTTTCATCGTTAAATAGTTCCATTAGCTCCTCTAATAGCATTTACTACCTCCTTGATTCTACCACAATATTGAGCAATATTTTTCACCTTCTTGCATTTTCATTTCATCAAACTTACCTCTCATGCTTTCAACTTTTGCCCTTAGTACATTTTCATCGCCACCATAGATATTTGCAAGAGTGTCCCACATTTTCTTTGCATTTGTGTAATCTTTAATGTCTTCAAATTCAAGATAGCTTAAGGTAGATGCAATCTCCAACATTGCTTGGTTGTGTTCCTGTTTAGCTCTCATCTCCTCGACAGTCAAAGGTGCAACAGGTGTAACATAGTCATGTTCAACATAATATTTCACTAAGTCACTGATACCATCTAGATGCAGTTTCATCAGACTTTATCATGCAGGGAAGTTCTCCTTATTCAACTTCAGTACCTCTATTTATACATCTTGATCATTTGCTTCAAGCACCTTTAAAATTGTTTTGTGTAAGCACCAACAGCTCTAATACCAATTGTTAATATGATTTAGAACAATAGAGAGGGGGGTGAATCAATTGTTCTTAGGTACAAATGTATCAATTGAACTTTTAAACACTTCAACAATCTCAGATCTAATAACCAACACTACTCGGTCATTAAATAATGTATGCCAGAAACATATAACAATGAAGTCCACTATCCAACATTATTTAACTTGAAAAATATAGAAATGTTCACACCAAAACATTCACACAAGTATGACACCAGGATTTATAGTGGAAACCCAATTTGAGAAAAACCACTTTGTAACATGTTACTGATATTTTCACTCTTCTAAAGCGAGCTCCGTGAAAAGCCAACCCTATCAAAGGTTTACAAACACACTGCTAGGTGTGACCCTGTTAAAGGATTTCAACCACCATGTTAGGAGTGAGCCTTGTTAGAGGACTTAAGTATATTCCATCATAATGCAACCTTGATTAAAGGATTTAAACAATGACTATTAGGTCCACCTTGATTAAAGGATTTAGACTGATACAATGGTTAGAAAGTAGCAGTAGTATCTAATCTAAAAAACATACAACTCACTTTGCAAATAACAAATCCAATTCACACATATATGTTGGCTTACTGACTGAGTTCAATTTCCATCTCCATCACCGATCTGCTCAGAAATCCCTTTAAGCAATCACAACTCTGATCAACTCCTTCACCTTCAACCTTTCTACTTAGACTTATCAGTCACTAACATCAACAACTCTAGCATCCTTCTTTAACCTCACACCTAGGTTTTCATTTATACCTCTTGAATAGGTAGATCCATCTTTTTTCACTTAATCTCCTTCGTAGATCTTAGGTTTAGGTCGGATTCATTGAATCCTTCCATCATTCATGTTCTTCATCCATCCTTCTAGAAACATCTTCAATCTCTTTATTGAAATCATAATAAAATGGTTTACCATGCATTAAATTCTCCATACACTCAATTAATAAAGTCAAAATGATTTACATAATCCAACAATTCAACTAAGTCGGCTAGGAATCTAAATTCTTCCTCAAATGTAAATTACTGACGCTCAGTTAATACTGTGTTCAACTCCTTGGTCATCATTGCGTAGCTTGGTCATCTCTTCAAATTGTCTCCCTCGGCTAATGTTGTCACTCAAAAATAAACTGATGTTTGGTCAACACTAAATTTACTCGGCATATACTGGCTCTCAGTCGACACTAACATCACTCAGCTTAAACTAGATTTCTTCACTTTTGCTCGGTTAAGCCTACTTGTTCAGTCTTGCTTCTTACTTAGATAAACAATACATTATCTTATCATTGTGCCACATAATCAAGTACTCATTGAATTATCAAATAACTCAACCTTTCTCTAGGTTCTATTGTTATCACCCTTGCCTTAATCCTTCTCATCAATCAATAGATATAGTACTTTCTTAGATATCAATTATCTTACCAGTTAAGGTTTGACATCAATGACAATACAACAATTGCTTCAATTGCAGTTTCAAACATGGTTATCCTTGTTTTCATGAGAGGATTTTAGGTTGTGCATATGATCACACTTGGGAGTCAAAGTACAGTGAGATCATTCCAAGGGGTTTACATATATGATGACACTTCCCTAATTTCATCATAGGATTTCTACGTGTGTTGGCTTTAGATTAGTATCTATACCTTTGAGTTATTAAGTTGTACCCTAGAGATAGGAACTTGTAGGACCCTTGCTTATTATTACCTGATGATTGATTATGGTATTGATTATTCGAGTGGGGTCTGATGTTATCTCCTCAGTATGGTGGGAGTGGAACTACAGGTTTTCATGAGGTCAGGAGGTAGTGATTCTTTTACCATTTGAGACTCTGATGTTTTTGTCCCAGTGTTGGATGATATTTGTTACAGTTGTTTCTTATCTTATCTTCCTTGGGAGACTCATTTCTATTCTTTCTTTATTTGTACTTTGTACTTAGTTGTATTTGCACACCCTACGACTTGTGTAGTGGATGTGGGTGATCATGTATACTTTATTGTTCAGATGTATTTATGATGTAATATATAGAAGATTTAGATGATTATTGTACTTAATACATTAAATTATATTTATGTAATTCTATGCTAAGGAACCCTTGAGATTTGAAGTATCAAATTGAGATTATGCTTATGAGTATATATGGACTTTATGCTTTACTTCCACTTTGTTATTTAATACTATTTGTAAACTCTTAAGAAAAAAATTATTTTGTAAATTTAGTAATATGTTTTAGGTTAATACCTCTTGGGTTCCCTAGTGGGGCATTACAATAGGTTGCTCATCATCTTCCTATTCATCATCTTCTTCGTCCCCCTCCTCATCTTTTCCTACCACATTCTCTAGTTTGCGGCATGGCCTCAGGTCTTCCATAGGGTAGTTCCTTGAAAAGATGAGTCTAACTATGTGCACACTAGTGTATTTGTGGTACTCCCTCAGCATGCCTGCATCAATAACCATGGGTGACATAGGTCTATCTCCTCCCTCCTTTTCACTTGAATCTATAAGCTTGATATCATCAGGTGTGGGTCTTAGTATGGCTCCAAGCCTCTAAATAAACCTTTTCCCATGAGAGTATATCACCACTGGTTGGGGAACACCTTGTGTGGAGCCATATTACCTCTGAACCCTATCATAATAAAAGGGTACCACAATATAGTCATCTCTTCCATCCAATAATATTCTCTTTGCATACATCTCATCAGATGTTCCATGTATGTTCAGGATGAAATCAATATCTATGGTCTCCATATGATATTAGTTGACTATAATCGATTGATGGTAACTCTCTAGTATAAAATATCACCCCACCGTGAATAGGTGCTTAATAGATAACAAAATACACATGGATCTGTGCCATATACCTCCACTAAGAACCCTACTAGTCATAAGCATGTGATATACTCAAACATCCATACTTGTAACAAAGTATAGATAGCCAAGCTCTGTCGCTAATATTGAACAAAATTTCCCAACTCATAGTACAAATGTGCTAGCATACTCATTCCCTATGAATATACCATATGATGACTCTCCATATTTCATATACCAATGGTGCAGGAAAGGTGATCCCTCTACAATATAGAGTCACTACAATTGTACTAGTACCCAATAATACCTTTCTGATCAAGGTAATCTCCTCAGCTGCATACAAAAGTGGCTCTAAGGATATGTGATCACTGCAGGCATGAAGGGGACTATGTCTTGGATAGTATATCTAATCTCTCTCTATCTCTACATCTGACTGTGATACCCAACACCTAACTATCCTCCATCAAAAATTAAATCATAGGATGTTGTATACATCCTCAAGCATTACTATCATCTATATGGTAGGCATATAGAATGTGAAGGTATCCTCATCCCATCTCTCCATGAGTGCCATCAATATGGCACAATGACATCTCATGCAAGGAAGATGGTATACCCAATAAAATCCCACATCTCTCATCAAAGCAAGATCATCAAGACTCAGACTATCAAACTATGCTTGTAAGTATGTCATAGGTTTCACTCTAACATGCTCCCATTGTAGTACCCCTCCCATAGTCTGATTTTATATATGTTATGATTATTTTAGGATGATGATTTATATGATGCTTATGGTTTTATTGACCCCATACTTGCATGTGTATGGTTGATGTGTTTTTTTTTAATTTCTATTTGATGTGCTTGATGTGGTTGAGGGACGGAGTCATAGTTACTTGCTTGCGAGATCCACATGATTGGTTGATCCTCGCCATTGTCTATTATTGTATCATCTTAAAATGGATGCACTTCCATGATAAGAGGGTTTAGCCCTCTGAGTAGGTGGTTTGGGGTCATGTTAAGCACCTTGATTAGGTCTTTGCATGTATTTGGCTTTTCTCCCCACTTTCCACTTCTCTGCACTTGATTTCTTCATTCTAGGTGAAATTAAGGTTAGGATCTTAAGGATTCTCCTGAATTTCCCTCTTCCACGGCTCTATTTTTTAGGTAGGATTTAGAAATGGATCCTCCTGGCCTTCATCATGATAATCATATTTTTTAATGTCTATCACTGACATTCTATCCTATTCTGGCATCAGTTCTAGGTTTCTGGGCATCCCCAGGACCTCCTGACTTGGTTCTGAGTCAACCTGGGACCAGGGTCAGGGTCGAGTTAGAACCTGACTAGGTCAGGGTTGAGTTCAAACCTAACTAGGTTAGGGTCAAGCTCGACCCTGGCTAGGTCAAGTCCAACCTCAACTTTGACCCCTTCTTTCAAAATTCCAATTTCCAAAATTTTCGGGCTTCGGGCTTTTGGGAGATTTATTTTCCTACCTCTAGGTCGGCCACTTCGGGGTTTCGAGATGGTAAATTTTTTAATTGCATTTAATCTAGGTATATTTTCTAAAGGTGAGGACCTAATTGGGATTTAATTCTCCAAGGTGGCCCATCTAGATGAGTGTGCCCTAGATCACTATAAAAGGAGGCCTTCCTCTCTCATTTTCACATCAAGTTTTCATATCTCATAATCAAGTTTTGCAATCAAGCATCTAGAGCTCTCAAGTGCAAGCAAGTCTTCAAGAATTCAAGTGTTCAAGCATCCATTCATCAAGGAGATCCATTATTAGCCATTGAAGGATTCAATCTCTTTCGAGCCTCCTTTGAAGGTCCATCCTTCTCCATTCATTCAAGTCTTCTCATATGCAAAGATCAAGTCAAGATTGGTGTTGAAGATCAAATACCGTTGATTGGAGACATCCTACATCCATTGAAGCATTCCTACTTATGGATTTGAGGATTCAAATTCTCTACAAGGACTTCAACATAAGCAAGGTGATTTGTTTCAATTACTTTGTTTATGCACAATATATTTCAATTCAATTTCAAGGTTAATTCCTAAACTGGGGTTTGACCAAGGCAAACCCCCCATACAACAAAAACCCCCCATTTTCTTGCAGGTATAGGTGCAGAATTTTGAATCTGAGAGCGAATTTGGATACCCTTTTCTACAAACTTCCAAGATCTATGAACAGAATTTGAATTGGACTTCAAATAAAGAATGTGGTATTTGACCTTTTATGAGGGTCAAACCCGAGCTGAGCCATCATGAGGAAATATTTTTGGGTTTTCTCTGTCTCAGCATTTACAGTCCAGGACAAGTTTGAGATTTTCCTGAAAGTGTACACAGACATCAAAATTCAACATTTTCCAGATCTGCCTTAATTTGAGGTTAGTACTTGTATTTCAATTATTCTGTATTCCAAATATAATATCCATCGACAAGGGAAATATTAGATTTACTTTCTCTCTTCCATATCCATCCACAAATTGATTCGATTGTGTATTAACCTCTAGGTTGATCAAATCAGATCTCTTCCTTGGGGAATTTGGGTTTTGAGAATAGATCTCATATTTCCCCTTCTACATTTGAATGGTGGTGAATCCATTTTACCATCATTCAATTATATATTTATATATGTATGTACATGCGGATTTTGTATGCAAGTTTGCAAGTATTGGGCATCGACTTCCCTGAATTGTTAGGATGAGCGTGCCCTATCACAATATCTCAAATGGTAAGAGAGAGGAGATAACATAGGTCCAAATCCTAACCTAAGCCATATTATTGTCCTAAAATAGTGGACAAGATTCTGTTATTCCTACCCTTTCTAAACTCATCCAGTTGACGTGAGTTTATATCCCTGTTCTTGAGTATGAATGTGGGTCCTTAGGTCTTTTTGGTTCTTTTGATTTTGGTGGTTGGCGTGTTTTCTATATTTAGATTATTTAATTTTTTTATCGGTAAAAGGTCGAAGCCCTAGAAAGTTTTTTATTAATATAAATAGTTATTTTATAATGAACCCCGCTCACTGCGGGCGCTGGTAGGAAAGAGTGGGGTTGAGAAAACCTCTAGCCTTGCCCGGGACCATAGGTCCTGTCCTTATACCAAATTTACATGGGCATACCCATGACTTGACAATTGTCAAGATTTGTTAAAATACATATTTTCCATAGGCATACCCACGGCTCGATAACTATTGAGATTTGTACATATTTTCGTGGACATACCCACGTCCCGAAAAAACTCGAGATTATTTTTCTTTTAAAATCATGATCTAGTTAATATGCATTGATTGGTGATTAGACAAGGATTGAGTCATTTATACAATTAAAATGCAATATCTGATCCTCTTACTTTGTCGAGAATGGGTATTGAGCATCCGAATGATAGTCCTACCTGTAAAAACAAGACGAAAACCCTCCAAAACCAAAGGTTAACCGGCATCAAGACAAGAATATACTGCATCTTTGCTACAAAACCTTTAGATGAACACATTTCTTACTGTCAGAATAATAAAAGAGACAAATTTACCTTTGTGATTACTAATCCTTACCGATTAAGAATGTTATTTCCTGCCATATGTTAACATTCATTAATCATAACATTTAAGAAGAATTTGCAGCAGGACTAAGCAGTCTCCTCTAAACTATATTAATGCTCTGCCTAATGCCATGTCATGCCTGGTTGGCTATCAATAAGAAGAGTTATGCAGAGATTCATTGTAGGCCTCTATAATTTGATAAAATTGATTAAACAAAAATTACTACTCTGATCTTTCAAACTCCACAGATTGTTAATGCAAAATACTAATTTGCTTATACATATGGTTATATATATTTATAGATTATATATATATAACCATGTGTACATACCTTTATCTGAAGCTTATCCCTTTATATAAAATTCCAAATAATGGTTGCATAGATATATATATATATATATATATATATATATATATATATATATATATATTGTCATCAGTATATCTATAATTATATATACTTATATATAAAAGTAGCAGGAATGAAGAGATCGTCCAGTTCCTCAAACCAACCATACTCTTCAGCACTGTTACTTATTATATATAAACCAATTTTGAAATAAACATAGAAGGAAGCTTAGAGATATATATAAATATATATACATGGGCACCAGTATATATATATTTATATATATCATTATAAATATATGAAAGTACGAGTCATCAAATTATAAAGGAAGTAAACATTTGTCTTTGTCTCTTGCTACTGGATTCACATTTGCAAAGGTAATGATCCAGATCTCAAATTACTCATTTAAAGAGAGTCATAGCTTTATTTGTTAAACCAAACAGTCCAAGATTTTATCAATACGCATAACTTTTGCTGAAAGCTCCGTCTTAATCATAACTTTCCTTTCTATACTTCTTCCCTTGTTGAACTGTTATCTGGAAGCTAACCTATATTATAATACCTCATTATAATAGAGCTCAATAAAACTCTTGTAAACATAAGAAATATGCATAAAAAGATATTCATAAAATAAGTTTAAGGGTAATCCTTCATCAAAATTACATTATCTACATCACTGTATAGAAATCTGGTGACTAAGCATTCAAATCATCTATAAGGAGAGTCTAGAATAAAAATGACCAGCCTTAAGATAGGCAAGGTTATAGCTCTACTGTTATTCCCTATTATTCCATATAGTTTAGAGCAGAGCAGAAATCAATAGATTCTTTACACCTACCACAGAGATCATTAGAGATCTATAGCTGTCTTAATACCCAAAACCACTGAAGTTTAAAACATTATAAGATCTATATTTAACATACTATAAATTTAATCCTTACTACAGATAGTTTTTAGATTTACAAAAATATTTACAGGAGTACCAAAAAAAACCTACCATCTTTACCTATCCTAAATATGAAAAGTCTTTTAATATACAAATACTATTAACATATATATTCAAAATGACTCAGACTTATACAACCTACACCTATATACAGGATCTACAAGGCATATCTTAAGAACCTAAGCATCTTGGAGCTAAAGCTATTACTGGTCAAGATTCCTTTGAACAACCGAGCACTTCCAAGCTTTATCCCCTTTGACCATAACCACAATGCATTCCACTTCTTCCATGTTTGTCTTATGCCTTCTAGTGCACCTAGGTATCTCAGGTGCCATTATGTGTAGATTTGGTGGAGCTATATTATCAATGTCTGCTGGAATGTCAAATCCTTCCAGCCTCCAATACTTTAGAAGCCAGCTGGTATCCATAGTTTCCTCTAAAACTTCCTTATAAAGGAAGTCTAAGTTTCTTTCCATTTCTAGCCAATGGATATCGAAGCTC
The DNA here is from genome assembly GCA_027943335.1 of Chamaecyparis obtusa. NCBI lineage: Eukaryota > Viridiplantae > Streptophyta > Pinopsida > Cupressales > Cupressaceae > Chamaecyparis > Chamaecyparis obtusa. The sequence continues at coordinate 381,157 of BSBK01001127.1, forward strand.
TCTTCATCCTTGAATGAGAGCATAGCTATTCTTTGAGATTGAGGAATATTGTCTAACTCATCCATTTATGTCTACATTGTAATTTTTGGATAAGGTATTGTTAAGTTATGATCAACACAGTGCACCATTTTAACAAGTCCTCCTAGATGATCCTTAACAAAAACCTCTCTCGCTACCCTGATAATGTCCTCTTTGCTCTTACCAGCAAAGATGGAGAGGGAAATAAATTGACCTATCACTCCTCCATTTGTTCTGTATGAATATAGATTATTGAAGAAGCAGTCTCCTATGGATTTTTCCACTGCCCTTCTGGTCGAATCTGACAGAGGGTTAAGGATTTGATTCCACCTCTCTAGAGAAATGCCCCCCCTAAAAGCCATTGCCTGATCACTCATTGTATAAAAGGTGCCAAGTCTAGTCTCCATTACATCTCCTAAGAGTTGCTATTCACTGCATCCTTTTATAAGCAAAGATTGGTCGATCATTCTGGAAGATACCAGATGTTTCCTTCTGTATATTAGAGAACTGACTCAATGTTTTCTAATACTCAAAATATAACCTTGCTCCTTACATTGAGACTTTAAACTATACTATATGAAGGCCATGGAATTTTAACTCATAATCATAATCCCCAAATGAAGCCTGGGTTAATTATGAATATGAGATGCTTACTAAATTAGACAATAGCATCGAGCTTAGTTTTTAATTGGACACTGACTATCATGAGTCTTGGAGTCTATCTGCTTGTTCTTTCCATCATATCTCTAGTTCTACTGTGGTGATGCTACCACAATAGACTACCGGGCATAATGCCAATTTCCTTGAAGTCGGTCCAGAAGTACCTTTAAATCATTGCCCTATTTCTTTTGCTTTTTGTTGTAATCAATACAGTACTGAGATTATAGACCTTTGCAGTGCCATGAATTGCACTCATTACATTGCTCATTGTAGTATATCCTAATCTCAACACTGTACTTATTACATGATGCTAGGAGCAGTAAAACTTAAAGGTACTTCTAGATAAAGGTGCTGTGATAGCTATATTTCAAAGATTACTGTTGAAAAGAGATTTTTGTTATTATTCTTTAATCAATAAAGTGGGTTTTCTTTAATCCCTATTTGATAGAAAATGGCTAATACTATATTAATGTTTTAGCCTACAAAACATACCGATGAGTTACTAGATTTATATTATTAGGGGGGATAAAAATCGATGCAACCTAATTAAAGTCAAAATCAGTTAGGGATTAATCTAAAGGACCCCTGTAGACAAATACTTTTAAACTTTGGTGTTATACTCATAATGAGTATCTTGTGTGCATTTGAAAGGATAAATTACCATTCTTGATCATCATGCTTACCTTTAATTAAGCAATAGCTATAATTAAGAGCCTAGTTGTATTGTTTGCTAATCCTCATCATCATTACTCCTTTTTGCTATGCTGATGGTGATTGCTAACTCAAGCTTTCAAAACATGATGACAGAGAGTATATGAAAGGACCATGAGGTAGATAATAGGATTACCAAATATCGAAGGTACCTAAATGACCTTGCTATGCTTCCTAGTCTCTTTCCTATAATCATTACAGTACCGAGTCTAGTGGTAATAAGGAGCCATGCAATCATTACAATTTACTTTCTAGTTGATCACTACAAAGGATCTAACCTCCGTACTATAATCATTACAGGATACTAGGAGCTTAAGGGAGAGAAAGAGCTAATAGATGTACATGTGCTATATTAGCCAAGTTTGATGTCTTATAGAAAAAATACCTTCTGTGTTAATATACTTAATCCATTGATAGGTTGTTATAGATTAATGATGAATACTACTACCTACAAGTATCATCGTAAAGCTACTAGGTCTCTAATGGTAAGTCGACCAGTTTTCTTAATGTCCTTTTAAATTTTGTAACGAATGTGGCTTATCTATGTATCACCTCATATATAAAAAAACTTAGGGGTTATCTTGGATATACTGATCCATTGTTACTACTCCATTAGCTCCTAGATTAGCTAGCATATCTACCTCTGTATTACCTTCTCTGTATGTATGTCTGATTTCATATTTAGATATACTCTCCATTATTTGATTAATCTCTTCTATTTTTGAGTTCAGAATCCAATTAGGTGTTTTTTTAGTTCGAATGGCGTTGACAATTACTTGAGAATCTCCTTCAATTATAACCTTGGAAATGTTAAGACTCTTGCATAACTTTAGACCCTCTAATGCCGCTATGCATTAAGCCATGTTATTAGTGGTAGGGTTGATGGGCTTGGAGAATTTAGCTACCACTTCTAACTTCCAATTATGAATAATCCCCCCAATACCTGCAACCCCAGGGTTACCTCTAGACGCTCCATCAAAATTAAGTTTATACCATCCCTCTTTCAGAGGAATCCATTTACAGGAGGCTCTGTCAACCTTCATTTTGGGTCCCCCTTTTCCATATAAGGGAGGAATGTCTAGTTTTGGCCATTTAAATCTAATTTTGTTATCCCAACTCTTGAAATATTCTTCATAACTTAACTTGTCTCTGAGTTTGCTGTTAATAATTTCTACTATTGACACTTCTATCTTGTTTGTGATTGTATTCCATGGTAGTTTTTGATCAGTGAAAATCCTTCTATTTCTTTCTTTCCATATTTCCCAAACTACTATTGATGGGGAGATAATCCAAATATCCTTATATAGATTGTCTTTATAAAGAGATGGCCATGCTTTAAGGTTGCTTAATAGATCAGATTGAAGAGCAGACTTCCAACCTAAACATTGGTGAAGCCAATTCCAGTAGTTTTGTGCATATGGACAGTTAAGGAGGATATGATTAACATCCTCAGAATGATTCTCACACAAGGGGCACCTAGATGGCCCTTCAAAACCTAATTTATTAAGTCTGTCTATTGTAAGAATTTTATTTTGCATAGCCGCCCATAAAAAGATGCCAGCTTTAGGAAGGCATGATTTATTCCAACACAGGTTCAATGGTATATCTATATTGTCCATTTTCTACTCCCTAATAATAGAATTGTAGCCCTCTTTAACAGAATAGTTACCATTATTGGATCCTGCCCAAATTAAAATATCTAATCTAGATTTGAGTGATACCTCTCTATCTTTCAGAATTGCCAAAAGATTCTATTTCTCATGCCATATAGAGTTAATTTCCTCTAATTCACTCCATTTGGAAACTCTTTTCTTACAAAGGTAGTCCTTAAGATAAATGCCTTTAACTTTTTTACATTCTTCCATAAACTCCAATGAGAAGCCCTGTTTGCTTAGGGGAGGAAATCCTGCCCATGAATCGTCCTACAATAGAGCTTGATCTCCTACACCTATATCCCATGATAGATATTTACTAATAATCCCTTTTCAATCTTTAATAAAGTTCCAAATCCAAGAGCCTTTAACATGTGAGTGCGACCTGAATATATTAATGGGGTCCGCATCGGGAATATATTTATTTAATAATATTGTCACCCATTTACTTCTAGATTCCTTATACATTCTCCATATAAGTTTATCTCCAAGAGCTTGATTTTTCCATAAAAGATTTTTGATGCCAAGGCCCCCCTTAGAAATTGGTTTACATAAGGTTTCCCATTTAATAAGGGCAAGTTTTTTGTCTTCTAATGGGCCTTGCCAGTAAAAATCTCTAAACATTTTGTCTAAGCTCTTTTTCATATTAGTAGGGAGGGGGAGAATTGACATATGATATGTGGGTATGGTGGAAAGAACTGATTTTATCATAGTCGCCCTACCTGCTTTTGTTAACCATCTTCATTTCCAAGAACTTTTCTTGTTTTGTACTTTGGTAATCACTTGTTGCCATAGTTTGGAGGATAAGAGACCTTTATCTAGGTCAATGTTGAGATATTTGCATGGGAATTTGCCAATTTTCTATCCCATCATATTACATATCTCCATTTCTACTTTCGGAGAGGTGTTAATAAAGAAGATTTTTGATTTAGTGGGGTTGACACATTGTCCTAAGGTTTTCATGTATACGTTTAAGATGTCTTTAACTGCTCTAGCTTCTTGCCTGTTAGCATAGCCAGGTAAAATCATATCATCCATGAACTGTTGGTGTGTAATATTTGGAACGTTTTCCAATGCCTTCAACCCTGAGATTTTACCTTCCATTTGTTTCTTTGTTATAGATCTTCCTAATGCTTCTGCCATGATGACATAGAGGAAAGGGGATAGCGGGTCTCCTTGCCTAATGCCTCTGGAGATACCAAAAAAGCCTTTCGGAGTCCCATTGATTAGAATTGAAATTTTAGGGGTAGAAATAAAGTTAAAAATAAGATTAATCCATTGTTTAGAAAATTCGAAGGCTTCCATACATTTACAGAGAAATCTCCAGTCTACTTTATCATATGCTTTTTGTATGTCTACTTTAATAAGCATACTAGGGTCCTTTGTTATTTGTGCAGTATGAACTACTTCCTGGGCTATAATAATTCCATCTAGGATCAATCTATTTTCTACAAACCCTATCTGTTCTTCTGATATAATATTGGGAAGAAGTGTTTTAAGTCTATTCGCTAAACACTTAGAAAGAATCTTGTAAATAGTATTGCATAGGGATATAGGTCTGAAATCCCCTGGTTCCATACTTTCATTTTTCTTTGGGATTAATGTGAAAAAGGTATTGTTTATTTCATTTAACAAAGACCCCAAATTTCTAGTTGCTTCTACTGCTTGCCACACCTCTTCACCAACAAAGTGCCAGCATTTTTGGAAAAAGCCAGCTTGGAACCCATCTAGGCCTGGGGCTTTATCTAGATGCAGTTGGAACACCACTGATTTCACTTCCTCTAAGGATAATTTATTGTTAATCATCTTATTATCTACTTTTGAGAGCAACTTGGGTATGGCTTTAAGCATTTCATTTTGTGCTTTCAGGTCAGTAGCTTTTGTTTTAATAAGAAGGGATTGATAGAATTGCGTAAGGACAACCAATATCTAGTTAGGGTCTTCAGTGATATGACCCTCGTCAGTCTTTAATTTAGAAATTCTATTGATGCTTCTTTTAAAATTAGTGGTGTTGTGGAAGAATTTGGTGTTACTGTCTCCTTCCTTAAGCCAAGTTTCCCTCGATTTCTGTTTCTAGAAAATCTCTTCTTTAAGGAGGATTTCATTGTATTTAGTCATTAACTCCTTTTCTTTATGATAACTTTATTCGTTCATCCCTTGTTTTATTACTATATTGTTAAGGTCAGCTAGCTCTTGTTCTAACTGTACTTTTTCTTCAAAGATGTTATTAAAATTGTTCTTATTCCATTTTAATGCTTTATTTTTAATAATTTTTAATTTTGTTGTTAAGCAATACATTTTGGATCCTTTTACCGATATCTGATTCCACCATTCCTCTAAGAGGTTTATGAATTCTGGGTTTTGAAACCACATAAACTCAAATTTAAATGGATTTCTGGATGGTTTTGAATCCTCTATAATAGAAAGCCTGATCGGGAAATGGTCTGATCCTACCTCTGGAAGGATTTATGCAGAATATAGTTGGTTAAAGTTTTTAGAATTAGTCTTAATAAAAAACCTATCCAGCTTTTCAGCAATGTGACTAAAACTAGCTCTTCTATTATTCCACGTGTATATGTCATTGTTTGTGTTAATGCTTATTAAATGGTTGTCTGTAGCCCATTTGCTAATATCTTTGTGTGCTTGTGATATGTATTGTGAGCCTCCAAATTTTTCCTCCGAATCTAGGATGGCATTAAAATCTCCTCCAATAAAGAAAGGGTATCTTGATTTATCATTTAAAAAGAGGTGAATCTCATGCCATACTCTCCTTTTTTCTTCGTTAAGAATAGGTCCATATACATTGATTAAAGTGAATTTCAAATTAGATTTTGGACTTTTGATTTCTAGAGCCATCCAATTATTACTATTAGATGTAGGTAGTGCTGAAACTTTTCGAGGGTCCCACAATGTTGCTAACCCTCCTAAATGACCTATAGATGATACAAATTTTGATTTCCAAATGCCTAATTTCTTACTTACCTTAGCACTTTCCTCTTTATTAAGTTTGGTTTCCTGTAATAAAATGATTTCGGATTCAAAGGTTTTTAGATATCTCTTGATTAATCTCTGTTTGTTAGGGGCATTTAGTCCCCTAACATTTCAAGTAGTGACTTTCATTGTTCTTGGGGAAGGCACTTCCCTTCCTTGTGTACATAATATCAGTGATCTTTTTTTGGTTGCCTGCATTGCCATCTAAGGATCTCAATTTGATGGCTGATTTCCTACCTCTTTTCTTTTTAATTCTGTTAATATTAGGTGTGCTTAGGCTCCCTCTATTCATAGCTATGCCCAATTGTCTATTCTCATTAGTAATCCCAAAGAGGCCTTCAATAGAGTCCTTAACCAATGTTAAATTTCCAGTAGACATAATGACAGTATTGTCATGTTGTTCCAGGCTCTTTTGTTCAATTTCTGTTTGAACAAGGGGTTCATCCCTATCTATAATCTCTTTACCAAATATTTCAACTATATCTTCTGATTTCCCTAATAGATCCAGGTTTAGAGTTTCTAACTCTACAAGGATTGAAATAGCTTGTTCCACCCCCTCGTTCGGTATATTTTTACCATTCATATCATTGGTAGATTTATCTTTAATTATATTTTCAGTTTGAATTGAATTTATCTCATACTTTTTTGTAATAGGCTTGTCCTTTTCCTTTTCTCTAATTTTTATATCTAATTGACCTGATGACCTATCAGAATTACCAGGAAGGACATTTTCTGAGACTTCCATTTTTGGAGAAGAGGAGAGTGAAGGTTGTGTTAAGCTATTGTCCTCTTCCTCTTTTTCTTCTAGAATACCCTCTTAAATTAGTTTAATTAAGGTTTCCTTTTGATATTTTAATTCGTCAAAATCACAAATCTCATCCATAAACATATCCATTAATTCATCCATTAGAGATTCTCCTAAATAATTTATAATTTGATTAACTTCCTCTTTACATTTGCCTTCAGGATCCTCTATTGCTATTGTATTAGAACATTCAGGTTTCAAAGATTGTTTTGTTCGTAGATCAATCTCATTTAGATCCATGTTACTCTTTTCTTCATATTGTAAACAAATTTTATTCTTTTTTCCTAACTCTATCTGTTCTAACTCATTCTCCAAATTACATTTCTCAGTTGAGTTATGCATAATATTACCTGGTGTGTTTTTAATTTCTGGTGATAATGCCTCATTTATTTGAGGAATTTCTAAATTTTCAATAGGTATGGGAGGTACAAAGACCACATGGTCACTGGAATTTGCTTTAGGGGTAAAATTTGCTTGAGTATAAGGAGGGGAGATGTCTGAGGCTTTTGTATTCAGAAGAGTAAAGCCTCCTCTGTCCTTAAGGAAGTTTACCTTTACTTCTAAGTTTGTACATGTAAGATCGACATTATCATTCTGCAAGACATCTAAGATAAACCTATTGTCTACCTCTGGTGTATCTATGTATTCCTCTAGAATTTTTGGATTTATGAAAATAGTATTTGAATTAAAACAAAGCTGAATAGGGGGGATGAAATTTTTGTGGTAGTTCATTTTAACGACAATAATTAATTATGCATGGCTATGTTTAGTTTTAATGATTCTTTGGAATTCTCCAAAGCCGTTTCCTATCCTCTTAACAATCTCTAGATGATTACATTCCATTGGTAGATTTCTCAATAGGACTGCTTTTTCTATCATAAAATCTGCTACTTTGATTGGATTAAAAAGAGGAAACCAATTTGATACAAAAAAAGATGTATGCCTAAATTTTAAATATCCTTCTCTCATTATCAAGTTCTTGATGCTACTGCATTTACAATCTAGAAAAAGGAAACTATTAGCCAAGACAGTAATACTTACCTTCACGGGGATTTGAGAAACCAATCCTTCTATTAAATCTGCTATGTATGCCCCTGTTCCCATCCATTTGCAGATAACACCTGTCTTTGCATAGGAATCCTATTTTTGCAATATAAGAGTGTTATCTAATACCATGGAAAAATGCTTTTGATTATTGACGCCATGGGCTGAGAATAAATCTAATTGAGAACGTGCCTGTGAGGCGGGGAATAAACCTTCTCTGATTTCTTTAGTCCATGAACCTTAGGATTATTATAATTCTTCCTCGGAAGAGGGTGAAAATGATTCATATTTCTAATGTTACTCCTTCTATGCGGAGGATAATATGTTTTACCTGATTTATGAGCCGAATCGAAAGAATTAAACAAAGCAGAGCTATTTTTTGGCACTTTATTTGCCAAATTGTCTTCTCTTGCATTAGTGTTTAGGGTTTCGGTAAGGAAAAGGGGAGAATACCCCACATCCGTTTGTAATTTCTCACACTCTGGATGTGGCTTCTCCCTATCAGTTTCTTTTCCTTTCGAAACCCTAGCTTTCTGATACGGGGAAGGGAAACTACTTTTACTTTCCTTTTTATTCAAAGCATCAAAAGAGTTTTTAATACAATTTCCTTAGTATCATACTTAGCTGGGTTAGATCTTACCGACTTCCAATTTTTTACCATTTGCCAAACATTCTTATTTGAATTTCCGTCCAACCTCTTTCTTTTTACTGTATGCCAAACATCCTTGTTTGGGTTTTCATCCCTGAGAGGTGCTTGAGCCACCAATGATCTTCCTCCCCCCTTTGCAGACAGAGGTTCATAGGGGTATCTTACCAGAATTTTCCTAGATCTTGGGGCTTTGGCAGTCTCAGAGAGTATAGAGCCTCTTTTTGCATATTTAGTGCTAGCGAAAATTTGCATCTGGCGATCTAGGGTTTTTACCGTGAACACCTTTGGGATAGATATCTCATTGCATTTTGCAGAACCCTTGGAGGTCGATGCCAAGCATCTATTACCGTACAAGGGCTCTACACTAGATTTAGAAACCCTAGATTTTGATGCCTCGTTTTGTTGAGATTCCTTCAAACTTTTTTCCTTTTGTTTGGCAATGAAATCTTCCTTTTGTTTAGCCTCCTGTAAGCTCTTTTCCTTTTGTCTAGCAGTAAATTCATCTAGATGCTCATACGACGGGTGTGGGGATCGCACATTTTTGGTTCTGCATTCAGCTTGTTTGTGGCCGTATAACCAACACTTGAAACAGTAGCTTGAAAAGACCTTAGCAAAACCATCACCCGTTGAAACTTCTTTGTTGTTGGGTGCCTTAGCGGAAGAAAAACCATGGTTCCTTGTCGATGCATGCTCATGGTGCAGGAGCCCTAGCTTAACCTGCCGATTTTGAAGAGCAATTTTTCGTTGAATTCTGATTTTTCACATTTTCGCCTAGTTTGATCTATCATTATTATTTAGATTATTTAATTTGATTAAATAGTACAATTTTAAATAATTGGATCTTTGCTATTTTTAGCTATGAGAGATTATTTAATTAATTGAAAATTAATTAAATGTGATTGTTAAGTTTAGTTAATTATGTGGTAGAAGTATTTAATTAATGAGAATTAATTAAATATCTTCACCTTAGAATTATTTAATTGTAAATTTAACCTATGTTCAATTGAAATGTATTTATTAATTTAAGAATTAATTTAGCATGTGGAAATTATTTTAGAGTAAATGTTTTATTTTTAATTAATTATTTAATTGAAATCAGAGTTAATTATGCTTATATGCCTTGTTAAATAATCAAATATCTAATTGCATAGTTAATTGTGCTTTAAATTTTTAATCTATTTAATACAAATTTCAATTAAATACATGTGCATTAGTAATGTTGAAAAGTAATTTGTTTTCAAAAGTTAACAACTTGTTTCAAAAAGACAAAGTTGAGTTGTGCAAATAAAATTATTTTAATTATTAAATTAGGATTTACTTTCAATTTCTGATTGGAGTTGATTTAGGAGTTAACTGGTGAGTTGTCATTAGGGTTTGCATGAAAGGGGAAAATTGAATCTCTATTAGGGGATTTGCATTTCATTTTTGAGATTAGACAGGTTTTGGAGAAAATTTGGAGAGAGCTTGGTGTTTTGGCATCTTGAGATTTTGGGTGTTTTGTGATTGCTTGATATTTGTTGAAAGCTCTGTTATTTGTTGAAACCTTTGTTTGTGCATCTAGATCTTGGTGCTTGAATTCTTCATGGACTCAGATCTGCAGGTTGAATCCATACTGGGAGGAATCTGGTGTCTATAGGTCTTCAAAGGTTTCAATTTCAGTATTTGCATTGGATCTAAGATAGGGTTTGAGAAATCCTTTCTGTGATTTTTTTTGTTGCAAATTTTAATGGTTTCTTATGCCTAGTTAATTTCATTTATCTCAGTAGATCTGTTTGCTATTTTTGTGGTTTTAGGTATTAGAAAACCCTTTGATTTGAGAGTTTAGGGTTTTATCAAAACTTGGCATAGTAGGGTTATGCTGGCAAAATTTTGTAGAAAAATTCATCTGAGATCGCTTAGAAAATGAAAAATTAAACCTAGACTATAGTTAGACTATTATGTTTGGTTAAGTAAATTTTATTGTGGAGAGAAATCAAATTTAGTTGAAAAATTCAATTCTGGTTAAAAATTGACATTCTGTAAAAAGTACAGTCAGAAAATTAAAATTACACAGTAAAAATAAAAAGACAAAAAAAAACAAATCATGGGGAAAAAGTCAATTACAATTATTCAAATCCATAATTCAAATTTATTTATTAAAAAAAACAATATATATATATATATATATATATATATATATATATATATATATATATATATATATATATATATATATATATATATATATATATATATATATATATATATATATATATATATATATATATATATATATATATATTATTGTTTGCTTTTGTGTTCATGTTTTTTTATTAAAAAAAGTGCTGTTGGAAAAAGTTTTAAAAAAATAATAATAAAATTTTAAAAATAATAGGTGTACCGCCTTGGGCTGTGTGTAGCCCCTAAGGGGACTGCCACACGGGCCCCATGGGGTTACTGTGCCGCGACAATACTGAGGGGGGTACCGTCAACAGTGTGGGGAGGGGTGCCATGGGCCCCCCCACACCAATGTTTTTTTATTTTTATTAAATTTTTAAATTTGTATTCATTAAAAAACTTTAAATTTTGTTTTAATGAAATTCTCAAATTTTGATTACTAAATTAAATTAAAATTTATATTAGGTTTTGGGTTTAATTAAATATATTTATTAAATATAATTTGTTTTATAATTGGTAGATTAGTGAATTTAATGTATATATTAAAATATATTTTTGGTATATAATTTAGTTGTTTTGTTCCTACAATTAGATGAAATTTAAATTCCATGTTTATTCTTCTGATGAAGTGGTTATTTAACTATACATTTATGTGCGTAAATTATGTGTATTTTTAATGGATAAAATGTTGGATAGATGTTATGTATTTATTGTGATTGGATATTTTTGTTTCTCAACTTGAATACTTTAGAGAACATTTTTTATATTAGTATGGTTTTGATGAAAAATAGAATTTGTTCTCTTAGTGGCTAAATTGCCTTTGTTTATGGAATTTGCCTATGATCATTGTTGATCTTCAATGCATAATGTTTCATTTTCAATTCTGTTCGAAGTAAATGTTGATTATTCGTCCTGAGTGTTTTCTATTGCTTATATATGTTAATGGGGCATTTTATGACCTAGGAGGTATTACAGAGGCTAGGGTGTGAATTTTATGGTGAAGTTTTCTGTTCATGTTATGGCGTGCGTGTATTGTTCTTTATCACCCTAATTGATCATATAGGCTCATGTTTTATTATTTTATGTAAATGGATATATGTAGTCATCTCTGGATTCTTGTGTTTGGTTCTGGATTTGGGACTACTCGATTGTATACTTATGTAATTCTAGAGGCGGAGATTGGATGGTTTATTTATCATGGTTGTTTTCCTTGTATACTCTGTTGTAATCAATTGATTCGACCCAACCCTATGTGAAGTTTTTTATATGATTCTCTTCTGTGATATTTTGTATAATTGTGTTTTGCTTCATATTCTATATAGGGGAATATGGTGTTGAATTTTTATGTCCTATCCATGGGGTCAGGAGTATATTCTTTTGTGAACACTTGGAGAGTGTTTTGTGATGTTATGGTTGGAGACCTATTGCATGTTCCTATTATTTTGTGGAAAAGTCTTGAGGGACATTATTATTATCTTGTGATGTTATGTGGCATCTTTGAGCCTATGGTAGGTTACCTAGATGTGTAGTAGGGGGTGGCTTGCAATAAGCGTTGGGGCCCGAAAGTGGCTGGCAGGATCACTTATTATAAGTAATCTTAATCAAGTGAAAACTTAATATATCATTGGGGGGTATTAAAATGAACTTAATAAGATGTGGTTCCTCACCCATGCTTGAGTGCTAGTATAGACTATAATGGAGGATGAGATGATGCTTTTTGCCTTTGAGAGGTGTGCGTCTAGCATAGTTACTGGCTTTGTCTCTATGACAAGTCATTGATACCGTGCATGGTCACTTGAGTGTTGGGGTCTAGAGTGACTACCAAGATGAGATTCAAGGTTTAGGTGTACATGATGACACCTTCCTATGCTTAGTATAGTTATCCTACATGTGTCTGTTGCCTCTGGATTAGTGAGTCTTACCTATCACTTTATTTTTTTCACCTTGAGTTAGAGAGCTTTCAATATCTCTTCCTTAGCTTGTTTTTGTGGATATTTGTTATTCAAGTGGGATCTATTGTTATCTCCTTAGCACGGTGGGAGTGGACCATTTAGGTTACATGAGGTTGGGTGGTAGTGATTCTTTTACCATTTGAGATTCTAACGTTCGTGTGCTAGTGTTGGATGATCCCTGTAGTAGTTGATTCTTCTTGTTCTTCTTCTTGTGTTCTTATCTTCCTATTCTTTGTGGCCTTGTATCATTGTATTAGTTATTCTGGTGACATCATGTTGTACTTTATATTAGATTATTGTATTACATACCCTATGACATGTGCAGTGGATGTAGGTTATTATGGATACCTTATGGTACCAGTTGTATCTATGTTATCTTTTATGTGATGTTTCATTTATCATTCATTTGTTTATATGAGTTTTGTAATTATATCTAATCTAAGTTAATTAATTAATGCTTACATAATCTTCGTCAAGGAACCCTAGAGTTTTGATCTATGTGAGTTGTATATTAATGTATTGCTTCTGCATTGTAAAACATTGTTGATGTTGTTTGTTAACACTTTAAAAAAAATTATTCTATAAACTTAGTTGCATGTTTAGGTTAAGTTCTCCTGGGTTCCCTGGCGGGGCATTACACCCATATAGTTAGAAGGTTTTGCAATCGCAAATCAATAGAACAATATCAAAACATGAACCTTATGCATCAATCAATATGAATCAAAAAAATGAAAGACTTGGAATTTGGGAACATGTCAACTTTCTAGGAAAAATTTGACTTTCCAAGTACAAGTTGAATTTCTTGGTACAAGTTGACATCCTGGGTACAAGTCAAATTTCTAGGTTTTCTCACCTAGACAATCCAAACTATCATCTACAAGACATTCTACAAAAAGTCAAAATGATAGAAGGAAAGTTAAACATGTGTTTCAAGACATACCTCATCTAATGGTGTCTCACCCTCTACAACACGTCTCAAAACCTCCAATCTTGTCGGCTGCATTTCCTTCCTCCTCAACATTTTTGTCCTCCTTCACAAGACCAAATAAAAGGTATTAATGCAAATGAGTTTTCAAAAAGGTAGCATGCTAAATTAAAGTCAATTTTAGGTTATTTTTATTTTTATCTTTTATACTTATCTTTTAACCAATACTTCACTCACGATACATACCTTTTACTTAATCGATCATAACTTGAGCTAGAAAGCTCCAATTTCCACACTAGTTCATGTGCTAGAATCATGACTTAGTTTCCTAGCTATCTAAGTAATTTTTGAAATGTTTCAAGTTTATCTCAAATGGTTTTGATAAGCTTTTGTCAATAATACACATTCACAATTCGTCGAGGTATACATGATTCCTTGTTTCACCTTTCCTTATAACAAGATGAAACATGGGGCATACAACTACCCATAGATTTCATTATTTTCTTAGTAAGCACTAGGTGATTGATGGTTTTTCATTGAGACGTGGTTTTGCAGGTTGCAGTTCCTAACATTTTCTTGTAGGAATTACACAATGGGGGCTTTGATATATCCTTTTCATTTACTGGTTTCCTATACTTTAGCTTGCATATGCATGCAGTGTCATATACTGCTAAAGTGGGGGCTAAATGTATCATCCTAAATTGTTAGCACCTATGTGCTCTATAATTTAATGGTTATTTAGCACGTGCCTTACTATATTTACTTTATAGATTACATTCCAAGACTTCATAATTGTACTTAATGCATACCTAATTCAAATATGGGTCCTCTAATCTCTCTAAACTTGTCCAAAATAGAGGTAGGACCTTGTTTCTAGTTGTACTCCTCTATTTTCCCTCCAATCACAAAATTCATGTCATCTCTTAGGCCCTATTTCACCTTTTATGGCCTCAGAATTCAATACTGACATTATAACCAACTATTTGTTTGGATCTCACATCTATTGACTGACGAAGACCTACAAACTAAATTTCAACTAGTCTTAGGTGGGACAAGTCAACTAGCTAATGTGTCCCTAGGAACAAGTCGACTAGCCAACTTGTCCCTGGGAATAAGTCAAGTACTCAACTTGTCCCTGGGATTTTGAGCTCAAATTTGGGTCAGGGTCCCGTCTCGAGGCATTTGAAAGATTTCAAGATTTATAGTCATCACGCCTAATTCTATCTCCCGATTTCATTATAAAAGAAACCCTCATACCTCATTTTGGGATCATGAAATCAATTGCAAGGTGAAAGCCCCAATTTGATGACAACAAGAAATTGAAAGGTGGAAGCCACAATTTGATGACATCCTATGAAGTGAGGTTTTTCTATTGAAGGCTACATCTACCTACATTAAGCATCTATATTATTTCTCAAGCATTCAAAGACATCCAATATATCACATATTTTTAAACAGATCATGAGGATGGCTAGGAGTACTCTTTCTATCTAGGGTTGGGAATGATTCCTTGTTATTTTTAGATTTATGCATTGATGCTTCATATTTACATGTTTAGATTTTATATCTATGATTATTTGCATGCATTCAATTATACATTAGTTGTATTACATGCTAGGGTTTCACTCTATCACACTTAGGGTTAGATATAGGCATTTTCTTATGCATTTTAACTCATTGGTAATTTAGACATACCTTATATTCATGATCACTACACATTACCTTTATCATAACAACTATCCATAGAGGTGGGAATCACCAAAATAGGGGGTTGACCAAGGAAAAATCCTATATATCCACACACACACACACACACACAATGTCTCAGATATGTAGGATCAAACAACCCTGGATCTAGCTGTAAATCTAGAGAGACCTTCCAGATACAAAGACAAAGAAACCTTAAAATTTTGAGCAGAAAAGTGCAGGGACAAGTTGATTTTCTAGGGACAAATCAAGTTTTAGGAGACAAGTCGACTAGCCAGCTTGTCCCTCCCAATTTTTTGTGAAATTTCTGGTGAAGACAGTTAGAAGTCCCAGATTGTCAAATTCAGAGTTACAACAAGTTCTAAGACTCTGACAATTGGGAAATTCAGATTCAAAACACCTTCTTCTCTATTCTATTTCTAGGTGCACTTATTCTTACCTCTTTTTCCCTTTCTTCTACTTTCATAGATCAAATTTGTCATTTACATTTCATTTCCTTATCATCTATATTAGGAATCAAAACCCTACATTGGGTAGATCTCACATTAGCACTCTTACTCTCTTGGTTGTGCTAATCTAATTCACTTTATGGTGGGTTTTATATTCCAATGTATGATAGAACTTGGGATGTAATACTCCTACGACATTGCATCCCATTTTCCATTATGCAACTTCCACCAACTAAAACTTGTGATTCTAGATTAGGATGCTCTCTAAAACATCCTCTCTAAAACTCAACCAAAATGTGTTTGTTTAGTAATTGACATAAACTAGGGGTTTTGACTTGTTTAAAATTTGAAATTATAGGTTTCAATATGTTCTCTTCAATTATATAACTTTTATCTCAAAATTATACAACATGCACACAAAAAGAGGGAAGAATATTGTGCTATATGAGAGATTTCCTAAGTCAAACCCTACATAGGTGTTAATCTTCATTACATTTATGACTGATTGGAAAATAGAGCTTTACTGTTGGTAATGAAGAGGCTAAATCTAAAGTAAAATGTTGAATTGAAATAATATTACCTTAGGCTTGATAATGATGGTGATGCATTCCTCTTTAATTAAGACCTTCACAGGTTGATGTAATAACATGACATGATAAGAAATAAAAGGATCAATCATGATTTAAAATCTCACATAGGTTATTATAGCTCGCTGCTTTGTAATACTCAATTTTGAAGATGCTTTCTCAAGTGAAGTGTTCTAGGATTGTTGTTATCTATAAAATGAATAAGAAATGATGTCTTTATATAGGGTTCTCAATATTTTTCTTATTTTAAAGGCTTACTCCTAATGGTCATTATCAAACTATCAGAATTAATTAATAAATAACA
The DNA here is from genome assembly GCA_027943335.1 of Chamaecyparis obtusa. Classification (NCBI taxonomy): domain Eukaryota; kingdom Viridiplantae; phylum Streptophyta; class Pinopsida; order Cupressales; family Cupressaceae; genus Chamaecyparis; species Chamaecyparis obtusa. The sequence goes on from BSBK01001127.1 coordinate 397,768, forward strand.
GGAACTAATACTCACACATGTTTGATTTTGGACCCTTTTTGGAGGGATTATATCTCTAAGCACCATAGTACACCCATAAAAGGTTAAACTAAGGTATATGCAGAGTAGAAGGTCACAAGGACATAGGATTGGGTCACCTCATGAGCATATGACAATAGTTTGGTTATGACAAGACCATAAATATGCTTGAAATGAGCTATGGGAGGAAAGACTAAAACAAGGGCCCAACAAGAGCGTGTTCAATAGAATTACAATTTACAACATTACCCTAAGAAAATAAATCAATCTATCCTTAGTTGATTATCTCACATATTGCAATAGATCTAATAAAAAAAATGACTAATCCGATCTACCAACAACTCCAACAAGGAATGATAGTTGTAAAATGAAATGAATTTAACTTGATAAAATAAATTAATCTATCCTAATTTGGGTTATCTTACATATTACAATAGACCTAGTACAAAAAAATGATTAATATAATCTACTAACAACTACTCTAAACTACTCCAATAAAGAAACATTTCTAAAATAAAACCAAAGAGGAACTCCACATGATTGGGATATAAAATTGCAAGATCATCCCCAAGGACCCAACTTAGTAACCTTCTCTCCGAATTTAGACACTTGTCTTAATTGAAAGAATGTAGGGAAGAAAAAATCTACGTTTGAGGGAGCATAAAACCAAAAAGAATGTGCTACTATTTGTTAAAAATTATGAATCTCAGAGTTAGCAAATAATGGATTATGAATCTTAGAGGCTATAAGAGACATTTCATATGAAAACAAATGAAAATAATTAGACTTCTTATATAAATCTCTCAAATAAATCAAGAAGAGGACATAGTAAACACTTTCAATAAGAGTGACTCAAAAGACTTGGTAAAATATAGTTGCTACATCCACCTCACCATTTTAAGCACTCTTAATGGTTGCGTGCAAACTTGTTTGTGGATGTTATGATCTCATCTACCCTACCATGATTTTGTGCTTTCTTATTTTGAACTTTTGAAATATCCTCACTTATGAGTGATATCCCATTCATGACTTAGTGCTACTAAGAAGCACCTTAGGAACATTGATGTTAGAACGTTAAAATATGAAACCTCTTTAACTTTGAGTCATAGCTCTTTATTAGCTTTACAAGACTTAAAGCCACAAAAGACACATAGATGTAATATGCCTAAAACACATACCATGTTAATGATGATCCAATCCTTATAATGTTGCTACTTGACAATGCTCTTTAATATCCCTTAATAAATCATTAAATCCTAAGATTGTAAGATAAATTATATTGTCTTACTTTAAAAAGCATCTTGGATGCTAAACTCAATATCTATACATGCAAGTTAGTCACAATAACCTAATTTGTTGCAAGAGTCATCTTAAAGTAAGCAAGAAATACATTTGAACTTGAGGGATCCCATTATGAACATCATCTTATCTAGGAGACAAACTACAATTAATATTTCGTCTAGAAAATATAATCACATACACCGAAATCCCTTCAACAATTTCACACACAAAATAATATTTAAAAAAAATAATAAAAATTAAAACAACTAACATTTTTTCCCTCTAAAATAATATCCAAATCTATGACACCTCTAGCAGCATTATTGGTGGATCATCTTGTTTATTGCAAAGAGAAAATTGTCATCCGAAAGAGAGGGCGGCATGCTTAGTAGCAATGCCGCGGCTTTTTAATTATTACGAAAGAGATATTTCTATTCTGAAGTCTATTGCGAATCTATAAAGCATAAAAGTAAAAATAGTATTCGCTTGTCGGGTGCTCTTCTTATTCTGTATCAAGCCCATGTGCATTCGCCAACATTCAAGAAATCCAAACGTAGCCCACTTTCAGCAATTCGCGTTCCTGTCAAAATGTTCAAAAAGTAAGCTTCTACTGCTCTGCGTTTGTATTTTTCTTTTGTTTTGGCCATGTTCACTTTTCAAGATTTTCATTATCAAGATTTTGGTATTAAATGTAACTGTTCAACATTTTTATTGACCACATTACATATAATTTCATCGGTGGGTAAATACCATAAAACTGCATGCAGGCATTCATACAGTCATTGGACTCTGTGTATCTATTGTCTCTGGCACGTCTTATGCGTCCCATAACTTTTCGGTATACCATATTTGCGTGAATTTCAAAAGTTTAGTTTAGTTTGGTTTGATCATCAGGAAAAAAGTCAAAACCCAAATCGCCAAAAGGGCCTTGTAATATCTCTTAGTTGCATTTGGAATATATCATACCCTAGCACATAATTATACTAGTTTTTCTCAATTATATATAAACATGAAATCCTTATTTTATTTGATGAGACCACTTTAGAAATTACTGATAATAGTTTATACTCTATATCAGTGTAATGCTCAGAAATATCCCATTCTCATGACTGGTAATGAGTTCCAATATTGCAGTTATTTATTAAAATCTTTCTGATAACTTTCTCTATATTGTTACAGACTACTGCTAGTTGTTAGAATACTTTAATTCAAACTGAGATTATCAAATTTACACAAAGTTGATCTCCATTTGAAATTACTATTGGGAATTGTGGGTTTTGTCTTCCAATTCTAGATCCAAAGGGGTTTCGTCCTCAAGTTGATTGAATCATATTCTCTGTTCCATAAGGAATAAAATCAGATAATCAAATTTATTTTCTAATCATATTGCTCCTTCTCTTTGCTTGGTTTTGCTTAAATATGTTTTCCGTCCATGAGTCATAACCCTTCAAATGTCCCTAGATAAACTTTAATTACAATTTCTTTTTGTTATGTTACTTAATCCTTCCTTGCGGGAAATCGTATTTCTCTGTGTTGAGGACCTGCATTAATTAAGGAAACCATAGGAGTATATTCAATGCTATAGAAGGTAAGCAGCAATCAGTTGAAATATGAAAACCCAACAACCTCCTTGATTGATATTTTATTTTAAACTGAGTGATTTTTTAATTGGGTGGCAAATTAAGTTTAATTAATATCTTTCAAAAGAGACGTGGTTTCTTCAAGTACCCATACAATCATATTTGTATGTCATGTCCCCCGTTTGAAACCCTAATCACAGCAATCACTGTAAATAAAAAAGGAGCAGTGATTAATATTTTCATTTAGGGCAGCGATCATAAGGATGGGAACCAACAGTAATTATTGTTAATATATATAGAGCAATGGTCCATCAACATAACAAGGCTGACTCACAATGAATCGTTAGCAAAATCGACAAAATATTTATTATTAGAAGGCAGATAGGGTGGCAATCTTATACGAAGAAAAGATTAAGTTAAACAAAAGTAATAGCTGACCTATAAGTTAAAAGGGGTGTGAAGATGAAGAGATGCGACTCTATGAGATATTAAAGATATAAATTTAAAATGTGGTATTGTGTAAAAGAACACACCAAATTTTTTATTCTAATATTGAATTCTGATTAAAGCTCAAGATTGAGCAGCAGACTTATAAAGTCAGGTAGCATGATTTAAAGGAAATTATATCAGAAATGGTGCCTTCAAGTGTAGATTGCATGCTCATAATAACAGAAATTTGAAACAGCAATTACTTCTATCAATCAAGTAAATCAGATCAGTTTATATACCTTACAGACTTGGCCGGATTTAATCCATCGACAACAGACAAGAATTGCAGTTGCAAATAGATTATATCAGAGACAATGACAGTACATAAGATGGTATAAAGATTAAACATCAGAGATAGCGAAAGAGGACTTCAGATCAGCCATCGTATCAACTATTGGTTGGATCAGAATTAGATAATATTATACATGAGATAATCACTAATCAGAGACAGCATTGTAGAGTCAATTTACAAATGTATATCCCTTATCCTTACATAGATAATTCAATTCGATTCGTCATGGAAAACAATCATATTTAGAATATATTTGATGCATTTCAAATTGCAAATGTAACAGACTCTCTTTATCATACTCAGATCAGCATACGAGCCCTATATATATATATATATATATATCTCTGTGTGTGTGTGTGTACACATAGAGCAATCTGCACAGAGTTATATATTTGAAGGACGATATGCGTCCCTTCTATATTTGCAGATCGATAAAATTTTGCATTTCAGATAAACATAATTATAATCTCCTTCAAACATCTATACCATCATCAACTTGGTTGGCTGAAGTCAGATAAAAGAATCATATCAGAATGACTGTCTGACAAATAAACTTCTGTAGATTAGTCTTCTTCAATATCAAAGATAGGCATTTGCATTGATCAATCCCTTTAAGGTCTGACTCAAAAAAACAAGGGCATTGCTACTATATACATCTGCAAATCTTACATTTGTAGCAAACAAAAGAGATTTGTGTTCAAAATATAGATAGAAAGAAGTCTCTTGCAATATGGATTAGAACGATCTAGTCGAAACCCCAATAAATTACATAAGAGGACATTACATTGCACCTGTTTCTAACAGGGGACATTACATTCTGCCTTATCAAAGATTGCTAGTCCTCGAGCATTCACAAATTTGGATATTGAAGAATTTCCACACCTTCCCTTTTAACATCCTCTTCAAGGAGATGTTTCAATTGGATGAGATTTTTTGACATTGTTTTGTTCCTCAACTTCCTTTCTCTAAAATTTATAATAGCTTCAAGAATCAAAATCAGTGTCCCCTCATTATTCAGTGGGGCTAGCTCTATTGTAGGAATAATTTGGTTTCTTAGTGCTCTTTGTAAACAAGGAACATGAAATACATTATGAATCTTACTCTTCTATGGCGATTCCAATTTGTACGCCACCTCCCAATTCTTCATTTGATTCTGTAAGGACCATGGAACCTTGGTTGTAATTTTTGTTGATACTATGCTCTCAGTGAGTTTTCCTTGTGCAATTCTAAAATTTCAGACGTTGCTTGACTAGACCTTTTGCCCCTAGTACTCAACTATTTGAAATGATCAAATCCACAAAGGATAAGGCATCATAACTGTACAAGGCCTTGAAAGGTGTCATCTTGATGGATATATGGTATGTGGTGTTGTAACAATGTTCCCCAAATAAGGCCATTTCATCCAAGCTGTCTAAGTCTCTACTACATAATCTTTTAAATAGCTTTCAATCCATGACTGTCTATCCATTAACTTGTGGGTGATAACTAACACTTGGAGGCAATATAGTTATTGTTAAAAAAACAGTTCTTACCAAAATCAGCTAATGAACTTACTATCTCTATCACTTACTATGTTTTTTGGCAATCCATGCAATTGAAAACCTTCTTTTAAAAGTAAATCAACCATTTGAGGTGCCTTAAACTTTGTGGATATGGTAAATAAATAATCATATTTAGTTTGTCTATCAGCACAACATATATATAGTCTTTATCTTGTGACTTAAGGACTCTTGTTGTAGTGTAGTAAATTGTAGCCCTTTACAATGTCACACTTTGTTTGAACCCACTTTGGCGATTGTGCCTCATGTGTACCTGATTGTGCTCAACTGTGGGACTGTTTCTGTTGAACTAGTTCATTCCCCAATTCACGACCTTTTTCCTGGCCCAAACCTCTAGGACTAGGGCACACAATGCACTTGTCCAAACAATTTGGCCCCAAATTTTGAATTACGAATGTCAACATTGCACATAGCTCGTGGTATTTTTTATTTCTATTGTGTGGCAGTGATAATTTTCTATGTTGTTGGAGATCGAGTGGCTCAATAAATAACCATGGCTATTTCTATTCATTTGTGTGTTATTTTCTACCGTAACCTCTTGGTGTAAAATAATAGATTGAGCAAAAGCACTAATGTAATGTAGCTAATGGATCTTGAAAGTGTTAGTGGTAATTTAGAAAACCATAAGAGGTGAACAGATGAGTGTGTTCCTGTTCATGTCCAAGTTTGTGGTAGACTTCTATGAAAACCATGTAAGGTTGATGAGATGTGCCTTTCATTTTAATCGAGATCACAAGCTACAAGATTTGGGTTTACTGCAGTTGAAATTGTTGAAGTTTGAAAAGAGGAGAATGTAGACATCATCACTATTTTAAACAGTTGTATAGGAGAGCAACTAACTATAGAGATCTTATGGCTGTTGGATTTCTCGGAAGTATGGTAGGTCAGTGATGAGTTCATTGGAAGTGAAAGTGGCATAAATTCATGTATGTAGGTCATGTGCAGTAAGATCTAGAGAGAAGTATGCGGACCTGAATGTATGCATAGGCATATGTTTCCATTTCCAGTTCATATGATTTACTTTCTTTCCATGTTCACACTAAGTGAGTGTGTTAGGAATTTATGTTAGTGTTCACATGGGTCTTAGGAATATTACATTTATTATTAGGAATATCCGAATATCGACTTTTCTACTTGTTCAACAAGATTAACCCACTCTTTGTCAGGTAGTGCTAAGTGCCTTGGTATCTCCTCTCACTTTGCACTTGTATGTCTCTTTGTAGTGGGAATATTTTTGTTTTCTCAATTATGGCTCCAACTTCGGCTCACTTTGACTTTGATTTTGAGATGGGTTTTGACATTGGATTTGAACAATTGGTGTTTCTTCGATTTTTTCTCATAGTTGTCTCCTTTCTCTTTGTTCTAAAATCCTTAAGGATGGTCTAATCTTTTAATCTTGACCACTCCTGCCTTTATTGGGGTCTAGGTCATGAAGATTTTAAATCAACTCAACTTCTTTAAGGTAATAGTGCCAAATGTTTACTCTTCTATCTGATAAAATTAATACTTGGATGAATAATAGAAATAACCATAGTTGCACGGAGACGTGTACCTGACCCTCTGGGATACTTACTGGAGACTGGGATGTGTACCAGAGACTTCCATTGAGACTTTGCTGGTTTAGTGGTGAAAGATCTAATGGTTTTGGAGGCCATTTCAAGGTTTAATAATTTAAGAGCAACTGTAACAATGGAAATGCATGGGGATTTCTGTATTGGTAGGGGATTTTGGTGTTATTGTCTCCAAGTATCATTAAATTATAGTTACAGTCCACTATATTTTCAGATTTTCTATAAATTACTATATTGTATAGAAAAAAATAGCAGCGTCTCCTATTTTGTAAAAATAGCCGTCCTGGTATTGATACTAGTCTCCAGAGTCTCCAAGTACTCCCGTCTCCATGCAACCTTGGAAATAACAAAGCATACTAGATAGAGGAGTAAAAGTATATTGTTATTTGCAAATGAGGTTATTACAGAAGTAGACCAAAAATAGTTAGCCAAGGATCATACTACTTTCGTTGACTATGCAAAGTCTTTTTAAAAGACTTGATGGTTGCAACGAGAACGCAACCATTTGTCAACTAACTCCTATAACTACTTGAAAGTTGACAAACAATTAATACATAGTAAAAAACAACCATATCAATAAAACTTAACAAAGACCTATTCTAACTACAGAGTGCAATAAATCGAAACATTTATTTAAGAATTGAGGTTTGCAAGACATCAAAGGAAGCATTGGCGGCTTTGAAAGTTCATAGTGAGGTACATATTAGTTAACGGTTGTACAACTTCAAATCCTAAGAATGAATTTTGAGAATTAGAGAATGAAAGATAAGTTTGAATTTTGATAAGTAAAGAATGAAATATAATTAAAATTTTGAAGATTATTGTGTTAGAGTGACAAACATAGTGAATATGATGAGAAATAATGGGGATGTAATGAAAAATGATGTGGTTGTGAAGAAGATCTTGACACGTCTTACACTGAAGTGTATGTATTTTGTTATCACTTAATATTTATAAGAGTGCAAAGATTTAGACACTTTAAAGGATGAAAGGCTGATTGGATCTTTACTTATCCATAAAGAAAAGGTAAAGTGTATGGGTGGTCCAGATTAAACACCAATGCCAAAGGCAAATGTCAGTAATAATCAAGGAGCAAGTACTAGTTTTTCTTGAGGCAATACGGGGGAGATTTCGTGGCATGGGTCTGATTCCAACTCCAAAGGAAGAGGACAAAGTAGAGGCTGTGGTTTTTCAATAGGTAGAGGTAGATTAAACGTAGGAAGGCAGCCAATGCAAAGTTATTATTGCAAGAGAGTTGGTATCTAGAGAGACCATACCATATAGTCAGCAATTTAAACGAAGGAAGAAAAAACAAATTACGCACAAGAATATAAGCAAAGGTCCAAAGCAAGGAAACATGTGTAATAAGTCATGGTTTTTAGATTTAGTTTTTTTTTAATCATTTGATAGCTTGTAGGGAAGTATCATCAAAGATTGATGAAAATGTTAAAAGTGAAGATTGATAATGAATTACTTGAAGTTTTTGAAAAAATAAAATTGGAATTAGACACTAGACAAGGAGAACCGGGAATCGCTGATGTTTATCACTCACCACAAATAAGGCATAGTTTGATGGTTGTTGGTTAGGTAGTTGAGAAATGACTCAAACTTTTGTGTGATAAGAAATTGCTGATGTGTATCACTTACCACAAATAAGGCATAGTTTGATGGTTCTTGGTTAGCTAGATGAGAAATGACTCAAACTTTTATGTGATAACAAGTTTTGCATTTTGTATGAAGAGACATGCATTTGTTGCAAGGCACAACACTATAAGATTGATATTTTCATCAGTAGCACAAAAATGATGGAAAGTATACCAGCTAGATGTAAAGAGTGCATTTTTGGATTAATACATTGAAGTGGAAGTATATGTGGATTGACCATTTGAAGAAGTTAAATAAGAGTATGCTTATATGTGACGTCCCCTTCCTGAAATAGTATTTAATAATAATGAAATTACAATATAAATAAAATAATAATAAAATATAATACATAATTTAATTACAAGTTAATTATTACACCGATCAGAAATTGTCTCACGATGCTGAGACTTCACAGTTTCTGACAGCTTCTCAATATCACTAAAGATTACAAGTGGTGGAGTCAATTGGTCAATAGACGATCAATAACCAATAAAGATTGGAGTCTTCTATTGATCATGAACTTCATTGATACTGATTCTGCATTGACAGTTCATCTTGGACAAGTTCTAGGATGGCTGACTTCATCAACTATCATAGAAGACTCCGTTGATATATTGACCGATTTTCCTAAACCTATGACAGTTGACTTCATCATGATCGTAGCAGATTCGCTAATGATAAATGGCAGGCAAATATGATATTGATAATCTATAGAACCAGTTTGAGGAGGACTTGGCAGATGATATGAAAGCTGTCATAATTGTTTCTAAGTTGATTATCACATGAAAACAATTATGGTCAAGACTATCGTATGACTAGAGGGTCCATAGCAAATAGGAACATCGAAATAGTAAAGGTAGCAACTAAGGGGCAATCAGTTGATGAATATCGATCTCGGTCAACGCCAGCAAGCCATTCTTTGTCAATAATTATATGGAGGCACAGATTTATTGGTAGCCAACGTAGACACCTATTAGTGGCATAAGAAGGATTCATTAAGGTAGTGTTAAGAGACTAATGATGAGCAGTCTATAATATAAGGATTTATATTTATAAACCATAATTAAACAGCAGAAACTAAAAGGAATATGGGCAAATAGTGATTAAGCATGATAGATATGGTTAAGACAGTGATAATCATTAATTAATGGAAGGTTACAATAAACCAATCTATAAAGAGACGTGTTCGAAAAGACATGTCTTTTAACTGTCTACAGGTTGCAACCATTCAACCTTATATAATGGATATAAAATCTATTATTGGAGGGATAGAGGGGTTTTAAAGGATCATCAAAGAAATAAAAATATAATACGGGGCTGGCAAGCAGTCCGTGGACAGCACAGCATGCTATATATATTATACATGAATAAGTTCTGAGAGTACCATATTTGAAAGACCTTAAAATTAAGGAGACTAATATCCAGCCTATATATATATATATATATATATATATATATATATATATATATATATATATCACTATATATATATACCATGCTATAACATTAATATATATATACATATATATATTACTGATATTAATATATTTATATACCATACTATAACATATATATATATATATATATATATATATATATATATATATCAGTATATATGTATACCATACTATAACATTAATATCAGTAATCTGATTTATATATCAGAATGTTCTAATATGTAAGTATTATGTACAATACATACACACATACACACACACACACTCAATAAAGAGAAAAAGATAAGAACAACTGAAAAATATGCATAAATCTATGCTCAGAACTTATTGCTATTTTAGCATCTGAGAAGGGAAGGCAGGGGTGTTTACAAGGAGAGGCCTGTCTAAATCCAGTCAATAAGTTGATTCCCAAGATAGGGTAGGGATCAGCGTCCCTTTAAAACCTTGAGGGCATGGTCCCAAGACAGGACAAGGGCTTGGATCTGTAAACTTTGAGGGAACCTTATGTGATTGGTATCTAAGCAACTTGGTTACATTCTAATCTTCTTCTTCTCGAACTGAAATGGTAATAAGGGTAGCATGGACATTAAGGATCATAAATAGTAAGATTGCTTAATATGTTCGGTAAATGTATAACTTTCCTTACTTTGAATAATGGAATAGCATAGTTGGAATCAATATGTCTTGATCAATTCAGTTTAAGCCTTAAGTATATTAAATATGGGACAATCATGGCTATAACAGTCGTAAACCTAGCAGGGGGTATTACATTATAGGTTGAAGAAATCAGTTTTTGAATTGAAACAAGCACCATGAGCATGGTACTCAAGAATTGTTACATGGTTCCTAGCAAAAGGGTATTTCAAAACCAAGAATGAGCCTACACTATATTGTAAGAACAAAGATAGTGGAACATTTTCTTTGTGTCTATATGTTGATGATTTAATCTATATAGGAAGCTCAAGTGTGATGAAGAAATAATTCAAAGAGGCAATTATGAAAGGATTTGAAATGATTGATTTACGTCTGATTCAGTATTTTCTTTGCATGGAGGATGCCAATCTCATGGTAAGAGATTTATTTGCCAAGCTAAGTATGCACAAGATATGTTGAAGAAGTTTAACATGCTAGATTGTAAAGGCATTGATGAAAGAGATAGATCACCACAAGTAGATGAAAGGAAGTATAAGAGTATCATAGGAAGTTTAATGTATTTGACAGCTATAAGATTGGGTATTACATTTCCAGTATCACTGATTTCTAGGTATATGAGTGAACTTGCAAATACCATATAAAAAATGGTACTATGATATGTGAAAGGAACAGACGATTATGGAATCCATGATAATTCAGTTGAAGATTCAAAGTGATAATAGTCATTGCAATCTTATCATTTTATTTGGATTAATTTGTCGTAGTCAACCCAAGTCAGTGTATGTGGCTATTTGCTGTAGAAGTAGATTAAATGTCCTAATAATTTAATGTTTATAGATCTAGGTAATAAATAGTCTTTGAAAAAATTCCCTAACCAATTGTTTATAAAGGAACTTAACTCCTAACTATTTAAAGAAATTTTGTTTAAATGACTTTAAAAGCATGAAAGTAATTCTTAAATACAAGGGCAGGGGCCCTGGCTTGATTGGCTAAAGCATCTTGTTGCAAGCAAGAGGTCACAAGGTCCAGTCTCCCCCTCCTCATGGTACTAGAGGGTGTGTTGTGCCAGTATCAGAGGTCATGTGGAAAATATTTACTAGGCGCACGGGACAGAAGATATTCATTTGTTGCTGTCACATATGTTTTATGTTTATAATTTGGTGCAGTCCTGTACTTTGCATGTACTTCAGAGTTGTAGTGTATCAATTGACTGGATCTAAAGTGTTGTAGAAAGGTCAAAAATGTTATCTGACACAACATATGGAGTTGAGTCGTTATAGTTGCTATTGATGCCTCTTTGGAGCTGAGATTTCTCTGAGGCAAATTGCAGCAAATTCTTTCCACCTCAATATTTTGAAACTACGGTTTTTGAGTTATCTCTTTGGAGTATTCATTATCAACAAATCAAAAAGATTTCAAAGGAGTGTTACATAGGCAACGATTCATATATTTTTCAGGAACTTTAAGTGAGGTAATGTTATTTCAAAAAATCATTTACTTCCACAAAAACTAAGTGTAAATGTTATATTCTAATTTAAATAAGTCAGATTCTTTCAACATACTTGTAAATCCACACTTAGGCAGGCTTATTGATGGGAGAAAGTGGTTACTTTGGATATAAATGGATGTACCTTTTTAGCAACTCATCACAAAGTTGTTTGGTTATTGAGATTCAGATTGGGTAGGATCATTAGATGATAGAAATAGCTCATCAGAACATTGTTTTACATTAGGAAGTGGGTTGATTAAATGGAGTTCAATGAAGCAAATTATAGTTGGATTATTGTGTGTAGAAGCAAAGAATGTTGCATTAATCTCACCATGTGCACAAGCAATTTAGTTTAAGAAGAACAAAGAAATCCTATATTGATATTTTGTGATAACAGTGGAGCAATACAATTAAATAACAATCTAGTATTTCATGGAAGAACAAAACACATAGAACTGAATTGGGATAACATAAGAAAGTTGAAATTCGCTTTTGTAGGTTAGAAGAACAGTTGACAAATATCATGACTATAGAGCTAGGAAAATAATAAGAAATCCTACAGTGATATTTTGTGACAAAGTTGTAGATACGGGGAATCAACATCAAGGGAAGATTGTAAGAACATTTGATGTCAAATAGCAAAATGTTGATGAAATTAAGAATGCTGAAGTGATGTTGAAAATGTTAAAAGAAGCTGACAGTCAAACTACTGGTGTTGACGAAATTAAACTGATGCTGCGGAAGTTATCCCTGTTGTAAGTGAAGATAATAGACAGTAGTTGACAAAGATATTTTTGTACAGGCTATAGTTCAATTCAGTTTTGCAGGTGAGAAGAATAGTTGTTGGATATTATGACTAATGGAATAGGAAATATAATACATTAAAGTTTGAAGACAAAGTTGTAGATACAAGGATTTGACTTCAAGGTGGAGAATGTAGGAAAATTGGATGTTAAACAATAAGATGTGGATGAAGTCAAAAGAAGTTGACAAAGATGGTTTCATACATTCTACAGTTCACTGGAATATTAGGCACAACTAAAGTTAGCAAATTCTAGGTAATGTTTTGTCATCACTTTCTAGTAGCCTAAGACTATGTTTACAAAACTAAATTTTGGTTTTTTATTTATACGTAGTCACTGTTTTAGAACTGTTAGTTTCTGTTTTTGGCATGGGATTGTTTGGAGTTTTAGTAACTATTTTTAGAGGGCTCCAAATGTATTTTAAGGTGCACAGTTTTTAGTATTTTTAGCACCTGCTTTTGCTTCTTTATCACACAGTTTTAAACTTCAGCATGCTAATGCATGTGAGGGATTTAATTTGGCAGATTATTTTAGTAGTTTTATGGTAGCTTTTTTGGGGCCATAAACTCTCTAGTAAACACCCTATTTTAGTTTGTAAGAGGTAATTTTGTAAGGGGAAATTTGATATTGTAATTTAAGGAATGAAGTTGATTGAAAATAAATGAAAATAATTTTTCAATGTGTTTTCAGAGCAGCCCATGGTCTATATGAAATGATCTAATAGTTCATGATGTTTATGTAATGGGCTATATATGTTGAAATGATGCTAGATCATCAATCCTTTTTATATGAACAAGGTAAATAGATTAAATTATTGTATTCTAGCTGGATGTGATTCTATGCAATATGACCTAGATTTCTTCCAATCACTTACTTCAGTCATGCACTGAGTTATAGCACTATTCACTACCTACAAGTACAATACAAGGGCCTTCATCCTCCCAATCTAATGTAAATACTAAAGCCAGTGCAAAGAGATCTGTTGATTTTTATTCATTACTCGTTCTATGGCTCAATGTTGTAATTGGTAGATAGGAGAAATAACAAGGTACCATATTTCTCATGAATACCAAACACACCACCATCTCCATATCCTAAGCCATTGCTTACAACAGAGATAGGAGATACAGTTTTCAGAACATTCTATATTGCCATCATTTTAACACCTTTCCCAAGAGATGTGCAGGAGGGTTGACATACCTCACACATTGTTACTTCTACTGACAACATCAGAATCTGCACTCCAAAGTTTAAGGAAGTCAAAAGAAGTACAGCCATATATACTTCCAAACAGAGATTTCTTTCCAACCAATCAACACAAGGTGCAAAGTTTACAAAGAACATGAAACAGTCTCATAAGGAATACAATTTAGTTCCTGATTTTGAAGCTCCAACATCTGCTCACACCTAATATGTTTCAGCTGCTCTTCATCAAATACCTCAGTCATCCTAAATATGTCAAAAAAAATTAGCACTTGGGACTTTCTAAAAACAATTCTCTTTTGTTCTAGAAAATACCAGAGAAAATTCAAATTGAGCTCCCCAAAAATTCAGTTTACAGCCTTTGAAAAGCAGAAGTTAGATAATATCAGAAAATACTGGAAAATTTTGGTGAAGATAGCAGTCTACATTTTTCTTTGAAAATATTGTGATTATTTCATTGAAATATCACTCTGTAGTGGGAGATCTGATTTTTTCCAATATATTGCTATATCTGCTTCTATGGTAAGAGCATTTGGTTTCTTTACTCATTCTTTGACAGTTAGAATTGTTAAATATGAAAAATGATTTTTTCTTTTTGCAGGTTTACCAGTGAAGAAATCTCGTCCCACAATCAAGTAAAGGCATCAGTGCAACGAAAGATCCGTCAAAGCATTCTAGATGAGGTTTAATTTCCTATAATTGTATCTTTGTAAATTGTGAAAGAAAGTTTCCTTTAAAATAATGCAGATTTTTTTTTATAATTGATTATTATGGAGGGAGACTTATGTTTTCATTCACTCAACAGTACCCAGATCTGGATCCTGTGATTGATGACCTGCTTCCAAAAAAATCCCCTCTTATAGTTGCAAAATGGTATGCATTTATCCATTCTGTTCTTTTATTTGTTAGTTATCCTTCAGAAAACACAGAGAGTTAGACACATAAAAATAACGATGTGGTAAATTGAAAAATTGGAGTGCCAAATCTAAGGCTGCTGTAGGCTTATAGTGAGATGAAAAAAATATGACTGTGTGCTCTCAAAGAAAGCAAAGAATGGCATATGTTTGCAAGGAAAATCAGAAGTTGGCTACATCTGCCATAAGCAGAATAGTTGTTTGTTAATCTAGACTTTCAATTAATTAGGGTTTCTCACAGTTCCACTTTTTAGCTGATTGAGTCTCAGTAGCAGATTACAGTTAAATATCTAGGACATAAGAATTCTGAAGCTTGATTGATGCAAATTAGTGGGAGTGACTAGAATGAATGGGTTTTTATCTTAATTTCAATCAGGGGAATTGGACTGTTGAAATCTACATGCAAGCGTATCAGTTTCTCTTCTTTTATTTGCTAAAAGAAGTTGAGTGTATCAGAATTTTACAGACAATACTGTAAAGAATAATAAACTTCTGATATTAAGTGAATCTCTGGTTTAAGTGAGGTTCACAGACACTTCTTATTAAGTCTGTATGCTTTCTATATTCGGTGTCTTTCTATCAAATCATGTTTGGATATAAATATAATACCTATGAGTGTTGATGAGACGTGACTCATGAGTAAGTCACGTCCCATCACCCGCACCCCATAGTATTAGCGGCTGTGTTAAGGGACTGTAGAGAATACCTTTACGGTCGCAGCGCTTAGGAAGACAGCTGACAGTTTATCGGCTAGCATATCCTTTGATAACCGATAGTTATCGGCTGTGCATAAACCCGATAGCTATCGGTGAAGTTCTATGCAAATAGTTAAAGATTTTAATATTTCATTTTGTTAAATATATTAATATGTATATGTATATAATTATATATATATATATCTATATTAATATTTACTGATATATATATATATATATATATATATATATAAAATTAATTAATTATAATTATATAGATATTAATATATATATATATATATATATAATTATAATTATATAGATATTAATATATATATATATACATTATTATACGCATATACATATGTGATAATTATCTGAACAATGCTATCAATCTCAACACTCCCTCTTAGCTAGGGAAGATAATTTTCCTTCAATTAAATGATCATTTAGTTAGTATTATAATTTTCATATCACCTTGATATGAGGAATCACAATGCATTGTGACACCTAGTTTTCATATCACATCGATATGAGGAATCACCATGCATTGTGACACCTAGTTTTCATATCACATCGATATGAGAAATCACCATGCATTGTGATACCTAATTTTCATATCACATCGATATGAGGAATCACCATGCATTGTGATACCTAATTTTCGTATCACCACAATTGTGATACAAGGATATAGTAAGTAAAACATTACATTTTATTTACATATAACCCTATTATGGTATGTGCACAGACAGTTAACCGTCTACCATAACGAATCCCCATTACAAGATTGTCATCTTGTAATCAAATACAAGTGTTCATTATCTAAAAAGTCGTCACTTCTAGAAATGTACACAAGATGGATGAGCCCATATAGTAAGGATATAGTAAGTAAAACATTACATTTTATTTACATATAACCCTATTATGGTATGTGCATAGACAGTTAACCGTCTACCATAACGAATCCCCATTACAAGATTGTCATCTTGTAATCAAATACAAGTGTTCATTATCTAAAAAGTCGTCACTTCTAGAAATGTACACAGGATGGATGAGCCCATAAATATATATTATATATATTAATACAAATAAAAAATCATATTACAACCATACCAAGAGTTTTCCTGAAGTGATCAACTTTCACCTTTGGAAGAGCTTTGGTAAGAATATCTGCAGTTTGATCTCTAGTACTAATATATTCCAACTGAATCACTTTCCTTTCAGCCATATCATGAACATAGTGATAAGGAATCTCAATATGCTTGGATCTATCATGAAATACTGGATTTACTGATAATTTGATACAGCTTTGGTTATCACAAAGAATAGTAGTTGGTGCTAATGGTTTACCAAATAGCCCATTAAGTAGTTTTCTAAGCCATATTGCTTCTTTAGCCGCCATTGATGCTGCGATATATTTTGCCTCGGTAGAGCTTTGAGCTACTGAAGATTGTTTTCTGCTAATCCATGATACCATAGCTGATCCCAAGCTAAAACAGCATCCTGAGGTGCTTTTACGATCAATCATACTTCCAGCCCAATCTAAGTCAGTAAATCCATGAAGATTTAATTCTGTCTTATCATATTTGAGTCCATAGTTTAATGTGCCCTGAAGATATCTCAATAAGTGTTTTGCAGCAGTGAGATGAATCTCTTTGGGTTCACACATGAACTGACTTAATGTATTCATTGAAAAACAAATATCTGGTCTGGTATTCCCTAAGAACATTAGAGAGCCTATTATCTGTCGGTACAAAGAGATATCTGCAGGTGGAGAGTCTAATGTTGCTTCTTTTAGTTTATGAAAATTTGTTTCCATGGGAGAAGACATGGGTCTACAATTTAGCATACCAAATCTCTTCAGAATGTCAAGGGTGTATTTGTCTTGATTTAGAATGATACAATTTGACTTTTGCCAAACTTCCAAACCAAGAAAGTAGTGTAAAAGACCTAAGTCCTTCATATCAAATTCTTTGGCTAAGTCTTTCTTGCACTGCTGAATCAAATGATCTTCCCCTGTAATCAACAAATCATCAACTTATAGGATTAATATCAACATATCACCTTTGTTTACCTTGAAGTAGAGGTTTGGATCAGCATCATTTTTGGAAAATCCTAACTGCATAAGGTAGTTGTCTATTCTTGCATACCAGGCTCTGGGAGCCTGTTTAAGTCCATATAAAGCTTTCTTCAGTTTACACACGTGTTTTGGGATTATGGATCTCAAATCCTTTAGGTTGTTCTAGGTATACTTCTTCTTCAATGGTTCCATTTAGGAAGGCGGTCTTAACATCCATCTGATGTACTTTCCAACCTTTAGCAACTGCGATGGCTAGAACGGTTCGAATTGATGTGTATTGTGCAACAGGAGCAAAGGTTTCTTCATAGTCAATCCCTTCCTTTTGAGAAAAACCTCTTGCTACAAATCTTGCCTTGTATTTTTCAATACTGCCATCATCCGCATGTTTGATTTTGAATAGCCATTTAGAAGAGACTACATATTTTTCTTTAGGTCTTGGTACAATGTCCCACACATCATTCTTTATAATGGACTGATATTCTTCTGTCGTTGCATCTTTCCATACTTGCTGTTGGATTGCATCAGATACATTTGAGGGTTCTGATTTAGAGAGTTCACTCATAAGTGCTGCATAACTAGATAATATAGAAGGCCTTTTTCTTTCCCTGACTATTCCTGGAGGAACACCATAAGTCTTCCCTTCTTCTATGATTGTGGTGGCCCAAAGAGGTCTCTTTTTAGGATTTTCTAATGTTGACAGATTTTCCTCATTTTCTTCTTCTTCCTCGGAATCCTCTCTTTGAGTTTCAGGTGTAATGTTTTCTTTTGAAGGGGCACGTGTTTCTTGTTCTATAGAATTTCTAGCTCTAGAGCAAGCTATGTCTTCTTCAAAGATTGCATCTCGGCTTAGTTCAATCTGATTTTGACCTAGTATATAAATACGGTATGCTTTTGAAGTTTCACTATATCCTACAAAGATACCTTTCTTTCCTGATGGCTCTAGCTTTGTTCTCTTTTCCTTTGGTATATGAATGTATACAGGGCATCCAAATATTCGAAAATTACTTATATTTGGCTTTGTTCTTGTGAAGACTTCTTCAGGAGTTTTACTATCAATGTGAGAGTGTGGACATCTATTTTGTATATATACAGCTGTATTAGAAGCTTCTGCCCAAAGAGAGGTTAGAGATCACATAAGTTTTCTCATAAGTTTTCTGTAATGCCTTGAAGATAATTATTGATGGGGTTAGAGATCACATCGTTCCTATTTTATCTAAATATGAAAGGGCATATGAAATGTTCAAAGCACTAGAGAAAACTTATGAGATAAGTAATGCCAGCAAGAAATTAACCTTGATATGAGGAATCCCAATGCATTGTGACACCTAGTTTTCATATCACATCGATATGAGGAATCACCATGCATTGTGACACCTAGTTTTCATATCACATCGATATGAGAAATCACCATGCATTGTGATACCTAATTTTCATATCACATTGATATGAGGAATCACCATGCATTGTGATATAGGTATTATATTTATATCCAAACATGATTTGATAGAAAGACACTGAATATAGAAAGCATATAGACTTAATAAGAAGTGTCTGTGAATCTCACTTAAACCAAAGATTCACTTAATATCAGAAGTTTATTATTCTTTACATGGTATCTGAGCTTTAATTTTCTGACCAGAAAAGTTTTCAGTGATAGATTTGAAGTCTTTAAACATTCTTAGGATCTCCTCAGATTCTTTGTGTTTAAGGAAGTAAATCCAGGTCTTTTTGGAGAAGTCATCAATAAAGATTACATAGTATTTGCATCCTCCTACTGAAGAGACAGACATGGGTCCACATAAGTCTGAATGTATTAATTCCAAGACATTGTTAGTCCTGCTCAAGCTGTTTTGAAATGATCCTTTTGTGTTTTTACCTAGTGCACAACCTTTGCATGCACCAGGATGATATTGTTTAAGCTTTGGTAATCCAGTGACCAAATTCTCCATAGAAGATAGAGTTTTGTAATTTAAATGTCCTAATCTTCTATGCCATATTTCATTTGAATTGGAAATATCAATTAATAAAACTTGATTTGATTCAGTATTTAGCTCATATAGACAACCTTGTCTTCTTCCTATAGAATGAGCTTGTTTAATAGTGAGTCTTTTTGGCCAGGCTTTTACTTTGCCATCCATGAAAGTTACCCTATATCCATTGTCTTCAAGTGCAGATATGGATATAAGGTTTCTCTTAATACCTGGAACAAATAGTACTCCAGTAAGTTGAATTGAGATACCAGTCTTTAGCTTGATTGTGCAAGTCCCAATACCTTTTACTGGGTAAGTAGAGTCATCCCCAATAGCTACTTCCTCATCGGATTCTTCTATCATAGAGTCTAGTAATTCTTTGAATCCTGTAATGTGTCGGGAGGAACCACTATCAATAACCCAGATGTTTTTATTTGAGACTTGGCTTGAAAGTGCAGAATAAAGTACAAGTTTCTCATTTTTGGGTTCTTCTTTGGACTTCTTTGATTTGGTGAAGGAAGCTTGATGGTTCTTATATGGACAATTTGTTACAACATGTCCAAATTTATCACATCTAAAGCATTGGACTTTAGACATATCTCTTTTATTATGATGCTCAGGGTTAAATTTTCTTTTCTTGAAGTGTTTGAATTTCTTCTTGCGAGTGTTCACATTTAGTGCATGAATATCCTCATCATTTGTCCTTTTCTTTATTCCTTTCTTATCTAATCTTGATTCCTCTTGAAGACAATCTGTTCTTAGTCGATCAAATTTTGGAAATTTGGATCTAGCACTTATGCTAGAGACAAAAGTCTTCCAAGATTCAGGTAGACCATCCAGAGCAATCAAAGCTAATTCCTTGCCATCAATTTCATAGCCCAGTAGTGAAAGTTGATCTCTTAGAGCTGAGACTCTCATAAAATATGAATTTATTTTCTCATTTTTATTCATACTTCTATGATTTATTTCCCTCTTCAAGGCTAATTTCTTGCTGGCATTACTTATAAGTTTTCTCTAGTGCTTTGAACATTTCATATGCCCTTTCATATTTAGATAAAATAGGAACGATGTGATCTCTAACCCCATCAATAATTATCTTCATGGCTTTGTCATTTCCTTCATTCCAATTTGATATATGAGGTTCTGCTTCTGGTTTTAATTTGTCTGCTTTAATGAAAGATTCAACTTTATTTTCTTTCAATAGCGTTATGATTCTAAACTTCCATGATTGAAAATTATCAGCACCTTCAAGTCTGTCCTCGAATCTGATCATGTTTGCCATGTTAAAATTCTATGAGTTTATTAGTTACTTGAATCCTTCAGAACCAAGGCTCTGATACCATGTAAAGAATAATAAACTTCTGATATTAAGTGAATCTCTGGTTTAAGTGAGATTCACAGACACTTCTTATTAAGTCTGTATGCTTTCTATATTCGGTGTCTTTCTATCAAATCATGTTTGGATATAAATATAATACCTATGAGTGTTGACGAGATGTGACTCGTGAGTAAGTCACGTCCCATCACCCGCACCCCATAGTATTAGCGGCTGTGTTAAGGGACTGCAGAGAATACCTTTACGGTCGCAGCGCTTAGGAAGACAGCCGGCAGTTTATCGGCTAGCATATCCTTTGATAACTGATAGTTATCGGCTGTGCATAAACCCGATAGCTATCGGTGAAGTTCTATGCAAATAGTTAAAGATTTTAATATTTCATTTTGTTAAATATATTAATATGTATATGTATATAATTATATATATATATCTATATTAATATTTACTGATATATATATATATATATATATATATATATAAAATTAAGTGTATATATAATATTTTCACAATATATATATATATATATATATATATATATATATATATATATACATTATTATATGCATATACATATGTGATAATTATCTGAACAATGCTATCAATCTCAACAAATACCTTAGTCCAAAAATAAGAATTACAGCTGTATCATAGGATCTAAAAACCAGGGGTAATAATTATCAATACTTGAGGAACAAAAGTGAATGTCATGCTTTTCAAGTACTAATTATTATAACATTTGTCTGTCTGCAAAGCCTCCTGCTTAAGAAAGAGTTGTCTAAAGGCCAACCATAAAGCTTAGTCTAATAAACAAATAGAGGTTAAACCAGTTGAAGTGTTTAGAGACTTCAAAATAATTGATTGAAATTGACTATACATCTATAAGAACTTTACACAAGGGAATTCATCATTGAAGCCTTATTGTCTTTCACCGCTGCTTCTACCCACTTCAGCATGGCTGTACCTTTCTTTTCCCAGAATAAACTACAATTTCCATCATTGCAGACCAGTTAAAATACTTGTGAGCCAGATTCATACTGTAGCGATGCAGGGATTTCAATAGCTGTATTGTAGTATCTAAAGACCAGGGGTAATAATTATAAATACTTGAGGAACAAAAGTGAATGTCATGCTTATCAAGTACTAATAATTATAACATTCATCTGTCTTCGAAGCCTCCTGCTTAAGAAAAAGTTGTTTAAAGGGTAATAATTGTAAATACTTGAGGAACAAAAGTGAATGTCATGCTTATCAAGTACTAATAATTATAACATTCATCTGTCTACAAAGCCTCCTGCTTAAGAAAAAGTTTTTTAAAGGCCAACTATAAACCTTAGTGTAATAAACAAATAGAGGCTAAAACAGTTAAGTGTTTAGAGTCTACAAAATAATTGATTGAAATTGATAACAAATTCAGTACATCTACAAGAACTTTACACAAGGCAATGCAACATTGAAGCTTATCATCTTTCACCATTGCTTCTTCTCACTTCATCATGTTAGCACCTATCTTTTCCTAGAATAAAATCCAATGATCAGTGCACATACTTTTGAGCCAGAGTCAGACTGTTGTGATCCACGGATTTCAATTGCTTCTCCAATGCAGAAAAGTTTTCTTAAGGGAGAAACATTTTTTAGTGACTACAGTCTGATTAGTGCCAATTGTCTTCTGTTGAAGAATCAGGCATGGGAAAATTATGAATTCAAATTGTGAAATTCTAGAATGGCTGCCCTAAATTAACACGATTATCCATCCTTCACACTGAAAAGCCTTTCACTATCTTGCCTGTGGTATGGAATGTTCAAGCTGGATCTACTATGTTCAGGATTACAGTATTTTTCCAGTATATTTGCTCATCAGACTATTCTTCCCAGAAAAGTTGTTTCCAGTCTTTAGCACTTCCTTTACTATTATCCTTCAATTCATCAAAAGTTATCATGATACAGGATTC
This sequence comes from Chamaecyparis obtusa, assembly GCA_027943335.1. NCBI lineage: Eukaryota > Viridiplantae > Streptophyta > Pinopsida > Cupressales > Cupressaceae > Chamaecyparis > Chamaecyparis obtusa. The sequence goes on from BSBK01001127.1 coordinate 420,755, forward strand.
TAGTTCCTTTTTGCAATGCCTCAAGTGTCCTTCAGGTGGTTCGGCAGACTTTGGAAACCTCTCTCTTTCCCATCATTGCAAAGTTTGTTTATTTATTTGTGATTTCTGCATTGCTCCCTAGAAGACTTTTTCACAAAACAGAAAATAATTTCCAGATCAACTGGAGAAACCAACTGGTAATAGAAGTTACTAGCCTCATATTGATGGATAAAGAAAACCGCTAACCAGAATAGAGGGACCAGAAAGATAGGTATGATTCACTAAACTTTCTCAACAAATATTGTTTGATTCAGTAATTCCTCCCTAATCTTTTTGAAAGATCACTAATTTCTATTAGAGCTTAGCAACACTAGGAGTTAAAAGAGATATACATCCAAATAATAGATATAACTACCTTTTGGTCTCCCCACTCTTCCATGTGCAACTACCATAATCATGACATAAAAAGAGAACCTTAGACAGAATAAAGAAAGGACAAAGATCCTTATTATGATTTCGCTATTTATTTCCTCAAACTCTTAATTTTGATTTCCCATTAGTTCCTCCAGTTCTGCTTTAAACCTTGTCATGAAGCTCCTTTGTGCAGAAAGGATATTCTGCTATGAGTATGATTCAAGATTGATACAACCACAGAGAAGTCACATCATACCTCCAAAAAATGTATGGCAGGTTCATCCCCATATATAATGAAATGAAGGAAACTTTAGATTGCACTTGAAGAACTATAGGTGCAGAAGGGTGTGTCTGGAGTTCTCAACCTTTGAAAACAGGATGCCCATGTGTACGAAAGTTGGGGTATGCTTTCAGAAACAAAACCCTACGTAATTTTGGTTATAGTAATTAGGATAATCACCTTATTAATCAATGTATCAATCACTAATTACCCAGGTCCCCTATTACTTTATTCGCTTAAGGCTAAACTTAGAAGTGCTTTTCCATTATTAGATTTAGCTAATTATAGATCATGCTGTCTCAATTCATAGGATGAGGACACTTTGTCATGCTCTAATTTAATATTCACCAAGGGTTTATATCTAGGGTTTTCTAGTACTGGGTGCGGGTGCGCACTTGGTTCGGGTGTGTTTGTGGGTACATGCTGGGTGCGCACAGGGTGTGTGCCCAACACTGTGGGTGTGCACCCCTGCGCAGCCACAGTACCCTGTGTGCACCTGCGGGCCTACTTTATTAAAGTTGGTCCAAAACTTAAGAAAAAAGCATTTTATTTTTATTTTTTTCTGTTACCGGCTAGAGCAGAATCAGAAAGAAAGCGTTCAGAAGATGTTATTTTCTTGGCATGATAAGCAAGTAGTCCTAATAAATATCGGTGGTGGCAAATTTAATAATGCTTTCTCCGGTTATTTTCAGTTACATATTTGTTATATCTTTCAGTATTTTAATGATTATAATATCCGATGGAAATGATCTGGCACTATCAGTTTAGGAGTTACAAACTTATTTGTAACTTCTTTTATAACCATGTGATAGGAGAAACTTCTATTAAAGGAGGTGCGATAAAGTTGAAAAAGAGAGAAGTGTGTGTGGATTAATAATATTTTTGGAGAAAAAGAATAATGTATACTTGCGTTATGAGAGTGAAATTATCACAAGATTGATGTGTAATTAATTTCTTGGAAAATTGTGGGCGGCATGAAGACTGAAAGTTCTGATTGGAATGCATTAAAGATACAGATCATTTTTATTCACCTGCATATACGCTGAACAGAGAATTTATCTTGGATACATAAAGCAACTGCAGTAGATTTAGTTTTACAATTCTATATATTTCTCTTAATTTTTTGTATATATCACACACGCGCGTGCGTACCCATATATGCACTCAAATCCCTAAATTTTTTTTTCTTGCACCCACGTATCGGGTTCTTGTATCCGCACCTGTCCTTGCACCTGAACTGGTAACTTAGCATTCATTGTAATCAATCTGGTTTAGTCCAATTTTATTCATTCCATCAAAATAGGCATATCAATCATTTGAAGTGAATGGCGACAAATCCAAGGCATTGATAGCCAAAATTCTGGTGCACCACCCATAAACCTTGTTGACTATGCTTACCCTTCATTGACGACCTTTAAGAATTTTGTCTGAATCTCAGAATCCTGGCACCATTTGGGATGAGTGTAAGTATCGACATATTCTGTGAATTGGGATATTTCATATTTGTTTTAGAATATTCAAGCATTCTCCACCCTTGCGGTGGCTGGTCATTCCATTGGCAAACTTTTATGACAGGGTTTACAACCATGGAATATTCTGTGAGTTTCAAGAATATTCCACCCCTTTCTCAGTTTTTTTGGCAAAGTGACAGTTTCCAAGCCTTGGATTATGGCCATCAAGGGCATATTCTGACAAGAAGGCATATATTCTGTTTGCTAACATCAGCAGTTCCCTATCCTTTCGGCCCCCTCCTAGCCCCTATTTTCCCTAAAGGAGTATTTTTTTTCTTTTTGGCATAACTTAGGTATACAGAGTCAAAATGAAGCAAACGAGATATCATCGGAAAACTGGTTCCGAGCACTTTCTAGTGGTGCATTATTTAATTATTAATAATTATTAAACTTTTGAAAAATTGAAAATAAAACTTGAATTAAATCGATTTTGGATTTAAATATAATTTTTTTAATTAAATATTGATTTTCTATTAATATTTAATTAAAAAACAAAAAATCGACAAAATAAAAAAGCAATAAAAATGAAAGTTCACAAGAAATTGAAAATTGCTTTAAATGATTTTTTGATTTTAAAGCTTTAAATTTAAAATTGATTAAAAATTTAAATATTGATTTTTACTAATATTTAATTAATTAAATTCAAAAAATCAAAAAATTGGAAAATCGAGAAATGGAAATAACTTCTCCATAAAGTTAAAAGCGACACTCAAATTGGCAAGTTCTAAAAGATGAGAAGAAAAACTCAAACAAGTGGCAGAGAATCTTTTTAAAGTGGAATCTTGTGTGAAAACTAAGGCAATTGCCTAATTTTAGTGCGTAGTCATTATGGTAGTTTTGGAGGTTTAGAGCCTATAAGAGAAAACTTTGCTCATTTCTTCCCCACACACAAATCAAGAAGAGCAAACTTGAGAGCATTCTGAAGGATTCAAGAAGATTGTTTTTTCGAAAGGCGTGAAGTTTATGGGTAAAGAAAAGATTATTTCTTGGAGAGAAGGAATTTTTGAAATTTTCAAATTTTCTTCAGTAAGTCAATAAGAGGCATGAATTTCCATGAAGAGAGAGAAAATTCAATGTCGAGTAAGATGGAGAGATTTTGGCAAATTTCTAAATTTTGGGAAGAAGTGTTTTTTTTGCTTTTCCCACTTTCTTCTGTGCTCTTATAGGTTTATTTTCTGTTTTGCAGATGGCGGAGCCTAGAGGAACAAGTGTAAGCAGGAGATAGTTGATAAAGAACGAATAGAGGGAATTCTACCCAGAGTCCAAAATTGTCTTGAAGTGGATTGAAGTGAAGGACACGAATCTTGGATGCCTAGATTTGAGCGAGTTCTAGAGGAGGATGTTTAGCTACAAGGATCATCACCCGACACCCTGGCTGCCCAGATCATGAACAATGGAATTGTAGTTGCAGCATGATTACCTCCCGCCTTTCAGCATGCTGATTTGATCGTGGAATGTGCAAAGCATTACCAGTCCAGTGATAGAACGAGTAAGGACTCAGATGGGAATATCATTGTAGATCTCTCTCCGCCATCCATTACTGAAGCATTTGGGATCCCTTCATCTTGGAGGTTGGTCTTGTAGACAAAGGAGCAAGCGCACAAAGTTTACACAGCTGGAGTTCAACATTGTGAGGAGATCATTAACAACAAATGTATGGGGAGGAACAAATCCCACTACAAATTGCCCAAGGAGCTTGTGTGGCTGGATTTCCACCGGGAATATAGTGATCTAATAATGATGCTCAGTAGGATATTTGGCTTACCCCACTCCTACATGTTCGAGACATGAATGTGGTACTTTCTTCAACAGGTAGTAGAGGAGTTCAATCACATCGATTGGGCTGGGTTGATTAGCGACAATCTCGATGGGCAGCTAAGGAATTTGGAGCATACTAAGAAGTTCTTCATGAGCTCATATGTGATATATATGCTGGCACAAAACACGAGGTATGAAGGACTAAGGTACAAGGGAGCCCTCGGAAGTGAAAATCCATGGTTAAGGGTGCATGATTGTTATCCACAACTGCATCTACAAGCTATAGATTATTACACTGGAGTTAATGATGTGTTTGCAATGCGCATTGTGAGGACCTTGCAGAAGGGATTGCATATGAGATTGTCTTCTGAGGCAATGAAGTTGGCGGAAGAATTTGGAGCATGGTTCATTCAGTTTCCCACCTTGTATATCAGATTGCAAGGATTTTCTAAGCAGCCATACAAGCTTCCATGGCACCCTACTGATAAAATGATCCTGTTGGAAGTCACCCGACAGTTGACAGCTTATGACAAAGTCGTGAAGAAGAAGAAGAAGCAAGGACTAGAATTCCCACTTTCCATTGGAAGTGATGCAGTTGAAGTGTGCCCTTGTCTACCAGCAGTTGAAAGGTCATCTGATGAGATAAACTTCTTTCGTCTATCTCTCTATCCAGGACTGCCAGATTTTGATCCACACAATAAGATTAGAGTAGTGGCAGGGATGAGGCATCAACACAGAGCGCACCTTGAGGACTGTCGGGCAAATGCAGTGGATGAGAATGAGACTAGGAAGAGGATGTGCTCCTAATTGCCACTAGACCTAATCAGGACATGCAAGATTGTCCACATTCCTGATCAGATGGAAGAGCATCCAAATGTTCTCCAGAGAGACTATATCCACAATTGCGAGATGAGAGACCAAGGCAGCCATCAGGAGGGAGGATAAAGGAAAGAGACATCCCGTCAAGAAGTGTAGAGCACATGAAGGAGAAAGGTGTAGCTCAAGAAACGCATATGAAGAGGAGATTGGATCTTCATTTTGAAGAACCACAGTAGAAGAGATTGAGGTTTGAGAGTGCACCATCTTCGCCTAGTCGGACTCTTAGTGTGCAGGAAATAGGAGCATTCACCAGGAATGAAGAAGAAGCAAGTGGAAGAAGAACACAACAAAGAGAGCAACGCATGACTAGGCCGATACAGGATAGATTGAGCATTAATGCCAATGAGAGGTTCATACCAGGAAGGAGCAGGGAACAGGATGTCACAACGGAGGAGAGTCTAGGTGTCTTCTTCAGAAAGATAATTGAGGAAGAGATCCCTAAGGTAGAAGTACAAGCCCCTGCAGCGGAAGAGGAGATTCCCACCACGGATACACTAGCTCCTGAGGTAATGGCAAAGAGTCCTGGAGTTGAGGAGATCGATACCAGAGCAATGCAGGGACAAGAACAGTTAGTGGTATAGAGGGACTAGAATACAAATGTTCTAGAGTGGCTCAAGCAAAGGATTCAGAGAAGCCAAGAAAAGGAGGTTGACCTTGTAGTTGAGTTACAGGAGATTCTGGATCGAATTGACCGATCAGGGGAAAAGGGAAAAGCCAAGAAGTTCACCAAGGTTGTGAGAGGAGAATCAGGATCCAGAGTTCTGCAAATAGCAACTCGAGTAGTCGACAAGACCAAAGATCAAATTGCTCCTGAGGAGTATCACATAATAGAAGTTGATCTTGGTCAGGCCTCTCAAGCACAGGTCATGGAAGAATTCGATGACTCAACACAAGCTGTCAAGGATAAAATGAGGAAGGTAGAAGAAAAATATCAGAGGCAGAAGGGAGAGATCAGGGCGTTATGTGCATACATCGACAACTTGCCTCGCCTGGTTTGAGAAGAAGATCCATCTTTTGCTCCCCCACCAGCTATTCCAACCGAATCGATTGAGGCCATTGATAGGATCAGGAGAATTGCGCAAGGTGTAGAAGCTTGAATTAAGGGGATCGAGAATGAGGCCTACAACCATGCTAAGGAATTAGTTCGGATTCATGATAAGGCACTGGCCATCCTTTCCCAAATTCGTTGCATGGAGCAGACTTGGGAGGATGAGCGTATCTATCAAGATGAGGCGATCTTTGATTCTCAATAACTAATGGAAACTCCTAGGCAAGTCTTGGTTGACGGCGAGGTCATCGAGGAAGGAGTGTATGATTTTCCCTTGATGGTATGGTGTAGTTCTCATGGCAAAGGAAATGTTTGAACATTTCACTAGGGAGTCGGCTCGATTGAAGGGGATAGCTGAGAATATCCAACAGGAGTTCTCCAATACCATTGCCTCACTATGGTTACAAAGATTGGCCGAAGAAGAGATAACGATGAACAACATGAAGGGAAAATTGGAGGAGTTCTTTAGACTTAACTCTTTCACGAAGGATGATTTTGAGAACCTCTTCGCCTTCTCAAGCAACATGCACACAACTTAGGATTTATTACCAGAATGCGAAGACAACCTGGAGAAATCAGAGCAAGCAGTGATGGCGCTGGAGTTCAAGCAAGAATCAGCACTGAGTGTCAGCATTGATGAGTTGGAGGCCATATTGGGTAGATTCCAAGAATTCAAACGCAAAAGTCAAAGATAGATGCATTTAATGCATAGTGGGTATACATGTAGTGGTTATTTATGACAACCCACTCTCTTCTTGAGTGTGCATGCGTACTGGGCATTTATTACCCACTACGGTAGTGGTTTCCTCCTCACATTAATGTAGATTCCCTTTTTTGTGCCCTAACCCTAATTAGGGTTGATGTGGCAAGATCTGGGCCATCGATTATTGTTTTAATCCAGGCCATTTGTTGTTTTTGAGGACCTATATAAAGGCCTATTCTCCTCATTTGTGGAGAGCGAATTTTGAGATTGTTGCCTAAGAGCTATTGAGATAATAAAATTGTCATTGGAGTGGTGATAATTTGATGTGTCTTGATGCTTGCTTGGTTTCATAATTCCCTCAATTAGGTTAAGTTTAGTAGATAAAGTGTTGTGATTATATTAGAGAATATGATGGTGTTTTGATGAGTTCCTTTTGTTCATACTTTTGATGTTTTAGTGATTCTAAATCGTCGTGCAAAGTTAGCTTGAACCTCTATCTGTATGCGCTTAAATTCTATCATTCGTACAAACCTTTGAAGATTGCACTAGTCCACGTGTAGTTGTAGCTTGACTTGGCGAAGCGAGATTTGGTAATTGAGGAACTTGTCCATCAGAGTACTTTCTTTACTATTGTAACCCTTAGGAGTAGATTAGAAATCTCTGAACCCTAAACCCCTTTCATTTCCGCATATCCGGTGAAAATCCAAAAAATAGTACTTCATTGCAAATCTTTTGATAACACCTACATTCATCATGACATAAAATCTTTCCAAAAATTGAAAACTTAAGGCCCCTTGTGATCATCAGCAAATCGCATTTACCACCGAGCTTATCCACGAGTCGAGGAACCTTGGAGTCACCGTGCGATCTTTTTGCAATCTTAGCATATGCGGTATTTTGTTCAAGAGAGGATAAGATATTTTGGTATTTTGTTCTACTGTTTGCCGAGTCATAAAACACGCATCAACAGGACTTATCAATTCTTCTCCTCAAAGTGGCTAGAACTTGGAACATTAACTTGACTTCAAATAAATGACAAAAGGGATGAAGGGTTAGGAAATCTACTCTATTCATAAGGACAATGATATCAATGGATGATGCTTAGATGAGTGAATTCCTTTAACCAAGTTTTGCTTCCCTAAATGAAACAACTACATAAAGATGATGCAATCTCCAAAGGTAATGAAGGATTTTCACATTGCTAACATTCATCCAAATACCCAATATCGGTGCAATCCAAATGAACATTCACAATTGAGCTTAGTACTTAATCTAGTTCAAACTAACCTTGCATTGCGACTTGCAATCAATAAGTAACAAAAGGTATGGACATGAAATTCATCATTCACCTTTACACTTCTCCATTTCAATCAATGAACTTTAACTAAACTATGAGAAGTAGAAACTATGCAAAACATTGAAACAATACACAAAGATCCACCATGTCTTCAATGAAAATTGTATATTAAATTTAACATAGTCTTGGCGACAATTTCTTGTCTCCTCCTACTCTACTTCTAATTCTTGCTTCTAATGCCAATCTTCTACTGATCTCATCCCTTACAAATGAGATAGTCAAGCCTTTTATAGACCTCCCAATTACAATGAAGGGCCTACATTGATATGAAATCAATGACCGAGGTAATTCTATGAAAACCCTAATTAGAGTTGTTATAACTACTTACAATCATTTAATGCCATTGAAATACATATCCTTTTGAGGATGAACCAATGTCAAAATTCATTTTGGTAGTACATTAAATGCACTCCACATGTCCACTTCTGAATGAGTTTGATTGGATGAACTTGGACATGTCGACTTGGAATCCTTCGATTGGTTGAAGATGATCAGGTGCCACCTCAACATGCTTATCTTGTAAATCAAAATGAAGAGATATCTCTTGATACTTAACATTATTTGGTCTTTGATTGATAGTGATGGTTCATATTCCCAAATTGCTTCATCTTCATGAATTTTCCTCTTCACTTTATCCTCCATCGCTTTTCTTCTCGAGTCCTTGATGATGAACCTTGAAGGTACACAAGCTGAGACAGGGATGCTTGAGAAATAGGAACCCTGGGATGAACCATCAATTGATTTGATGGAACTTAATATTTAGGTTGAGGAACTTGATTCATAACCAGAGTGCAATGTGTCAAAGCTTGATTGAGACTAAAAATTTGAATATTTTCTACTGGTGGTTCTATATGAATCAATGGTTCTAATACGTTCTGACCTAATCCTTTACTTCTATTGCTTTGGCATAGGCTGCATTCAAGTCCGTTGGAGGAGGATGGGATTGTCACAAACATGGATGTGAGATTGTCCAAGGCGTTATAAAAAACTTCCCTTGTTGATGCATTGTTGACAATGTAGGGAGCTTGTAACCTTGTGTACACCTTATGAAATCGATTGTTGAAGGAGCTAATTGGTTCATGTTCTTGTCTCTTGACCTCAACAAATTGCCTATATAACTCTAGTGTACTTGGAATTTCAAACTTGCTAGTGAATGCCACCTTCAACAATTCCCATGAGTCTATGTAAGATGTAGGCAAATGAATAAATCAGTAAAAAGTTTCTTCCCCCAAAGAATAAGGAAGAGTCTGCATGCCACATCTCCATATTTAATTCTTCTATTGTGCAATGCATCCTCAAAAATCTTGACATGTCCTACTGTTCAATTAGGATCATTCACTTGAAACTTGGAACAAAGTTTTCTGGGTTCTTTGGCATTTCATGAATATTTGTGAAAGTTAGTTGAGAAGGGTTGTTAACCAACCTTGTTGCACCATTAGGAGCCACCATAGCTGTATGAGCTGGTTGTACTTGAACCATTTGTTGAATAGGAGTTGCTTGGTTTGAATTGTTTGAAATGAGACGTTGAGTTATAACTGGAACTGATTGAATCATACTCGATCAATTAGGAGGTTGTCGAGGACCTACTGCCTTATTTGAGGAACATGTTTCACTTGTATTAGCAGTTTGATATCCTCACTTTTGCTTGTGGAATTGTAACTCTATCAAATCCTTTGATTGCTTTGGAGTCGACCTCAAGACTCTCTCCAACTTTTCCAACTTCTTTGGTAAAAAATGAATTGATTCTATTGAGCTTGTGGCTTGTAGGAAAGATAAACTTTGATATGGAATTAATTTTGGTTCTCTCTCCTTTGATTTTCTTGAGCGGGGGTTGGATTTCTTGGTGCGGCAACAACTTGTGGCCTTTAAATCAATCTTTGAACTTCTCTTTCACATTGAAGTCTTCTTTGGATCCGCCTTTCGTGATTTTAAGCTGCCTCTTCTTCCTAGACAGTTTGAGCTGTCAAGTACTCTAGTGTGTTGCGTCTCTCTCCAAGCTAGTGTGCATAAGTCTGAAATAATATCTTCTTGCCTTTCTTGCAACTCCAAACTTGGTTGTACTACTGGAATGATGTTGGAATGAGGTAACACTGTTTTAGATCATCTCTACTTGATAACTTCACAAATGAAGTTGATAACTTCCATTTGAATTCAACTCCAATATTTTGAGCTTATTTGGGAGTTTAATTTATTAAGCATTTGTGCCATTATTCATGTGGGATCAAAGTTTCATGCAAAATATGCAAGTTTTCAACAAGATTCAGTCAATAGGTCATACAACATAGTTACACCACCATTGTGGACAGGGGGATGATGGAACAGGGGGACGCGTTTCTGGGATGTGGGGACATAGGGCCTCAATTGGGGGACGACAACGGCTGGAGGGGGGTGTATATACTATATACTATACATATGGCACTTAAAATGCTAGTTATGAAAAGATATATAAGACTATTAAGAAGTAAAATAGCAAAATTGCAAATGCCAAATACTTAATAGTAAATAATTGAAGATTGAACAATGAACATTGAAGTTTTGAATATCGAATTACTAACTAGAAATTAGAATACTCAATACTAAATAAATCATAAAATTTTAAATTGTTGAATCGGCAAATGGAAGATTTCTATTATATCAAAAATATTGTAAAGATGATTACAATGAGTAGCATGATATCAAAACAAGTACAAAATGTCAAAATGTAGTGGAGGGAGGCCTCTAATCATCCCTCAGGAGGTTGGGCTTCAAGGCAAACTCCTTATCACTGGAACTATTGGATTCCTCAAGGTCAAGAACTACCAAAGGAACACCAACCAACCCTACATCTGAAGTTGCTGCATTCACTTAGGGTTCAAATAGAACCGAAAAAGCAATTAATTTTTTTTCTTAAACACATGCAAAAAGGTGGCCGTCGATGAGGGACGCCCAGACGTCCCTGGGATGCTTAGGTGCCCCCTTCGATGACCTAGTGGCCCCCTTCAATGTCCCCGCATCCTGGCAGCGAACAACGGTTGACGAGCAGCACGACTAAGGACTTGAGGACGACATCCCCATGTCCCAGGGATGTTCCTATTCCGGGAACACTAGGGTTTAGGGGGGGACACGTCCATGTGGAACACTGTCATACAATTCAAGTTCAACATGAAAAATATTCGTCAGTGCAGTCCTCTTCAAAATGGGTACATAGATTTGGGAACAAAGCTTGAACAATAGAATGGATCATGCAAATTGATCCTCTAAAGAATACACAAGGGCATGATGATGAAAAGATGAACTTAAGGAAAGCATTGTCTCCTTAGCCACCTGCATAAGAGAGATTGCATTGAATTGTTGTGTGTGTGTGTGCGTGCAAAATGTGAAGGAAGTGGAGTGTATGCCCCCACATTAAAGTGATTGCAAATGCCTAAATGCAGGTAATGGCTTTAATGGAGCATACATACATGCCCACAAAAAAGAGAAACCAATGGAAATGAACACATGACAAAAGAGAGCATGAATGCGATCTACTAACTCAAGGTTCAGTATGATCATATGATAACTCATGTGTATCAGACTTATATGAAAATGAACTGCCATCATTCCCCAAAGGTAGCAGAACTACAAGCACAATGGAAGAATGTCATGTAAGAGTTGTGGAGAGTCTTTTTGTGTCGGCATCACGGAGACCAAAAAGAGATACAAGTAGAGGAATGTCACGATAGGTCGATTCCTTCATCACCTTGTGCCTATAGAGCAACAAGGGTTGTCTAAAGAAATCTAAACAAAACATATACCAAGTTGCACATCATGGGGGAAACACATTACAACAAGCAAATACAAAGAATCCACTGAAGAAGAGGAGCTTGTCAAGCATATCGCTTGCCCCCCCATCTCGGTATGTAGTGTTTAGGGAACGATAGCCAATTCCAAACAAAGACCAAGCTGTAAAGATGGGTTTCTTTGTTCGTCACTAGGACTAAGAGATAATTGTTTTGCAAACATAACTGGTAAATCATGTTAACATCAATAAGCTCATACATATCATCAGGATCACTAGCATGAATATCATTATTTGCATTAGGAATATTGAAATCTTCATCATCAAGAGTATCTTCTTCATCCAAATTAATTGTAATAGAATCTAAGATACAAATGAAATTATCATGTTTATTCAATCTTATCTTTTTCAAATTTATTTCTGATAGTCCCAACCGATGCTGAGAGGGGAGGGGTGATTCAACACCTATTCAAAACTTTAAAACAAATTTGATGTAGTATACTACAACTGTAAGCAGAACAAATTCTAGCATAAAATATAGTATCAAGCAATCAACAATAAGCAACACCAGATTTATCACTTGGAAACCGAAATTGGGAGAAAACCACGGTGTGAGAAAACCTCACAAATTCTGCACTCTTCTGAAGTGCGCCTTGTTAGGAGCCTTCCATGTTAAAGGATTACAAACACACTGTTAGATGTGACACGATTAAGAGATTTGATACAATAAGGCCTGTTAGAGCCTGCCTGGTTAGAGGACTTAGAACACCTAAACAGATGTCACCCGGTTAATGGATTTAGTACAAGGAACCTGTTAAAGTCCACCCAAAATACTGAGATTTCGCTATTGTAATTGTTATAGAACAATAGAGGGTTTGATCTTTTAATAATGGCTTTGTTGAGCCTGATAAGATCACTGTTATACTTAATTGAGAAACATCACTCATCATTGCAGGTATGTTCTTGTTTGCTGTTGTGCTTCTCTGCACACTCTTCTTTCTTCACCTCTCTCTTCACCTTAGCTTCTTCAGTGTATAGGTTCACTCTTTACTTTGGCAGAATGAGGGCAAACTATATTCTTGTCAGACAGAGGAATATATAGACTTCTTGCCCTATTTGCTTTTTACATGCATGACCTGTTTGATCACCTTCGGATCCATCTCCCAGTGGAGTATTAGTTCACTGAGGAAACATCTGATGCATGCTATGCTTTATTTGCTTTATGAAAGAAAACGACAGATGCTTGTCAAAAGCTTTCCTTCACAAGAGATATCTCCATGATTTAATGCCACAGACTTTGGCATTAAATCCTTCAATCACGCCTTGTACCGATCGTCTTGATAACTCAAAGTCTTCCGGATTTAGTGCAGTAAATCCCGGTCAACGAATTAGACAACTATTTGTCAACTATGACTTACCCCAACTCATCCATGATGATGAAGTCTTCTCTTGATCGGTAAAGATCCTTAGGTTTTGCACAGGTAAGAGATTTGACCTGTCACCTTCCCTTCCTCTGGCTATACCGTTTGCATCCTTTCCTCGGTTCCTGTTATCGGTTACTTTGATGATTGGTTGCTCTGATGATTAGCAGTATTAGTAACCTATAGAGTCTCTTCTTATTTTCACAGTGTCACCAGTTGCCAAACTAGTCTCTCCTCGCACTTGCTGTTGTCAGCTGTACCTGTCCTTGCTTCACAGATCCAACACTGGTGTCCTTAGTCACAAATGTCAACACCTCTTTGCCAGTCAATGACAATACTTCTTTTGCCGTGTACCGGTTGCAATCTTACCGATTACCATCCCTTAATGCCAACAATTTCCTCCCTTGGGCTGTGCATAGGTTGCTCAAAGGGAATCAAAGCATCAATAGGTGTCTTAGGGGAGGAAATATTTTGGAAAGCACAGTCATAGGCTCTACCATGACATTTACAATGGCAGTCATGAGCACAACGACTACATTTGGTTTTGTTTGAGGTTTGGTTTGGTCTAGGATCAATCAACATCAAGTCCTTTTCTTCTTTAAGAGGAAGAATGGAAGACACCATACTAGGTTGAGAGATGTCATCAATGAAATGTTTATAGGATATAGGAGGCAGATTGGAAGCATAAAGAGGAGGTGTGGAAGGTGTAGGAAGAAGTCCAGGTCCAAGGCAAGGAGATTGAACATCCTTAGGATCGCTAAGTTCACAAATCTTTTGGATTTTGAATTTCTGATAGGATTGAAGGAGATTGTCTTTGGGAGGTTGAGTTGGTTGAGGCATGGAAGGCCAAAAGAAGTCAAGGTCAAAGTTCCCTCGAGGCGCTAAAGGCTGGTAGAGACTATGATTAATCGTGATTATTTCTCCATCACGGGGAAATTTCAAACACATCTTGAGTTTTATATTGGAAGTTGGGATGACAACAAAGGCGACATCTAGAGTTTTACCATCAACTTCTACGGGAAAAGTAATGGAACCATAGGTAGGCTAGGTGAAACCATTGCAAGTTTGGATCATCACATCAGATTTATCATAGAAATCATGCTACAATTGTCTAGTGTAAAGATTTTCTTTAGTTATAACATTCAACATCCAAGTGGGATCTATAATGACACTAACTTTTCCTACAATATAAAGAGGACCATCAGGTGCTTTAATTGTCTCTTTAGGATCAAATGTAATGCAAAACTCAGGTTTAGGTTTGGGTTTGGGTTCAGATTGATCAATAAGATTGACAACATTGTCTGCTTTAGTACACTCAATGTCATAGTCAACATGGCTGGAAGAAGGTAGAGACTGAGTAGACTCAACGACATTGGTTGAATGAGAAGGTAAAGGATTGATATAAATTTGCAAGTTTTGGTTGGGAGGTGGTACAAATTTGTTTCCTTGATCATTAACACCCTGAACAGATATAGCATAAGAATCAATGAGGTCTTGAATTACAGATTTCAAATAGAAACACTTCTTCGTATCATGGTGAGGTTGACGATGGTATTGACAAAAAACCTTGTGATCATAGGATTTAGGCAAATGTTTGGATGTGTCATTTAGTTAATGAAAGTTGTATCACATTCACATTAATTAACTTCAACATCACATTATGCAAAGTTTCAGAAAGAGATGTCAAATCACGAGAAGATCTTACAAAGGAGCCACATCTTTGGATGCTGCCGCTACTTACTCATCAACATGGTTTGATAAATTATTGGTTTTAATGAAGCTCTTAGGTTTTGAAGCTTTTGATAGGGCTTAGATGCGACATCATTCTTATCAACCAGAGCCATTGGAGGAGTTCTCTCAAACTAACTCACTTGAAGCTGATATTTGTGAAGCACTGCACATAATTGAGTGAAAGAAGAAAATTTAGACAACAATATCTTATCCCTAATGTCTTTCTGCAAATTAGAAATGAAAATACGTTGAATATCCACATCAGGTTCAGGATAAGAAATCTGAGCATGCAAATGCTTAAATCTACCAATGAAATTAGTTAGTTTTACTTAAGATCTTTTTTAGAATGCATCAAATTAGTCAAAGAAATCTTAGGACGAATATTGTTTTGAAATTGTTGAAGTTTTTGAAAAGGTTCTAGTAAACAATTTAGCCATGAACTTATGATCACGAGAGAAATCACTACACAATGTTTGAAAGCTTTTAACATGAGTCAAATGATCACCCTTACTATTATAAGTCTCTAAATGAGGAATTTCCATGTATTGAGGAATAACAACATTGATGATGTCTAAGGACAAAGGATTAACAATATCACAAGTAGGAATGTTAAACTTGGATTGAGTCATAGATGCAAGTTGCTGCAAGGATGAAACGGCTTGAGCCAAGCTATTGATAGTAGATTCGGTAGAAAGAGTGGTAGGAGATATGTGTGAAAGATTTGGACCATTATGGGAAATGGAAGGAACGGTAAAATACAAAAAAGGAACACTATTGTAAGTGGGCATTGGTTAAGGTAACTACACACATGGAACACTTGAAGGAGGAACAATAGGATTAGGAATGCTAACATGTGTAGGATGTGTTTTGAATGGAAGTGGTTATGATAGGTGGAGCATAAGTAGACACACTAGGTATGGAGGTTGGAATAGGAATGAGGTCTCAACACTAGTGGTAGATGGAAGAAACCTAATTTTGGGGCACAATCTCTAATAGGCTTGACATTGTTATCAATAAGATGAGAGATACTACGCAAGATGTTAACACCATATTCATCATTATGAAACTTCCTCAAACCCTCTACTACGGAGATGACCTCGGGATTGGAGTTTTGTTGTCCTTACCATTGCTTTAATTTTTCAAAATAATGGGAAAGCTTTTGAACTTGCATTGGAAGAACTCTTAAGGTCTCATCTTCATCATGAGAAGAGTAGGAAGAGTTGTTCTCAATAATAGGAGGAATATCATTAGTAGGCATGTTGGTCTCATCAAGATTCCTAGGAAACAAAGAGGACTCGGGATCAAAGGAACTCGTAAGTCTATGGTTTCTCCTAATCAAAATGCTATAAGTAGGATTCAATGTAACAACACTCATACACTAGAAGAGGAAGAATAGATAGATCTAAAGTAAATGTGAACTTTGAAAAAGATATGCAAACATCAACTAAGTACAATTAATGAAAAGCACATCTAACTATCAAATAAGATATGAAGATTTAAAACATACAATGAGGTAAATACAATCTAACTACCAAAATCAAAAGAAAAAATGTTATGAGTTGGGTTCATCAAAATGTATAGTATGAAAAGGAAAACAATGCAAATAGGGTAGATCACCTCTCCTTTTCAAGATTGCACATTCGGAAGGAAGATGCCCCAATAGACTCAAGAGGTGACTCAAGTGCTAAATGGAACAATGATCTTTCGCTAAATATATAATTTTGGAGTAGAAAATGATTGTAAAGACAAATACAGATTAGGAAAGATTTAGATGCATCTAGAAACAAAATAGGAACTGTACTACTTCAGATTTGAATAATCGGCAGACCAAATGCCGAAAGTACTTGTATCAACTTTTCTGAGATCCTGACACTGTAATCTGCTTGCCTGTCAAATCTGAGCCTGTTTCTGAGGGTATACAATGGCTGAGCTGATCTGTAACCAGGTATAGATGGGCTTTGTCAATCTATACTTTGGGTTTTCTGCCCAAAACTTCCAAGGTCATTCCGATTGTTCTCGATCTGCCTGGAAAAGTTCTGACACCTCTTTAGCCTGTTTATGCACATAGAAAAATGGGGAAAAGGTTGGGTAAAAGGGGTTTGCCTTGGTCAAAACCCCATTTAGGAATCAACCTTGAAAATGAATTGAAATTGCATAAAGGAAAATATGTAAAAAGGTAAATTTTAGAATCACCTTGCATAAACCCTCATGGACAAATGTAGAAATCACTCGTAGCCACGAAGATGCTTGAATGTGCTTGGAATCAAAGAGTTGCCCTTGATTTGTAGAATAGGAATCAAGGACGCCCTCACAAATGCATGGATCTATGAACACCACTCCTAGATCTTCAATGTAGATGTGCTTGATAATCACTTGCAAAGAAGGAGAGATGAATGTGGATGGAAGGATTGTCTTGCTCGATTGAGAATTCCTCTACTTGGTCATAATGGGAGAGAAACTTGCTTCAATGGAGAAGATGACCTTGGAATAAACTTGAATGAATTGGAGAAACTAGATCTTGGATGCTTGCAAAATTGTAGATCATGAAAGTATATCAAAATGAGGAGAGATAGGGTGTTTTTATATCTCATCCATCATTTCGAGATTCAAAATTGATCTAAGCCAACCACTGGATCTTTTTTTCCATTAACACCCTGACCTTGAAATCACCAAAATGGGGCCTAATAGAGCATCCAATTATGGGTGTTAACTTTTTAGGACAGTATAGATGCAACATGGAAAGGGGTTGAGTTTCTTGTACTTTCCAATCTAAAATTGCTTGAGGACAAGTAATTAGGGCATGAGGGAATGTGATGATCCAAATATTTTGGCAAGTTGGCCTTGATAAGAGTTAATAAATAAAACTGTTAATATTTTATGTTTTGTCTATTAGGGTCGACTTAATATAAACCTTTTAATAAAATGATTATTGATATTTTATGTTTTGTTTTTTGGGCCTACTGAAGGCAAACCTTAAATATTTTCTAATAAAATAGCACTTAGGTCGACTTGTGTATGTCTGGCGGCTAAATTGACCAATGATTGATATATAGGGAGGTTGTTTAGCTTGTAAGAGGCATCAAAATACCTTTCTAGAATTCTTGCATTAAACAAATGCATTTGGACTTAGATGCAACCTCAAGTCTTTTGCTTTGGTAGGACGTAACCCTTGCTTTAGCATTTTTTGTTCTTTTTGGCCTAGCTAGTTAATATTGCAAACTAATAATTGGTTCTTACTTGAGATACACATCTATATAGGAGTTGTGCCTCATTGAAGGATTATTACAATGGGAAAACCTAGCTTAGGTGCATCACAACAAAGTTGGAGGTATAGCCGATTTAGGAGTAGGTTCATTGTGGAATAAATACTCTTTTGTTGTTGTCTTTGACACAATAAAGCTTAATCATCAATGATCAAGGGAGATTGTCAACATTGCAGTTGGGTGCGAGCTCAGTGAAATGGTGGCTATGGTCTGCTAATTCTAATCAAGATAAGCTCAGTGGTCTATGAATTGGATCTCTACCTTTGCGTAGGCAAATCCATAGATGTTTGAGAACCTAAGTACGACATTTGGAAGGTAGGTTCTTTATATTTGAATGTTTACAAGCTATAAGATTAGTGTATTGTGAGATCATATGTTCCATATAGCCAATTTAGCATTGTTTGATTATCTGAGTGAAGCTACCATTTTATTTGAAATATGAAATGGTCTTCATTCACATGCTATCATATCCTTTGGTTCTATACTAAATGAGATGCTATACATGATATATTGAAATATGGGTAGAGACCTATAATACTTAAGAACAAGATAATACAGGCTTTTGCTTCCTTTTTCAATCTAATATATTACAAATTTATAGGGTTCTCATATCCTATTATTGAGGAAACTTCCACAACCAACTTTTCTAAATACATTTGAGTTGTTTTAGCAACTCAATGCAAACACATTCGTACCACTAATAGAATAACCTATTCAACAAAAAATAACAAGCCTACCTAAACTATTATTTTATGCATCCTAATATTTCTAATGCCTAGACGTGAACACTAACTCCCAACACCCCCCTTAGTGTGAACATGGGGTGAAAGTACATCACAATACTTGATGACCGCACACAATATGAGATAAGAGTAGGGGTAGACACATCTACTCATGTCAAGCAATAGTGGAACTAATCTCACTACGCTTAGTACTTTCATCCAAGAATAGGGACAAATACCCATGAATTGAAGGATAGGGACTAACACATCTATCCAAGGTCTTATATCAGGTTGAGATAAGGATAAACACATGAGTCATAATCCTGATGACTCCGGGGGGCATGACAATGTTTATATCAGAGCGGACCAGCGGAAGCTTGATGAAGATTTACTCTTCTCGCCTACATCTAAGTGCGTGCATGTGGTCATGTTGTGGCATGGAGATTTTAGTGGATATGGCTACCAACATCCGCGCTTGGTTTGGGATCCCAGAGCTTCCCAGTTGGCAAAAGGTTTGATGATGGATTGTTTGAGGGCAAGCAATCTTTGGGCGGTGAGGACTATAATATCCCCAAATTAATGGAGAGTAAATTAATTAATTAGGTGGTCCTGAATTTAAATAATGTTTTTGATTACTGCAAAAACAGGGTTTGAAGGGACCCGAAACCCTTTACATAGTGATTACAAAAGATTTATCAGTAAATATCCCTATCATGAGACAAACTGACACAAAGACGGACAAGCAGACATGCCCAGCCGAATGTAAATAATGTTATAAAAGACTTTAATTAATTAATTTAGTTATAAAATAAAAGGGAGCCAAAATAATAATATAATAAATATATAATGATGTTGGCCCATGGTAACCTTCCGAAAACTTCTTGGAGGCCTTTATAAGGTGATGGTTGGCAGCGTAAGAAGTCATCACGGTGTTTATGCTTTTTTGTATTTGCGATTCAATTTGGAATTGGGTATTTGGTTGTATGCAGTTCAGAGGTGGAAGATCCTCCCTAGTCTGTAATTGTAGTTTCGGTGGTTAGCAGCCACCCTAGTTTGTTATTGGAAATATCATCTCAGATATTTCGCCTTGTACTTGAATGCCAAATTTGTGAAGTCTCCCTTGGAGACAAATTTGTATTCTTGAACTTCATAAGAAATATATCTCAGATCTGAAAGTACAATATCCGATTTGCAGCCATTCGTTCTTGTATCAGTAATATTGTTTGGTATAGAAAATTTATCAATGTTTAATTTTGGAATTAGAGGAAGATCCGTTCATGTCGTCATTGTGCAGTCGGAGAGTTGAGCTACGTGCTCACTTGGCTGCATGGTGACTAGTTGGTACGGTGGAGGTAGAGAGCGTGCGAAATGTGTGCGGTGTGCGGAGTGCAGGTGGTGCGCAGAGTGCGATCGGGTCGCGTGTAGGTGCCATGTGGAGTATGTGCGAAGTGCATGTAGGTAGCGTGCGGCGTGTGGTGTGCAGTGAGCGGAGTGTCGTGGTCATGCGGTGTGAAGACAAACATTGGCATGTGCATGTGAGTGTCGTATTGGAAACTCACCGTACGGTGGTAGTGTGGTATGGTGTGGAGGTCTTACCATATGGGCATAGAGTGGAAGTCTTACCATATGGTGTATGGAGACATTCCGTGTGGGAGTGACTGGGTACCGTACAAAGATATTACCGTCTAGAGGTGATGTGCAAGGTGACTTGGTCACACGAAATATTGTAGGGGTGAAATTGTTGGCCATACATCTATACAGTACATTACATTAGTGGTTGACGAGAGGTCGCTGAATTTCCTCCACCCTCTGGTGCCTCCATCCACCACTTGATTTGATCTAAAGAACATATTCCTTTTCACCATCTTTTTGTGGAGGATCTTTAGTAGCCATTCCACGAAGGTATTCTTCATCATCAATTGTAGTCAATGTCTTATCTGTATTTAGCTTGCCATCAAGAACATCCTTGGCATGCTGAGTTCAATTCTTAACAATATATCCCTTCTTGTAATACTAGCACAAGATTCTATTCTTGAAGAAACAACTTTCCTTTGATGTAGAAGAACTAGATTTGGAGGAATGGTTAGGTGTATTTTTCCCATACATTGCAGTTTCCTCTATAGGTGACTCATTTTTCTTAGTTCCCTCATCAATCAAAGTGGATATTATTTCTTCAAGGGTAGCATCTACTTTGTTTGCCATAGCTATGTAGATAGGTCAATGTGGCGGAGGTATGCATTTGAAAGTGCAAGACCAATCAGTGGTATTGCCCTTCGATCCTTAGTAGTCCACTTTGCAAGTTCATTAGCATCAGTTGGCCTTGTTGTTTCTCTACTTACCACATCCCATAGATCTTTTTTAATAAGAATCAATTGTATTTTAATTTTCCATGTATGAAATTCTGAACCCTCAAATTTTTCTATCAAGTCACTGTTTTTCTCCATTTAAGAAATACTATTTGACCCCCCTTAAGATGGATGTCGCATACAAGTGATAAAGTATCCAATTACAATTGAACCAATGACACTTTTAGACACTTAAATGATAGCAATTCAACTTCAATCTAAAACATAACAATCTACAAACATAGACTAAATAAAAACATATAGTATAATATTAATGACTTGACTCACATTTGTTGAATTCCAATGAATGTGATTTCAACCCAAAATGAGCACCTCTAACTTGATTGTTGAACAAATTACAAACCATATTTATATTGATTCTCTTATCCAATTGAATGCTGCACAGTATACTTCGATTTGCAGGGGTCGATTCCGGAGCTAGATCAGCACCAAACAAAAGTAGATGAAGGCTCTTCCCTCTCCGACTAGCTCCTCATGCCTTCATGCAACATGGGTACAGGAACAATCACCCAGCAATGTTGATCTGCTTCTGGTAAAAGTCTTTGATATTTTTGGTTCACAATAAGGCAGTTAGACTCTCCTATCTTCTTTTCCTCTACCCCAATCACCACACAACAAAAAAAATCCTCACCATACAACAAATATATTCTTCATTCCTCACAGTAGCAGCACCTATTCACGCCCAGCAATATGAATTTCTCACTTTACATAGGCATCCATTTAGTTTCACATCAAGCAGATTTAATATGCCTAGAAAGATATCACCCAACAGAAATGTAACGATCAACAAACATGTTATATCTACCATGCCCAACAATATCTGTGCATTTTCACACCATCATTTTCTTCTTCTCCGAATGCCTTTATCAACAGTGGTGCACAAAGACAAAGATCCCATAAACATCTCTATTCAAGATACTTCAACGCAGCAATAAAAAAATATAACAATGCCATTGCTGATCAAACAGCATTCTGCCTCAAAACTATCAAACCTAGGCACAAGAACCGCTCAAGCACCAAGAAGACCCCCATAATCGTGCCGCTCTAATACCATATTGAAAAATGGGCAGAGACAAACAGCAGAAGCTATAATACTTAAGAACATGATAATATGTGCGTCTGCTTCCTTTTTCAATCTAATACATTACAAATTTATAGGATTCTCATTTTCTATTATTTTGGAAACTTCCACAACCAACTTTCCTAAATACATTGACCAACTTAACAACTCAATGCAAACACATTTGTACCACTAAGAGAACAATCTATTCAACAAACAATAACAAACCTACCTAAACTATTATTTTGTGCATCCTAATATTCCTAATACCTAGATGTGAACACTAATTCCTAACAGGATATTGGTGCACAATCAGCAGAAATTACGTTGTATGATTCTGCTAAATGTAGCTTGGCAACAACTGAAGACAAATAATACCCATATAACAGGATAGTAACATGTTTTCAATAGACAGTGCGATCTGCCTGTAAGAACAATCCTCAAAAAACTATTTTTCCCGTTGTAATAACATATTAATATATCTAATAGTGTCAAAAAACAGAAATTAGCTGGGAGTTGAACTGAGAACCTTATGTTAGCATTCTGGGATTCTCTACCATTGAACTTATGACATCTTTATATGTAATATATTTAAGGAGTGTGAATTGACCTTCTATTATGCTCTGTAAGCCACATGCTTGAACAGCCCTACCTTGGCTTTGATAAAATACTGAAAATTACAGATCATCTAGGACTTGACAGTAGGATCTCCCATTTGCATATTGAGATGCTCTACCACTGAGCTACTGGACCCTTACAATTTGTTAGGTGTGCAGCCTGACTTGTCTTTAATGCTATATGTACTACTTGGTCTCCTAACTTGATTGGATGATATTTTGACTATAATGTCATCAGTTTTCAATTGTGGTTTGAGGGTAATAAGCAGAAGTCCTAATTGTAATGTCCCCAAAATAATGACTCAGTAACTATAAAACTAATATTAAATAATTATAAGAGTTTCCAATAAATATTAATTATTTAATATTAGTGCTCTTCATATAAACTAATATTAATAATTAATTAAAAATTTTTGGTTACAAAGGTAGTCCCTGGAAACTCATTATGAGAAAATGCTTCCTTTAAGAAGCAGGATGGCGTAGAAGGGAGGCAGGTTGGAAATTTGTGAATGTTCATTACATTGTCTCAGAATAGGGACTACCAAATCATTTCACTAGTGTGGAAACTGGTCTAATGATTCATACAATATGCAGTAGACGGATTGTAGAAGGTGGTGATGAAGATATCGGTGGTAATGAAGATGCAGATGTTTAATCTGATCCTCTGAAGGAACTCATGGTTATAAAATTGGTGTTACATCAATAAGAATATATCGGTTTTGCAGTATTCCCAATATCACCTTCCAGTTTTGTTTCTTTGTCGTTTGTATTGGCAAGCTTCCACAGTGTTTGCAATGCTCAGAAGTTTAAGTGCCACATCGTGCTCATGATTGGGAGGAGATACTACATTGGAGAGACGTGGATCAAAACACCAGCTTGGTGGTCATGGTGGCTACCCAGGGTGTTAAGGGTGTGTGGCACATCTCCCATCACCAGAGCATTCGAGGGCGGGGACCACCCCTAATTATGCAGAGCTCGTGATGGTCCCAATCGGTGCTGAGAGGGGAGGGGTGAATCAACACCCGCTAAAACTTTAGAACTAAAGTTGATATACTCTAACCCAAATTGTAAGCAGGATAGATTCTATCACAGAAATAGCAATTATACAAACAAACAGTAAACAACACCAGATTTATCACGTGGAAACCCAAATCGGGAGAAAACCACAGTGTGATTTTGCACTTTTCGGAAGTGTGCCCTGTAAGGAGCCTTCCTTGTTAAAAGATTACAAATGCATTGTTAGATGCGACCCAGTTAAGCGATTTAAGAAATAAGACCTATTAGAACCTGCCTGGCTAGAGGACTTAAAACACCTACACAGATGTCACCTTGTTAAGGGATTTAATACAAGGGACTTGTTAATGTCCACCCAAAATACTGAGATTTTTTTATTGCAATTGTCAGAGAGCAATAGAGGTTTTGATCTTTTAAAAATGGCTTTGCTGAGCCTGATAAGATTGCTATTTTTCTCAATTGAGAATCATCACCGGTTACTGCAAGTAAGTTCTCTTTAGATGTTGTGCTTCCTTGCACACACTTCTTTTCTTCTTCTCTTCACCTTTGTAGCTTCTTAGCGTATAGGTTCACTCTTTTTCTTTGGCAGAATGAAGGCAAACTATATTCTTCACAGGCTAAGGAATATATAGGCTTCTTGCCTTTTCTGCCTTTTTACATGCACCACCTGTTTAAAAATCACATTTGGATCCATCGCCCAGTGGAGTCTCAGTTCATTGAGGAAACATTCGATGCATGCCATGTGCTTTTTCTGCTTTATGAAGGAAATGACAGATGCGTGTCGAAAGCTTTCTGTCACAAGAGATTCTTTTATGTTTTAATGCCATAAATTTCGGCATTAAATCCTTCAATCGCGCCTTGCACCGATCTTCTTGATAACACAAAGTCGTCCGGATTTTGTGCAACAAATCTTGGTCAAAGAGTCAGAAAAGTGTTTGTCAACTGTGACTTTCCCCGGTTGATCAGTCTTGATGACATCTTCACTGATCAATATTTATCCTTAGGTTGTGCACAGGTAAAAACCTTCACTTGTCACCATTCCTTTCTCTGTTTGTACCAGTTGAATCCTTGGTCCCGGTAAAACACTTTATCGGTCATAGTACTAAAACTTTGATTATCGGTTGCGTCATTACCGGTTGCTCTGATGATCAGTTAGAGCTTTAATAGTAACCGAGACAGTGCCTCTTCTTACTCACTACATGTCACTGGTCACCTAACCAGTCTCTCCCTTTGCGCCAATTGTACCACTCCTTGGTTTGTGACTGAACATTGTAGTCACCCCTGTTTGCCAATCAATGACAATACCTCTTTACCATGTACCGGTTACATCCTTACCGATTAATGCCAACACCCCAGGCATGTGGCCGCCGGGGCACACCACCTGTGCACAGGGCATTACAGCCCACCACGCTCTGCGAGTCTCGACCTCGAGACCTTGACTCTGATACCACTAAGGCCCAATCACTACACCAAAAGACCGGTCTAGTGGTAAGGGCGGCTAACCAAGGTGTTAAGGGTGTGGGGCACATCTCTCATCACTGGAGCATCCGAGGGGGGCGACCACCCCCTAATTACACAGAGCCCGTACACGTGGCCGCCGGGGCACACCACCCGCGCACAAGAGATTACAATTTACACTAATTCTGTTTTAAGTTTTGGTTCGAGGGTGAGCAAAAGCCCTAATTCAGTTTTTAATTTTGGTTTGAGGGTAAGTAGAAGGTCTAATGAAAAATGCCAGTCAATGTGGAATTGAATTTTGCCTTTTTTTTCTGAAATTTAAGTATATAAACCTTTGCAAGAATGCTTGCAATTCACCAGTATATTATCTCAAGGAGGTTTATTTTCTGTTCCTTTTGAATACTGGTTTAAATCATGAATTATCTTCCCTTTTTTAAGCAAGTTGGAACCAAATTTCAAGATGGACATATGTGATAACCAATGAAAACATGCTTTGGTAGGAAAGTGCACTGTAAGTCAATTGTGGCACCAGTTTTTTCTATCTTTTTAATGGCCTGCAAAAGCTTAAAGATATAAGTTTCATTTTATCTTTGTTGTGTTTATGATGTTGATAGGGCATGTGTAATAAAATTAATAGATAATTATCTTTTAAAATGTTTAGAGAGTTTTCTTTCTAATCTATGATCTGGTGTTCACTTCGTTTACAGTCAAAATCATCTGAATTTGGTTTTGGTGAATAACGTGCCTCTCTTTTTCAATGTGCGGGATGGTCCTTACATGCCAACTCTTCGCTTATTACACCAGTGTAAGAGGCTTCTGTTTTAGTTGTTACAAGGTTTATGCCAGAAGTCTGCATCTAATATTGTCATTACATGGGCTTGATTTTAATTATAATTGATTTTGTAGATCCAAACATAATGAAGAAGCTGCAGGTAGATAGAGGTGCAATCAAATTTGTGCTCTCCGGGGCAAATGTCATGTGCCCTGGACTTACATCCCCTGGTGGTGCTTTGGATGACGAAGTTCCTGCAGAATCACCTGTGGTACTCTTGATATGGAGATTTGCTGTTATAGTGTGGAATGCTTTGTTATTGATATATGACTTGGATAACAAATTAAACAGTCATGAAAATTGAATTTCTTTGAAGGACCTATCAAATTATATCATTCAAATAATATTATGCTTTTTTTAAAAACTCGAGGTCACAATTTATCATTCAAGTTGCTGTATTTGTTGATATTGCCTTCTTGTCTTCTATGATCTTTAGTTCATCAGGAGTGTCTGTTTGTGAAGTGCCATAGTTAAAATTGTCATCAATGAAACAATGCTTGTCTTTCTTTACTAATCATCTGCCCTTTCTTTAGTGTTTGAAATATCTATAGAGAACTGAAGTGAGAACTAAGATGGTACTCCTATTATGATATTAATATCAGCATTCAACTGTGTAACATTTGAGTTAACCTCATTAACTCATGTTTCATGAGTAGTGGTTCACAAGAACCCATTTCTCATGAGAATGAATGATACATTTTGTTAGCCAAAGTTGTCATTGATGTCACAAAAATAGATACAGGTGATATTATATACAGACATGATCATAAAATTATAAAATGTTCCTGTGTAAATACTTCAAGTGTTGATGGTATCCATCATTCTCTGTTTATCATCACTGGATCTGTGATTAGAGTCTGAACTTTGTATTCATGAACAGCAATATATAAGGCTGTATATATATGCAAACCGTAGTTTTTCAGAGAAAGGCAAGCCATGGGGTTTGCAGAGAAAGGCGAGGATTATGTCTGCCCACGTAAGGAGTTGGACTTGGCACGCACACCTTCAGAACATATTTGAACTTGATTTATGTGTGTTGAACTTGATGCAGCAATGTCCTGTCCGATTTCTGTTTGCGATGACAGAATACATAAAATAACATAAAGTCTTTGATTGTTCCTATCGAAAGTGTTTCAAGTTTGCATTGAATAATGGTGCCAAGAATACAGGTGGTGTCTATGTTCAAGTTTTATTCTCAAAGCATTGTTATAACATGTAAGATTTGATTGCAACTTTTAAGAATGTGTATCAGTTTTGGAAGTTACATTTTGGTTGACAGAAATGGTAACGAACTTACTCTTTTTGAAGCTTTTTAAGTTGTTTAGTTCTCATCAATATTCTGGAACAGATTGTAAGTTGCATATGTTAAATCTCATCGGTAGTTAGTTAAGTTGAACTACAAGTCAGTTACTTCCTCAAACTGACTTGGAAACCGATGAGGATAGAAAGGCATTATATAAGAGTGCAAGGCAATCAATGATTAACGTGTGTATGCAATGAATATGCATTGTCGATAAAAGATTTCTGATTCAGAGTGAAGGAGACATCGTTGATAAGAAAAAGATAGGTTTAGAATACTTTGAGAGAAGAGAAGTGTGTTTTATTGTGAATACATATGACTAAAGACTGAGATTTGGAGATGTGCTTCTGTCACAAAAAAGTTCTTTTACAATGGAAATGCTGTACTGGTCATAAACTTTGTTGAGATTCAGATCAGGTATAACAGCACATTGAATTTTCTTTCAAGTCTGATCTAAATTTGTGTAAACAAGATTTTGGAGGTTGCTGATAGTACAATAGAAGTTTATCTGCAAGTATTTGATGAAGTAACAATGGGAAGTATTCGATTTCATTGATTAATCATATTCTGTTTGCAGAGGTTCTTGCAGATCTTTATTGTTAAAAGGAATAACACTGTACAGGATATCTGAAGTCTTTTTTGTTCAGATATAATTGTTTGTTGACACATTCCAAATGTTGTAAAATGAAACTTTTGAGATTGAAGTCAGTTGTAATTTGTGATTGTGACATTCTTATAGTTGGTGCTATAAGAATGTTGGGTTGGTGCTCAGGTTGTTAAGTGGGGGGTTTGAAAGAGTTGGTGCTCTAATGAGGAATTTGGTGATATCTTTGTGTTGGTGCCCTAAAATTTTGTAAACATTTCAACTATGAGGCTGGATTAGGACAGTAGATCCTAGCAGCATTTCTCACCGTGGTTTCTCTTATCTTGGGTTTCCACGTATCTCTTGTGCATTGGCTTTATTATGCGGTTGCATTTCTTTCTGATTTTAGTTTCAAGTTATATTCCTTTCAATTTTCAGTTTGATAAACTTCACCAAGAGTTTAATTGGTGAGAATCTCAGTTTTATCTCTTCTATTGATTCACCCCCCCTCTTAGTAGAGAATTGTGTTATACACAGTTAACACTTATTGCATCTAGCTGATGCTCATAGAGGTGAATCATTAGTTAATTGCATTTGAGTTGGAGTAGTACTGGGATGGGTGACCTTCTCAGATGGCCCAATGCTTCACCTTTGAGAGCATCACCTAGATGCAATGAGTTCATTCTCATGTGAGATGGGTCCTTGTGAACCACTACCCATGAAACATGGGTCAATGATATGACTCAAAAACTACATAGTTGAATCCTGATATTAAATTGTTGTAACACCTATCTTGACTTTGTCAACTTTAAATACCATAAACATATCAATTGCAAAATAACAACATATGATGCAACAATTACGCAACACAAGGGAACATGAGATTTATGTGGAAACTCTTGCAAGAGAAAAACATGGCACAATATTGCTTATATAAAATCCTCTTACAACTTTGTAGGTATCAACTTAGAGGAGACACCAATCTCCTCAGTTTGTTGGCACCAACCCCCACAACTAAGCACCAACTTATCAAGAGACACCAATCTCTCCCATAGATGATAGGTGTTGATGTGAGTTTTGTTCCACTACAACATGCATAACCAAATACTTAGTATTCTAGGGATGAAACACCAAATCTCCAACTCTCTCTTGAATGAGGATGCTCATATGCTAAACAATGTATATGGATTGTGTGATCAAATGAGACAACCTCAAGGTTCCTTCCAATCATGGACTTAACCGAGTTATAATGATGTGATATGCTGGTTATCACAAAGGGACTTACGCTGTTCAATGAATGGATATCAACTACTTCAAACACTTCCAGCCAAACAAACGACAAAGGGAAAGGGTTGAAAGAGCTATCCTAGAATGCAAGACGGTGTTGATGATGGGGTGAGCCTCTAACCAGTCCTTACTTCGCCGTGTCAACTAGGCATAGGAGGGTGCTATCTTCTAAGGACACGGGAATGGTTTTCACACTGTGATGATTGAGGATTTGTATAGCATCCATGTCCTGATCTTCTAAATTGCTCCAATGAGTGAATCTTGATTCATCCCTCCCTGCTTCAACCTGTCAACATAATTACATGATCACATATTCATACTTTACTTGTACCTCAAATCAAACTTATGAGTATATCATTTTACATAATTGACTGGAATTGTAAATTCTGATTGCATATAAAAAAATGTGAGTTAACACACTTGGCATCATTATTTGGTTGTCATCCTAAATCCTACAGGTCTGATCTGTCAAATGTGATTAATGGCTGCTTAATCTCAGTCTGATTTTTTTTGTGTTAAACAAGAAGTTCACCATGTTACATGCCCAGATTTGCCATATACCTGTAACTTGCAACCTCTCCCTTTTAGTTTATTTCTCTTGAAGAATTTGGGGTCTGCTCAATCAATTAGTCTCAATCTTACAATGCCTCAAGTCTGATTATTAATCAGCAAGCTCAAACTCCTCTTGTGGAAGATGTTGTTGATGTAATTTACCTGCTCCTCTTGAAATCGACTCGACCTGGACTTGGTTGAATTGTGGTTTGAAATGAAATGAGTTACCTCCCTTTATAGGCGCTTGGGTGAAGGGGTGCAAGTCCCTAGGCAAGGCCGACTTGGCCCATTTATTTAAATTAAATCATTTATACCCCAAAATCGCAGCCTTTCACGGGCACAATCAGGCTGACTTAGCTCATTGAATTAAATCATTTGATTAAAAAAAATCACACCTCATATTTTCAAATTAATTGGCAACCATTTTTGTTTGAATTAAATCGCCTCCCTTTCATAGTCGGCTGGGTTTCTTGGTCTAGTGTGCACCCAAAATTGATTGACATGCGCCCAGCATTGAGCCCGAGAGACGGCGGAATTCCACCCTCGTTTGGGCTCAAAAGCCACAAGGAGGGTGGAATTCCACTCTCGCTTGGTCTCGACCCAAGATGAGTTTGTTGTATACCAGATATATTGTCGATTGCCTTCATATTTTCATGTTTTGGCCTTAATTTTCCAGATTTTTGACTGAAAACATACAACTTTGAAGGCCAAATTTCCCATTTTGTTTCACGACCATATTCAGATTTCCCAGTTTTTTCAATTTTTGAACTAAAAATTTCTTTGTGCCAATCATTGAGTCGGAATCTTGACCCCCATGCCTTTCATTTTGATTAGAACACACACTAATGGTGGGGCTTTAATGGGATGATCATGGGCGTGGATCCCCAAGAAGGGCGGAATTCCATCCTTTCTTGGGCTCGAGAGCCCCAGTGGGTGGAATTCCGCCCTTGGGCTCTTGCCAAGTAAAGTGTCATACCAATCTCTATCAACGTATGTCAAATGTTTTCACAAAACTGACTTCTTGTTTTCCCTCATCAATTTTGTTCAAATGCCTCCAATTGGTTTCAAGTTTTCGTCATTTGCAAGTGTTAAGCAAATTTAGAGAAAAGTTGGGGGGGGGGTGATGTGGTCACAGAGTCCAATGGAGGGTGGAATTCTGCCCTTCTTAGGGCTCAAGAGCCCCACGGAAGGTGGAACTCTACCCTTCCTTGGGCTCGACCCAAATTTGTTGTCTTCAAAAACGTTTTAAATTGGCCTAGACTTCCAATTTTATGAAAAGGTGCATCTCTCAAGAAAAAACAACCCTTTGAATGGGTATGTTCTTTGATAACAAATTTCTAAATTTTAATTGCTTCCTTTGAACATTATATTTATCTTCAAATACTTATTTTGATTTTTATACATTTTTTATTTTCATCACAAATATGCTGGTGTATATCTGATATATCTTATTACTCCACACTCACACTTCTCCTTATATTACTATCACCTTTTATATTTACATATCCTTATGCCTCTTCATGAAGAGTGACATCGTTTTGAATAGAGGTGATCTTTTCAAAATACATCACCGTTTGCTAACAATTTTTATGTTGATTGCCGTTTTAAATGCTTTTATTTATCTTCAAATCAATCTAATTTTATATCTTTTAAAAATCAAACAATCTTCATTGGAAAACTTTTTTATTTTATTTCCCATTCATCTTCTATTTATGTCACTGCATTGTCTTATAAAGAGGCGTCCTATTCTTGTAAAGAGACAATTCTTCAAGGGAGACATCCTTTGTTAACTAATCGTTGCCTTAACATGGTCGCTACCTTTAAAATTAACAGCCATTCCATTAATTAGTTTACTCCTTCATATTGCTGAAGTAACTTGGGCGATTATATTCATATTAACTTTGGTGATTATTTGGAAAACAAAAGGTGGTCAGCTATCTTGCTTAAATTAAACGAGATCTAAAACTGATTTGGATTAGCCTTTAGACTTTGATTAGTGGCCTTTGGCCATTATCAATTGTGTTCGTACACCTTTGACATCAATGACAATTATTGCCAATCGTCTATATACCTGTGACATCAATGACAACATTTCTATCAACAAATTCCTTTGACATCAATGACTACTTCAACTTCACTTGTAACGTCAAGGACAACTTCCAACATGGTTCATAAGGCACAACACTTGCTGAAGGTTTTGCAAATGCTTAGCAAGCAAAGTGGGCTTAATTTTTGGTGAAAATCCATGGTTAAGTGCTCTTGAGTTGGAATAGTATTTGGATGGGTTACCTCCCAGGAAGACCCAATGCTTCACTTCTGTGAGCATCACCTAGATGCAATGAGTTCTAAGTGTACCATTCATTCTCACGTGAGATGGGTTCTTGTGAACCACTACTCATGAAACATGGGTTAATGAGTTTGACTCAAAAATTACATAGTTAAATCTCAATATTAATATCATAATTTTATTTGCTGTGGAAAATTTCTCCAAACTTATCAATGGTACTCATACATAAATATAAGAGTGAGTACATATTGTTTATGATATTATTTCTATGTTTGAACATGGTAGAAATGAATGAGTCCAATTCCTTTTGATTCTTAGAAGCTAGGAGCTCATAGAGAGTAGGTGAGAGGCTTGACATTGTTAAGGTAGGACACGTTAGATGAATGCTATTCATTGTCAATTTCATTTGTTTTACATGGTCTATAATTGCATTCACCCTAAGGTGGTTTTGAGTTAATCCAATAATCAATTTCATTGTAGAGGTTGTGAGCATTAGTACTTGTTTAGCAATATTCATTTTGTTTTCTAATTTAACAGTGTTTGTGTTAGGACTGTCAAAATTGGATTGTATCCTGGGTAGGGATGCATATAGGTTTTGAGGGGATGTTGCCAGATTGAAGAATTGGCTAAGTGTGAGTTACCTTTTATCCTTCGTAAGCTAATGTTATTTTTGAAAGTTGACTACCGAGACTAGTTACAATGAGTTAAGAAGGGTGTGTAGCCGTAAGGAAACTGACTCCACCTTTCATGTTGATCCCTTATGTTTTACCGCATTAACTGGTTTCATCATTTTTTCGTTTGGCCTCATTGTATCTCCATTTCCTTGTGAGCTTCAATTTTGGCAAGCCAAGTGTCGTGCGGGTGAGTGGGGTCAAGTGTCAACAACCATGTGTTTTCACCCCTCGCTCCGGTTATGATGATCGAGAAAGAAAATCCACATGTGCGGATAGGCGGGGTTACAATTAGATGGGATGAAGTATGTGGCCATCGCGCCCCCACAATGGATGTTCAAGAAGAAACATGTAACTTGCGGGTGTGCAGGTATTAGCTCTTTCAAGAAACAATATGAGTGGTGGACCTTGTACTGTTGGATGGAGATGTGTCTACATGTCAAGTGTCTTGCAGGCTTATGGGGTGATGACGTGGATATTGAGTGTCCCATGGATGTTGAGTGTCCCATGTAAAGTGGTAGACCCCGCATTCTTGCAAGGGCCATCCTAAATCGAAAAAGCATAATGCCTGCCACAAGGTGGTGATTTTGAAGACAACGATGTTTAACCTGAGGCCCTTGCATGCTTGGGCTATCCAAAACCAACTCAACAAGTGACTTGTGGGTGAACAAGACGCTTCAAGGAGTGACAACAATGATTGTTGTGTGGTCAAAATAGGTCAAGCCAGTGATTGACTGCCATGTGGCACTATGTAAGTAGTAAAATGCTGGGTGGAAACAGTCAAAGAATGTTTGACTGTGCATTTAAGAAGGACTGACAGCAGGTAGAGTTTTCAAAGAACGTGTGACATCTGATGGATGTGTTATAGGGTTGAAATGTGGTGTACTGATCAGGAAATCATCAGAATTTGTGGTCGAAACTTGTTGAGTGTCTCGGTGAATTTGTTGCATGCAACATAGATATGAAGATCTCACAACTGTCGGATGGCTTTTCCAGTGGATATGACAACTCGATGGCGCCATTCTGAGACTTGAGAAACATGAACCATGTCTTGAGGCAAGAAAATGGATAAATATGCTTTCTAGTATTCAAATTTTGCGTTAAAAGAAAAGTGTTTCTCTATTCGAAGAATTGAGTTTGTAGAAGGAATAGATGAGTTATGGTGAAAGAGAAAATGGTTGAAGGAAATCATGTTGTAGGAGATGTATAAAGACTACGGGTGTGAGCTAGTTGATACTTGTAGCTAGAGAGGTATTGAAATTGCCATTGGTAGCTAGAGAGGTATTGAAATTATTGAGTGCAGCTACAAACTTCCTTAGTGGCAAGCAAATAATTCCCATCTCTTTAGCTACTACTAAAATCCTTCCCAGTAGGTGGGATGTAGATGGATATACGAATGTAGCGGTAGAACACGGGGCATAAAAACCATTCATTTTCCCTTAATTAAATTTTTTGAAGATCTCGCTCAAGAGGGGAGATGGTGAGAATCTTGCACTCTGGCATTCTCTGCATCAACAACCACCTGTTTGCGATAATGGCATGGCTCACAAGCCTTGTTTGTTCCCAAGGAGACATTCTGGTTTCTTTGAAGCACTTTGACCTTGGACTTTCTCCTGCAACCAGCTGATCAACTTCACTAGAAGACAAAACTGGAGGGAACAACCTCATGGGAAATCATTTTTATGTAACCGGCTAGTGGCAGTCAAAAGGGAAAAATCTGTAACTGCTTGTAGCTTGTTGCATTCCTCGCAATTATAAAAGGAATACCAAAGCCATCTGTAAGGGTTCTAAAAATTTTCATTTCTAAGGCATGTAAATAGGAAAATGTTTAGATTAGGGGGGTAGGAAGATTGTAGGCGATGTGTATTCATGTTTTAGTTTCAATTAGTTTTACACATGTAATGAAAATAATTGCCACATTGTCTCTCTGTTATGTATCCAACTTTTCATATGAATCAACAATATCAAGAGTATTTTGTTTTGTCTCGACAATATTCTTGTACTCTGTGGTTGTTATATGGGTCTTCTTCAAGGAAGGAGTTAAAGACTGTATGCAAATTGCTGTGAAATTGGATATGTCATGAAGATTAATAAGAATGATGTTGCAGTCATATTAGTGGATTCATTTATGTAAAGCATAACTGTTTCAATCCAATTGATTAGAGCTCATCTGTTACATGAATGTATGGGTTGCTTGTTTTTTAACTTTGCCCTATGATTACACTGGTCTTTGTTGAAGCCGTTTGTGTTTACTTTCAGAATCAAGCAGTAAAATTAAATCACATTAATTTCTTGTTGATTAGGTGTAGCTTTAAGTTATTTACACTCTCAGCCATGCAGCCATGCAGGAATGTGTATGTAATCAGAATTGAGCCAATTATGAGCAAGTCTACATGTATTACGATGTATTTTGTTGAGAGTCATTTGCTAGAGGGCAATGTTCAGTGTTATTTGTGTTGAACTTTACAACATTGCATTAGGTTCACCCTCCTGGGTTTTGCAGAGTCCAAAGAGTAGGAGTTTCTCATTTCTTGAAAAATCCTTGTTAGTTGGTCACTGAATTGGGGTAGCTAACCATAGGTGAAGACGAATCCTTAGGCTCATCCCAACCATCAGTTGGAAACACCAACAGTTTTAAAATAATTTAAATGATCAAATTAGGCTTTATATAATCTTTGTAGCATTTCCTATTTCTCTTGTGGATGAGTTTATTAGTACTCTAAATTTCTTTAAACTTCATAGGGATGCAAGACTTGATATATATATATATATATAGGACTCGGCAAGGCCGACTCGACTCGTGACTTGGTTATGACTCGACAAAATGAAAAAACCCTTGAAATTTAGAGATTTTTAACGATTTAAAACTTGTTTCATGCACCCATTATTGATTAAAGCTTAAAGACACTATAACTTCATCAAATAGAAGCTAATTTGATCACATACATAAACTATTAAACATACATCCATCACATAAGTACAAACATAAATTGTAGCTGAAGGAAATAGAAAACATAAATATATAGAATTATAAATATTGTCAAATGTAGATAAAATCCATGACATCAAATGTTCCCAAACATGTGTAAACAAAAAACAAAAACAAGTCTATGGCTCAGGCTCTAGCTCAGCCTTAGCCTCAGAGTAGTCTATCAGCCTCCTACAAAGGCGTGTAAGGTAGGTCCTGGATGACTGAGTAGCCATAATCTCCGCTTGTGAGGTGCCACAATGATCAACATCAGCTGTGCCTATGCTAGATCGTGCTCTATCCTCCTCTGCCATAGCCACAGCCTCAGCCTCTTTGTCTGCCTGGTCTACCCACTCATGGTCCTCCTTAGTAAAGACGGGATTGGTGGACTCAGTGAGCCACTTAGACTCTGGATCGATCTCCGCTAGAGTGATCAGAGAGGAGTCAATGTCCAAATTCTGTCTGGTCCTAAGACGGAGGTTGTAATGAACAAAGACAAGATCATTCAACCTCTCCACAGACA
This sequence comes from Chamaecyparis obtusa, assembly GCA_027943335.1. Lineage (NCBI taxonomy): Eukaryota > Viridiplantae > Streptophyta > Pinopsida > Cupressales > Cupressaceae > Chamaecyparis > Chamaecyparis obtusa. The sequence goes on from BSBK01001127.1 coordinate 457,096, forward strand.
ATCTATTACGCCTCTTTGAATGGATGTGCTCGAACATAGACCAATTGCTCTCATATCCAGAAGCGTTGCCTGGTTGACTCAAAATTTGATATCCCCTTCTAGAAATAAAATTTAATATTCGATTATAATAATATATATCAATAATACTTATATTATTATCATATCAACATTAATCTATATTAATACTATTAATATCTTTCAAGATAGGGATCAAGCAATACTTAGCATCGGAAGTGGAGACATTACACATCTGTGTATTCAACCTGTGTAAAAATAGATATCTGGTATCCTCATGGAAACAATCTTACAGAACCTAGCAAATCCCCTAATCCTTCAAATATCAGGGAAATTCACATCTAGTGACATATGTTCCTAATCCTTCTAGATCTTGAGCAAATTGGCATTTCATTAAGAATGTTCCTAATCCTTCTAGTGTCATGTCCCTTGTTGGAAACCCTAATAATGATTGTCTACTTCTAAGAAAATAAATAAAACATAAATAATATTTTAATGTTTAATTAGTAATCCATTCTCAATATTAATAATATAATATTATGTTGCTAAAGATATAATAATAGTAATAATGTTTCAATTATTAATATCAAAATCAATACTATCTTGACATCACTTCTTAAACATTTGCTTTCAACCATCTAAGGCTGTGAGATCCAAGGTAACAAACTAACAAGGGACATTACACAAAATACAGATGGCAACTTTTTGAAGGTTTCGGGTTGAGGGCCCAAACATTTGCCACCATCTATCTGAAATAAGGAAAAGAAAAGAAAATTAGTCTCATTTCCAACTTTAAAGCTAAATTACAAAATCAAAAATTAAAATGCATAACTTATAAGCCATAAACATAAGAATATATTTCTACTTGGCTGCAATTCTGTTCGAGTGTCTTTGCACATCTTGCTTGAGAAAATCACCCCTTCATTATTATATTTATCCAGCTCAATCGTTGTAGTTGAGGCTGTGCCATCACTACACATCTTTTGTATCACTGTATGTAGGCCACTAAGAACCTCCTCATCCGCCTTGAAGTCAACACGGAAACAAAATGCTGGATTGAGGTAATAAGCTACTGCATGGAAGAGCCTGTGAAGTTGGTTTTGCCCTCTCCTATCAATTATCCCCCATACTTATCCTCCACTCCTGCATATATGGATCTAATGGTCTCCTTGGCCCTATCCATGCCCTCATATATATAGCTCATAGAGGGCTTCTCCCCATCAACAACTCGTAGGAGAACTACTAGGGGCTCAGTGACCTACAAATAATGTTAAACAAAAGCAGTTAAGTCACAAATTAAATAAAAATAAGAAAAAATGCAAAGTAACAAATTGCAAACAAAACAAAAATATGCATATATATTATAAATTAAAAGTAAATACTAAATGTTAAATTGTAATAAATTTACCTCCACGATTTCTCCTCAAGGGGTCCAAAAACCTGGCTCATAAAAAATGCAATTTATTTTAGCCATCCCTGTAGTGGTTGTAGCATAGGATGAGGAACTCCACTCCTCAGCGCCTCAAAGTTGCACTTGATTTCATCAAGGATTTTAGTGTGAGGAAATTTGAGGCAAATCTCGTGATACCAGGACGAGCCAACTCCTTTTGCCCTGTGTATTGCCTCATAATGCTAAGGACCAATGCATGATTGTAGATAAACTTGCATTTTTTTGGCCTTTTCAACACATGATTTCACCCATTCAAGCTTACCAATATCCTCCAACATGAGGTTAAGGCAATGGGCTGCACATGGAGACCAAAATATTTTCGGGTGCCTATCCTTCAAAAGTTTAGGAGTGTTCTATTAAGAAACAAGAAAATTTAGGAGTGTTTAATTCCTCCTATACGTCCAACCATTTGTCATGATGGTGCAATGCTTTTGGCTCCAAGATTGTTGGTGGACCTCTAACTCAACTTTCATATCCTCAACTATTTCTAACAAGAGGGGGCCACTTAACTCAGCATCAGTAGGGGCTTTAAACCTCGACCCACAAATGGTTATGACATCTACCATGCCTTGCTAGTAAGGAGACCTGTCACAAATAGATTATGATTAGACAAAGCAAAGTTCAACTTCAAAGTTTTAAACTATAAATTTTAAAATTTTCTTTTAAACTTAAAGCAATCAAATCAAAGAGAATTACCTGGTTGCAATAAATGGAATGTTGCAAAAGTACCAAAACTTGCAATTTTTTTTTCTTACAGCATCATGAACCTCCTTGTTCCAACCCATGCTCTCAAGCAAGGGTTGTGCGTTAGGAGTACTGCGTGGCATAAAAAAATCATCAAACTTGGATCTTTGGACTCTAGGGCCAATGATAATTGTGCCACTAGGAGGAGCAGAAGTAGAAGCACTAGCACTAGCACTGGCACTAGCACTAGCACTAGGATGAAAGGGAGGCATGAAAGAACTCTCTCCAACACATCGTGCGGATGAGGATGCAGCTGCGGATGAATGAGAGCCAAAAGCACTAACTCTTCCAATTGCCTCTTCCTAGTTTCCTTTTCCTTTTCATGTGTTTCTAACTAGACATAACAAAAACGTCTTGCCTCGGCAGTTTGTTTTTTACATATCTCAATATCATGGCCAGGTATGCTGGCAATATGGTATTTAAATCTATTGATGCCACCACGATTAATTTCTTTACAAAAAAAATATTTTCTTTGATTTTTTTGTCTACCATGAAAGTCTTTAGTATATTTCCAAGCTTCATCCTTTGGAGGCTTGGGAAAAATTAATGTTTTACAAACGTGAAGGCTACTGCAATAATATAATTTTATAAAGTTATAAGCTAATTTTTTAAGAAAAAAATTGTAAATATATGTTTACAATTATTTTCTAAAAAAAATGTAGGGTTTGCTTATGCTATTATTCTACTTCTCTCATTCAAGTATGCAATTTATATTTTAATAGAAAACATTCAAGATTTGGAAAGTTAAACTAAAAAAATTTAACAAACAAATGAAAAATTCATAAACATACCAAAAAAAACCAACAAACTCTATAAAATTTAACACTTACCTCTTTCAAATGAGTTGAGAATGCTTGCTATGGACTCTTTGATGCTCTCAATGCAAACCTATGGCCTCTCCAATGTGATTTATGGACTCCTTGATTCTCTCCTTTCCTGCTGGTTGCAAACCTATGGCCTCTTCTTTTCCTTTCTTCTTCTCACAACTAGCAAATAGAATGACTTTTAGGGCAAAAATAGAAGACAAGTGAAAAAAAATTGGGAAAAAACTTTTTTTTTTTTTTGCTGGGTGAAGATGTCTTAATCCCAGCGCGAGTCATGGAGCTCGGACTCGGCGAGTTATGCCATAACTTGTCGAGTCATGGAAATGAGCTGTCATGACCCGTTTTGTTCTGCATGGCTCGTCGACTCGGAAAAATCGCTGAACTTGCGACGAGTTCAGGAACACTAATATATATATATATATATATATATATATATATATATATATATATGCTTTTGATTAGGTTGTCATTTTACATTCTCCAATATTCAACTAAGATTCAGTATCTCTAGTCCAATTTTTCTTAAGTTGATCGTGGTTGTCACTCATGTTAGAAGCAATATGGAGTCTGTTACTGAAAATAAGTAGCTTCTGATTATAATGTAATTTTTTATTCATAGCTTAGGACTTCAGAATAGTACAGCCAACTTCAATCAAAAGAATGTGGTTTGAAGTATCACATTTTATTTTAAAATTGTAGGTTAAAAATGCTTTTGGATTTGTCATTTGTGTAGCAAATCTCATGGGGGGTTCTGCCAGTCCAGACTTAACATTCATTTACAATGAGAACGACTTATGTGTCAAAGATGATTTTTTTAACGTCTCAAATTCCAGGATTTCTACATGTATTTTCAATACCATAAAAAGCTTTTCCATACACCAATGAATCTCTTTTCAACAAATGAAGCGAATTCCAAAATATGTGTAAGATTATACATCTTGTAAGGTATTGGTATTACACAAAATTGGATGTTACGATCTCTTTTAAGATTTAATTATCATTATCATGGTTTTGTTAATATTATTGGCATGTTCATAATTTTCAGAAAGTTGTTGAGGAACTTTAGGATACTTTTGAAGGTTGCTAAGAGTTTTTGAATGCTATGGTATAAATAGTTGTGGATGTATGAATAGATTTTCATTTTGTTCTTCTGATTGACATGCTCTTGGGTATCCATGCAAGTATTTTATCGGATCTTACCTGATTATTGTAAGGTCCTGTGTAGTCTGAATTTCTTAAATTTTATCCATGCAGTTTTCTGGAATATTGATGCTATTTGTGTTTGTTTGTTTCACAACTGTCCATTATTTCAGTTTTATCCCCTGATTTTCTGAAGCTGTATTGTGCTGCTAATTTTCAGGCAATAATGGCTGAAGGAAAGGAGAATGCTCTTGCCATTGGATTCACAAAGATGTCAGCAAAAGATATGTAGGATTTTCTTGCACCAAAATACATTTTTCACTTTCATTTCTATTCAGTATATGCTGCAAATATTTGGATATATCGTGCCTGCATGATTTATTTTGATGATAAAGTCAGTGTGAAAAAGCTGCATTTATAACTTCCTGTGCTTATGGACTGTTTGTTGCCTAAAAATTGAGGTGTAATGACTCTTCTCCCGACAGCAGATTGTGCTGAGTACTTTCTAGACGAGTTCTTTAGATTTATAAGAATTATTACCAACTATGAGATCAGTGGTCTTATAAGGCTTGTTTGTGACAACCAGTCACGTTTCTATTATTCAAAAGGATATAAAGATATAGAAGAACTATGTAGCTGATTCGGGTACAGGAACCGGAACCCAATAAGGCGATTCAACAACTTTTTCCTTGGGTACGAGTATGTGTGTGTTAAAATTATAAATTATAATTATAGTGGTACTCAAAATTTAAATCCATAATTGCCAATAAATAGATTATTTAAATATCTCATAATATTATGTTCATAATTTACAAAAATCATAATACTCGAGTCTCAAAATGTCATTATACAATGAAAATTCAAATTATAATTGATATTTAATATCCATTATTCTTCTTCATAGAAGCATCATGGTGAACATTTGGTTCAACTCCATCTGAACCACAATCCATTGGTTTGCCACTCTTGCTAGCTATGTCAAGTGCAGAAGCTGCCTCATCTATAGAGACTTGGGCAAGCTGTGCAACTGTAGTATCTAAAATAGCATACTCAGGGGCTAGATCCTAATTATTTTTCATACCTTCATTGTATTCAGGTTTCTTATGTGGCAAGAGATGAAGGTTGGAGTGTATGTAGACTAAATCCTGTGCTTTTTTTTCACCGAAATGGTTGCGCTTGACCAAGTGGATGGAGTATGTACACTGATTTCATGCAGCTGAGGAAGAACTCACAACTTATTGAGTTTGCATACAACATTCAGTATTTGATTTGATAAATCAAGAATCCAAACTTTAAACATAAATTTAGAAAATAAAAATAAAAATGAAAAAGATACATACTTGGTAGAGAATTTTAATTGCAAGAGGCTGCAAGAAAAAGGAGTCTTGACACTGCAGATACCACCACTCAGCAATACCTATCCTATATTTGTCATGAAGTGCAGAAACATCATAACTTTTTGAAGCTATGAATTGGTCAAACTTACTCAAGGCAGGGCTTTGGATTTCTTCATTTGTATATATCTTTTTAAATGTAGCCTTATAGCTAGCAACAACATCCCCATCTCTGTATGGTGTCACCCTCCTCAGCAATGAATGTACCTCTTTGTTTATAATACTTTGGTGACAAAGCAAACGCTGCGAGATGTAAGGGGGTGGTCATCTTGTTCCAATGTTCAACGATGGTTCTTGCACAATTTTGAAAAATGTTTCCATTGGGTTATGTTCCTTGGCCTCTACTGATCACCACCTGTTCCAAATAAACAGAAAGGCAAACCAATCACATTAACAAATGGAGCGTTATTGTAACACCAATGCAGAATAAATTCATAGAGGATCAAATACAGAAATAGCTAATGTTTCCAGCTAATAACTGGTTTGAACAAAGCAAAGATAAATGCACTTTTACAACAGTTATGGAAAATGTAGAAATTTCAATGGACAAACAATTTGCTGAGGAAAGACAAAGATCAAACTCAAAAAATAATTTATTTATTCAATGCTTGATCTTTCTCAAGTCGAGATGCAGGTCATATCACATCCACCAATGAAACTAAGCAACCAAAAATCCATCGGTAGAGTTTGTTTGGTGCAAAATGAGGGTTACAAGATTTGATTTCAAACTGTTTCTTCACATACAAGCAAAAAATCTCTGAGTACATGTCTCTTCCTTCTAATCGGTTTCGTAAGAAAGCATTGTTGACTTCACTTTTTCCCTTTGAGTTATGATCTATTATGTTCAAACAAAGCCATCGCCCCTCTTCCCAATTGATTCTCCAATCAACATTTCTTATTCTTTCCTTGATTGCTTGTGGTCTCTAATTTGACAGACTCCTGGTTGTTTTCCACCCAGTTTCATTGGCTGCCTCTCTATATTTTTCCCCTCCTAACTGTCGACTTTTCTCTTTAAAGAAGAAACAAACTCCGAAAAACAGATAACTACCACCGAATAGAAAACAAAACGTAAATAAACCAACCACCATTAATAGAAAACAAAATGTAAATAAACCAACCACTGTTAATAGAAAATAAAACATAAATAAACCAAAATTTAATTAGAGGTGATGCCTTGGCATTAGGCTCCCGTGGAGACAATAATTTATGTGCTCCTGCACATGAGGTCTTTAATCAAAACTTCTTATCTGCCTCTGTTATTTTATTCTGCCTTTTCCACAATTGTTCTGTAACAACTGTCATGTACTCTTTAGCGAAGTTATAACCACTGTTTACGAAGCTCCTCCAAACTCTACACAAATCAGTACAAACAATTTCATGTAAATTGAAGAGTTCCATTTGTTTCTCAAGATCTTCCACAGTCCGATAAAAATTTGAATTTATCATTTCATATGTTTGCTCATACTTCTCATCTTTCCACTTGTCAAATGAAAATGAAAAATTTCCCAACAATTTGACCTCTTCCTCTTCTACTACGATAACTTCTTTATTATCAGCTGCACTTCTTTCCACTTCCATCCCTGTAACTTCTTCATCTTGCATTTGTTAGTATTTTCAGATTCTCACAAGGAATATATCAATCTATAAAGATCTAACAAAACTAAGCACAGGATAAATAATAAAACACAAAGAATAAGGAGAGATAATACCCGGATTATAGCTTTAATCTCCAAAGTGTGTCTTCTTCAATGTAGATATAGCCCACCTAGGCTCTTATCCAATTCTAATCCAAATATTGTAAGCACTCAGATCTGAGCCTAATCCTTGCTTAGATGCTAACAAGATTTGATTACAATAAATCACCAAGTGCTCTAGATCGCTCTCATGGATCTGCCTTTCAATCCCTTGAGATCGCTCATATTTCTACCCTAGTTCGCCTTCTCTAAGGCTGCTGCTGTTCGCCCTAGGTCTGCACTTTGTAGGGCTTCATTCTGCCCTAATTCGCCTTCCCTAGGGTTGCTGCTATTTGCCTTAGGTCTGCTACTTTTAGGGCTTCATTCTCTCGTAATTCGCCTTCCTTAGGTCTGCTCTAAGTAGCCCAGAATTCGCTCACTAGGTCTGCTCCAAATTCGCCTATGTAATGCATTCGCTCCAGCTCTAATACATTCGCTCTTGAATATTGAGGGAAGACTGATTCTTGAAGGAAGGAGAGCACATGTTATGTTTTTGATATGCTCTTCCTCAAGATTTGATCTCCAATATATATGTGAATGGGAAGGCAACTTAAGAGGCCGACTTGTGCCTTGTTTATTTAAATTCTCCTCAAGAGGCCGACTTGGGCCATTTAAATAAACTTTATTTATTACATTCAAATATATATTAAATCGATCTTCTAATAAACAATAAATAACAAATATCTATATTTATTATTATTTATATATCGATTTATGATAAATATATTCTATATATTTATTATTATCCAAGGTGGTAGATATTTGCCGTAAAGGCCATAATATCAACACTCCCTCTTGGTCTTGAGGCAAATATCCACTCATGGATCCTTCATCACACAACATAGCAAAAAGTGAATTTCATAGATCTCTCATCTATGAAGGTAGATCTCCATTCTACCAATTTTGATAAGAACACACATGTTCATTATCATTTCCAACCATAGATTTCATATCCATATGAAAATCATGGTAACATCAAATCACAAGATGTTTACCAACCGGATGTGGATTTAGATTTCCTCTCTGAGACTCAAAGCATAAAACATAACAAAAAATGGATTCCTTATCCAATGATGCCATAGATCTCTCATCTATGATAGTAGATTTCTATCTACAAGATATAATGAGAACACAACTGTTCTTCATTGTTCCTCAACCATACATCTCATATTCATATGAGAAACATCATATCATATGATGCTTACCATCCAAATGTGGATCTCCTAGATCCTTTGGTCTCCATGACCCAAGAATATCAGTCCATGATATTCATGATAACATCAAGTCCATGATGTTTATCAACCATAAGTGATATCAAGTCCATGATATCAAATTTCCAATCAATTTGTGAATTTCCTAAATCCACTAGTCACCGTGACTCTTTTGAATATCAAGTCCATGATATTCAAGGTAGTATCAAGTCCATGATACTTTCCAAACACAAGTTATCATCAAATTCATGATGTTTTCTATCCAATTTGTGGATAACTTAGATCCACGAGTCACCTTGACTCAGCCAATAGAATATCAAGTCCATGATATTCATGGTATCATCAAGTCCATGGTGTATACCAACCAATCTATGGATAACTAAATCCACGAGTCACCAAGACTCAAGAGATGTCAAGTCCATGACATCAAACCAACATCAAGTCCATGATGTTAAGAGCATTGGTCCAACGAATATCAAGTCCATGATATTCACCAAGTACTCGAAGTAATGGCCTATTGACATCAAGTCCATGATGTCCACCAATTACTTAGATGTGGATCCCTGATTCACGAGATATCAAATCCATGATATCCTTGAGCATTGGTCTAACGAATATCAAATCCATGATATTCACCAAGTACTCACAGCAACGGCCTCTAGACATCAAGTCCATGATGTCCACCATATGCTGAGAAGTGGATCCCTAATCCAGCAGATATCAGATCCATGATATCCTCGAGCATTGGTCTAACGAATATCAAATCCATGATATTCACCAAGTACTCAGAGCAAAGGCCTCCAGACATTAAGTCCATGATGTCCACCATATGTTGTTGAGAAGTGGATCCCTGATCCACTAGATATCAAATCCATGATATCCTCGAGCATTGGTCTAACGAATATCAAATCCATGATATTCACCACATGCTCGGAGTAATGGTCTTTCGACATCAAGTCCATGATGTCACCATATGCTCAACAATGGATCCCCGATCCATGAGAAGAGTATCAAGTCCATGATATTCTCTAAGTATCCAATTCATAAGAAACAACTTAGCCATATGCATAGATGTAATCAAATGAATCAGACACAACCATATGTATCTCATAATCAAAATCTCATCTCATGAATCCACATAAGTATAAGAGTAACCAATATGATCATAAGATTCAAGTTAAATGTAAGAAAATGTGTTCACACATAGAACCACATGTAATATAGTCTTAGCTGTAATCAGTAAAAGATAGACTCAGTTATAAAAGAAAGTATGATCCATACATACACAATAAGCCACTAAAGTATGCTAATTATATACACAATAAGTAGCCAAATTAAATGCAGTTCTCTCATAGAACAAGCATAATCCATAGACAAGCATAATCACATAAGTCTCATCACATAAGGGTAACCAAAATTTGTCCAACATATAACCGGATGCAATGCAATATAGATCCTTCTATAAGAGATGTATCCACCCATATATATTGTTAATGATTATAGCTTCTGTTGGATAAAAACATGATTACATATAATTTTATATATACATAATAATAATAATAATAATAATAATAATATATATATATATATATATATATATATATATAATATGTAAAACAACAAAAGCATATGCACGGTGACGGTTCATAACAGTGTTTTCAAAGCATTGGAAATAACTGCCGTCACCCAAAGTGGAGGGCCGACCATTGCGGAGGCACCTCCACGATGGGTGTGACTCCATGAGGAGTCACGACCATGGTGGAGATGCCTCCACAATGGAAGGCTCTCCCTTACTTATACTCAGTCATTCATTGCTGAGATCATCAAAGATAGAGACATAAGTATTACAGTCACTTGTTGATGTCTGCAGCAATAAACATTGTTATGTTTATTAATATCTGTTCACAGCATTATCGATTTATTGAAAACATTTAGTCATTCAAAGCATTATAATTAAGTATATAAAGGAAGTTATTATCTTTGAACTTAGTGTGTTCTTCATTCAGCAATAAGATAAATATATATACAATTCATTTAAAACACATATAAATATCTGATCATATTTTAACATGGTATCAGAGCAGGCATAAAAAGATCCAAATCAGATTTATATATAAAGATTCCTTAGATATATATATATATATATATATATATATATATATATATATATATATATATATATATATATATATATATATCTCCAAGTACCACATTCAAAATGGTGAATGGAATGAGATTAGAAGATCGTCTTGAAGGAGCGTCAAATTATGTGGCGTGGAAATTACGAATGATGCTCACATTAAAAGGGCATGATCTAACATCCACATTGGAAAAACGCAAGACTGAAACTAAGTGAAAAAGATGAACAAATCAAATGGGATAAGGACAATACGAAGGCAATGAAATTGTTAGTAGACGGAGTTAAAGATCGTATAGTGCCTATAATCATAAAACTAGAAACTGCATATGAGATGTTTAATGCACTAAAAGATATGTATGTAATTAAAAACACAAGCAGAGCGCTTACCCTTAAGAGTCAACTCCATCAGATAAAGATGAAACAAGGAGAAACCATCTCATCCTACTTCATGAGAATTACAGATTTAAGAAATCAACTCTCCACAATTGGTCACTCTTTTGATAGTAAGGAATTAACAATGATTGCACTTAATGGACTACCCTTTTCATGGGAATCCTTCATTCAAGGAATAAGTGCTCGAACCAAAATTCCTAAATTTGATTGATTGAAATCAGATTGTATTCAAGAAGAGTCTTGATTATTAATCAGAGGGATCAATACAAATATTTCAAAAGAAGTCTCCCAAGTACTCAATACAGAATCACACAAAAAGAAAAAGAAGACCAACTTTAAAAGAAAAAGAGGATATGAATCAAATAAGAAACAAACATTCAGACATAGAGACCTATCAAAAATACAATGCTATAGATGTGACAAATTTGGCCACCTTGCTCAAATGTGTCCTGAAAGAAATAAAGTACAAGCATCTTTTGCCCAAGTGAGTGATACAAAGGAGAATATGAATTCAGAGAAACTTGTTTTCTACTTTGCCTTATCAAGTCAGATTTCAAACAATCAGAGCACCTGGGTTGTTGATAGTGGGGCCTCTCGACATATCATTGGATTCAAAGAGCATCTAGACTCCTTAGAAGAATGTTCTGCACAAGAAGTTACGATTGGAGATGATACTGCCTATCCAGTTATGGGTATTGGGACCTGCACCTTATATCTTAAATCCAGAATATCTATACAACTTACTGGTGTTCTATTTGTACCTGGCATAAGAAGAAACTTAGTTTCTATTTCAGCACTAGAAGACAAGGGACACAAAATCACCTTCATGGATGGGAAGATTTTAGCTTGGCCTAAGAACTCAAACATAAAGAATGCTCACATTGTTGGAGTTAGAGATGGAACCCTCTATAAATTGTGTATTCCTTCTCATCAAGCCCTAACTCATACATCAAATGAAAGTGAACTATGGCATAGGAGACTAGGACACTTTCATTTCTGTGGTTTAACCTCTTTAGAGAAGATGGTTACAGGACTACCTAAACTAAGATCTGATCATATTGGAGCTTGTAAAGGTTGTGCACTAGGAAAGAATACTAAAAGTACTTTTCATTATAGTGAAAGTAAAACTAAGAATGTTCTAGAACTTATTCACTCTGATCTTTGTGGCCCTATGTTTGTTCCCTCTATTGGAGGATATTTGTATTATATTATCTTTGTAGATGATTACTCTAGGAAGACTTGGATACATTTTCTTAAAATTCAAAGAGTTCAAGGCTCTAGTGGAAAATCTATCAGTTAAGAGTATTAAAATATTAAGAACAGACAATGGTAAAGAATACACTTTTGAAATATTCCAAAGCTTTTGTAAACATGTTGGGATCAAGAGGGAGTTCACTATTCCATACAACCCACAACAGAATGGAGTTGCAGAGAGAAAGAACAGGACAATAGTAGAATCTGCTAAAGCAATGATGCATGATCAAAACTTAGAAACCCATCTTTGGGCTGAAGCCTCTAATACTGCTGTATATGTTCAAAATAGATGCCCTCACTCCCATCTTGAAAATAAAACCCCAGAAGAAGCATTCTCAGGTAGTAAACCTAATATCAGTACTTGAGAACCTTTGGGTGTCTTGTCTACATTCACATTCCTAAAGAGAAGAAATAAATTAGAACCTTCAGGAAAGAAAGGAATCTTTGTGGGATATAGTGAAAATTCCAAAGCCTACAAAATTTACATTTCATGGCAGAGAAATATTGAGCTAAGTAGAGATGTAATATTTGAAGAGGACACTGCACTCAAAAGATCCAAGGAAGACTATAATGATTCTCTAGAAGATCATAATCCTGAGATTCAGAGGGAGAACCTAGAAGTTGAAGATAATGAACCATTAGATACTCCTAATGAAAATAAAGTAGGAAAGAAGAGATCTCTTTGGGCTAGAAAAGTTATTGAGGAAGGTGATAAATATGCTGCTCCAGACGGGACTATCAGGGAAAACAAAAGACCTCATAATTCTCCAGTTATGTTGCACTGATGAGTAAGCTTCTAAACTCAAAACCCTCTAACCCAAAAGAAGCTCGTCAACATCAAAATTGGAAGAATGCCATGACAGAAGAATACAATTCTATCTTACAAAATGATGTATGGGATATTGTACCTAGACCTAAAAACAAATCAGTTGTCTCCTCCAAGTGGTTATTCAAAATTAAACATGGTGCAGACGGAAGTATTGATAAATACAAGGCAAGATTTGTTGCAAGAGGTTTCTCTCAAAAGGAAGGCATTGACTATGAAGAAACCTTTGCTCCAGTTGCAAGATATACCTCAGTAAGAACAATTTTTGCCATTGCTGCTGCCAAAGGTTGGAAGATCCATCAGATGGATGTAAAGACAGCTTTTCTAAATGGTGTGATTGAGGAGGAAGTATATCTAGAACAACTAGAAGGATCCATAGTACACAATCAACAAACTTATGTTTGTAAACTAAAGAAGGCATTATACGGACTTAAGCAAGCACCTCGAGCATGGTATGAACGAATAGATCACTATCTATCTAAACTCGGCTTCTCTAAAAATGATCCTGACCCAAATCTCTACTTTAAAGTGCTAAAAGGAGATATGTTGATTTTAATACTTTATGTAGATGATTTGTTAATAACAGGTGAAGATTATCTAATTAATAAATGTAAAGAAGATCTTGCAGCTGAATTTGAGATGAAAGATTTAGGGCTACTACATTACTTCCTAGGCTTAGAAGTTTGGCAACATGCTAATGAGATTCTTCTAAATCAAGGAAATACACTTTAGACATTCTAAAAAGATTTGGAATGATGGATTGTAAGTCCGTGTCCACTCCCATGGAAGTAAATCTACTTAAATTAAAAGAAGCATCAAGTTCAGAACCTATAGATTTCTCTCTTTACAGGTAGATTATTGGATCTCTGATGTACTTAGTAAATACTAGACCAGACATTTGTTATGCAATTAATGCTCTTAGTCAGTTCATGTGTGAACCAAAACAAATTCATATGGTAGCAGCTAAGCACATACTAAGGTATCTTAAAGGAACAATAAATCTTGGACTAAGGTGCAAAGATGTAGAGTTACAACTACATGGTTTTACTGATTCAGATTAGGCCGCAAACACTATGGATCGGAAAAGTACCTCTGGATGTTGTTTCAGTTTGGGTTCAACAATGATATCTTGGTTTAGTAGGAAACAATCCTCAGTTGCAAAATGCTCCACAGAAGCAGAGTACATTGCTGCATCTATGGGAGCACATGAAGCAGTTTGGTTGAGAAAACTTATCTTTGGTTTGTTTGGAGAATCTTTAAAACCTACCATTATTCATTGCGATAATCAGAGTTGTATAAAGCTCTCCTTAAACCCAGTATTTCACACAGGTCCAAGCAAATTGAGATACCTTATCACTATATTAGAGATATGGTGGAAAAGATTTGTTATTGAGTTAAAGTATATCAGTATAGAGGAACAATCAGTAGACATTCTCACCAAGGCTCTAGCAAAGATAAAGGTAGAGCACTTTAGAGGTAAACTTGGTATGATTGTAATTTCTGAGAACTTATCTCAGTAACTTTTATTTTACAAATAAAACATTCTTTGTTATGAGTGATATTTCATAACCATGTGTTCCTTGTGTATATCATTGGAAGTGATGACTTTCAAATGATTTCCACTTGTTAAAGTTGTAATAAGGTGACGATCTCATAATAACTTTTTCATGTCTATATGGTAAGTATTACACATGTAATACAAGTGCACATACTATATTAGACATTTTGAGTACTTGGTGAATATCATGGACTTGATATTCGGAGACCATTACTCTGAGTACTTGGGTGAGTATCATGGATTTGATACTTGGAGACCATTACTCACGATAATCATTTTTGAGCACTTAGGTGGATATCTTGTGAGTTGATATCTAGAGACTATTGCTCTGAGTACTTGGTAAGTATCATGGACTTCATACTTGAGGGCCATTACTCTTAATATTAGTAAAATGATATTAAGATAAAATGATTATCTATACTCACATTGAGTATTTGGTGAATATCATGGACTTGATATTCGGAGACCATTACTCTGAGTACTTGGGGTGAGTATCATGGATTTGATACTTGGAGACCATTACTCATAATAATCATTTTGAGTACTTAGGTGGATATCTTGTGAGTTGATATTTGGAGACTGTTGTTCTGAGTACTTGGTAAGTATTATGGACTTAATACTTGATGGCCATTACTTGTTATATCAGTAAAATGATTTAAATATATAAAATGATTATCTATACTCACATATTACCTTGAGGTAATATTTGTTATCCTCCCTAGCTAAGAGGGATTGTTAATGATTATGGCTTCTGTTGGATAAAAACATGATTACATATATATATATATATATATTTAATATGTAAAACGACAAAAGCATATGCACGGTGACGGTTGATAACAGTGTTTTCAAAGCATTGGAAATAACTGCCGTCACCCAAAGTGGAGGGCCGACCATTGTGGAGGCACCTCCACGATGGGCATGACTCCATGAGGAGTCACGACCATGGTGGAGATGCCTCCACAATGGAAGGCTCTCCCTTACTTATACTCATAGTCATTCATTGCTGAGATCATCGAAGATAGAGACATAAGTATTACAGTCACTTGTTGATGTCTGCAGCAATAAACATTGTTATGTTTATTAATATCTGTTCACAGCATTATTGATTTATTGAAAACATTTAGTCATTCAAAGCATTATAATTAAGTATATAAAGGAAGTTATTATCTTTGAACTTAGTGTGTTCTTCATTCAGCAATAAGATAAAATATATATACAATTCATTTAAAACACATATAAATATCTGATCATATTTTAACATATATGATTAATAGCAAAGCATATATAAAGGATAACATATACCCATATAAAGTATGCTCCCAAGTCCCAAGCATAGAACAACATTATCTCTAAGCATCATAATGTATGACCCCAAAAATGCCAATTGTAAAATGCAACATACACAACATGTGCCAATGTAAGTGTGTTCCAACATTCATTTACCAATAATGTATGCACCCATGCATCAATAAAGAGAACAGTTAATCAGTTATACTAAGAATCAGCCGTGTATTTTCCCATAACAGCGTAAGGTATAACATGTTTCATAACAGAAATATGTTCTCAAATAACCATGAATACGAGCCAAAGAAGGTATATATGCTAAGGCCATAAAGTATGCTGCAGTTCTCTCAACCATAACTCACACAACAGCTAGTATAATGTATACCAAATAGATAGATAGCTATGTAAGTTGCCACAGCTGCATATAGAAAAACTCCCTCTCAATATGCAATCGATACATACCAGATTAAATCAAAAAGTCCAATGCTGATGTAAAGGCTAACACAACGTAATGCTGTCAATGTATCGAAGTACTTCCTTCACATAAACAGTCAATGATAGTTAATTGGTTATGTATGTCTCCATAATGTAAAATATGCTAAGGCAACATAAAGTGTGCTCTCACACATAAATGTGATACATGAAACAATTATCCAGCTATACCAAAAGCAATATGTCTCAACTATATGTCATATATAGACTCAGACATAATAGTGAAGAAGGGTATGCTAACATAAGCCAAGTGTTATGCAAAGGAGATGTGACCACACATAGAAGTAAAAGCCAAGTAGTTTCCTACATGGAAACATATGCCAATACTTATGAACCAGCCAATGAGCATGTACTAATACCAATGAACCAGCCAAGTGCATGAACCAAATCATGAGCCAGTCAAGTGCATGAATCAAATCATGACCTAGTCAATTAAATCAATGTAAATATTAATGACCCAGCTGATAATAATATGTCAATGTAGCCTATGTTAATGAATCAATCAATCATTGTAACATATGCTAATGAGTCAATAAACCAGCCAATGATCCAATCAACAATATGCCATATGCTATTAAGCTAAGCCAATCCAATAGGGAATGATCCACACATGCAGGAAGGAGAGGTAAGCGAGCCCATGAATAAACTCCCTCTTAAGCTTAGAATCAACAATATGCCATATGCTATCAAGCTAAGCCAATCCAACAGGGAATGATCCACACATGCAGGAAGGAGAGGTAAGTGAGCCCATGAATAAACTCCCTCTTAAGCTTAGACTCCCTCTTAGAGTAATTTTGAACTAACCAAGGTATTTTGCATAATCAACCTTAACGCAAAATTTAGCCCTACTTTATGCTCTTCATATAAAACCAAATTTATTATGTTTAGGCCAAATCCCTGGTTACCATTCTTAGATTTGAAAGAGTTAGACTGAATTCCTAAATCGGAGATGGATCTTTTACTCAACCTGGCTCTGATACTATGTTAGTATTTTCAGATTCTCACAAGGAATATATCAATCTATAGAGATCTAACAAAACTAAGCACAGGATAAATAATAAAACACAAAGAATAAGGAGAGATAATAACTGGATTATAGCTTTAATCTCCACAGTGTGTCTTCTTCAATGTAGATATAGCCCACCTAGGCTCTTATCCAATTCTAATCCAAATATTGTAAGCACTCAGATCTGAACCTAATCCTTGCTTAGATGCTAACAAGATCTGATTACAATAAATCGCCAAGTGCTCTGGATCGCTCTCATGGATCTGCCCTTCAATCCCTTGAGAACGCTCATATTTCTGCCCTAGTTCGCCTTCCTTAAGGCTGCTGCTGCTTGCCCTAGGTCTGCACTTTGTAGGGCTTCATTCTGCCCTAATTTGCCTTCCCTAGGGCTGCTGCTGTTTGCCCTAGGTCTGCTCCTTTTAGGGCTTCATTATGCCCTAATTCGCCTTCCTTAGGTCTGCTCTAAGTAGCCCAAAATTCGCTCACTAGGTCTGCTCCAAATTCGCCTATGTAATGCATTTGCTCCAGCTCTATTACATTCGCTCTTGAATATTGAGGGAAGACCGATTCTCGAAGGAAGGAGAGCACATGTTATGTTTTTGATATGCTCTTCCTCAAGATTCGATCTCCAATATATATGTGAATGGGAAGGCAACTTAAGAGGCTGACTTGTGCCTTGTTTATTTAAATTCTCCTCAACAGGCCGACTTGGGCCCTTTAAATAAACTTTATTTATTACATTCAAATATATATTAAATCGATCTTCTAATAAACAATAAATAACAAATATCTCTATATTTATTATTATTTATATATCGATTTATGATAAATATATTCTATATATTTATTATTATCCAAGGTAGTAGATATTTTCCGTAAAGGCCATAATATCAACAGCATTTGTTTGCCCTTGTCCTCTTTAATCATTGCTACTCCAACATTTGGTTCTTGCTTACTTGCTGCAATTTTGTCATCCTCTCCTATTGGCTGTCCTATATGCAATTTAGTACCATGCACATCCTTGCAACATTAAAAAAAAGGAGGAACTCATTCCTTGGTGGCTGCTGTACCTACTTGTTCCTCCCTCACATCTACAAACGCTTTGCCACTTACCAACATCACCTTACCTTTGCCAACATGATTGTCGTTTGTTGTGTCGTGGAACTACAAGGTATGTTTGACACCATTCTTCTCTAAAGTATAGGTGTTATCGCTTCCATCGTGTATGGCCTTCTGGTTAAATTGCCAAGGTCTACCAAGCAATACTTGGCACACATCCATTGGCATGATATCACACATCACACTATCCTTATATCTACCTGTTGTGACCTTTTCTCACCATTGCCCCATTGCAAATGGGGACCCCCATTTTTCACCTTAGTAGCCAGTGATTTGGTTTTTCACTATACATACAGAACTTGAAATGCTAGTTATGAAATGATGTTTCAATATAGCATACCAAATTAAAATACTTGAACATAGAATAATTGCAACACGAACCGGAACCATTGAACATTCAACATTGTAACATAGTACATACCCAATAGTAACATTCAAAAATTAAAACTTAAATAGAAACTCAAATTATCAACAAATAGGATTTATATTAGTTCTATCAAATAACAATTATATCATAAAGATGATTGCAATGAGTAGCATCATGCATGATATGAATCATGATCAATATCAAAATGAGTGCATAATCATGTCAAAATGACAAAATGTAGTGATGGGAGGCCTCTAATCATCCCCCAAGCCATAGTCCTCATCATTGGAACTATTGGACTCACACTCAAGTTCTGCCAAAGGAACAACCAACCCTACATCTGTTTCTGCTGCAATCTGGCCCTCATCAATCTTAGATGGATCCTTTGGCTCTACATCCCATCATGTTGCTGGGCTCTCTTTGTACACATGCTTCTCTACTCTGTTAGAGGTAAGTTTATTCCTCTTAACAGAGTGAATGAAGCACCCAAGAACCCAAGCATTCAAGTACCCTTGACGTCCCCAAGCACCCAAGCGGTGCGACGGTGGGTGCGGCAACACTTGGGCGACGACGGGGGTACTTGGGTACTCCAAGTACCTGTCCCCGGGACATCCCTGCATCGGGTACTCCTGGGTTTTGGGTCGGGTGCAGGTCCCTGGGTTTCACTGACAACAAGTCATTTTCCACCTTGCACTAGGTTGTCTAGGCTCAAGTGGAGAACAAATTCCGCTCCTTGCAAGATCACGTTTGAGCCTCAAACCAAGATATTCTCCAGGTTGCAAGATCACGTTCGAATCCAACACATACAAACTCCAATTTGTACTTGTATTGCACCCAAGGGGGTGACTAATTCCGAAAATAATGGAGCCCCAAACTAAGATGAATTTTGAATGGCATTGTGAGGTGTTTGCCCAAACAAGTCAATTTCCGAGTTGCAAGATCAAGTGTTTGCTCAGCATGTGTGAATTTCGAAAATGCTAGAGGATCAAGCCCAAAGGCCATGCAAATTCCGATTTACATGATCAAGGCGCCCAACAATTAATCAATCTCTGACTTGTACTAAGCATGTTGCCCAAGAGGTGGACAAATATCGCCGAGCTCATAAGTATATGCGGCCAACACTTGAGCACTTTCCGCCCAGCTTATAAGGCATAGAGCCCAACACTTAGAGAAAATCCAAAAATCTTGAGAGCCCAAGAGCTGGGCAATTTCCGAAAACATAATGGGCGATCAAAATTCATTGAAAACGCCTCATGATGGTATTACTATTTGCAATTGATGTAATCAAGCTGGCCCAACTTCAATGGACATGCCTCTTGACCAAGATGCCTACATAGAGGCAATCAGGACTTCATTCCAAACCACACAAATACAAGCAATTCAATCGAATAGGCAGAGCAGATTAATTGCAGACCAGTGAATTTCACCATTGGAAATCTATATTGGAGGAGAAATTAGGAATCAGTGGCATCCAACTTAAAAGGAAATCAGGGCTGAAGCAACCTGGAGATTTAAAACTCAAATTTTTCCTTGAAAAGGGGGTGTGAGCCTGCAGACCTGGGTAAAATCAGAGGTTGAAGCTTGTAGAGGACTGATTAGAGGTTTTGAATCACAGCTTATTGGGGCAAAATCACATAAGACTTATATTTACAAACTCAGATTTGATACCAGCCAGCAAGGTAAGCATCTAAGGTGATCTTTTTAATGGGAATTCAAGTAGAATTGTAATGGTAAATCTTGTCTTTTCTTAGGAGAGAATGAGTTGGGTGAATTCATGTTCAAGTGTAGCCATTGAAATGCCTTATCTCAATCTAGGTAGGGTAAAATAAGAATCAGATTTTAGTAATTGGGAAGTTCAACCTTTCATAAGAAATAAATAGGATGTTCATAAGAAGGATATAAGTAGAATGTTTTGAATTCCAGTTCTTAGCTTTTAATTTTCCAATCTTGGAAAAAAAGTACGAAATTCAATATCTAATGAATGGTGTTGCATTGTAAGGTGGATCTTTCAAAATGAGAACACTCGAGGACAAGGAAGAACCAAGGCAACATCAAAGGGTTGTGCATAAGGAAGTTAAAGCGAAAGGACTTTTCACTTCAAGATTTTAAGCAAGATACATACAAAGTGGAAGTGCAAGTACAATGGCTAGGATCTCAAGACTTAGATGAAATCTTTGATGCGCCAAGACAACTTAATTAAGAAATCAAGATGCAAAGTAAGAAGGTTCAAAATCAAAGTGAAAATGCAAATCCATGTTCAAGTTCAAGTCACCAAGATGGAGTTCAAAGAGCAAAATTGTACAAAGGGAATGGACAAGCCTACAAGATATGAGATCATCACAAACTTGATTCTTTGGGAAATTAAATTCAATTGGCAAGATCCAATGGCATGAAGCACCTACATCACTTTTACAAGAGCATGATCAAGGCCAAGACATCAAGCTGGTATAAGAAAGTTGAAAGATCTTGTCAAGGTGAAGACTTTCTAAGGATGGAAAAAATGTATGAAGATGAAGCAATTTGGGAATATGAGCCATCACAATCAATCGAAGGCTGGAAAGTATTATCAAGAGATATTGCTAGAGATGTAGAGACTTCTTTATGATGATAGAGAAGTGCAATTGATGAAGTTTACAAGGTAAGCATGCTGAGGTGGCGCCCACTCATCTTCAACCAATCATAGGATCTCAGTTGCACGTGTTAAAGTTTATATAATCAAATTGTTCCAAGTGTCCATGTGGAGTCCACCTTTTGTCCCTACTTAACCAATTTTCTTATTGGTTCATAAAAGTTCCCATTGGTCCACAAGGTGGTGCCTTATTGTAATTGGATAAGCATTTAATGCTTGTAGTTGGTAGTTACATTAGAGCCATGTTGGCTTAATCTTGGCCATTGGTTCCAAATCGATTAGAGCCTTTCATTGTAACTGTTATCAAATTTTCACTTATAGGCTCGATTTGATGAAGCCTTTGTATTTCAGATCAAATAAGGTACTTTTTGGTTTTGCTGGTCTTTGTGTTTCAGTATCAAACATGCTTTGAGTAACTTTTTGAGTTTACTTATCATATTCAATGAAGAAAAGATCAAAATAGAAAAAGTAACACTTTGCGAATCTTTTCTAAGAATGTAATATTTTATTCATCAAAGTTTGTAATAAATGCTCCACACATGCCGTGAAATAGCTAGAAACATGTCATTGTTTTTCATCTTGAAATATACATGAATGTGTTAAGGAGAATAGAAACAAAGATGTAAGAATAGGGGCCAATCATTGCCTGTGAATGACTGGCAGGAGTGGAAGACAGTTGTAGGTTCTTGTCCTCGCCTATTTCCTTAGGTTCTCGTTCCTTGCTATCCCAAGCTTGAAAAAAAATGTAAAACAATGTGTTAGAACATGAAGTTCTAAGCAATGACCATACACCATTCTTACATGTTTGCCCACATGCATCATCTCAAATCCAAAAAACAGTTTATTTCTAACTAGTTTGCTTCATGTGCAGTTACAGGTAGCTATCCTGTAGCATGTGGAGTGAAATGTGGCTCCCACGAGGGTTGAGCCCAGCATACTACACGATAGCAAATGATATTTATTAAGCAGTGAACACCATAGAGACTAAGCAAATTCATTGAAAAGGATTCAACATTATTGAAATAGTTCATCAAAAGCAAAATAAAGAAGAGTCAGAAATATCAAAGATCTTAAAAAATCATGACAAAGCGCTATGCTACAGGAAGATGCTAGTGATATAAAGTATAGTCACAGAAATACAAACAACGTGATATCTATGGTAGAGAAAAACAACAGGACAAAAGGCAGCAGGTACCACAGTAGATATCATATACAATCAAAGTGAATAAAGGTTGTTAGAAAATCTGTTCAACATCATGTTATGCCAGAAGTGAAAAAAGGTGTTAGTGGAAGAAGAACGATAAAGCAGTAAGACTTTAAGGTAATCAAAGAGCTAGACTTCAGTGAGCAACAAAATTATAAACCAGTAGAGCAATAACGAAAAGGTACAAGATATCATTGGTATCATAAATGGATAGTAAAATGCTGTCAACAATCATAAAGGAAACAAAAATGTCAAAATATGGGAGTGGCGGCCTGTACAACCCAAAACCCCAGAAATTTCTGAGTTTCCTCATTTAATAGCAGAATTATTATTTTCTTTGTTTTAAATGCAAGGGGAAGGAAAAATAATTTACATCAGATCAAATATCAGAGACTACTTGGATGAGCCCTAAGGAAAAGAAGAAACTGCAGTAATTTCTTGATAAAGCTGAAAGTATGAGGAAAATAGAACAATTTTTAGGCTGGGTGCAGATATTGGAGAGGTAGATTTTATTACTGAAGATGCTATCCAACAAAGTCACATAGATCCCCATTTTGCAAATAAAGGAATTGTCCAAATTTCGAGCATAAAGGCAAACCCAAATATTCATGAAACCCTGGGGAGCTCATAACCACAGCTACTATCTGAGGCAGCACTAAAAATGTAGAGAATTTCATCAAGTTTTCTTCAACCCTGTTTCTATGGCAGCTGACACCAACATTTTTAAAGCTTTCAAACCTTGATGGCGGCGCCCAGGAAGAGCTCGAGAAGCAATAAAATGACCAAGTAATAAAAGGATTGAAGTCTTTTAGGGTTGGGAAAACTCTATTTCATCCTTGTCGCCAAAAGACAAGAGTGCATTTATGCCTTATTTTTGTTTCATCTTTTCCATGTAATATCCCCGTGGGTATTAATTTTTTCAAAAACAAAGAGGCTTGTGAAGTGACGAATTTTGTCACTTAGGTCCTTGTTCTTATGATGTTCTGAAGATCAAGTGTGATTATTGTCAAGATGATATTTTTAATATATATCATTTTGATATAATTTGAATTTAGGCTTTTCAAAATAAAATTTAGTGGTTCAGAGGATTGAATGTGGGTTCTATCACCACATGGGATGATTTGGGGGATGCTCTAAGTAGATATTTCGAAGATAAGTCAGACCATTTGTCCTTAGTAGAACAACTTACCACTATCAAGAGGGCTCCCCAAGAACAAATGTCTGATTTCAATATGAGATTTCAAAGAACTTGGAGTAGAATCCCTGTTCAAGTCAGGCCATCAGCTGAACATGCTTTTCTATATTATTTAAAAAGCCTAAACAGTGACATATCAGTAGTAATCCAGTCTATGGGAGGAAAGTCGCTGCCACAATCATATGAAATAGCCGAGGGCAGAATCAAGCTGGAAAAATAGCACCAAGACCGTCAATGCCTAGTTTTCGTGACATTCAGCGAAATGTGCCGCTAATCGTCCCTCCTTTCGCACCATTACCTGCTGTTCCAGCGTTACAATTAGCTACAACAAGTAATTCTGCTGTTGCAGGGTCATCCCAAGAGCTGCAAGCTATTAAAAGTGGTCAACAGAAGATCGAAAACATATTGCAGACTTTAGGGAATGAGTTGGCGACCCTCAAAAGCCAACAGTACCAAGGACGACAACCTTACCAACAACAGAATCAAGGTGCAAATCCATCTTACCAACAATAGAATTTGGGAGGACAACAACAAAATCAGGGTGGTAGGCCTTCTTATCAAAATAATTATCAAGGGAATAGGCAAAATGTGAACCCAAGGCCTTTTCAAACATATGCACCAGCCGCTTTAAATGTTGTAAGAGACATGGTGCCAAAAATAATTTAGCTGCTGAGTATGAATGGTGTTATCTGTGCAACCAACCGCACAATCAGGCAACTTGCTCTAATGGAGTCATCGATCAAGCGTTGGTGGTTCAAAATGCAACAAGTACACAACCGGAAGCAACTAGAGATGTGCCTGAACAACAACATGACTCAACTCCAACTGAGACATCTTCAATTAACTGGCAAAGGGAGGAGTTTTGTGGAGTGAATGGTGACACATCAATTGCAACCTACACCAGGGCAAAGAAAAGAGCTTTTGAGATAGAACAAGCTACTAACAAAGATAAAGGAGCTGCAACTGATGAGTCATCATCCGCCCAAACGCATGTTGCACAAAAGAATCCTACCCTCCCAGTTAAAGAGCAGCCACAGTCACAGTTGAATCAGGCTGGTGTCAAGGTACAGCCCCAGGTGCTTTCAGCTAGGCCTTACAATATAGTTGAAAACATGAAGAGGATGAATGTTACGATGTCTATGTGGAATTCATTGGCTATTCTAGGACAAACTGATTTGTTAAAAAGGGTCCTGTCTGAAGAGCAGAATCCTAAGCAAGCTTCTGATGCACCTCCCAAGACTGTTTTGACAAATGCTACTACATAAGTTACTCCTCAAGACAGCAGTAAGACGCAAGGTACAAATACCAAACCCCCTCCATTTTACGTATCTTTGATTATAGGAGATAATTTAGTTCATAATTGTATGGTGGATAGTGGTGCTACCACCTCTGTGATGCCTAAGAAAATAGCTGATCAGATGGGTTTAGTTTATCAGCCATTAGAAAAAGGGGTAGTACAGTTGGATGGTTCCACTGTTAAAACCATAGGGGTGATTAAAGATGCTGATTTAACCCTTCATGCATGTCCCAACTTCTCAATACCTCAAAATATCTTTGTAATTGACCTTCCCCCATATTTTGCCCTTTGCCTATCAAGAGAGTTCACAGCCAATATAGGAGGATACCTTTCATCAGACTGGTCCCATAAGCTATTTAGAACCCGTTATGGGACCAAGGTGATCATCAAATCTGAGGGGCTTGCAAAGGATCATATTGAGCCATATATACCTAGTGTGATTAATGCAAATTGTGTTGCATTTGATCAAAGTGAAAATTCTACCATCTCAGAAACAAACACCCAGGTTAAGAACATTCCTGATATCTTACTTGATGAGTGGGCAACAGAGAATGCAGTGGGAGGTGAAAACATTGTTTTAGATGCTGGTTTTGGAAATTATATATTCCAAGAGGCTGGATCAGTTATTCCAAACCTTGTTAGAAGTTCAGATGAGTTTGACGATAAGCAAAACAAAGTTTGGGAATTGTACTTTGATGGTTCTAGGAGCAAGAATGGTTCAGGAGGAGGGGCAATGTTGGTATCTCCTCAAGGGGATAGGTATTATGTAGCTTTTCGGTTCAGTTTTGCATGTATGAATAATACAACTGAATATGAGGGTTTAATTCAAGGTTTGAAATGGGCCAGGATGAAGGGGGTCAAATGCTTAAAGGTGTTTGGAGACAGTGAATTAATCGTCAATCAAGTTAGGAGACTACATGTGACCAAAAATGACACAGTTAAGAGCTATAAACATAGAGTATGGGATGCAATTGAGAACTTTGATGCTTTTAACCTGATTGCTGTCCCTAGAAGATTCAATTTGCATGTTGATAGGTTAGCTACTGTGGAAGCACAATTCAATATTTCTAAAAATGTTAGTAAGGAAAGCGTCCAACAGCATATTAAAGTTGTGGTCAGACCTTCAATACCTGAGAATGACATAAATTGGCAAGTGTTTGATAGTGATGAGCAGATTTTAAATTTTCTGCTTGAAGATGATGTCTTTTCAGCCTCTAATCAAGATAGGTTAAAGCAGCAATATGGTTACCAAGTTTTACAGCTTAAATCAAACAAGTTACCCAAATGACTGATCACCCTTTAGTCTATTTTCAATTCTGATGATCAAGCAAGAAAGAACAAAACCAGCCTGCTAGTCCAGTAGGATCATTATGAAAATCTTGAAATAGCTGAAGGTAAAAGTTTAAAATTTGGCAAGGTAAGTTCTGCTGATGAAAAACAGTCTTACATTCAGCTATTTCAAGAATTCCACGACGTCTTTGCTTGGGAGTATGCAGATCTCAAGGGATTTGATCCACAACTCGCCCAACATTCTATTGATCTTGAGCCTAATGCCAAACCCATAAGACAAAAACAAAGACCTGTTAATCCCGAATTAGAACCTCTCATGCATAAGGAGCTAACTAAACTTGTTGATAGTGGTATCATTTTCCCTATCAAACACACTTCCTGGATATCCAATTTAGTTCCCTTTAGGAAGAAAAATGGGGAGTTAAGGCTTTGTGTTGACTTTAGGGACTTAAACAGAGCCTCTTTAAAGGACCGACATCCCTTACCCTCCATGGAACAAATTCTGCAATATGTTTTAGGGTCTGAAAGGTTTTCCTTGCTAGATGGATATTCTGGTTACAATCAGATTTTAGTGAAAAGCGAAGATCAATTTAAAACTGCCTTCACTACAAAATGGGGAACAATGGCATATAGGAGAATGCCTTTCGATTTATCTAAGGCTGGGACTACATTCTAAAAAGCTATGGATACGGCTTTCCAAAATTTGATGTATAAGATTGTCCTAGTATACATAGATGATATAATAGTTTACAGTAAAGATGCTGCTGATCATATTGTTCATCTCAAGTAGGTCTTAGAAAGATGCAGGGAGTTTGGGATTTCTCTTAATCCAAAAAAGTCAGTTTTTTCTGTTCATGAAGGTAGGCTTCTTGAATCTTGGAGTTCCCTCTGCCAAGTCACAAAAAAGGACTACAAAGTTTTATTGGCAGAATTAACTTTGTAAGACGTTTTATTCCAGATATTGCAAGTCTATTGAAACCTTTAACAACAATGCTAAAGAAGAATGTTGTTTTTAGTTGGACGAAGGAGGGGAAAAACAGTTTTGAAGCAATTAAAGAAGCCTTATTAGCTGCCCCTGCTTTGGTAAATCCTAACTTTGCTAAAGATTTCATACTATATGGTTATGGGAGCTTAGATGTAATTTCTGCAATGTTGGTTCAGCAAAATGATCAAGGTTTAGAGCAACCCGTAGCATTTTTTAGTAAAAGTTTGGAGGAATATGAACAAAGGTACAACTTCATAGAAAAACACGTGCTTGCTGTAGTTAACAGCCTTAAAAAGTTCAAACATTTGGTTTCTAACAGCAAGATACATCTAATGGTTGCTCATCCTAGTGTGAAGGAATTCTTATTGAGTAGGGATTTGAATGAAAGGCGTGTAGGCTGGATTACGCGAGTTATGGAGTATGATGTAGACATACATGTCACCAAACTCGTTAGGGGTAAAGGTTTGTGCGAGTAGATGGCTGATGAGTCAACTCAGAAAGAAAAAGATAGCCAAGAAATATTGTTGGTGAATGGTATTGAAGCTGGAAATGAACGACCAGCCAGCTGGTTGAATGAAATGGTGCATTTTTTGTAAACAGGGCAATGTCCTTCAAGGATGGATAGAGCTAAGCGCAGGTACTTTAGACTACAATCTAATCCATATGTGCTAATCGACAATGTTTTATTCAAAAAGGATCACAGTGGTATGCTGTTGAGGTGTATTGATGCTGATCAAGTCAGCAAGTTCTTTGAAGAGTTTCATGATGCAGGGGGTCACTTCTCTCCAAAAACAACCTATAAAATTCAGAGAGTAGGTTACTATTGGCCTGATTTATTCAAGGATGCCCATGCTTGGGCAAGGAAATGTGAAAAATGTGTTTTATTTGTTGGAAAGGAAAGACTTGCAGCCTTACCCTTGCACCCCATGATTGTAGAACAACCTTTCATGAGGTGGGAAATTGACTTTGTAGGCCCAATAAACCCAAGTTCCAGTGCTGGCCATAAGTGGATTTTAATAGCAACAAATTATTTCACACGATGGACTGAAGCTTTGGCCTTGAGAGAAGCTGGTGAGAATGTTGTACTAAGTTTTTATGAAGATTTAATGACCAGATTTGGGGTTCCCGAATCTCTGATTTCTGACAATGCACTTGATTTTGTGGGATCTAAAGTAATTGAGTGGGCTCTTAGGAATGGTATTTATCTAAATACGTCTTCAAATTATTACCCTCAGGGTAATGGATTGGCCGAGTCTACAAATAAAAATCTGATCAGAATAATAAAGAGGACATTACAGGAAAATAAGAGGGACTGGCATTCAAAGCTTAAATCTGCCCTATGGTTGGATAAGATTACTCCTAAAAATATTATTGGTACCTCTCCTTATGTTCTAGTATATGGGAAGGAGGCTAAGCTACCTATTTCTACTGAATTTCCATCCCTACAACTTGCAGACCAGTTGGTTCTATTTGAGGTGAATGATCCCTTGAAACTGAGATACATTAAATTGCAGGAGTTGGAGGAAGAAAGAGCTAAGGCATTGCAGAAAAATGGAGTACCAGCAGTTACAGACAAAGAAAACATTTGATAAGAAGGCTACTGACAGGTATTTCAAAGAAGGTGATTTGGTTTTGAAATGGGATGTTTTGAAGACTAGGCAAGGGCAACATACAAAATTCGACCATTTCTAGTTTGGGCCTTTTGTTATCACTGCACGCAAGGAGCACAATGCATTCCAATTGCAAACAACGGATGAAATCGTGCTACCTATCTCGGTTAATGGGATGCACCTCAAGCCCTGCTTTGAGGTCTGATCTTTTTGTTGTCCCTTGTATAGTTTTTCCGTTTTCAATAAGGTGTTGTTGCACCATGGTTAGTTGTTTTGTTTTCCCTAAGTGCTGTTCCAACACAAGCTGCCTAGTGCTTTGCCTCTGTATTTTCAGTTTTCAGCCAGGTTTCCAAGTTTTGTTTCTTTTTCAAGCTACAGAGAACTGTTGTTTCTTTTCAAACACATCTGTCACTCAAACATATTTACACATATGCCATATTGCAAGGAAGCCTGTTCCCTTGCAATATGGAATACATCCAAACAGGTTTGAGTGACAGATGTTTTGAAACTCAAGAAATTTTCCAAAAACCAGATAATGCCTTGTATGTGGCTGATATTACGTATACAATTCATAATATTGAGGTTCTGCCTCATTATTACAAATCCTATAGAGTTCACAGCCAGATACAAGGATTCAGCCGACTTTTCTGTCTCTCAAGTGATGAATGTTCTGAGCTATCTAACTCTATGCCCAATGGACTGTTTATTTTCTGGTCTTAATGTTTAGCAGGCAAACATCCAACAGATGTTGCCAAAATGTTATCAAATTTTCACTTACAGGCTCGATTTGATGATGCCTTTGTGTTTCAGATCAAATAAGGTACTTTCTGGTTTTGCTGGTCGTTGTGTTTCAGTATCACACATGCTTTGAATAACTTCTTGAGTTTACTTATGATATTCAATGAAGAAAAGATCAAAGCAGAAAAAGTAACACTTTGCGAATCTTTTTTGAGAATGTAATATTTTATTCATCAAAGTTTGTAATAAATACTCCACACATGCCTTGCAACTAGCTAGAAACATGTAATTGTTTTTGATCTTGAAATATACATGAATGTGTTAAGGAGAATAGAAACAAAGATGTAAGAATAGGGGCCAGTTATTGCCTGTGAATGACTGGCAGGAGTGGAAGACAGTTGTAGGTTGTTGTCCTCGCTTGATTCTTTAGGTCCTCGTTCCTTGCTATCCCAAGCCTGAAAAAAAATGTAAAACAATGTGTTAGAACATGAAGTTCTAAGCAATGACCATACACCATTCTTACACGTTTGCCCACATGCATGTATCATCTCAAATCCAAAAAATAGTTTATTTCTAACTAGTTTGCTTCATGTGCAGTTACAGGTAGCTATCCTGTAGCATGTGGAGTGAAATGTGGCTCCCATGAGGGTTGAGCCCAGCATGCTACAGGATAGAAAATGATATTTATTAATCAGCGAACACCATAGAGACTAAGCAAATTCATTGAAAAGGATTCAACATTATTGAAATAGTTCATTAAAAGCAAAAGAAAGAAGAGTCACAAAAATATCAAAGATCTTCAAAAATCATGACAAAGCGCTATGCTACAGGAAGATGCTAGTGATATAAAGTATAGTCACAGAAATACAAACAACGTGATATCTATGGTAGAGAAAAACAGTAGGACAGAAGGCAGCAGGTACCACAGTAGATATCTTATACAATCAAAGTGAATAAAGGTTGTTAGAAAATCTGTTCAACATCATGTTATGCCAAAAGTGAAAAAAGTTGTTAGTGGAAGAAGAACGATAAAGCAGGAAGACTTTAAGGTAATCAAAGAGCCAGACTTCAGTGAGCAACAAAATTATAAACCAGTAGAGCAATAACGAAAAGGTACAAGATACCATTGGTATCATATATGGATAGTAAAATGCTGTCAACAATCATAAAGGAAACAAAAATGTCAAAATATGGGAGTGGCGGCCTGTACAACCCAAAAAGCCCCAGAAATTTCTGAGTTTCCTCATTGAATAGCATAATTATTATTTTCTTTGTTTTAAATGCAAGGGGAAGGAAAAATAATTTACATTAGATCAAATATCAGAGACTACTTGGATGAGCCTTGAGGAAAAGAAGAAACTGCAGTAATTTCTTGATAAAGCTGAAAGTATGAGGAAAATAGAACAATTTTTAGGCTGGGTGCAGATATTGGAGAGGTAGATTTTATTACTGAAGAAGCTATCTAAAAAAGTCACATAGATCCCCATTTTGCAAATAAAGGAATTGTCCAAATTTCGAGCATAAAGGCAAACCCAAATATTCATGAAACCCCAGGAAGCTCATAACGACAGCTACTATCTTAGGCAATGCTAAAAATGCAAAGAATTTCATCAAGTTTTCTGCAACCCTGTTTCTATGGCGGCTGACACTAGCATTTTTAAAGCTTTCAAACGCTGATGGCGGCGCCCAGGGAGAGTTCCAGAAGCAATAAAATGACCAAGTAATAAAAGGATTGAAGTCTTTTAGGGTTGGGAAAAGTCTATTTCATCCTTGTCGCCAAAAGACAAGAGGGCATTTTTGCCTTATTTTTGTTTCATCTTTTCCAAGTAATATCCCCGTGGGTATTAATTTTTTCAAAAACAAAGAGGCTTGTGAAGTGACGAATTTTGTCACTTAGGTCCTTGTTCTTATGATGTTCTGACGATCAAGTATGATTATTTTCAAGATGATATTTTTAATATATATCATTTTGATATAATTTGAATCTAGGCTTTTCAAAATTAAATTAAATGTTTTATTACTAATTAATAATTTTATAATTTATTACTTTAATAAACCTAATTATATCAATAATATTATTAAGTGATATAGCTATTACTTAATAGATATTATTAATAATTGTTAGAGTAATAAATGATAAAATTACATAATAAAATATTAATTAAGCTTCATAATAAAACATTTAATTTTATCTTTAAAAGTCAAAAAAGCTATTATTGCACAATTCAAATATGCTTTAATTTTAAAAGGATAAAAATAAATATTTTATTTT
This sequence comes from Chamaecyparis obtusa, assembly GCA_027943335.1. NCBI lineage: Eukaryota > Viridiplantae > Streptophyta > Pinopsida > Cupressales > Cupressaceae > Chamaecyparis > Chamaecyparis obtusa. The sequence continues at coordinate 489,269 of BSBK01001127.1, forward strand.
GAAGCTTAATAATATTTATTGAATAATTTATAGTTTATTATTTTGTCAAATATTAATTACTTTTAATTAGTATTATTAAGTGGATTTTATCATTACTTAATAAATATTATTAAAGTAATTAATATTTGTCAAAAATAGTAAACTTTAAACTGTATAATAAATATTATTAAAGTATTAAATACTTTATAATTCATTTTATTTAAGTGAATTATAAAATATTTAAAATTCAAAATATAAATATTTATTTTACCTTTAAGAGATTAAAAGCAGATATTTTGCAGAGTTATAAAGTGCTGAGGTCATAAGGATAAGGATGCAGTTCTGGGTCTGCAGAGAAGTTATTGCATTGCAGAGACTTTTGTGGTCTTTTTTGAGGGATTGAGATGCATTTATGAAAGATATTTATGATGTAATTAATGGGGCATGACTTTTGGGTTATCTTATGCCTTTTTGAAGTCCTTTGAAGGGCTAAAAAATGGCCTTGTAGACTGAATTCGACCCAGGAGTTATTACTCTCCTAAATGCTGTTGGCTCAAAGTGCATAAGTATGAGTTGAAGACTCATTTGTAAGGAGTTCCATATTTTATGTAGATGCAGCCTTTGGAGTGATTTTTTGAGTCCTTCATGGTGGTCACTTGCAGATTGTTTGTAACTCAGTTATATAAGGGTGTTACTATGTCACCATTGAAGCCCGAATAAAGAAAAGTTTGGAAGCCATTTTTGAGTTCATCTTGTTGTATGTGAGTTACTGATTTGATGTTGTTTTTGTGATTCATTTTGAATCCTTGAAGTGAATGTCTCAGTTTTAGCATCTGTAAGTGAATATTTGATACTCACATAGGTTGTAAGTTGTGATTTTTGTTTCAATTCATTGTTAATAGTGAATGCTATTATTCCTGTTAATAGTTGAATTGAGGTCAATCCTTCTTATAAAGAATTTATATCTGAGTATTCTGATATCAATATTGTGCTGATATCAAACTGATTTTAGGAAAGTTTCATTGTGTCTGATTAATACCATTTTCATCTTCAGTTTTTGTGCATCACCTTAAGTTCTCATTTTTTTTTCAGTGTCCAGAGTTCATGCAAGAAAATCTTTCTTATCTCTTTTCCGAGCTAAGTTTTTTACCATTTTACGAAAGTTTCAGGTGAAGTATCATATAGGAACCGGTCTAGAACCGGGAGATTCACTCCATTTTTGGGAAACCCACTACCCAGGAGTGTTTCCATGTTTCTCCAAAAGGTTAAGTTTCTGTAAGCTTAACAGGGTGCACTTTTGAGAGCTAATAGTAATTAAGCTCACTATATAAGACTTGCTTCTCTCATTTGTAAAGGGAGAATTGGAGAAATTGTTGCCTAAATATTACCAAGATAATTGCAAGTTCATTATTGGTTTCACGGTGAATTGCTTATGCTATTTTGGAGTGTTGCATGGTTTCTTAATTCTTGACTTAGTTAAATTTGCTTAAGTTGATTAGAAGTTTAAAATAGTTGGAGTGAGATAGTTGAATAGTTGAATAGAAGATATTGTTGTTGTTGGCATAATGGTAAAACTAGTGTCCATACCTTTTGGTGTTTGTTGACAACAATGTAAGGTTAGTTTGGACCTTATTACAAGCACTTCTCTTCAACTACTTCATGTTCATTGATTTGCATTATTTATGATTTTGATGAGCACAAGTGGTTTGAAAATCATACTTGCACCCGTGGAAGATTGCACCCTCCTTAGTGTAGTTGACTTGGCGAAGCTAGGATTGGTTTGGTCTCACCACAACATCAACATTGTCTTGCATTAGTAGGATTAGAAGTAGAACAAATTTCCAAACCTCTCATCTTGTTTGAACTTTGTTTCAAATTGAAGTTAGAAGTAGTTGATGCACTCATATTGCCATATCATCTGTAAGAAAAGTTGATAAGTCTATGTGAGCTAGCGTACGTCCCCTTGCATAACTAGCATACATCGAAGCCAAATGTGCTCATCTCCACACTAAAGTCGCAAGTTTGCAGCTTGAACCTTGGAGTTGCCTCTATGATCTTTTGTGCAATCTTAAGCATACATGGTGATTTTGATCAAGAGAGGATTGAGTGTTTTGGACTTTATTTTGTGTTGTTGTGGTCATAAAACACCCATCAACACTACCTATTTGAAATTCAACACTAGCTTGCTCATCTACTAATAATTGTTGATCTTTTTATAGCCAAGAAACTTGGTAAGGTGTAGGGTGTTTAGTTCTCTTCAAATCTAGTTTATCTGCCATTTCAACAACCACTAAATTATCAGTACTACCATTGTCTATAATAAGTTTGTAACACTTACCATAAGCCTTGCACTTGGTTTTGAATAAAGCTCTCCTTTGTACTAGTTCTTTTTCCTTTGGTGGCTTTAACAACACTCATTTGAACAACAAAGACTCTTGATTCAGGTTCTTCATTGTGATGGGGAGGTGATCTCACACTTTCCTGATTTGCTTGCATAATTTGAATACTCCTTATAGGCCTTGTACATTCTTCTTGTTAAAATTTAGGACACTCCCAAATTTTATGACAAGCATACTAGTTGCACTGAAAACATTTACCAAGGAAACCTTTGTTGTGGCTTCCACGCCCCCTTCTTGATATCTCTTTTTCTTTTATGGTTTGGTCCGTTTCCTGACACCATGAGGGGTTGACTTCTTCAATCTGCTTTCCTTTTCCATTACTCTCTTGCGCCTTCTCAGTTGCAAATCTTCCACAACTTTTGGAGTTGTTTGACTGTCTTCTCACTAATTTCTCCTCTGCCTCCAATGCATAATGATATGCTTCCTCTATCATCTTAATCTGAAACATACACATTTCCTCTTGTATATTGAGTTGCAAACTATTCACATACTTGGCTACCTTTTCCTTATCAATTTCATGCCTTCCCAAACAAATGGATAGCTTGTAGAACTCCTCCGTGTATTCCTTTACACTAATATCTTTTTGCTTCAGATTTTGCAACTTCTTGATTAGTTCCATTTCATAATCTCTCATAATGAATTTCCTTTTCAACTTGATCACCATTTGGCTCCATCTTGTTATTCTTGGGTCTCCATTCGCTGTCCGATCCCTTTGCAATTCTTTCCACCATAGTGCAACATGTCCTTTCTACTTCGTTTGGGCTTTCTTTACTCTTTGCCAATCTCTGATCTCCTCCATTTCAAAATATTCTTCTAACTCTCCTATCCAATCAATCAACTCATCTAGATTTAATGTACGAAAAAAGCTTGGTACATCTACTTTGTTGCTCCTTGAAATTCGCAAACAAACCCTCAAAAGTCGATCTTCACCTGTTTTATCCGGATGTTATGCCTCTCTTTCATGTTCCTCTATGTCACTTTCTTCTCCACTCACAATTTCTTGAGTAGCCAATCACACCTGATTTTGTATATCCTCCTTGAGATTGCTTCTTACCAACTCTTGAAATCTCTCCAACACTTCCTCTTGTAGGCGCATCTTCAATATTCTTTCAATCAAAAATTTCAAGCTCTCTTTCCACCTACCAGTCTTGGCATATGCTGCCTCCCATTTGATGCTCTGCTAATGCACTCAGAATCGTTGGCTTTGATACCTGATCGGTGTCCACCTATTCCGAATAAACATAAAGGTAAACCAGTCAAAACATGAACAAATGGACCTTATTGTAACATCAATGCAGAATAAATTAATAGAGGATCAAATATGGAAGTAGTCAGGGTTTGTAGCTAATAACTGATATGAGCAGAGTAAAGATAAATGCACATTTACAATAGTTATGGAAAATAGAGCCAAACTTTTAAGGGATGAACAATTTTCTCAGGCAAGACATATCAAACTTAGCAAATAATTTATTTATTCAACGCTTGACTTTTCTCAAGTCAAGACTTAGGTCTTATCACATCCACCAATGAAAATCCAACGACAGAGTTTACTTTCTCGGAAATGAGTGATGTTACAAGATTTGATTTTAAATTGATTCTTTGCGTAGAGGTGAGAAATCTCCTTCTGCGCACATGCCTTTTCCTTCTAATCAGCTTCAGATGAAAGCACCGTCGACTTCACTTTTCCATGTGAGTTTCTGTAATATCCCTTTCCAGAAGTAAATATTAAATTATAATAAAATTAAATATCGAGTAAATAATTAAATCAATAATTATGATTAATAAATATTAACAATTATCTTGAGGATTATATATTATTAAATATCTAATTAATATTATTACTTGGTTACAATAGATATTACAGACTAGAACAACGAATCACGTGAATGACAGAAATTAATATCAACGAATAACAATAATATTGTGCAATATGAGTTACGATAAGAATATCGACTATTAATAACAAGAAGCCGAATTGATATTAGTGCATTTATGAACAGCAATAATAGTAAGTGACGGGTTTAAGAGAAGAGATAATAAGTATGGCAAACGAATCAAAATAAGTCTAAGATTATGATTGACTTAACAAAATGGTACAATGAAGAGATGCGGTTGAAAAGATGTAAGTTGTGTCATTTGAAATGCAACCCATCCCTCCAGCAATACGATAAATATATAAATTGAATTCAGCCATTTAGGGGGGGGGAGTACGGAAGGCATAAGGAAGATGCAATAGGAAAATTGTATCTTCGTTGATGGAATACATGGCTTCAAGGCTACATAGCCATGAGCTCTTCTATTAGCAAATGAAACATAGAATGTTCTAATATTGCAAGTAACAGGAATAAAAAGAAATGAGAAATAAGAAAGAAGGAGAGAATATAAATTAGACATCGAAGAATATAAGGCAGAGTGGAATTTATATTTAAATGGAGTGACAGCCAGTGGAATGCTGAAGCCCATGCATCGCTATTGATTTGCAGAATAAGAATATATATATATTATAAAGACTGGTAAGTATCATGTGACAGTATATGGAAATACTGTAGATTATCTAAGAATCAATTCTGAATTACATATTATTATTATAGTGAATATATTATAAGGAATGTTATTTATGATCTAATATATATGTACAAATATATAGATACATATATATTATTATTTATATTAATAACAGTGTAATCACATATATACATATAGCAGTGAAGTCATATATATATATATATATATAATAGTGAAATAATATATATATAGTGAAGTCATATATATATAATAGTGAAATCACATACATACATATATATATATATATATAAAAAATAGTGAAATAATATATATATAGTGAAGTCATATATATATAATAGTGAAATCATATATATATATATATATAGAACAGTGAAATCTGATAGAAGTTCTATATATATAAGTTATGTTATATATACTCTGATTTGTCACCTGTTGGACTGGAAGGAAGGAATATAAGGATCTCTTCAAGGAGAGCTTGTGTAAATCCCGCCAATAGCTTATATCCCAAAATAGGGTGGGGTCAGCGTCCTAATAGTTTGGGCTTGGACCTATAAACCTTGAGGGAGCCTATTGGGAATGGTCTCTAAGCGCCTCAGTCACATCCTAAAGTCTTCCTATACAATTCGACAGTGTAATAAGTTGGATATGTGATCATCAATATTATCATGAAAGGAAATATAAATTCTATTTAAATTATCATTTCAATTAATTAAGTTGAAATACTAAATAGATCTATATGAATTACAAGCATGATAAGTAAACTAGAGAGTCCCAAGGTTACAAACTAACAAGGGACATTACAAATGGTATTAGAGCAATGATCTTGCCATCCTGTAGGGTAAGAACAAATTAATGAATCATTTTTGTCAATAAAAGGGATAAAACTGTGATATACACATCCTGCTATATCAGGTAATGTTGAAGCCTGAAAACATAATTAAATAAGTGAGGAATGGCTAAGATCCTCATATTGCCTTATTAATTAAGAAGGAAGGTTGAAGCAATTCAAGGAATGGCGGTCTAAATCCCAAAAGGATGGTTCCCAAGATAGGGTGGGGATCAGCGACCCTCTAATCCTTGAGGGCAAAAGTCCCAAGGGAGGGCTTGGATCTGTAAACTTTGAGGGAATCTATCAAGTGGTATCTAAGTGCCTCGGATTGTAATCAAAACTCCTCTCTCCTTAGAACAAAGCGATATCGGATCAAGCTTGGCAACAAGAAATATAGATACCACATGAAATTAAATTACTTAATATGAAACATGTGTATGCTTTGTGTCTTCCTGCATCAATGTGTATATGTTGAGCCTTCATGCATCCATGTGTATGCTTCATGTTTTCATGCATTTATGTGTCTCCTCTGTGTATGCTTCGTGTCTTCATGCATTAATGTGTTTGCGTCATGTCTTCAGATATTCATGCATATATTTTCAAGTATGTACTATTGATGTGATTCTACATGGTTTATCTAGAATAATAGAATAATTTGGGAGAGATAAATCTGAGACATACTATCATGCAAAAAGGATTTTGGCCAAATTCGATTGGCATTATTATAAGATGGTCTAAGATTGTCTCTCTAGAAAATTAAGGAAAACTCGTCTTAAGTTACAAAATATTACTATCAAATAACAGGGAAACATGTAATTGCTTGAGGACAAGCAATCTTAGGAGGGTAGGACTGTAATATCCCTTTGCCGAAGTAAATATTAAATTATAATAAAATTAAATATCGAGTAAATAATTAAATCAATAATTATGATTAATAAATATTAACAATTATCTTGAGGATTATATATTATTAAATATCTAATTAATATGTTATTACTTGGTTACAATAGATATTAGAGACTAGAACAACGAATCATGTGAATGACATAAATTAATATCAACGAATAACAATAATATTGTGCAATATGAGTTACGATAAGAATATCGACTATTAATAACAAGAAGCCGAATTGATATTAGTGCTTTTATGAACAGCAATAATAGTAAGTGACGGGTTTAAGAGGAGATAATAAGTATGGCTAACGAATCAAAATAAGTCTAAGATTATGATTGACTTAACAAAATGGTACAATGAAGAGATGCAGTTGAAAAGATGTAAGTTGTGTCATTTGAAATGCAACCCATCCGTCCAGCAATATGATAAATATATAAATTGAATTCAGCCATTTAGGGGGGGGGGGAGTACGGAAGGAATAAGGAAGATGCAATAGGAAAATTGTATCTTCGTTGATGGAATACATGGCTTCAAGGCTAAATAGCCATGAGCTCTGCTATTAGCAAATGAAACATAGAATGTTCTAATATTGCAAGTAACAGGAATAAAAAGAAATGAGAAATAATAAAGAAGGAGAATATATAACTTAGACATCGAAGAATATAAGGCAGAGTGGAATTTATATTTAAATGGAGTGACAGCCAGTGGAATGCTGAAGCCCATGCATCACTATTGATTTGCAGAATAAGAATATATATATATATATATATATTATAAAGACTGGTAAGTATCATGTGACAGTATATGGAAATACTGTAGATTATCTAAGAATCAATTCTGAATTATATATTATTATTATAGTGAATATATTATGAATAAGGAATGCTATTTATGATCTAATATATATGTACAAATATATAGATACATATATATTATTATATATATTAATAACAGTGTAATCACATATATACATATAGCAGTAAAGTCATATATATATAATAGTGAAATCATATATATATGGTGAAGTCATATATATATAATAGTGAAATCATATATATATATATATATATAGAACAGTGAAATCTGATAGAAGTTCTATATATATAAGTTATGTTATATATACTCTGATTTGTCACCTGTTGGACTGGAAGGAAGGAATATAAGGATGTCTTCAAGGAGAGCTTGTGTAAATCCCGCCTATAGCTTTTGTCCCAAAATAGGGTGGGGTCAGCGTCCCAATAGTTTGGGCTTGGACCTGTAAACCTTGAGGGAGCCTATTGGGAATGGTCTCTAAGCGCCTCAGTCACATCCTAAAGTCTTCCTATACAATTCGACAGTGTAATAAGTTGGATATGTGATCATCAATATTATCATGAAAGGAAATATAAATTCTATTTAAATTATCATTTCAATTAATTAAGTTGAAATACTAAATAGATCTATATGAATTACAAGCATGATAAGTAAACTAGAGAGTCATCACGCCCTCTTCCCAATCGATTCTCTCACTAACACTTCTTACTCTTTCCTTGATTTCTCGTGGTCTCTATTTTGATAGACTCCTTCCGATTGTTTTCTACCTAATTTGATTGGTGGTCTCCCTATGCTAAACAAAACTTAGAACAACCATAATATTGCACATTTACTATAAGTCGAGTTTTAAATTAATTTTTCAAAACTTGAATGTTATGATAGATATATTGAATTCATTGTTCATTGGTTCAACTGATAAAATAGTACAATTAACAATCAACATCATATGGGTCATCAAGATGTGATGTCCTCAAGTTATGAATATCCTAATTAGCCCTTGAATTTTCCCTAAAATCACAATTGCACAAGATTAGGGTAAGGGTTTACCATATATAGGATTTCTTTAGTTATCTAATCCCAACTTGAAATCTTGCACCACAGTTAGGGTTCACATATAATTGTAATGTCATAGTTAGATTTCTTAGAATTATAAATCAGATGTATAAGGAATGAAAATCAATTAGATAGATTGTTGAAGATGACCCAACCATAGAAGTGATAAGGTAGGGTTATTAGAATGTTTCTAATATTTGTTAATGCTCAATCGTGTGTATATTGTTGTTTTTAGATAGTTTCTATTTCTGTATATTTTCGTAATGTATATATGAGCTTGTAGCTCTTTGTAAAAATTCATTCAATACATATAAAACAATCTATTCGATTATTTTATGGTATCAAAGCAAGGAATCAAATTCTTTCGAAAAGGTTTATAATTTCTCACGAAATTATCAGTCCCCAATTCTTTTTGCGAAATATATCTCTGCAACTTGTAATAAGAGTTGCTTGTCTGGAAAAATCGCGCTTGGAAGATAGCATCTGGGATCAGCATTTGGATTAGCCTCTGGTTTTGGATTGGCGTCTCGTTTTTTCTATTTTTGCCCCGTTTTTCTTCTATTCGCGTTTGAAACGCATCTGGAAATCACGCTTCTTCCTAGCGCCTGGCATTCATGATTCTTAGCGCCTATCCTTTTTCTTCTGTTTGCGTCTGAAACGCATCTGGAAATCACGTTTTTTTCCTAGCGCTTGGCATTCATGGTTCTTAGCGCCTGAGATTTATGGAATAGCGTCTGATATTTTGGTGGGGTGAGAGAGGCCAGAAATCACGTTTCTTCCTCAAGAAATCGCGCCTCTTTCTCTATTTTTTTTATGACTGGTTTTGATTGGTTTTTACCTTCATTTCTGCAACAATAGCCGCCGATTAGGGTTTTCTTCAAAAACCCTAATTTTTGAACTCAAAATTTGTCTTGGATTACATATTTGTGGTGGGTTTTTTGAGACCTTATCTGGGTCTTCGTCAGAATTTTCTGGGTACCTCGGTTTTCGTGCCTCAATTTTTGGGCTAGCGGATTTGCATTCTGATTGTAGATTCTTTTTGGGTTTTTTGTCTACTCTTTTGGGTACTTGTCATTTTTTTCTGGATCAACCAAAAATTTGTCTTGGAATTCGTGCCTGTTAAACTCCCTTCTTGAAGTTGCATTTGATGGTGTCTTTGACCAACCTAATGCTAGAAAATAGTCAACGGTTCAATGGCAGCAATTACAACACCTGGAAGCAGCGAATGTTGACCATCTTCGAGTATCGTCGTCTGGTTGAGCTGGTCCTAGGCACAGAGACCCGTCCGACCTCCGTTCAAGAAGATCAGGATAAATTCGATGATCGAAACCGAGAAGTTGTTATGCTTCTCAAGCTCTTTGTCACAGATGATCAGTTGCCTCAGATTCCCTCTAGCAAGTCTGTTGCAGACATCTGGAAATATTTGGAGTTGCATGAGACATCCAACAAGAGTCACGCGTTCTTTCTGAAGAATCAGTTGTTTTCCCTTATGATGGATGAACGAATGTCCTTACAGGAACATCTCACGAAGATTAAGGACATTCGTGATCAGCTTGAAGCCATCGGTCGGAAGATGGAGGAAGAAGATACGGTAGTTATTACACTGAAAAGTCTACCTACATCTTATGAGCATTTCATAGAAACTCTCAACATTACCTCAACTAATGTTGATTTGAAATTCCCAGAGCTGCGCACCAAACTCCTACAGCAGGATCGCTGGAAGCAGCAATTTGGTAACCGTACTTCCTCATCCTCGTCAGAACAAGCCTTTGCAGCAAAATTTCAGTCTTCTCAGTCATCACAATAGGGCAGTTCGCATCAATTCTCAAGCAGTTATCAGCAGAAGAGTGTTCAGTGTCTTTACTGTCACAAGTATGGTCACATGAAGAAAGACTGCCGTCAACGACTCGCTTCCGAACAAAAGAAGCTGGGAAGGTCAAATCGACAGGCAAATGTTGCTGAACATTTTGAACATTCTGAGCAAAAGGAATCTGCTTTCTATGCGTTTATGGCTAAAAGCCCTTCTGATTTAGCCTGGTCGTCTGCTTGGTATATCGACTCTGGTGCGTCACGTCATTTTTCTCATCGGCGTGACTGGTTTACAGATTTGTATCCCTATAGTGATTCAGTTGTGTTTGGTGGAGGTGAGGAGTTCAAAATTATTGGCAGAGGAAATGTTCAGATACAGTCTGGTGGGTGTCAACTCATCTCAATGTATGCTATGTCCTTGGCATGGCACTCAATCTGCTCTCTGTAAGTCAGATCATGAGTAATTCTCCTTAGTTGGATGTGGTGTTCAGTGCACACAAATGTTCCATTATTGATCGCACGACTCGTCTTACTGTTGCTTCTGGACTAGAGGATCATGACCTGTATCGGCTTACTGACACTAGCGATTCTCCTGAAATTGCTATGGCAGCTTGTGATTTATCTCTCAGTACTTTGTGGCATCAGCGATATGGACATCTCAACATCCAGTATCTATCTCAGCAGTCTCGGGAGGAACTTGTCTTTGGTCTACCTCTGATTCAGACGCAGCATCTTGGAGTATGTGACGCTTGTCAAGCTGGCAAACAACATCAGACTCCTTTCAAAGATGGCGATTTTTGGCGTGCATCTCAGTTACTTCAATTACTTCATGTTGATATTTGTGGTCCAATGAATACATCGTCAGTAAGTGGTTGCAAATATTTTTTGCTTATTGTTGATGATTTTAGTAGAAAGATGTGGGTGTACTTTCTTAAACACAAATTAGATGCACTTAGTACATTTCAGAATTTTAAGTCGTTGGTTGAAAACGAGTCTGGCTGCAGTATCATTTCTCTTAGAACAGATAATGGGGGGGAATTTTGTTCTCATGCATTCTCCGGTTTTTGTGCTAAACATGGCATCAAACGTCAATTCACCACACCTTACACTCCTTAGCAAAACAGTGTTGTTGAGCATCGCAATCATATGATTGTTGAGATGGCTCGTTCTATGTTACAACACAGGAGTGTTCCTAATAAGTATTGGGCAGAAGCAGTGTTTACTGCTGTTTACCTTCTGAATCATTCCCCTACTCAGGCTGTCAAGAATAAAACTCCCGAAGAATTGTGGTCTAGTTGTAAGCCCAAGATCAGCCACCTGAAGATTTTTGGCTCTCTTGCCTATGTCTGGATTCCTGATGCTAAACATTCCAAATTAGATTCCAAGACTCAGAAACTCATGATGACAGGGTACAGTGACAACCATAAGGCCTACAGATTGATAGATATCGCCACTGATCATCTCATCTTTAGCCGTGATGTTTTTGATGAAACTCGAGGACCTTTTCTGCCTTCTTCTGAGCAGTATTTTGAGGAACAACCTCATAGTATTCCTCTTCCCTTAGCATCATCTGATGGGAGGGATGATACAACTAATACTTATCCTGACGCACCTGATACTGATCCTGTTGAGGCTCCTGCGAATGACCATCTTCCTGTTACTGCTCCTGACTCTCCTCCAGCTCCTCCTGCTCCTCCAGCTCCTCCAGAAATTGGCTCTTCTCCTCTCCGACCCAAATGGTGGGTTAAAACTATTAGTGATCTCAGGGATGATGAGCTCATCGAAGGTAGAGTTTCTCGAAATAAGAGCAAACAAACAGTCAATTTTGCCCTTATGGCTAACATTCATAGTATTTATGAGCCCCAAACTTATTCCGAGGCTAAAGGTATTCCTGAATGGGAACAGGCTATGGACGCTGAATTTCAGAGTATTCAGAAAAATCAAACTTGGGTTCTTTCTAATCTTCTTGCCGAGAAGAAGCCCGTTAGCTGCAAATGGGTATACAAGGTAAAATACAAAGCTGATGGTACCTTAGACAAGTATAAGGTTCGTCTTGTTGCTCGAGGGTTCTCACAAAGGGAAGGTATTGACTATGAGGAGACTTTTGCTCCCACAGCAAAAATGAGTACCATACGGCTTGTTCTTGCATTAGCAGCTCAGTTTGGTTGAAAAGTTCATCAGATGGATGTTAAGAGTGCTTTTTTGAATGGTGACTTACAGGAAGAGGTTTACATGACGCAACCTTCTGAATTTAAGGTTGCTGGTTAGGAACACAAAGTCTGTAAACTTGTCAAAGCTCTCTATGGTCTGAAACAAGCTCCTCGGGCTTGGTACATGAAAATTGATAAATATCTAACCAATCATGGTTTTCAGAGGAGTCCATCGGATTCAAACCTATATATCAAACATGTAGGTGATGATGTCTTGTTTATCATTGTTTATGTGGATGATTTGATCATCACTGGAAGCTCAGGACAGTTGATCACTAAGATCAAACAGGATTTGTGTAGCACTTTTGATATGACAGATTTGGGACTCTTGCACTATTGTCTCGGAGTTGAGGTTTGGCAGACTGAGCACAATATCTTTCTTTCTCAGTCCAAGTATGCTAGAAGTCTTGTGGACAGGTTCAGAATGCAGGATTGCATCCTGCCCTCACTCCTTTGGAACCCGGGCTAAAATTATCAGCTTAGTCCAATTCACCTGTTGTGGATGAGTCTTTGTTTAGACAACTAGTGGGCAGTCTTATTTTTCTTACTGCCACTAGACCTGACATTAGTTTTGCGGTAAGCTACATATCCCGCTTTATGACAGCACCCGAAACTGATCATTGGACAGCTACCAAGCGTGTCTTGCGCTATGTGAGTGGTACTCTTGACTATGGTCTTCTGTACACTCAGAGTTTTGATCCTACACTATGTGGCTACACAGACTCGGATTGGGTCGGTATTGTTGATGATCGTAAGTCGACCGCTGGATGTGTTTAATTTGGGGTTCGATGCTGTCACATGGACGAGTAAGAAACAATAGGTAGTGGTTCTGTCATCCACCGAAGCAGAATATCGCGGAGCCGTCAAAGCAGCTTGTGAGGCCGTTTGGCTTCGCGGATGCTTGCAGATATGCATGTGCCTCAGTCAGGACCAACTCCTCTATTTTGTGATAATCAGGGAGTGCTCAAACTGGCAAAGAATCCGGTCTTTCATGAACGAACCGAACATGTCGAAACACATTGTCATTACATTCGTCAGCTGGTTGAAGATAAATCTATTCAGTTGCTGTATGTTCCTACCTTAGAGTAGCTCGCTGATATCTTCACCAATTCTCTCAGTTCTGACAAATATGTAAAATTTAGGGAGGCTATTGGTGTTATTGACGGATTGAGCATTATGGGAGGGTATTAGAATGTTTCTAATATTTGTTAATGCTCAATTGTGTGTATATTGTTGTTTTTAGATAGTTTCTATTTCTATATATTTTCATAATGTATATATGAGCTTGTAGCTCTTTGTAAAAATTCATTCAATACATATAAAACAATCTATTCGATTATTTTAAGGGTGACTTGATGAGGTGCTTTAGAAGTCTCCTACCCCAGGCCCAAGAGCGAATACATTGTTCCCCCTTGGCTTGATGTGGCCCTTGCCATGCATATGAGGTGGGCTACCTAGTGTGGGGTCCTATAGTCATTCTCCTCCATCTTGTCATTCCTAACTTGTCTAATAATTGAACACTCATTAACCATGGTAGGGATTGCGAGGAACATTCACAACAAGGTTTCCTCGAAAGCCTATCCTTCCTAAGCCCAAAGGCAGTCCACTTTGTCCTTGTTTGGCCTAATAGGGACTTCGTGTTCACAACTATGAGATAGCGTGCCTAGAAGGTGGCCTCATCGCCGTTCTCCCAATCATGACCACTTCACTTTCCTTGTCATAATTAATTACAGCTGTTGGGAAATATACATAACATTAATACATACTTTTTGTATAAAGTCATTACACTAGCAATATACCTAGAATTGCTAAATAAGGTAATTATACAATTCACATTAAATTATTAAAATAAATGTGATATATATAGATATAGATATGATCAATCATTATAATGTAAATCTCTATAATGCACAAAGTCCAAACAATAATAATCACCGAAATACTTGCTATCTAATATTGGTATCAAATCATACTTGTACCAAGGTATGGATAGTCTAAAACTATTCGTTATCTTTCCTTTTTGTATTTTTCTCTTTCTCCCTATGATTAAATGAATAGATGTGGGTATGATAGGGTGGCACTTAAATGATTGATGTTTGAATGATGAATTGATTGATTTGATAGACATTTGATGATTGATTTACAATTCCAAGACATGAATTGATTGATGATGATGATTTGATTGCCTGTTCATTCACTTTGTTGAATTGATATTTGCTAATTGATAAATTGTTTGATTCAACCTTTGCTGATTAATAGATTGCATGATTTCATGATGCATTGATGAGTGATGATATACTGATGTTTGCTTGGAATGATCTCCCCTTTATAATTTACAAGTGAAAGGGTCCCACCTTTCATAAGATTTGAGTCACCACTTTTCATTGTAGCCTTTGAGAATAATATATTATTCTCTCATTTAATCTCCCTTTATGATTCTATACCCTTCTTCAATGAAGTTCTCTTTTATATCTCCTTGAGTGTAGGGAGTCACATCCTATCATTTGTTAATGCTTTTATGAAAAGGTCACACCCTTTGGTTTTGAATAGATTCATCTATTTGACGACTGCTGCCCCTTTCACTTCCTATCTCTTCTCAAATCTATCTTCACTACTTTTCAAATCTGCACATATCCCATTTAAGATCTGCATATCTTCTTCTTTTAGATCTACATATCTTATTTTCTTCCTTTCTTCTCAATTCTTATTTCATATCCCTCCTTATACTTCTTCTCTAAATTTGGTCTAGATCTCCTCTACTCCCTTTCCTCCATTCGATTTGATCCTTTCTTCTCCTTTATATCTTCCCATGTGAGGCAGAGGTCATACCTCTTCATCATATCCGCCTTTTGGCAAGAGTCATGACCCTTAATAATTGTCCCTCTTCAAAGAGTCACAACCCTTCATAATTGAAACCACTAGGAGAGTCACAACCCTTCATAATCATCACCCTTTCGAAGGGTCAAAACCCTTCACCTTATGAAAGTCACTTCCTTATTTTCTTCCCTTTACTTTCCCTTAATACTTCCTTAATTCTTATGCTCCACTCTTTCTTCCTCTCCTTTTTCCCCAAATGAAGTTCCCTTTTCTCCCTTTTATACCTTTCATTTGAGGTAGACACAATTGTTCCATTCACACCTTTTGACCATTTGTTTAACTTAACTAAATTTTAATTATTTTTTAATTTTATTCTTTTATATTTTAATATAATTATTATTCTGTATTATTTAATCCTATTTCAAGAAGGGGGTATGACACAAGAAGATCAAGATCAACATCATCATTGACATTAGATGATGTAGGTAGACTAGTGGAACCACATGTAACCCCACTTTCAATTACACTAGAAGCACATTGGCTATCTGACTCCACACAAAGCAAATATTGTGTGGCAATTGAAAAATACGAATTAGTTTGCTCTTGATCTACAAGCGAGTACTTTGTGTCACCTTACTTGTATTGATTTTGTTTATGAGTAAGAAGGCGCAAGTTAAAATGCACATAAACTAACTCTTTTGTCTTACTTGCTGCCAATTGGTTGCATTTCACTGAGTGGGTAAAGGAGTGTGTACTCCAATTTCACTTAGCTGAAGAGCAACTAGCAACCTATTGAAATTTTGACGTAGAGTTAAAGGGTTACAACTATAAAATTAACCATAAATCTGAATTAACAATTTTTTAATTAAAAAATTAAAATAGTAAACAATATAAATTTAGAGAGAGCATTAAAAATTAAGAAACTTGCGATAAAAGTTTGATTGCAAGAGTTTGAAGGTGTGGTGATGTATGGCCATTGAGGTACCACCAGGCATGAACATCCTTATACTTTTCATAGAGAGCGAAAGCACTTTGACCATTGAAGGCTACAAAATCAGCAAACTTAATTGTAACTATATCCTCCATTTCACCGCCTAGGAAGAGTTTAGGAAGTGCTTTTCTACACCCATCACTGACTTCTGGTGGTACTCTTGTTGGCTGAGCAATAATTTCATCACTATAAAATTTGGGAGTCAATGCAATTGCAAGATGTAGTGGGGTGGTCATTTTGTTCCACTGCTCAACACAAATTGACTAAACCTGTTTGAAGAAAGTTTCTCAAGGATCTTGCTCTTTTTATTGATGATGTCTCTCATTTTCTCAATCATCGAGTTAATGCCATCGTATACCATTCCCAAACATGGGTGATCCACGTCAGTAAAACGGATCATGCTCATGATGGGCTTGGTAAAACTAAGAAGATATTTCACTCGTTCCCACCAAGTGTCATCTAGGATCATTTGCTTTACATTTATTTCCCTTTTAGTTTTGGATTGCTTCCATAGAGGCCAACTTTGACTAATAACCATGGCTATCACACCATCACAAGTCGCCTCAAAACGATTGTGTTGGATGCAAATCAAGTCTCAACAACCTATTCAAAACTAAGAAGATATTTCACTCGTTCCCACCAAGTGTCATCTAGGATCATTTGCTTTACATTTATTTCCCTTTTAGTTTTGGATTGCTTCCATAGAGGCCAACTTTGACTAATAACCATGGCTATCACACCATCACAAGTCGCCTCAAAACGATTGTGTTGGATGCAAATCAAGTCTCAACAACCTATTCAAAAATTAAAAATCAAAATTAAAATACAAAGAAGATACAATCAAATCTAAAAAATGAATTAGTAATTACTAAAGTGAAATGTAGAATTAAAAAATGAAGTGTTTCAATTACCTTTAGCATTTCCAATTGTGAAAATGATTTAAAAATGGCTTGTTAGATGTTATGGTTTTTTATGAACATATGGATCTCTTTAGCCTCAACATAGATTTGTTTGATCCAATTTATTTTCTTATCCAACTTTTATAGCATGAGGTTGAGAGGGTGGACAACACAAGGTCTCCAACATATGTGTTCAAACCATGTTTCAATCAACATACCTGCAACTCTACAATTCTTTGCATTGTTCGCTATTACTTGGACAACATTTTGAGGATCCACATACTGAATGCATTGTATAAAGATGTTAGCAATAAATTGTGCATCCTTCACGTGTCCCTCACAATCAACAACTTTCAGAATCATTGCCCCTTTAGGGCACACTACAATCACATTAATCAATGGCCGATTTTTGGTATCCTTCCATCCATTAGAAATGATTGACACCCCTATTTGTTTCCATGAATTTCTAAGGGGATCCAATGCATTGTCCATGCTTTTAGCCCCCTTTGCAAGTAAGGCGCTATGCATCATCTCATAGCTTGGCCCTACATACCCTTGTAGAGCCTCATTTGCTTTTCTCAACATCTTGCAACAGATTGATCTGCAATCTCTCTAGCATCATTCTTAAATGCTCGCTCCAATAGCTCTTTGCTTCTCTTCATAGTAATAGGTTCAATTTTGCCTAAGAATGGGTGGCTCTCCATTGCAACATCAAGAAAGTTACTATGAGATGGAGTAGGGAGCTTGGATCTACTTCCACTTCCTCTCAACAAAGGATGGTTTATGGAAAGTCCAACTCTTTCATTTGCTTCTCTTGCTCTCTAATATATCCTTCTATTTGATGAGGTGGTAATCCTTTTTGATCTTCTCCTGCACATGCTTTGATTCCCTGTTGGGGAATGACACTGAAATGGGCTTTCATTTGCTTCTCTTGCTCTCTAATATATCCTTCTATTTGATGAGGTGGTAATCCTTTTTGATCTTCTCCTGCACATGCTTTGATTCCCTGTTGGGGAATGACACTGAAATGGGCTTTCACACGATTGTAGGAGCTAGTTTTCTTCACCTTTCAAAAATTGCATATCCCAAACAAATGTTACACCTTTTATTTGGTCTATTATTTTTACGTGTTTCCATAAAGGCTAATTTGGGTCGGTTTCGAAGGTGGCTCGAGCAATAGAACTAGCATTCGCTGCCAATATGCTATCTAGAACAGGTTAAAAAACTAGTTATTAATATTGAACAATAAATTATAAATGTTAAATATTTAAATTTATATACAATTTAAAATTAAATACCATTTAAAATATTAAAATTAATTTATATTAACATATAATAAAATTATAAATGTATCATGTAAATGATGGATGACAAATGTTAATAACAATTTATTAATATTATAAATTATAATAATTTAATTATAAAATAATAAAATTAGTTAAATATAAATATAATAATGATTATATTATTAAACTTAATAAACAATATGAAAGGAAAATAACGAAATATTTAGAAACTTTGATTATTGAAACAAATGCAAAATTATTAATATTAAAAAATTATACAGCTAAAATAACTATAAGATTTGATTAAAATCATTAAGGAAAAAATAAATACCTCTGCTTGCAGCTTCTTTTTGTCAGCTGTCTACAACCTGGTCTCTGTGATCTCTTCTACCCGCGTGAAGTCTTTCTGTTAGCTGTCTTTAACCACGAAGTCTTGAAACCCATTTGCAACCTGCAATGTCTTCTATTTGAGAAGTCTTTACCATCCGCTCACGTTTTTGTACCCAGAGGAAGGAAAACACACAAAACGAAAGAGAAATTAAAATAAAACAAAATGCAAATGCGTTTAGGGTTTTAATCTTTTGTGGTTGGAAATGAGGAAAATGTTTTTGGCAATCGTGTCAAATGTTCGGAGTCCCCTGGAATCCTCTCAGAATCATGTTGGACATGCTATGTCAACAGTGGAAATAGTGGGATTTGTCAGGAAAAAAGTGGATGCATTTCAGATGAGAAAAAATTGAACCCTGTTTGATTCCACAGGGATTCTAGAACATATCCAATTTTGGGATGTATCGTACCCAAATTTGACAGTCAACTCAGACAGATCGGTACCTTAGGCAAAATCCCTAACAACGTTTGACTTAGTCTAAATGGAAACCTTTCTTTTAACAATTTTTTTCTTCTCTTTTTTCTTTCATGTGTTGCAAAGTTAACATTAATATTTTGAATTTTCTTTTCTTGACGAAGATAAAACTCATTCACTTGAATAACCCCATGCAAGGAGTAGCACATGCAAAACGTGGAATAGCTAAAGCCTAACAACATGTTATAACCTTATGTACATGACTTGTAATCTTAAGCTATGAACATTGGCAGTTATAATAAAATAAGAGTTTATCATGTTTAGCTATTTTAGTTCCGAGTCACAAAATAGCTAACAGAAACAAGAACACAAATCAAGATGAATGCAACCATGACCATAAGAAGAATCCCCCAAAATTCACTGAATCCAGGATGCCCCCCAACAATATAGAAGCTTGGCACTTTATGATTAGTGCGTTTACAGATGCCACTTATAAAAAACAACAAAGTGGTTGTGATCTTAGTACATATAGATTGCCAAATTTGGGCACAAGCTCATAGCACAGTGTTTTCTATAGGAGATCAATCTAATCACAGCACTATAAAGTATAGGAAAAATCTTGCTCTTAAAAAAAAAGGCTGTAAAAATGTTACTATATGAGCTCAAACACAGCCTCAGACGTTCCCAAAATGGGGACTGCTCAAATAACACATGTGAGAATTTGTAATTTCTGGAAAATCTCGACACCAAAATGAAATATCCCCTCTGATCTGATGACTATAAGTTCTGATTATTTTGTGTTTCTTTGAATTTTCTGTTTTTTAAGGTTTTGCAATATTCTGATTTTTTTGTATTATTGCCTTTGGGGTTTTTCTGATTATTTTTGGTTTTTTCTTGTTTTGAAATGCATGCCAAATGATGAAGGTAAATGCAAATAAGATAATAAACAAGCTAAATGACATCTTGAACCAAAATAAACTCATACTCCAAAACTTTTGATTTTGCCATGCATTACTTACCATTACAAATTCTGATCTGAAAGAATTATTCTGGAAATGTTGCAGATCTGATTCTTTTCTCCTGATATGACAACAATCTAATCATCTTCCAACACCTAACTACTATCTAGGATGATCAACGGATGCCCAACTGAAAGAACAATGATTTTCTGATTATATTCTGACTTGTATGTTGATAAAGGGGTCTGATCTGACCTGTAAAAACCCTATGCCCATGCTGCTACTTGCTGCAATCAATCCACAAGAGGTACGACAGGTTTGATGTGTTGCTGGATGATGAATATATAGGCCCAAACAACCCAGGTCTGCAATTGATTCCTTGAATATGCTCTGCAATAAATTTGAAACACTAATTCCTTTACTATCTACTCAATGATGAATTTTGAATGAATTCATCCTCCAAGAAAAGTTGAGTTTTTGTCCAACCTTCCAATCCCCAAGGTGTTTTTGTTCGCAGAAGACTTGATCTTCTGCTCAAATTCTTTCTTAGAGCTCAAACCCAATTCTCTGCTGTAAAAATGAATTCTTGAATAATAGAATGATGCCCCCAAATGTTTTTTTATTGACCTCCAAACCCTAATCGGCCACTCTAGGGTTTCCACCTTATTTTAATAAAGTTTATTTTAAAATTTTCCAATGCCTAAGTGGATTGACCCCTTTGAGGGTCTTATTCATCATTAGCAAAAAGACTACGTTTGAAAAACAATTTAAACCTCTTAGGGATGTGTACCATGGGGCCACTTGTTCATATTTTTTAATTTTGTAAAGTCCTCCCTTTCAATTTATTCGAATTAAAATATTAAAGTAATAACTTTAATATTTCAAATTTATTCCTGGATCCACTACCTGAACTCCAAACTGAAAATTGAGTCTTGTTGCCAGTCCAAGGATGATGTCTAAATATAGTAGGGTCACTGCCAGTCCCCTACTAAAAAATAGGACCCCCTCCTAAAATTTAGGAAGCTGTGTCAAATCACCCAAAATGGATCAGAATGCTTCTCGGACCATCTCCCAGTCTCCTAAAATATAGAGATCCTCCTAAAAAATAGGAGACTGTCTCAATCTCTCTGGAATGGCTTGTAAAGCTCTTTCTTAAGCTCCACAACCCCTGTTTGGTCCCCTAACCACTTTGCTAACCTACGGGAACCCCTGATTATAGGTCAACCTCTACTATAGTCTAGACTGCCTAAGGAAGGGACATTACACAAAATCAAAAATCTGATTGTATGACTGTAGAGCACAAAATTCTACCCCAAATAAAAACAATTGCTTGTAAAAAGGAGCCTGAATGATCAAGATACACCCTTCGGAAGTTTGAGTGCCAAAACAAAATTGTTAATGGAGGGGGGGATAAAAATAGAAAGTTATTTTTCTGCCAATTTTAGTCAAATTTTCACCAAATTTAGCATTGCTCCTAAAAAATCATGTTGCCAAAATAATCCACCAAATTGCCCACTTGGTCTCACCCCTAACTAAACACAAGTGGGTATGTATGTACTCACTTTTAAAAGGCAGAAGTTGGTGCAGTTGGCTGCACGTTCCTTTATACAGTGGTACGCAGGTACCCTCCTACACAGGCACCTTTCTAATAATTTTTTGAAAAAAAATTGATGCCTTTTTTATTTTTTCAGAAAAATTAAAGAAAGAATATCAATTTTTTTCAGCGTACTTTGATCTGCGACTGTGCATTGAGGATATCTTTTTTGAGGCCTTAGAACAAGTTTTCAGATTTTGAGGAATCAATAGTCGATCTTGGTGTTCTTGGGTCTCCCAGACGCATCTCTAGTGTCCAATTTGGATGAAACAAGGGGCAAAACTGATTTTCTCGAACCTTCTAAACTCAATGGTGCACTAGCAAGCTCTAATTTTGACCTACAATACAAAGCCACAAAGAGGACACCCCCACAATCTGGTATATCTATCACACCTTTTTGATTCTCAAGTTTGCATGGAAATGAAAGAGAAGATCATACTCAATGCTTCAAGAAAATACAAGACTTGCACCCAAGATCTTTCAAAAAGACTAACCAAAGGCATCCCACTTGCTTTGATACCATGTTAGATTTTTTTATGGAGATAACCACCCAATATCTAGAGGCCAAATATAAAGCACAATGAAATGAGATGATCAATATGACAAGAATTGCATTCCTACCAAGAATACAAATAGAATGAATATACAATGTGTGAGATTCCATTGATTATATAGGCCAAGGTGCGAAGCATAAGATTATGACATGTCTTAATCTTATGATACTAGACGTAAAGCGATAACATTATAACTTATCCACTTATGGTGGAAAAGTGATAAGCATCCAAGAAGAGTGAGAATTCCACTTGAAGTGGGCAGAATCCTGTGTTTCCTAAGTAAGCTTAAGCAACATGTGTTATAAGGGCTTAGGTGTCGAACTTACTAGTTACAACACCAGATACAATATCCCTTTCACACCTACATTTGACAGTGGCACAATCCAAAAAAAAATATCTTGAGTTGGGTCCTAGGGCCAAAGTCCCCAATGAGGTCAAGGGACATGTGATTTTGGAGCTTGAAATAACAAATGTTTAAGTTGGAGGGCCTTGCAAATAACAAATGTTTAGGTTGTTGGGTCCTAGGGCCACAGTCCCCAATGAGGTCAAGGGACATGTGATTTTGGAGCTTGAAATAACAAATGTTTAGGAAATCGATGATTTATCAAACTTGTGCAAACATCAACAATAATCAAATGACAAATGTAGAAGCCAAACTCTAGCTTATCAGCAACAATGCAATTTTTCAAATCCTTGTAAATCAAACTTGTAATTCCAAGCAGTTCAAACCCTCATAATGCTGGCATATGACCTCAAACACAACATAAATAGTAGGTTTGAATTGTCTCTCATATATATCAAACATGATTGATTTCTTATGGACAATGATACTATCATTTACCAATGTTTATATTAAACCCTTGTACACTGAAATTAACAAAATAGAAAGTATAATTGGGTAACGAGTTGCTGGATATATTATTGAGGCAGCAATAAACATGCAAACACTAAAATTGAAACCCTAGATTTGTTTTTTAATATGATAGCCAATATAATTAGCAACAATGTATGCAACAACAACAACAAAAACACATAAATTACCCATATTAGGTTTGCAAACGATCTGAAAAAGTCTTTCAAGATATTTTTGATTTACTTGCAATTGTTAATCAATCCAAACCTCCATAAGTTGAAACCTTCAATAAATCACTATAGTTCCAATGTAGTGACACTATAAGATAAGATAAGATAAGATAAAATTATTAATGTCTAACAAGAGAGCACAAAGGGTCAAAGGGACTGCCAAAAACAACAAAAAGGGCCAGCCTGGAGCAAGGACACCGAACAGTGCCCGAAGAAAGAAGTAGCAACAACTGAAACAAAAAGAAAGAGAGGGGTCCAAAAAAACAAACCCTCTCGAACATTGCTAAGTGTTTTGAACAACTGTGAAGAAACTCAAAACTGAAGGATAAGCAGGATTAGTCGGAGCCCTGGTTTGCTTTGGAGTGATCTTAGAAGAGGAAGGCTGCTGCTGATAGGAACCCGTCCTCGGCTTCACAGATTTGGAGCAAGGGTGGGGCCAAGATGACGCTTGGTGTCGCACGCTGTTTGAAGCCTTGTGAAGGAAGTAATGAGCTGACAAGGATGTGGCATTGCAGAGTGCCGATGCTGGACTGTGTGGTCCTAGAGCCTAATGGCTTCCTGAAGATAAAGGGCAAGGCACCTTTGGTCTGTATATCTAAAGAAGGTGGGCAGTGACCGTGCTTCACTAAAGAGGCAGTAGAACCTTAAAGAGGCAGTAGAACCTCCCTCTGATCTCGTAGTATAAAGGGCTGTGCAAGATGAAGTGATCCTTCGACTCAATCTCCTTGATGCTGCAAAGCTTACAAATCCTATGCACTCTGTCAATATGATGGTTAGTCTCACACCGGGGCTGATGTAAACCCGCTTTGAAAGAACCAAGAGGGATCCATAGGGAATGTGACTAGTGGTGGGATAAGTAGGAAAGGTAGACAATGAATCCGTCCTTTAGCTCCAAAAAGTTCTCCGCATAGAAGGTCATCTTAGAGCAAAGACCCCTGTGGGGGTTGACCCAAATAGTGTGAATGAACTACCTTTATATGTCATCTCTAATGTACCTATTTATCTCTTGGCAGGGTGGAAGATGATGGGGGAGGGCATCAAAAGAATACTGGAAGGGAGGGAGGTGATCCATCTCAATCCTAATGGACCTAAGAAGGGTTGAAGCCTCAACAAACCATCCGCGAGTCTGACCAGTTGAGACAATAGAAACAACGGTAGACTCTGAAGAACAATAGGAAAAGTAAGGGTATTTGTGGTGTGCATCTCCCAAATCAGCAAAGCCTCGAAGGTGATGAAGGTACTAGACCATATAAAAAATGGCCTCAAGCCTGAAGGGACGAGCTCCAAACTTTGCAAGAATAATGTTGTGCCGGATGAATTGCTTGCACCAGATGATCGCCAAAGGAGAACCTGAACTTTCTCGGCAGAAGCCCAATTAGAATTTGACCAGTTGAGACAATAGAAACAACGATAGACTTTGAAGAGTAGTAGGCAAGGTAAGGGTATATGTGGCGTCCATCTCCCAAATCAGCAAAGCCTCAAAGATGATGAAGGTACTAGACCAGATCAAAGATGGCCTCAAGCCAGAAGGGACGAGCTCCAAACTTTGCAAGAATAATGTTGTGCGGGATGGATTGCTTGCACCAGATGATCCGCCAAAGGAGAACTTGAACTTTCTTGGCAAAGCCCAATTAGAATTCAACAATGTACACCACACCACCGAACCATAGAGAACAGTAGGTCTGGTAAGCGTATCCATAAGTTTTAACTTGGACATAGTGTTTTGAAAGTGGTGCCGGAAACACTGTTGCTCAAGGAGAGCCAATGAATCGTACCCCTTATTTATTTGTAGCTGAAGAGCGGGTCTCATGGGAAAGTGAGGGCTGGAGAACTTGATCCCCAAGCATGTGTATGAGGAAGAGATCTCCACCTCGAGACCTTTGAGGAAGAAATGGAGGTGAGAAGTCTTATGTGCATTGAAGACCACCACCTTGGTCTTCCCCAAATTAATTGTGTAGTGCCACAACTCGCAAAAAGATGCAAGACCATCTAGCTGTCTCTGAAACCTTGTGGGGAGGAGGCCAAAAGAACACCATCATCCACAAAAAGAAAAATAGAGATCAAAACCTGGTGAAGAAGGCAATTGTCTCTTGGCAGAGTATGGTCTTGAAGAAATCTTTCTAGCTTGTCAATGTAGATATTGAAGAGAGTAGGTGACAAGGGGCAGCCTTGCTTAACCCCAATAGTACATCTGATGAAGTCCAAAAACCCATAAGGATCTTGAGATGACCCATCTTGTAGCATCTTATGATAGCTGCTAGAAGAGTATTTGAAATACCGATATCTCGAAGCCTCTGAAAAAGGGCTGTCCTAGGGACAGAATCAAAGTCTATGCGGAAGTCCACAAAGAAACAATACACCTTCGAGGAGTGATGGTGTGCCTCCTCGATAATGCCTCGAAGAGTCAATATATGATCCATAGTCTAATAGTCAAGTCTGAAACCGGCTTGCCCCTTGGCCCGAATGTGACAATGATCCAACTCTCTCTTGAAGAATATGGAGAACAGTGGCGTACAACTTGGAGAAGGTGTGCCCCAACCATGATGGTCTTGTAATTATTGGGGTTCGGAGCAAGACCCGTCTTGTAGATTGGATGAATAATGTGATGTGACCAAGGAGGAAAACTCATGCAAATATGGCTGAATAGATCGGCTATTTAGGACCCCAGATCTGTGAAGCCGTTTTTAAAGAACCCAGCTTGGAAACCCTCCTCATCTGCCATCCTACTAGAATTCATGGTTCTAATAGCCTCCTTGATGGTGGTGTATGTGAAAAGGTGACAATGAGGGGGGCAAGTGACCTGGATAGGGTGTTGACTGGGGATATCATAGAGTGCGAAGGTATGGGAGATTAGTAAATTGTGGTCAAGCTCGAAGGAAGGTGGGTGTGCCTGGGGAAAACAGTACACCAAAAGGACTTGAGGGAACAATGTAGGGAGGCTCGAAGGGTACATCTGGACTGGGAAATGAAAATGTGTTTCTTATGGCAAAGGAGATGGTGATAGGAGGCCTCCAGGGAGGTGTAGGAAGGGTGGTGGAGCATGAAAAATGACCACAAGATCCGATGAGAGGCCTTACAATCTTCATCGTACCATTTGTTCATAGGACGTGTTCTTGGGTTTGGGGGGTGGAAAAATGAGGGAAGGAAGACAAGGCGACCTCCCAGATGGTCGTGGATAGACAAGAGAACATGGTGGCGAAGCTCCCCAAAGAGGAGAAGAGGGGTTTTGAGGGAAGTTGTATGAGATGGTGGATGGAGATGTCAGGATCTCCCTCGTCAAAGAGAATAGTTGTACGGGAAGGGAGGGGCGGAGGGAGGGGGTGAGGAGGGAGGTGGTGCAGGGGAGGGAGAGATGAAGCAGAGCACGGTCAGCAATGAGGAGGGAGGTAACAGAGAAGTGGCTAATGGGAGGGATGAAGGACTGTATGGAGAGAGCGTAATCCACCACGCCAACACCACCATCATGAGGCTTGCATGTGAAGAAGTGAGATCCTGGAAAATAGGATAACCCATTAAGGACTACCAAATCCAAAGACTCACTAAGTTGTAGAAGATGTTAGCCATATTTGATAACAGGACCACCTGCATCCTCGGACAATTTGTGGAGCCCCATAGAAGCTAGATCCAAATCCTCAATGCAAAAAGAATCTTCGGCCTGGTCATGGAGGGGAGGCTATAATTTGGGTCCTGGCATTGAAGTCCTCGAGGACTTCCCCAATTGTAGAAAACTGGGTGATGCCATCATATAAGTCAAAAAGGGGGTTCCCTTTAGGGCCACTATAGATAGCATAGGGGAAGACGTTGGAGGAAAGTAGCAAACCCCAAAGTAGATGTCTCTGACACAGGGGGTAGTGCAACACAACTAGACCCACATGAATCTAGCATAGGTATTTGACAAGATTGCTGAAACTAAACCACGGAGTTGGTCACTAGCAAGGCAGGCAACCCCACCAGACCCATGGACCCCACTAGAACTCCTAGTCTCATTTTCGAGGTCGACATCTAGTGAAAGCCTGCAATAGTGGGAAGAGGGTGTACAGGGCTCTCATGTGTCTCAGTGAGAAAGAGCAAGTTCGAGGAATCCAAAGCAGCCTGAAGGAGATTGGGTGCGGACCAAACTGAACCATTACAATTCCAACAGTGAACTTGTAAAGCCTGCATCTCTGAAACACCCCCTGCTGTAATGACCCTTACTATAAAGGCCACTAAAAACCACTAATACTGAACTGAGAAAATTCGTCAAACAGTTGGCATGCACTGAATACATTGCTGAAAGAAAAATACTGAATATAGGAAATTATTTTGCAATAAATGAGTTCGCTGTCCCAAAATTTCAGAATAATAGATAGCAACCAAATACCATCTAAAACACTATCAATGATGTAGGAAATTGCTCAAAACCATATGCCATTCATATATCAACAATTTGCAACAATGCCATACATTTTTCAGTCAATGATATGATCATCAAACCCTAGGTTTGCAATATAGATAGACTGAAAATTACAATGCCCTTTCACTTGCAAAATCCTAGCCTTCCTTTGTTACCAATAATGCCAAATGGCAAACAAAGACAAGTACAATGTAAAATAGTAAAGTGCTGAAGCTATATTTTGTACTCAGCTGAAAACATACATTTCTCAGAAAAATATGCCAAATGCCAAATGAGAAATGAGGAACCTGATTGTAGATCGCTGCAATAATTTTTCGAACTGCTTTTTCGGGCTGCTTTTTCGGATCTGCTTTTTCGGACAGCTTTTTCGGATTTGCTTTTTCGGATCCGCTTTTTCTTCCTCTTGCAACCAAACTCAAACCCTCAGGTAAATCTGAGGATTCCAAATAAGCTCAACATGAAATGGTTGAATACCACTTCCAATGTGCAACCCTTCAGAAGATATCTCACTTCCTCAGTTATGCAAATCCAAGGGAGTTTTCGTTCCCAAAGATCTAATGAAAATTTGTAGACCAAATGACTATAAATTGCTCCAATATGAAAAAATAGAAGAATCCTCAAATCAGCTTGTCCAAATGAATGCCCAAGCCCCCTATTTATTCACTTTTTGAGAAGTTACTAAGAACTTCTAGAAGCATCCATTATAAAATCCCATTATAATGCACTTTTATAATAATATAACTTTATAAAATAAAAAGTGCAACTCAACTTAAAATTATAACATGTGGGGCCCACATAACTCATAATAATAAAAATAAGCTCTAAATCACTTCTCCAAGAGCAAATATGACCACTGACCTACAAAATGACT
The DNA here is from genome assembly GCA_027943335.1 of Chamaecyparis obtusa. NCBI lineage: Eukaryota > Viridiplantae > Streptophyta > Pinopsida > Cupressales > Cupressaceae > Chamaecyparis > Chamaecyparis obtusa. Next base: position 518,031 of record BSBK01001127.1, read on the forward strand.
CTCTCCACATCACCACCAGTCTACGAGAGCTTGTGATAGACTGATCCGGCACGCTAAACGATGTCAGCCAAAATGGGGACATGACACCTGCAGCCTGACACTTGGAGCATCATTTAGTGGCAATAGCCGTAGGTTTGGTCTCCCAACCGGGAGGAAGTTTGTCCCTAATAACCCACCTTAAGATTCATGATCATGACCCACTTGCAATCCTGCCGCGCAACAACAAAAAGAGCTCTAGCATGTTTAAGTTTTGTGACCTTGGATTTAGTGGGATCCTTGTCGAGAAAAATTCTAGATGGAAGAGGGAAGAGTTTCCTACAGGCTTTGAGCATGCGTAGCCTATCCGAGGAATTGAAGAATTGCAAAAACAGGGTGGAGTCATATCCAACCTAGACCCTACCAAGAGGTATATATCTGGAAGCTCAAGCCGATCATGAAGAAATGTGTATGTAGCATCTAAAGGATTGGTAGTGAAGGACGCGAGGCCATGAACCTTTAGGTTGAGTTCCCTTGTTCTTCTAACCTGTTTGTCTGCCAATTTAGAGTGGACCAATGCTTCAACACCAGTGAGAGGAATATCACCTCTACTGCAAGCAGATGCCCACTCTTCAACTGCTTCTTCGTCTTAGATTTAAGAGTCTTGCTTGTTGTCAAGCTTTGATCTTTTAGCCTGTAATTCGATAATGACTGGGTTTTCAGCCCCTGTTCCATGAGAAGGTGATGAAGCTCGTTGTTATCTGCTGTGATAGTCATGAGTTTGCTGGATATATCAAGGACCGATATCTTCAGAAGTTTATTCTCAACCTCCATCTTGCAAACCCAATCCAACAAATCTATTAGTGTCAGATCAGTTGATTTCCTCTGATAGGTTTGCATAGGAGTGAGAGACAAGGGAGAGGGGTCAGGAGGACTGACCTCTGATGTGTACATTACGGGCAGTGTCATGTCCCCATTTTGGCTGACATCGTTTGGCATGACGGATTTGCCTATCATCGACTCTCGTAGGCAAATGGTTTGGAGAGAGGGTCATTATGTTGATCATTTGATTGCATATTGCTGACAAAGCCTACATTCGGTAGAGCCTACATCCAGTTTGGGCCTACATGCAATTGTAGTGGAGCCTACATCCAGAGTGAGCCTACATCTAGTTGTAGTAGAGCCTACGTTCAGTCGTAGTTGGGCCTACATTTAGTTATGAGACATTTGGGCCTACATTGTTATAATTTTGAGTTGAGAAATGTACTTTATTATTATAATGTTATTTTATTATAAAGTACATTATAATTGGATGTTTCTAGAAGTTCTAGCAACTTCTCAAGGAAAAGAATAAATAGAGGGCTTGGGCTTTCATTTGGACATGCTTGATTTGAGGATTCTACTACATTTTCATCTTGGAGCATTTGTGGCACCATCTAGGTCTGCAAATTTTCAACTGATCTTTAGGAACGGAAACTCCTAAGGGTTTGCATAATTGAGGAGGTGAAATATCTTCTGAAGGGTTGCACATTGGAAGTGGTATTCAACCATTTCATGCTGGGCATTATTGAGTATTTAGATTTGGACTGAATCTTGATATATTTTGAAGTCCTCAGACTTTATTGAGGGTTTGGAATTTGGGTTGTCAAAAGACTTGTTTTCATCCATTAATCAAGAGGATTGCATTGGCATTATTTGAAGACCATTTCAGTAGTTCTGTGGCATTTCCAGCATACTGCGATTTTCATCTTGGACCCACATTATTGTTCACAACTTCACTTGGAGGCATCCTTTGGTTATGGGTATTTGAGGAATCAATTGCTATTGTCTTGGCAATCATTTCTATACGAATTTGGAGACCTTTTATTGCTGCATTTATTTATTATTGGCATTCATATCAGAACAGGGGCGAATTTGAAAAAAAATTCAATTTGGCAAGAGAAAGGCTCAAAGTGGAGTGATATTGATTGCTTCTTCATTCACACTCCTAGGCGTTTCATTTCAGGTTCATTTGGCACTTATTTCAATAAGTTTTAATGTTGTTTATGTATGAAATCATGGCTGTCTTTGTACTCAGAAAATTCTGAAACTTGTAGTTGAAAGTCAAGAGACTAGGCCATTTGATAAATATTCTTGAAATCAGTTTAATGCTTCAGTTGCATAGAGAGATAAGGCTGCATTCTAATTACGTGATGTTCTTGAGTTGCATGACAAATGTTTGTCAAAATGTCACTTGGCTGTAAGTGCATATGTAACATTTGAAAATCCATCTCTATGCATTGGTTAAGGGTCCAAAGTGTCATTTAAGCATCTAGATGATAATTTATGTTTTGATGTGTTGATTCTCAAGCATTGGAAGCTATCTATAGTCATCTAAAAGTACATATCAGACTGATATTATTAGACCAGCAAGCTGGAAGGTTGCACACGAAGTGTTTGACAATATTCCTTGTGTCTCACAAGCATATTTTAGATTTTAAGGAGCCAAATAATTTGTAAAATCTGAAAGTTGCAATCTGTTGTGAGGGAGTCAATATCTTCATTGAATGAATATATATATATATTGGCACTGATTTGCATTATTGAGTTGAGTAGATTTGTTGCTCAACAATTTCCATATTCAGTCTTTACTTACAGCAGTATAAATTCAGATTGCATGCCAAGTGTTTGACGAAATTCCATAAGCACAAAATCAGAGATTTTAGTGATCCTATTAGTAAGGGTCGTTACAAGCAGAGAAAAATGGAGGCCAAGCCTGATGCAAATAAGTCGATAACACAGAATAGAGAGTTCATTGGATGTTGGTATCTGAGCTTCCTAGGAATGATGGAAGTGTTGGTAACAGAGCATAGAGAATAGCTATGATTGAGTTGGGGTTAAGTCCTTGGTTCCACCCTTTGGAGACAATTTAAATATTGTGTCCTCAAAGCTTGGGACAAGAAGACAAGATGAGTGGACAAGATGTTCTTTCCAATTGAGTGATAAAGCCCCCTTGAGATCACTGGATGTTGGTATTAAAGCCCCCTTGAGAATGATGGAAATGTTGGTAGTAGAGCGCAAAGAGTAGCAATCTGGTTGCTGATAGATCATTAGTAGGAAACAAGCACATCCTGTGGTCAGCAGAAAGAGGTCGACAGAGAACAGTGGGAGAAGAGTGAAGAGCGCCAATCTAGTGCTGTGTCTAACACCTTGTCGTTCAAACCTGTTCAAACCCGTTCAAATGTGTTAAATGCTGGAGTCCATTACTACCGTCAACAAAGTTTGATGAATCCGAGTTTTTCAAGAAGGTAGGCCCAAAAGCGAAGGCAAACCCGTTGTGACCGTGGTTGTCAGAGCTGTCCTTGCAATGGTTGTAGAAACAAATACTACCACTCCTACCTTTGTTCATTCGTTCACACAAGAACGCCCAATAACATCAGCAATAGTAAAACCAGTAATAACAATAACAGGCGGAAAAAATAGTAAATTCTTGCCTGTCGCTTCTTGATTCTTGACTCTTTCCCGTCGCTTCTAATGATGGGTCAGATATGAGGAAATGAGCAGGACAACTGATGGTCACGACAATTATGCAAACACAGAACTCAAACACCATAGTTGTCATCGACAGTCATAGATATTAGCTCAACGCGACGCCCATAATCCACCTGATGGTATCAGCTCGATGTGACACCCATGGATAGAAGCATGTCACCGTGAATGGTAGTCATTGGTAGTCACTTGGTAGTCTTTGCCCGTCACCTGGTAGTCATCGCCCGTGAGAAGCCTGTCATTTCTTGATTCTTGCCCGTGCAAACATAGAACTCAAACATAGAGTATAGAGAAGAAGCGTTTAAAGATTCTTGCCCGTGCAAACACAGAACTCAAATAGTAAATTCTTGCTCGTCGCTTCTTGATTCTTGATTCTTGCCCGTCGCTTCTTCTAATGATGGGTCAGATATGAGGAAATGAGCAGAACCATCCGAACAAATCTGATTCTCCACAGATGATTTGCACTTAGTTGCACTTATTGTCGAGCCAAATCAAATTTGAAGCCAAAATGAAAGCTGTATACAAAAACTATCTTCAATCAATGTAATATTTGTGGTTTTCCACAGACTATTGGAAAAGTTCAGACCTCAAGAATCTTTGGGAAAAGTTCAGACGCAGAATGGAAAGTGGTTTTCCACAGACTGTATTTGGATATTGGAACAAGGGTCCAAATGTTCAGATGGGCATCACAAGTCTACAAGGCAAGGAAGAGATCAAAGATTTGCAGGTATTGGGAACAGAAGCAAACAAGAGGATGGGCTGAGAAACAAGCATCCAGATCTTAAACAAGTATAGTAAGCTGGAAATTACTTCAAAGCAACAACACTATAGCAAGCTGATAATTACTTCAATCGTCAAGCTCAAGTGCAATCCTTGAACACAATTGTCTCAAGTGGAGATGAAGGTTTTCATTCTTGAATGCTTCAATCTCCAAAATGGAAAGACTAATGAAATGACAAAATCGGATACTGTGTTTTGACCACTTTTTTGTAGTTGTCTTTTTTGGGTCCATTTATTTTTATTTTTATTGTGATTTGAATTCTATGAAAGCTTCTAGCTTTTGTTATGTAAGCATTTTTCTATCCAGAAGCATTCAAGGAATACAATAATATGGACCACGGGAATTTAACATCTTTTCTGTAATTTAGTTTTCCCTCAAAGAATTTAAAAATATGTTTGACTACATTCAAAGTTCCGTTCTGAATTGCATTTTGAATAAAGTGTAAAAAACAATTAAACATTACACAGGACCTAAATAATATTTAAGTGGCCAAAAGTGATTGGGCCCACATAAAATTATTATTAGTTCTTTAGTTCTGGAAAGGGGGCAAAGGTTTACTTTTTTTTTTTCTGAATATTTAGCTTTCGTGAATTCTTTCTTTTATCAGTCTTCATATAATGTGCAGGGTATGTCTTGATGCCATAGGGACCTCACAGGGATGTTGTGGATGGAAAGCAATTCTCAAAACAGTATTAATAGTGTGGGGTGTTCTAGGAAATATTCCCTATTTTGGGGAGACATCCTGGAGACGTTCCTCTAAATTCTGTAGAATGGGGACAAGGAGGGGTATGATTAGTTTTAAATGCATTTAGACTTAGGATTGTGCTTATGTAGTCTCAATGAAAACTTTGTGGTTAACAGTACCAGGATCGTTAATTCAAATTGTAAATTTCATATTTGTCATACAGCTAGGTCTCACGAGCAACAACCTGTGACACTCATTCATTTTTTAGTTCTTTCAGCCATTATGAATGATAAACTTTCAAGTTTCAACACTAAGACAGCTATGGCTTTGTTAATAGACTGTCAAGTTCAATTTATTCATCAAATTCTGATCTCTTCTATGTATTGCATAGTGATTTAATTTCTTCTGTTTGCTTGGTCAGAAAATCTATCAACAAAGGAATAGGTGTGGATAATATGCATTACCTAAATGATGGCCTTTGGAAGGTATGCTAATGAAACTGCCTTGAGCCAAATTGAGCTATTTTTGAAATATGGATAATCTGGCCTCTTTTCAGCATTTTTGGATGCGCTTGTTTCTATCCATTTCATAATAACATAATCTCAGTCTGTAATCTGGACTGCTTATGCTTATGTCAATTTTCTTGCACAAAGTTGATGTATCTTTTTTCATTTATTTGGCAGACAATACAGCTGAATTGAATGCGATGTGGATGGAGAAGGAAAATTCAGTTGCATTTGGTTGTGGTATACAATATGGAGACTAGCTACAACTGTAGCTTTGTGCAGATGATAGCTTGAGAAAACATACACGTGAATTAGTTAACAGCAAGAAACAAAAATTGGGAAAAGTTCAAATCGTATAATGAATGCTAATTCCTTGTTAATCATGCAATCACTAAAATGCAAACTGTTTTTGTCGGGTTAACCTATTGTCTGATAATTTTCTAGAACAAAACTTGAAGTCTTGATAATGTATTATATCAGAGCTTAAATGTCTTATTCATTGCATTTTCTGAATAGACACTGTTTTCATCCTTATTATGCTCTTCTTTATTGCATAGAAAAACACTTCTGAATATGTTGCTATTGTTAATGGGGAAGGGTGCAAATAACATTTTTCCAGAAGTGAATTGTCTCGATTTTATTTAGAACTCTAGCAGTAGTGGTTGGGCTTAAACTTTTAGAGATTGGTCCATGCAGATCAGTGTTGACCAGAAATCCTTGTGTGCACTAGGACCCTATCATCAAGTAATGAACACTAGTGCACCAGCTTGCAAATGACAACAACCCCAAAGGGTAGTTTCACTGAGATGCACTTGGTTCAAAACTCAATCGTGGTTCCTGCGATGGATGCAATTCTACATAAAACCATATTCTATATTCATTTATCCTGACCCTTGTATAATATATTACAAACTGTTAAAGTTTTGATCAGATTTGTGTGTATGATATGCTGCTACATATATTTTAATGTAGATATAATCGAACTCTACACAGTTCGATATTATAAACAATTGCTGTTATGTCTCACAACGACATCACTGAATTCTATGTCAATATTGATCTACAATTATTGATATTCAATATTGAATCTCTCTTTTCAATATTGATATCAATATCAATATGACTTTGTTGCTGTTAATATAAACTCAAATTGATAGGTATTGAAGACTGTATTTGCTATGAATATTAATATCGATCTGCAGTTATCGATATTGTCTTTTGATATTTCTCTACACTATTCATTCACTGTTATTGCTATGTTTCAACACTCAATGTTTTTCTATAATATTGTTGTTCAATATAGTTGGATATATCTTCCAGCTTATCTCCAATATTATCGCTGATATGATATGAATGTCCTTAATTCAAATGGATCAGAATTTGTTGATAATATATATCAATGTCTTTTGGCTTGCACTAATGATTTCGGTACGTTTTAAATGAATCGATATCAACCCGATGTATAACTATATATTATATGAGGAGGCATGACTTCAAAGAGACATGCATCCACGTGGATTCCATTCACGTTGAGTCATGCCTCTTTGAAGAGGCATATTCCTCTCCAATAGATCGGCTGTTCATAGACAGTGATTAAGACTTACTCGATTTCAATGCTTAACACATAATTAGTTAATACTAAATCGATTTTCATTATCGATATTAGAACTATGATTAACGTATGATCATAATCGATTCAATACATTAGTTGATTCACATAATTGATTTCTCTTGATCGATCCAAGGCATGATCCATTCACGTGGAGGCATGTCTCTTTGAAGACGGCATGCTCCTCTCCAAAAGATCGGCTGTTTATAGACAGCGTTTAAGACTTAATCGATTTCCATGCTTAACACATAATTAGTTAATACTAATTCGATTTCCATAATCGACATTAGTTATGATTAAACATATGATCATAATCAATTCACAATCAGATTCAATACATTAGTTGATTCACATAATTGATTTCTCTTGATCGATCAAGGCATGATCGATCCATTTGATCATTCAATCAATAATATAAAAGATCGGTGGTTTGCAATGACAAATATAATCATCTTTAGAATTACACCATTTATATAATGACCATATATATATATATATATATATATATATATATATATATACACGAGATTATTCATAATCACATTATAATTAATATGATCAAGGCTAATACATAGATCAGTATATATGAAAAGGATAGATATCAAATGTTCACTTATCCATTTGATTTCATCAGTTAGATTTATCTGATCGAAGCTATAAACATTAACACTCCCTCTTAGCTAGGGAGGATTAAATCTATTAAAAAATGAAACACAATAAGTCTAATTATTGTGCAGAAGAAAAGATATCACCTCACTGTGATTTCTCTAGATATGGCATGAGCAAGAATATCAAGTCACATGATATTCACCATAACTCTCAACAGTATTTATAACTATGGTATGTGCACTAGCATCACGTCTCATGATACCTACCATATGTATATTTGATCATGGCATATCCATGAATATTAAGTCACATAATATCCACCATGATTATCTCTTGAAAAGTCATGGTTTATCTAATGCTATCGTCTCATGATATCTACCATAAAGTTGTGTTAAACAAAGATATCACCTCACCATGATATCAAGAGTTATGGCATATCCACGGATATCAAGTCTCATGATATCCAACATAAACTCACCCTTATGGTATGTGCACAAATATCGAGTCGCATGATACCTACCATAAGGATATTAACTCATGGAATATCCATGGATATTAAGTCATATAATATCCACCATGAATATCTCACTAATACCATTCATCATGGCTTATTCAAAGATATCACATCTCATGATATCCACCATATCAATTTGATATTATTTAAGAGATATCAACCATCATGACATGTCCACGGATATCAAGTCTCATGATATCCATCATGATGGTGTGATTAAATATTGTAAAGTTGTCATCTTACAATACTAACTAGAAATACAAGTGTTCACCATTGAAAGATCATCACCTCTCAATGATGTTCATAGGGGCCCATAAACAATGACATCCACCATGAACCATATCAGGGGGTGGATCCACCATGGCTACTTCCAAAGGGTGGAACAAGGCGTTCACTTCAGACTTCTCTCTCTCAGAGAAGAATCTAATAAGGTATATCTCAGGAAATCACTGATGCTAAGACTCACTCGTAGCAAGGGCTTCGTTCCCCACAACTCTGAGCTAGTCTCAAAATGCACAACCTTTATTTTGGTAGGAGGCTTGGTGAGAATATTGATCGTCTGTTCTTCATTGATAATGTACCTTGTTTAAATACTAAAAAAAGGCCATCTCTCCATGGTTTACTCCCTTTGAATCACTATGATCAAAATCCTCAAAGATCAATTTGACAGATCCTCTAGTAGCTTCCTTTGATATAGGAGCATACATGGTCTTAATCATGAAAATGTCTTGCTCCAAGAGACTCTTGTCATCTAGTACATGATCATTTACACCATGTTAAAATTTTGATCACAACATTATTTGTAGGACTTGTTTCTCACACACAAATGTACTTGTTTGATTCCATAGTAGCATGAGTGAATGTAATAAATTATGGATTTATCCCCAGGCTTGGCAACACCAAACATTCATGATAATGTGGCTTCCATCTGAAGCTCTAAGTACATGCATCAACCTCTTGACCTTCTTGTCCAAGGTTGCCTTAGATGAAACGCCAGACTTCTTTTGAATGTGATATCAACCTTTTGACTTCCTCGTCCAAGGTTGCCTTTGATAGATTGTTAGACTCCCTTTGAATCTGATGTCCATCTTCAATTCAGTTCCATAACTGCAAGTATCAAGTTTTCTTTCCCTTGAATGCAATTTCTCATGCTTCTTGATCCGTTGTGAAAGCATTCCAAAGAGAGATTACAAATAGTTGATAAAACTAAGCTATCTCGAAGGGAAATACCAAACATAAAAGCATACAATATTTATCATCCCAATGTTATAGTTTGAACTAATGAACATTATTCATGGGTATGAAATACTTATCTCTTATGTTGGTACATCATAGAGCTAGTCCTGTGTTGGGTCACAAGACTTTCGTAAGGCTCTTTCTTTGCTACCTTGTTAGTTCCAAGAAAAGCACTAGGAATGTCACAACCATGTATTGCATATCTACTATCTGCTCCTTGATTGCTACAGTTTCTTGGTCACTAGAGAAGTCATCTCGACATGATCTTCTCCCTCTGAACCAATATAATCCTCGATAGTCAATTTAAACAAACCCTCTAGTTGATTCATCTGTTATAGAAGGATCCCAATCATAGAAGATAACTTTCTCCAGAAGACGCACACCATCTAGCATGATCCATATATGACATGAAAGTAATAGATCCAAGATCATTTTGGAGCTACTTTCATAAGATCGAGTCTTGCACAATGCCTTGGTAGTATATCTAATGCACCATTCTTCTTTTCCCGCTAGAACATCCTCGAAGACAAAGGAAAATATCAAGGAAAATAGCTCTAATAGTACATGCATGAATACATATAAGAGAGTGACTACAAAACAAATAAACATACTACTCAAGAGATCATAATAAAAGTACTTATCTCATTATTCATGAGTAGATGCAAGTCATCATGATGCAAGTTGCTCCAATGAAAGGTCTTATATGATGGTGGTTTCCTCCACCATGAGGATGTTTCACGGGGTTCATGGCCATACCACATACCTTGGACCAACAAACTACAAACTTCTGATATGCATTACCATTACCATTGCAACCTTTGTTCCTTGACAATGAACATCCTTTGCAAACACACAACACGATCAGATCATCATACACATCTCGTTATGCAGTTCACATCACATATCAGAGAACACATATTTCCTTTGTGTATCATACTTCCAGATTGGTATATATAGAGGTCATATACACATACATTCGGAGGTCATACACAACTAAAATTGAGCGTACAATCCAATTTGCAATTCATTACTTCCTTCAAGCATGAGCTTGAACCATTCTTCAGCATGAGAAGTTATGTTGCAATATCCCTTTCGAGCCGCTACGTACTCTGTGATCATTCCACTGGGAATCTGATCCATATTGGTACTCAAGAATACAATTGCAGGCTGAACAACATCCACATCTTTCAATATATGTTCATGGTAAAGTGATAATTACTGATATAGATGATTCATTTATGCTTATATAATCTGATCAGATCTTCCTTAGATTGGCTCTGAAGATCTACCTTCAAATTGTTAGGCTTTATAGAAGGAACCTAGCTTTGATACCATGTTAAAGTTTTGATCAGATTTATGTGTATAATATGCTAGTACATATATTTTAATGTAGATATAATCGAACTCTCGCACCCACTTGTTCGATGATAGAGATGAGAATATTAGCAATAAATAGCCTATCTTTTACTTGCTCCTCACAATCCACCACTTTCAAAAATATTGCCCCTTTAGGGGACATTGCCAAGACATTGATCAAGGGATGATTTCTAGCATCTTTCCACCCATCTGAAACAATTGATATGCCTGTCTCAATCCATGATTCCTTTATGGGCTTCAATTGATCATCAAGTAACTTGATGTCTTGATCCAACAAGGTGGTTCGTCCTCTCTCAAAATCACGACCCTTATACCCTCTTGGAGCTTCATTGGCACTTTTCAACATCTTCCTCCAATATGGAGAGTGAACAACATTAAAAGGCAACCCCTTTGCATACAAGCATCTTGCCACATCAATGTTGGCAATTTCCCGACTCTGATTTTGAAATGTAGCTTCTAGTGGTCCCTTTCTTTTGTGTTTAAGGGGTGCTTTACTTCCAGACTCAAGGGCAACTGAGGTAGTATAAAAGGGGTGGTCTTCTATCACATCATCTGTGGGGGCTTGCATTCCCTTTTTTTTTTTTTTACTTTTATTGCCAGTGCCATCGGTTGTATTTTGCCTACGTTCCTTTCTCTCTTCTGCCGCCTCATGCTCTTGAATACATTTTAATACAGTTGCATTTGGTATAGGTGCACCTTTTCTTCTAGGGAATTTATTGACTCCTCTTTCACAATATCCACACAAATGGCCTACCACATGAAAATATGAACTATTCCTTTCTACATCACAACCTTGACATTTCCAACAGAGTGCACCACCTCTTGGAAGGGGACTTACGATATCAATATACTTCCACAAAGGAGAATCAGACTGGGGTTCTATTCTTTGTTTGGTATTTCCTACTAAGGAAGAGGTAGATGCCATTGTAGTTCCTTTTCCTATGGCAAGAAATTGTATACATATTCAATATAAATTTAAAAGAAAAAGAATCAAAAAATATGGAAACAAATTGCTAGATCATATGGACAATGAAAGAGAAATGAAAAAAATAACAAGCTTAAAAAAAAACAAAAATAAAATGGAACAAGAACTTACCTTTTATAGTCATTGTAAGATTGCAAAGGTGTAGGAATGAGGCACAAACACTTGAAGAAGGTGGACAAATCAATCTTCCAACTCCTTGCACAACCAAGCTCTTGCTCAACCACCTATTTTCTCTTTCTCAAGATAAAATAACCTATTTGCACACCGCAAATGAGAATGAGAAGTCAACATAGGCCTTTCATATCCACGTTTTAGGGTTGTGGATGCCAAAAATTTATAAAATTTGCAAAAAAAAATCACTTAAACCAAGCCGCAAGTCTCAATTCAACGTCAGTTGGATCTAGGATTGCCTAGTCTATCTGAGTTTGATTGCATTCCCTACTGGTTCGAAATGGGTGTGTAAATTTCATACCCTACCCGGACTAGAAATCAAATCGTACTTAGGACCAGGTACCAGTTAAAACTTTGCTTGGTCTGGTGGGCAATTTGGGCAAACTGGGTAACTTAGCCTAGTCCTCAAGGGTTTTATTGCCACCTAGATGAGAATCCTCCAAGCACCATCCATAATCTAAACCCTAACTTGGTACAAATGCTTACGTGACAACTTAACAACCAACACCAACAATGAAATCCATGTCAACACCAACTTATGCTTCAGATGGTGAAAATTTGTAAGTGTAACTACAGATTAAAAAATATGCACAACCATATGAATCTCGACGATGATTCCACTTGGAAACTTGGTCTAATCTACCCAACTAAGCTTGTCATCTTCCTTTCTTTATCACTCAAAGAAATTGATGGTTCTAATTTTCTATTATATCTATAAGATGATTCGCTTCCTATATAGGAGTCCCGACTTCCCCAAATGTTTAGCCATCTAATTGTTGAAAAGGTTATTTTTAGAGTTCACAAGTTTTTGCAATTGGTTTTATTTGTAAACAAACTCTTTTCACCATCACCTCATTACCATCCCATGTCAAGTGGTTTCATGGTTATGATTTGTACATCCACACGTTGACCTTGTTCCTATCGAAGGGGTGACCTCCCAAGAAGGCCCAATGCTTCACCTCTGTGAGCATCACCTGAATGCAATGAGTGCTAAATGTACCATTCATTCTCATGAGAGATGCACTCTTGTAAACCACTATTCATGAAACATGGGTCAATGAGTTTCTTGAAAACTACATAGTTGAAACTAGACAACAATATTGTATTTTGCCTTGTAGAAAATATCTCCTACTTATCAACCTTGTTCCTATCTAACCGCAACTCATTATTCTCCACCTTGTTAATTATACATTCAATGAATTGATGATTTTTTTGATTTGATGATACTGAGAGCTCACATGTTTGCATTTATAATCCGACTTAGAACTTACTAGGGACACTCATTGAGTTCACTATAGCTCACAACCACTAACAGTGGCAAATGTAAGAGATCCATCCTTAATCATGATGACCTTGATGATCCAAAGTTTTCTACATCTACATATGAGATCAAGTGGTCTACCACTTTTTAAATACCAATATGGCCTAAAATTGTACATATATGCAGGTTATAATGGGGGAACATGTTCCTCTTTAATTTTATTGAGTTGGTTGGACCACATAATTGATAAATGGCCTTTCTCCATGAAAACCATGTAAGAGAGAATTAAAGACTAGAAGACAACAAGGGTTGCTTGTGTAACTAGCCCATGCAATTGGCATAAGTCATGAACAATTAGGGTGCAGAAGAGAACTCTTTTTGTGTTGTTGGTTGATTGCTAGCACAAGTATATGGAGTTTGAATCGTCAATATGTGGTGGAAGGACTGGTCTAGTATTGATGGTGGTAACTATGTTGTCCACTCATGCTTGTTGATAACTATGTTTCATGGAGTTTCGGGGATAGGGATGGTTTAGGGGACGTGGATGTGTTTTTTACTAGTATAGGTATGGTTTATGGCCAATTTTTAGGGGATGAAAGGGGACAACTATTAAAAAAATAGGGAATATAGAGAATTTTCAAATATGCATATCATAACATTGATAAAACATTTATCATAGACATTGTAGAACCTTAATACATAACATTAGACTTTAATTGAGATGTATTTTCTTTGGCTCATACATGAACTGGCTAAGTGTACTTACTACATAGTAAATATATGGTCTAGTATTGATTAGGTACATCAAGGACCCAATCATCTATCTATATAGTGTATAATCTACCATATCTGAATTAATTGCAGCCTCTCCTAACTTATGCAAGTTGGTATCCATAGGTTTGGACATGGATAAATAACATAAAGAACACAACTATTTTTGGTTAATGTAAGATTGCCTTCAACCCAAGATGCTCCTACATCAACCCCCCTTCAGTTATTTAACTTGTTAAACAAGTGGTAGAAGAGCTTCATTCCTCAGTGAAGATCTTAACCATTTGAGATTGATCTGATGGCACATAAATTGACTATTCCTTTGTTCAATGGATCAGAATACAATTCATGGAAAAATCAAATGAAATGATACCTAGTATAGGTTGGTTACAAGACATGGAAGCATGTTTAGCAATATGTTCCTCTACAAAATGAACTGACTAATCAAGATGAACTTGTGGAATGTTTAAAATGAGAAGGCAAGGCATGCTATTACTATTTCTTTATCAAATACTCAATTGGCTAAGGTTATTTTATTGAAGATAAATTATGAAGTTCGGGAAAAGTTGAGGGAAATTTATGAAGGAAATGATAGAGTTAAGTTATCTAAGAAGTTGACATCTAAGAGAGATTATGAGAACCTAAGAATGGAAGATGGTGAAGATATAAAAATCTGTTTTCAAAGATTTGATAATGTATTTAATGAATTCAAGATCCAAGGAGGCACTATTACCGATGAGGACTTCATGGAGAAGATCTTGATGACATTACCGAACAATTACAATGACAAGATTCTAGAAATTGAAGAAGTTTATGATCTGAATAATTTTACTAAATAGAATTTGTTTGGTACCCTAACCGCATTTGAGATAAGGAAGTTTGGAAGAGACAATAGCATATAAAAAACAAAGTTCAAAGCTACAAAATTAGAAGATGATCCTAACGGTGATGATGAAGAGGAGTTTGAGGCTAACTTTGCAAGAAGACTAAAGAAATGTATTGAAAAGTACAAAGATATGTTACCCCTAATTTTTTTAGGTGTGGTAAGATTGGTCATTTGGATACTAGATGTCCTAATAAAGCTCCTAGACAAAAGTTAGATTCAATAAAAAGGCTTACTATGTAAATGAAGGTGCTAGTATCTCAGATGATGAATGAGAGACTAAGGATTATTTATTTTATGCTGATGAGGATGAGAAACCTAAAATTTATATCACTAGTGTTTGTACAAAGGTTGATGATAATGTTGAAAATTCTTTGTATGCTAGATGGATTGAAACTGAATGGTTAATTTATAGTGGTTTCTCTCATCATATAAATGGAGATAAAAGTAAGTTTGTGTCACTTACCAAATATGATGGTGGTGCTATTATATTATGCGATGATAAGGAAGCACACATTATTGGTAAATGATCTATTACATTTGATGGTAAGAATAATACTGATAACATATATTATGTAAAAGGTTTGAATCATAATTTGTTGAGTTAATGGATATGGTAGATTGTGTGGATAATCTGTTGAGTTAATGGATATGATAAGAATAATAATGATAATGTATATTATGTAAAAGGTTTGAATCATAAGGTGTGATAATGGATATGATGTTATTTCTAAGGATGAAGGTTGTGAGATTAGAAAGAGAAATGGATATTTAATTACAATAGGAAAGAGGACAACAAGGAATATGTACCATCTTGAAGGAGCATCTGTAGGATTTTTCCAGTTATCTTAGTCCAATAATAGTTGGCTCTCACATCGAAGGATGTGTCACATTAACTTTCATAATTTGATGAGAATAAGTTATTCTTTGTTGGACTATAGAGAGGGGGGGTAAATCAATAATCCTTGATTCTTTGTACCTTAAAAAACTTTCTTTGATCAAAATTGGTGTCAAATCGGTTAGACACACTTCAACATTAACTGACAATAATAAATTAACTTTATCAATCATCAATAACATTCGTAGTAATCATTCAACATATATAACACTAGTATTTAACGTGGAAACCCAACTTTGGAAAAACCACTGTGGGAATTGTCACCCACTAAAGAAAATACTCTTCTGAAGTATGCTCAGTTAAAAGAAACTCTGGTTAAAGATTACAATGCACATTCCTAAATGTTACTCAGTTAAGGTATTTGCCTCAGATCTGTTAGGATCTTCACCCTATTAGGAGTGGCCTAGTTAAAGGTCTTCAAACACTCTTTTAGAATGTTACCTTTTGCAAGAATTTACAATAAGACTGTTAAGTCCACTCGGTTAAGAGATTTTTTTGATACAAATGTTAATAAGTAACAACATATAAATTGACTTGTAAATCTGCAACTATCTTTTGCATAATCAGATCCCTTGTGCGCTCTTTGTCTTCAATTCAATCCTTCACTTTCCACCAGCTTCAAAACTTCATCAAATTCAACTTTCTCACTCCGAATTCAACCTTTTCCTTATTCACTCCATTAGTCGGTGACTCATCAACCCTTCAACTAGCTTGCCTTTTGTTCATACAATTTTATCCTTTATATAGACTTTATTTTACCACTTAATATCCTTTATCACGTTCTCCTTTGATTAATTTTAGTCGCTCGATCATCATCATAAACTAATTCAAGGAATTTAGAGATTGGTAAGACATTTTATCATCACCTTGGAACTTGAACTTTCTTGGAGCTTGTACCTTCTCTTTTTGCCACTTAGATCTGTACCATAGATCATCACCTTGAATTTTCTTGATTGTAGATCTCTTTGACTAACTCTTCCTCATCATTAGATTCTTCTAGATCATCATATCTCAACATTAAATGCCATTGTGATCCTTGTATTTAATTTTTGTTCCTTCCTCGGTGGTTAAATCTTTTCTTTCAATTGAATTTTGATTAACTTCACTCGGTAACTGAAACCTTCTACTCGGTGTCTTGACTGTGAGACCTACCTCTAACAGACATAGTTTTACTACTTTTCTTTCTATTCATTCAGTGGCTTTTACTTGGACATACCTTGAGTATTGAGACTCTTATGTATTTGAGGATCTGTTGAATCCTATGTAAATATGTTCAATACCTTGTTATGTAATCAGGGTAGACTTGAGATACTATATGTTTTGATTTAGTTTCAGTTTATGATGATGTCATATATGGGAATTATTGTGTTGAAAGCAATTGTGATGGAAAATTGGTTTAGGAAACCGATGATATGTTTATTTAATTCAATCTCAGATATAGTTTATATACCATGTTGTATTGATGATGTATTATGTTTCTATATCATGTTATTTTGGACCTACTAATGTGTGCAATGAGTGTGCAAGGATTGTTAACCATGGATCTAAATTAGGGACCTAGAATTGGAACCTATGTCATTCTGTGAAATCTAAGGTCCTGTTTGTATAAAGAAACATGGACCTCGTTGTATATTTGTTTTTTCATTAATGTGGTTTGCATGAGTGCGTTTAATTCAGTTAAAGTGAATGTTATTGAGTCATGTCATTGTTTAATTTAATTGTGCCAAGTTTGGCAATTGTTGCAATTAAGTGTTGGCATGGCTAGTTAATTGTATTATGTTTATGTGAAGGGTTAACTAGGGGTTTACCTTAGTATAGTACCAAGCTTACCATGGGTTATGAAGTTTCTAGTTGGTCAATGCTGATTTAGAAATCCGTGGGTAAACTTTAGGTGGGGTTTAGGAGGGTCTTTTGGGCTCCCATGCCAGGGTCATTTTTAGCTACCCAGGTTGGTATCCTAGGGGCTAGGGGTCATTTTAAACCTATTAAGAGCATTTAATGTCATTTATTACACCCCTAAAGTATCCCTTTTGAAGTTGTTCAAATTTGAGAGTTGTGTGGTTTTGGTTAACCTCTCTTTTCTTCCCAAATTTGCATTTAACTCCATTTATGGAGAAGGAAGGAAAGTGGGAAGAAGGGGATGGAAGGTTCTTCCTCACCTTTGATTGGTTCCTAGGTTTTTGGAGGTTTGCCTATATATGGAAGGTTTTAGGAAGAGCTTGAGTGTTCACCCACTCTCTATTTTAGAAACCATTTTCAAAATTGGAAGGAGCTTAGGAAGGGATTGATTGGAAGTAGAGCTCATTTTCAAAAATTCAAATTCAACCTTAGGCTTGGAGTAAGGTTGGCTTCTCTTAGTTTAAAATATTTTTTTATTGGCATGTATGTAACCTTGGAGCTCCATTAATGGAGTCCTTGTCTTTTTATGGGTTTTTCTTAAAAGTTTTGGATATGTTATTTGTGGTTTTTCATTCGTAATTTCATTTTTGAATGAGATTCTTCAAGGCACACTCACCCTTGGGAGGGTAGAGTAACGTTTAAGGGGGTGGTAAGAAGTGACCCAGGATTGTGCAACGTCTCCCATGTGTGGAGGGATAAACATGGGGTTTCTTGATACCCATGATGCCAAGTATGGCCTACGGGCACCTAAGCGGCATAAGGAGGATTTTTAGATTGCATCTTGTGTAGATGGTCTCTCCAAGTCCATATGTGGCTTGTGAAATTTACATTATACTATGGCTTCTCCTCCTGCTAGTCCACCACTACCCCTATTTTTAGGAAGGCCTCTTGGAGACCTTCCTCTTGTTTAACCATGTTGGGAATCTCTTGAGTGTTTTTGTGTTAGAATGTGTTCCCTCATGTTTGTGAGTCCTTATTTTTTCTCATTCCGTTCTGGATCCCCTAGCTCAGGGGTGGCCTTCCAAAGGCCTAGGTTGGGAGGTGAGCCTTCGTGGCCAACCTCATTCTATCAGGTACACAACTAAATACAAAAAGCTAACAGAATTGTTGAGTTGAAATTTGAAGTTGGAGAATTTCGTTGTAACCTTGTTTTTCATTGAAATTTTATGGTATTTAAATTTGTAGGTTAGAACTTGAATTCAAGGATTTCCCTTGTAATCATACTATTGGACTATAATCAATTTGTTAATTTTGTATAATGGAAAATTAGGGATTTGGTAAAATGGACTCCTTAAGTGTTGGAAAGAAAAGTTTTAAGAAATATTATTTAAGAAATGATGGATTAAATTGATATTTAAATTCATTTTTATTAAATTCAATTGTATGGACTATATAGGTCATATAGTAATTTATGAGCTATTTGATGAATTAATGTTTTATAAAATTGGTTTAACCCCATAAATATTATGGCACCATTTTACAATTTTATGACTTATGGATTTAAAGAGTACATTTAAAATTTTCAATAATTTAAATTAAGTATGCAAATTTGGAATTGCAATTGACTTCGGGAGTTCCCGCTTCAGCTCCTATGGAGGACTAGGTGCCTCTTCATTGAGTTGTTTTGTATCTCTTCTTTATGGTCACAATTGGATTGGACCTTTTTGTAACATCATCTATTGTAATTGGCTAAATGCCTTATAATTTATTCTCCGATAGTGATGTAGGTCGAATCTCTCAATTTTCTTTAGGTTTGGGGGGTTTCGTATTCTCTCTATAGGCTATTCTTGAATTCTTCTCTTCTGGGGAAAGGCTCTTTTTGTATATGTATGGGCAAGGATCAGAGTTTTTCTTCCTTGTTTTTTCTTTGGGAGCCCTTTGAACCAGTTTTTATTAATAATAATATATAATAAGTGGTTTGGCCACCTTTTTTTTAAAAAATAATAATATAAATTAAGTTATTGTCGATTTTTTAAAACATAGCATAATCATTTCAAGCTTATTGGAAATTTAAATAAAATTTAGTGTAAGTTTATTTTGTAAATTGAGATTTTTATTTTGTAGTTAGGAAATTTTTTAAAATTTTGCAAAAATAAATAAATGTTTAAATCAAAATTTCATTTCCTACAAAAGATTTAGCTATTAAGTTTGAATGCATATGTGTATTTAAAATTTGAAAAAATCACTCCTTATACTAGTTGTTTGTGTTTTCAGAATTCAAATATTTAACTAGTAATAAAGAAATAAATTTCCTTTTGATTTAAATAAATATTTCTTAAATTTTTTAAACCCTATTTTAAAAAAAAAAAATCCTGATTTTTGAATAAACGCAGAGCGTTTGGATAAAGAAAAGTTTTTATTTAAACATGGTATGGGCGAGGGTTTGGGGTGTGGCCGAAGCCACCCCCGCACCCCCCCATTCTCCCCTTACGGTAGCAGTGGGGTGATGCAGGCTGAGCGATGCTAGCTCCATGTGCCACCACTGCTTTCGCAATGGTGGGTGGGGAGCGACATTCACACCAAGCCCCCCCTTCCACGACCGCCTCTCCTTCTGCTCGCACCTCCGCTACTCCTTCGCTCCTACAACACAGCACGAAGGGTTAGGGAAAATTTTGAAAGAAACTTAGATTAGTTTTTTTTTTATATAATGTTATTAAGTTTTACTATTATTTAATTAAGTTTGTTATTTTATTAATTAGGTTTAACATTTTATTAAAAATAGATTTGTTTAAAAGTTTAGATTTGTTTATTTAAATAAGAAATGTTTAATATGTTGTAGCATGAGGATTATTTGTATAAAGTAAAGGATTTATCTTTTAATGTATTATTAGAAATTTTAAATTCATTTATAATTAGATTTAGCTTGAATTTTAATTAATTATAAAATTAAAATAAGATTAAACTAATGTGTACATTTTAGTATTTGATTTTGGATAGGGGTAAATTCTTTTAAATTAAAACAATTAGGAGATTATAATCGATCTTCTTAGGTGACTTAGATGTTCTATCATTTTAAAGACGTTTTGTTTGGGTTATTGATTTAACTCTAGTCATCATTTTATTGACATAGTAATAAATTTTAGATTTTTATACTTCAGCTAGATAAACATGTTTTATCGATAGAAGTGGTTTTTTCATGTCTTATCGTACCTTTAGGAATTTTAAACCTGAGTAGAATATCGTTGGCCATTTTCATGTACAGTTGAATTTTTGGTCAACCCTTGGTCAAACCTAGGTTAATCACCTTGGTTTGCATGCACAAGTAGCCCATGTTATGTTTGTACCTTTTAAACTTAGTTGCACATTTTTTGGTGCATGGTTGACTTTTTGGTCAACTCTATTTGACTTTAGTCAACTACCTTGATTTGCATGTTGGTCGAAGCATGCAGCTTAGGGACCTCTGTAGGATAGTTTGGAAGCTAATTTGCATAGATTGACTCTCGGTCAAACTTGGTCAAAATTCTCTGGTTTGACCCTTGTGGTGTTGTTGGACACTTAGACTAATTCAATCAACTAATTCCCTTTTCATCATTTTGCGTGCACATAGAGGTTTGTACTAGTTATTTTAAAGACGAGCCAACATAGTTGCGTAGGTATCTATGTTTTAGGTTAAACATTAGGTTTTAGAAAAAATAAATTAGTAGTTGTGTTTCGCTCACTTTTTGGGCATCACATTGACTTCCTTTCTCTTTACCAAAACTCACTTTCCTTTTACCAAATGACTTTTTCTACTCGATAGCCAAATTATTTTGCTTAGCGACTTAACTAATCTTCTTTACCGACTTGATAAAATTAAATGTATGGTAGAAAACAATTATATCAACATAACCTTAACATTCTCTAATTTGTATCAATTTCCCAATTAAGTTCATCTTCTCAACATTCCACTTCTTCTTCTTAACTCATTCAACTTATATCATACTCTGAATGGTATGGAAACACAATATAAATTAGAAATCAATTGCTTGACATCAATGAAAAGATAATAATTGATCTAATCTTTCTACTATCTTGTATAACTCTAATCTTAGTCGGTCTTCATCATCATCACCATCAGTTATAGTAACAATCTCCCTCTTTGGCATTGATGGAAAAACTCACTATACTGCCAATTGATTGTGGAAAACACTTAAGTATGTCAATATTTGTCATGTACTCCATCTGAGCTTTAAATTCTTCTTTGCTTGATCTCCTTTTGTACATCTTCTTCCTCTATCAGTGTAGTCATCAATAGAAATATTCTCCTTTAATAAATCTTCTCTTAGCATATTTTCCCTCTTTGCAATCTTTAGTAACTTCTTCCTCTTTGACAACAATGCCAAAGACACATACTCCTAAAAAAATTTCTTAGACAGTGAATCATACCCGAAATGTACTAATTTCTCATTGTAGACATAAACATATTTCACAACTTCAGGCTTCACCTAAAGAGTGAACACTAGCATCAACTCACAAAATAGACATTTTGATGAAAACTTGAATTGATGCAACATGCATCTTGCCTTAGTGAATATTGGATAGGGGAAGAACCCTTAACTTTCCTCGAAGATACTCAAAAGAATACTTCGGTAGTGGTTTGGTAAATATATCAGCTATCTATTCCTTTGAATTCACATACTCCAATATCACATGTTTGACTTGAAATTGTTCTCTCAAGTAGTCATACTTGATAGAAATGTGCTTTGTCTTTGAATGCATCACCAGGTTCTTTGATATGTTAATAGCACTAGTATTATTAAAACAAATTGTAATTGGATTAGTAACCTCTTC
Organism: Chamaecyparis obtusa; assembly: GCA_027943335.1. NCBI lineage: Eukaryota > Viridiplantae > Streptophyta > Pinopsida > Cupressales > Cupressaceae > Chamaecyparis > Chamaecyparis obtusa. Next base: position 540,490 of record BSBK01001127.1, read on the forward strand.
TTGTATACCTTCAAGTAATTATTTGATCCATACAATGTTTGAACAATTCATAGTTGCATCAACATATTCAGCTTTGACAATAGACTGAGAAATACAAATCTATTTCTTTCTTAACCATGTCACTAATCTTTCTCCTAAAAAGAAAGATCCACCACTTGTACTTTTTCTATCACCAATGTTTCCAGCCCAATCAACATCAGTATATACCTTTAGATCAAAATATCCTCCTTTTGTGTATAGCAGTCTGAAATCTTCAGTCCCTTTCAGATATCTAAATATTCTTTTGACTGCAGACATGTGTGTTTCCTTTGAATTGGATAAAAATCTAGCAACAATACCAATAACATGAGCAATATCAAGCCTACTATGTAAAACATATTGTAGCTTACTAATCATGGATTGGTAGAGTGTTTCATTTACTTCTTTTGTTTCATCTTTGTTTGACAATTTACAACTAGTAGCCATTGGTGTACCAACCAGTTTTGAATCTTCAATATTGAATGTCGTTAGGATATCCTTGATATATTTTGACTATGTGACGTAGATCCCTTCTTTAACTTGTTGAATTTGTAGTGCAACAAAGAATTTTATCTCTCCTATCCTAGAGATCTTAAATTCCTTTCTCATCTCTTCAAAAAATGATTTACTCATTGATTCATTTCCTCTAAATATGATATCATCAACAAATATCTCATAAATCAAAATCTTATTAGTACTATCACATTTTAGATACAAATTAATGTTCTCACTTGTCCTTTGAAATCCAATCTTGATTAAATATGAGTGTAGTCTTTCATACCATGTTCACGGTGCTTGCTTCAAACTATATAGTGCCTTATGTAGTTTGCATACCATATCCTTTTTATAATTATCAATAAATCATTCAGGTTGTTCAATGTACACTTCTTCTTCAAGAATTCCATTAAAAAACACAGACTTAACATCCATTTGATAAAATTTTAATCCTTTATAGGCAGAATATGCAAGTAAAATTCTTACACCTTTTAATATAGAAAAAGGGAAAATGTATCACCATAGTCAATACCTTCTTGTGCATACCCTTTGTAGACCAATCTTGCTTCAATTCTGATCACATCTCCATTCTTATTATTTTATTCCTGAAAATCCACTTTGTACCAATTACATTCTTATCTTTAGGTCTTGGTACCAATGACCAAGTATTGTTCTTTTCAATATGATCAATCTCTTCTTTCATTCCATTAATCCAATCTTCATTTTCAAGTACATCCTTAACTTATATTGTCTCAAATTCAGAAATCAAACATGTATTATCTTTCAACTTACTTCTTGTCATGACTCCTGCATTCTTGTATCCAATGATTTTTCTGGGTGAGTGGTGTCTTCTCACATATTTTTCTAAAACAGGCTCAATAGACTATTCTTCAGTATTTTCATCTCTTAGTGGAGGCTCAACTTGCTCCTTGGTCTCTTCTTGTAGATCGGGTACTATAACCGAAATTCCTTCCCGTACATATACAAATCTTTGATAATCTTCTAGTTCCTTTTTTCTATCTTCTTCATTTCTTTTTGCAAATTCATCAATTCTCACATTTTTACTTTCCACAATTTTTTTCATAGCCTTAATCAAATATTTATAGGCTTTTCTCTTTGAGGAGCAGCTTAGGAATATACCATCATCTCCTTTAGAAACAAAATTTCCATTCCTTTCATTTTTAGTATGTAACACCTACTTCCAAAATTTTTAATGTAACTAAAATTCAGCGTATGCCCATACTAGAGTTCATAATGAGTTTTATTTGTACCTTTCTTCAATTGTACTTGGTTAAGAGTGTAGACAACAGTACTAATGGATTTTCTCTTAAATGATTGTGCAAACTTCTTGTTAATCAACAATGTTCTAGCACAATCAACTATTGATATGTTCTTTCTTTCAACTATGCCATTTTGTTGTGGAGTCCTTGGTACAGATACTTGTCTTTTAATTCCCTTTTCATTGTAGAAGACAGTAAATTCATTAGAGATAAAATCACCTCCTCTATATGATCTTAAACATTTCATCTGCTTACATGTTTCCTTCTCAACTCTTTCCTTATACCTGTTGTGATGTTTATCACACTCCGCCCATCAGATGGGACCCCTATTCTTCATTTTCTTGCTTGGCCCCTATCCCCTGTTCTGTCTTGGTAGGCCCTAGGCTTCATCTCTATATCCCCTTAGGTTTCCCTTGTGAGAAGAAGTCTGAGACAATGAGGATCCCTGTAGAAGAAGAAGGATTAACACAGAACGCAAGACTCTCTGTTAAAGGAAATGTTGATCAAGAGCTGGGTAAGATATTCATATGGGACATGAAAGCACCCAAATTCGCCTTTGGTAGGTCTTGAGGACTGCTCCCAACACAATCACTAGTGGAGTCAGTGAAGGTTAAACAAAGTTTCCAACATCTAATAATCTATAATTTGCAGATCGATGAAAGAAGAACATCCACAAAATTCCCAAGCTAAGGACTATGGTGTTTTAAGGATGCTAGTCAGAGCCTATAGAACGTACAGGAATAGAGAAAATTTTGGAAAGGAATCTTTGAAAGAACAAAGTCCCCAACTTAGTACAATACATGCCCAAAGCGCATTTCCAGGGGAGTCACGGAGTTTGTAAAACTAAAAATCCTTAGCCCCATGCAAAGTGCGCTCAGAGCACGAAACAACAATAGTGAAGGAATTTACAAAAAATAAAAAATCCCCAACTCATCCTGAAGTGCACTCAGAGCGCAAAATGGAAGTAGTTAAGGAATGTCGAAGAGAGGAGAATCCTCTACTCAAGTTAATGTTCGCCCAGAGTGCATATCCTGCCTAGTCACAGAATGTGACAAAAAAAAAAATCCCTGACATGTGTTAAGATACACTCCAAGCGCAAAATGGGAGCGGTTAAGAAAAATCCAAAATTAAAAAATCCTTCACTTAGCACAATATGCACTCAGAGCACAAGATGGAGGCAATCATGAAATTTAGAAAAAGGAAAATCCTTCACTCAATGAAATATGTTCCCAAAGCGCAATCTTGGGGCAGTCACGGAGTTTGAAAAGGAACTAAATCCTTCACTCAACATAATATGTGCTTGGAGTGCTAAATGGACCCAGTCCTGGAGTTTTCAAAAAGATAAAAATCCTCAATTCCATGTAAAGTGCACTCAGAGTGCGATAGCCACCCAGTCACGGAGGATGTGAAGAATGAAATACATTTCCAAGGAAGTCACGAAACATTAAGAGGCGAAAATTCTAAAATGTTGAAAAGGGAATTTTCTTTTGAGTACCAAAGATTTTGAAAGGGAAATTGAAAATTCAAAAAAAATTGAAATTTCAAATCGTCAAAATTTTGGAGAATTGGGGAAAAATCCGAAAAGTCTTGAAATTTCCAAAGCATGGAGAAAAAAATGAATTTTTGAAATTTGGAGAATGAAGCAAGAAATAAATTAGAAATTAGAAATTGCTAAAAAGATGGGAAAAACAATGACAAATGGCAAGAAATCTCTTTGAAAACTAGGAATCTACTAAATTTAGTGCCTCATTTTAAAGCATCTTTCCCGGGTTCCCAAGTTTATAAAAGAGACCCTCTCCCAATCCATTTCTCACAAGAAAATTTTGAAGAGCAAGCTAAGCAAAAATAGAGAAAGAAGCACGGATTTCCTTGGGAAGTGTGGAAGTTATTTTCAAGGAAAAGGGGATTTCTTTTCAGAGAACAAGATGGTAGAACCTAGAGGAACAAACATGACCAAGAGGCAGCTAATAAAGAATGAGCAAAGTAGATTCTATCTAGAGTCCAAGATCATGTCAAAATTGTCAGAAGTTAGTGATACCAACCTCAGAGGCCTGAACTTGAATGAATTCCATAGGAGGATGTTTGGGTATAAAGAACATCATCCAACACACCTAGCTAGATGGATTGTGAATAATGGCATGGTGGCTACAGCTAGATTCCCTCCTACCTTCCAAATTCCTAAATTGATCATGGAGTGTGCAAGGCACTACCAGGCGAGAGACATAACAATCATAGATCTTGATGGAAACTTGCTTGCAGACCTTTCTCCACCAACTATTTTAGAGGCCTTTAGAATTCCTTCCTCTTGGAGATTGGTGATGAAAAATAAGGACCAAGAAGAAAGAATCTTCACTATCGAAGTCCAGTACTGTGAAGAGATCATTAATAATGAGTGGCTGAGAAAGAACAGGTCCCATTTTTCAAAGCTACCCAAAGAGCTAGTATGGCTAGATTTCCACCAAGAATATAACAACATGATAATGATGTTGATTAGGATATTTGGCCTACCTCACTCTTATCTCTTCGAGAGTTGGATGTGGTACTTTATTGATTAGGTAGTGGAAGAACATAATCCTGTAGACTGGGTAGGATTGATCAGTGACAACCTGAGCGAGCAGTTAGAAAACTTGGAGCAGACAAATAAATTCTACATGAGTTCGTACCTCATCTACATGCTGGCACGGGCAACAAGATATGAAGGACTGAGATGCAAGGGAGAAATCAAGAGTGGAACTCAATGGTTGAAAGCATATGATTGCTATCCTTAGTTGCATTTGCATGAAATTAATGATTATGTCTGAGTCAACGATGCATTTGTAATGCATATTGTGTGAACTTTACAAAAAAGGCTACATGTGAGACTGTAGGAGGAAGCCATAAAATTGGTGGAAGAATATGGGGCATGGTTTATTTAGTTTCCTACCTTTTCTTACATCAGGCTTCAACAATTCTCAAGGCAACCATACAAGCTTCCTAGGTATCCGACAGATAAAATGGTCCTGCTAGAGATCACCCGACAACTTACTGTCTACGACAAGCTTTAGAAAGGAAAGAAGAAATTGGGACTTGATTTTGCAATTTCCATAGGCAAGGATGAAGCTCAATTGTGTCCATGTCTGAAGGCATCTGAGAAGTCCCATGAGGAATTATCATTCTTCCATCTTCTACTATATATAGAAAGGATAAAATTTGATCCTTACAACAAGATACGGTCAGTGGTAGGGATAAAATATCAGCATATGGCACACCTTGAGGATTTTTGGGCAAATGCTGCAGATGAGCACGAAGTGAAGAAAAGAATGCACTCCAAATTACCTCGAAACATATCAGAGTGTGCAAGACTTTTCATATTCCTGACCAGATGGAGGAAGGATTAAATGTGGTCTAGAAAGGATACTGCCCTGAGAAGAGAGAAATTAGTGCCTATGATTGGTCAAGGAAAGAAGTTCTAGACCTTGACACTTTGTCTAGACTAGTCTTGGATTTCATGAGGTACTGGATCGGGAGGCAATTGAGCCAGGTGGCCACACTAAAGGAAAAATGGACATACCAGCTGATGGGTCATCAAGCACTAAGGGATGAAAGACCGAGGCAGCCACAAGGAAGAGCAATGGAAGAGGGACAAATTCCATCAGGTAGTAAAGAACTCAGAAAAGATAAGGGTGTTTCTCAAGAAATACATGCAAAAAGGAAGTTGGACCTCAACAATGAAGAACCAAAATAGAAAAGGCAGAGGTCTATAGATGTGACATCCTCGCGTAGTCATACTCCTAGTGTGCAAGAGATAGGAACTTTCACCAGGGAGGAAATAGATATCACCAGGAGAATGATGGAGCAGGACCACATAAATAGGTCAGTTCAGGACAGGCTGAGTATCAATGCTAATGAAATATTTCCACAAAGAAGGCATAGAGAGAAGGATATCAACACTGAGGAGAGTGTCAGTACACTTCTAGAAAGAGAAATGATGGAAGAGGAAGTTACATAAATAGTGACAAAAGCCCCTGCAACAGAAGAATGATTTCCTACAATGGAAGATGTAGCACCTATGGAAATGATAGAAAGTCCAAGGGCTGATGAAGAAATTGATATTATGACAGTACAAAAAAAAGAATAGTTGGTCATGCAGAGAGATCAGGACACAGATGTTCTAGAATGGCTGAGATAGAGAATTCAAAGGAGCTAAGAAAATGAGGTTGAACCATCAATTGAATTGAAGGAAATCCTAGATCAAGTCAATTGATCAGATGAAAAGGGAAAGGAAAAGAAGTTCACAAAGATTATCTGAGAATTTGGAACCAGGATCCTGCAGGTTACCCAACAACTGAATTGAAGGAAATCCTAGATCGAGACAACTGATCAAATGAAAAGGGAAAGGAAAAGAAGTTCACAAAGATTATCTAATGAGAATCTCAAACCAAGATCCTGCAGGTTGCAACACCAACAGTAGATAAAGCAAAGCATAAAATAGCTCCTGAAGAATATAATGTAACTGAAGTTGACTTAGGTCATGCATCTAGGGCATAGGTTATGGAGGATTTCGATGACTCCACACAGGCAGTGAAGGAAAAAATGAAGAAGCTTGAGGAGAAGTATCAGAGGTAGAAAAGTGAAATTAAAGCCCTATGTGACTACATAAGCAGCCTGTCGCCTCCAATTAGTGAGAAGGATCCATCATTCTTTCCTCCAGTTGTCGCTATGAAGTTTGTTGAAGGAATAGATAGAATCAGGTGGATTGCACAAGGAGCAGAGGTTTGGATGGAGGGCATCCAAAATGAGGCCTACAAACACGCTGAGGATTTGGTAAAGATACATAATAGAGAACTTTCCATCCTTTCCCGAATCCAATGTATGGAGGGATCTTGGGAGGATGAATGCATCTTTAGAGATGAGGTAATCACATATTTGCATGAGCTAATGGATACACCTAGTGAGAAACTAATTGATGGCAGGGTTGGTAGAGAGGGTGAAGCATATGACTTTTCTAGATGGTATGGGGTAGTCCTGTTGGCCAAGGAAATGTTTGAGTATTTCATTAAGGAATCCACTTGGCTGAAGGAAGTGGTTGATAATATCCGACATGAAGTTTCCAACAATGTTGCCTTGCTTTTATCACAAAGGCTCACTAAAGAAGAGATAACTCTAGGCAACCTAGGAAGAAAGTTGGAGGAGTCCTTTTAGTTGATTTTTTTCACAAAGGATAATTATGAGAACCTTTCCATATTCTCAAATGATATGCATTCCACTCAAAACTTGGTACCAAATTGGGATGGTAGTTTTAAGAAGTTCGAGTGAGCAATGGTCACCTTGGAATTCAAGCAAGAATCGACAGCCAATATTAGCGTTGAAGAATTAGAAACAGTGCAAGATAGATTCCAGGCATTCAAGCAGAGAGGTCAAAGATAGGACAATAGATGCATTTAATGCATAGTGGGAGAACATAATGATCATTTATTGCACCCCACCTTCCTTTTGAATGTGCATTCATAGTGGGCATTTAGTACCCACTATGGTAGTGGATTCTTTTCTACATTGATTCCTTTTCGGTGCCCTAACCCTAATTAGAGTTGAGGTGGGAAAATCTGGGCCATCAATTATTGTTTTAATCTGGGCCTTTTATTGTTTTCAAGGACCTATATAAAGGTCTCTTCTTCTCATTTTTAAATGAGCAAATTTTGAGATTGTTGCTTATTATCTATTGAGACAATAAAATTTTCATTGAAGTGTGTTGATCATTTGATGTTTCTTAATGCTTGCTTGGTTTCATAATTCTCTCAATTAGATTAAGTTTAGTAGATAAAGTGTAATGAATGTTTTGGAGAATATGATGATGTTTTGATGAGTTTCTTTGGTTCATACTTTTGACATTTTAGTGATTCTAAAGTATTGTACAAAGTTAGCCTGAACCCTTATCGATGTGTCTAAATTTGATCATTCGCACAAACCTTTGAAGATTGCACCAGTCTGCGTGTAGTTGTAGCTTGACTTGGTGAAGTGTAACTTGGTAATTAAGGAACTTTTCCATTGACATAATTTCCTCGGCTATCATTACCATTAGGATTAGATTAGGATCTCTGAACCCTAAACCCTTTTCATTTTTGCATATCCGGTGAAAACCCAAAAATAGTACTTAATTGAAAATCTTTTGATAGTACCCATATCCATCATGACATAAAAGATTGAAAATGTAAGGTCCCTTGTGATCATCAAAAAATCACATCAACACCGAGCATATCCATGAGTTGAGGAACCTTGGAGTTATCGTATGATCTTTTTTCAATCTTAGCATACATGATACTTTGTTCAAGAGAGGATAGGATATTTTGGTATTTTGTTCTATTATTTGGTGAGTCATAAAACACACATCAACAATACCATTTAAAAATTTGAAATGGATCAAACTTTTCTTTTAGAAACATTACCGACATCATTCTTGAGTAGTCATCAACAAACAAAATCAAATATTGATCACCATAATAGCTTTGAATTATCGTAGGGCCACAAAGATCAGTATGAACTAGTTCCAAAATACCATTAGATAAGTAAGACTTTCTTGAGAAAATTTATTTTGTCATCTTACTAGTCTGACATTCTTTACACATCACTTTATCAGGTTTTCTTAATTTCGGTAGACTTGTGACTCTATTCTTTTTTCTCACCTTAATCATGTTGTTAAAATTTACATGACAGTCTTTTATGCCATAACCAAACATACTCAACTTTAACAAACAAGAAACTCTTTGTGGCAGTATCAAGATACAATAGGTTACCTTTTGATTGTTCAACAATTCCAATCAAATCTCTATCAACACCATAAATCTTCACTTTTCTAGTTTGAAATACTAGTCAGTGACTAGTGTTATTCAATTGTGCAACACTCAACAACTTGTATTTTAGTCCTTAAACCCAATAAAAATGATCACATTTGATCTTTTCATTTAAAATAATCAATCCTTTTCCTCTAACAAAACATTGAGCATCATTGCCAAATTTAAAAAATCCTCCATCATACTCTTCTAGGTTATTAAACTTATCAATGTCACCAGTAATATGATGTGCACAACCACTATCAATTATCCAAAGGTCATTTTTTTGTACACTCAAAATGTGCACTTCTCTAAGTCATTACTTCCAAGAGCATCCATAGATTGGAAACCTTGAGAAAGCGACCTAGAGCTCCCTAGGCATGGAGTGCAAGGGTGTTTTAGAGGGCTCTCAGCTAGAGCTATTAAGCATATAACCTTGCTAGTAAACCATGCAATGAGAGATTCAAAGAGACAAGGGAAAGAATGAAAATATCCTCAAGAATCAAAATGGAAATGCAATGCAAGCTATGCTATAATGAGGATGCAAGAATGTAACTATGCTATGAAAATGAGAGTATTACAAGCCTTTGCTAATTAAACTATGTGGGTTAAGCTAAAACATGAAAGGAAACTAAACTAAAATGCCATGAAAATGCAAGAAAGAAGACTAGAATGCAACAAGATCTCCAAAGCTCCAAAGTCACCAAGAAAACCCACAACACAACATTAGCATCAAGAGTGGGATCCTTTGAATGAGAAAAGAGCTCTCCTTTTAAAGATAAAGGGACCATGGAGATTAAGAGGCAAAAGATTTGATCAAGGGTGGAGTTTGAAAGTGGGAGCAATCCATGTGCACAAGTCTCCTCCAATGAGAAAGAAGTGTTAACTTTTGTGCCCCATGTGAGACAAAAAGGCCTTTTCTTCTTTTTATAAAATAAGAATAATGCTTTATTTGTGCAACTTAGGATAAGAGGAAAGTGGGGGATTTTTTATTTAATAAAAGGGGAGGGAATTCCTTTTAATTAAATAAAGACTTAGGATAAAATGGTTAACCCATAGAATATAATCAAATAAATGATAGAATTAGGATTTGATCAAGAAAATTGATTTGGATTGAAAATATTGCAAAGCATTGATTCAGGCGGTTGCACAACCGGCCTCCTCAGTATGGTGCCCCAGTAAGTTTAAAAAAAAAACTAGCCTTTTGAGTCATTTATTACATTTACAACTAGCCTTTTGTCTCACTTGTGATGGATGTTTTAGTATAATTGTCTTGTTATATTGCTCAAATGTATGATATATGCTTATATATGCTCATGTATAGTCTCTCTCATAGATGTATGTTTAGTTCTCATGTTATGATATAGACTCATGTTTCTGAAAATGATCTCTTTATGACATAGATATGATGATAAGATTAACCCCTTGTGATGACATGAAAAGGATGTGATGTGAAAGACAAGGAGCGAAAGACATGATCGAGAAGAAGTGAAAGGTGAGCACAGTTGACTGACAAGTCCATTGAAGATGAAATGAGAGCTCTCTCCATGTGAAAGATGCAAAACTAAACTAACATGAACCTAAGAATGCAAGCTACTATGAAAAGTGGTTTACTTGCAAGGTTACAAAGCCATTAGACTCTAATAATCATCATCAAGCTTTATTGGTAGCGTCGCAAGATCATACAATACGCACTAGTATAACTATGGGTATATGAATATGATTTATATCAAATAGGTATGTGGGAATCCCACCTAAGCATCAAAGACATGTAGGTCAAGATGACTAGTGCAGTGAGGTTCCCCAAGTTTGGTATAGCAAGATTATGCTCGCATCAAGACACAAGAAAGTCAAGATGACTATAAGCATGCACTTGTGGAAAATAGCCAAGGATAATACATTGTAGATCCTAGTGTCAAGTGGAACAAGCATAAATGCTCATGACAGTTAAGTCCAAAAAAATATACCCACTAGAAGAAAATAAATAAAACACGTCCTCATGCCCCCAGTCTTCTAGCTAGGCATCATAAAAAACTATTAGGGAGAGAACACTCATCAAAGAAATCATCATAGACAACACATAAAGAAATAAAGTCAAGCAAGTCTCAGCGAGTCAAGTGTTTAAGTGTGTGTGTGTAGGTCATAGGGTCAAACTTTGAGTATCGCATCTGCCAGTGGAAAATATTGTATCATTCTAGACTACGAGTAGGATATCTGATAAGTGTTGAGAAAAACTTAATGCTAGGGAAGTGTTGAAAAACACAGTTGGGGTGGTGTTGATAAACACCATTTGCAAGATGTCCTAAAGACTAACGCATCCAAGAGACCAAAACTAACATAGTTATGCCCCCTAGACAAAGACAAAGACCAATTCCAAACCAAGGCAACAAGGACAAGGCATGATGGAGAAAGGCTAAGTGTTGAGGATGAGTGCTAAGAAACAAGGGTGCAAAGGCCTCAAGTAGCACTTGTTTCCAGGTTTTCACCACTTGTCATATTTTTTGATTTTTTTGAATTTTTTCAATTTTTTGCTACCAAGGCGCCTGTTTCTAGGTTTTCACCAAGGCACTTTTTCTATTTTTTTTGAATTTTTTGATTTTTTTGTATTTGTTTAGGATCAATAAATATGTACAAAGGATGCCCCCAGACAGAACAGGCATCATGGATATAACTTCTTTAGGTGCAAGACATTGATAGGATCAAGGAGCTGCTCTCCCTCTTCAGTAGATAATAAATAAGCACTTGTCCCAAAAGCTGCTGTAATGATGTAAGGTCCAAGCCAATTATGTTAAAATTTACCCTTTTGATCTCTATGTTGTTGATTCTTAGGATTTTCATGTAGGACAAGATCTCCCACTTGGAATTCTCTAGGGCGAACTTTTTTGTTGAAGGCTTTGGACATGCACTTTTGATAAACGCTCATATGGTCAAATGATGCTTGACGCTTCTCATCTAGAAGTTCTAACTCTTGGAGTCTCATGGGGCAGTAGTCTTCATCTGTAACTAGACCTTTGAGGGAAACTCTAAGTGAAGGAATTTCAACCTCTAAAGGTTACACTTCTTCAGCGCCATAAGTAAGGGAAAAAGGAGTAGCCCCAATAGGAGTATGAATACTCGTTCTATAAGCCCACAAAGCTAAATTTATTTGTAAATGCCAATCTCTACCATTCTTATGAACTGCTCTATGTAGGATTTTAAGAATGGTTTTGTTTGAAGCCTCTTCCTGACCATTTCCTTGCGGGAAGTAAATGGAGGACCAATGTTGTTTAATCTTGAATTTCTGGTAGAGTTGTTTAAGGTCCTTATTTTTGAACTAACCTCCATTGTCAGTGATAATCTCAGAAGGCACTCCATATCAATAGATGATATGATTCAGAATGAATAGAGAAACTGTCTTGCCCAAGGCAACAGAAAGTGAGACAGCTTCTACCCATTTAGTGAAGTAGTCAATAGCAGTGATGATAAATTTGTGTCCACTTGATGAGTTGGGATGAATTTTCCCAACAAGATCAAAGACCTAGTGCTAAAATGGCCAATGTAATATAGAAGGAATAAGCTCCCTGCCTAGAGCATGTATCAGGTGACCATATTTTTGACACTTTTCACATGACTTTGCAAAAGCTACTACATCCATCTGCATGGTAGGCCCATAGTAACCTACCCTAAGCAACCTTCAGGCCATGGAAAGACCATTGGAATGTCCCCCACAAATGCCCTTGTGAATGTCAACTAACGCTTGATCAAATTCTTCCTTTTCTAAGCATCTAAGAAGTGTCCCATCTAGACCCCTCCTATGCAAATCACCAGAGATAAGGGAATGGCGAGAGGAATTTCGGGTAAGGTTTCTTCATTTAGAGTGGTTAAAGGTATCAGGAACAATGCCATCATGGAGGTATGAATAAATGGCCCCATAACGGGATGACTCATGACCAACAAGAGTACAAATAACATGGCTTTCTTGGGAGTCATAGATAGGATAATGTAGCTCTTCCACCAGGAATTCAAATCTGGATTCATGTTGCTCTAACTGAAGGAGTGAAGCAAGTGTAGCCATAGCATCAACTACTTTGTTTTCTGCTCTAGGGATTTTCTAAAATATGATGAATGTGAAGTATCATCTCAAGGAATCAACCATTTTTTTATAAGGTACCAGTTTCTCATCTTTTGTTTGATATTCTTCATTGACCTGGTTAATTATCAATTGTGAATCCCCATAGATGTGTAGCTCTATGATTCTCCATTCTATGGCCATTTTAAGTCCATTTGTCAAAGCTTCATACTCAACAATGTTGTTTGTACATGGGAATAATAACTTGTAAGACTTAGGGATCGTGTACCCATGAGGAGAAACAAACAATACTCCAGCTCCTAAACCATTTTGCATAAAAGATCCATCAAAGAACATCTTCCATGTTCTCTCAGTCATGTACATGAGGTGCTTATCTCGAAAGGCAACTTGAATAGGTGTACCATCTTGAATTGGGAAATCAGCCAATTGATTTGCTATGGCTTGTCCTTTTATAGCTTTACGCTCAATGTACTCTATGTCAAATTCTAAAAGAATCATCATCCATTTAGCAAGTATACCTATGAGAGCAGCCTTACCGAGTAAATACTTGAGTGTATCAATCTTTTCTATGAGGTGTATTGTGTGCGCAAGCATGTAATGTGACAAATTTTAGGAAGCAAACACCACTACAAGGAAAGCTTTCTCAATACTGGTGTAATTAACCTCATATGAAACAAGCGTATGGATAATGTAATATATGGCTCTTTCTTTCCCATGTTCATCAAGTTGAGCTAGTAATGCCCCCAAGGAAGATTTTGTTGCTAAAACATATAGTATAAGTGGCTTCCCTGGGATAGGAGGCATTAAAATAGGAGGATTTTCCAAGTATTTCTTGATTTGGTCCATGCTCTTTTGACAATCCTCATTCCAGATACATTTAACTCCCTTATGCAAGTTCTTATTGAGAGGTTGAGCTCTATCTGCCAGGTGTGAAATGAACCTCCTTATAGCTTGAAGATGTCCTTGAAGACTCCTCATTTGACTAATTTTTTTAGGAGGTGGCATATCCATGATTGCTTGGACTTTTTTAGGGTCTATCTCTATTCCTTTTGCTGAAATAATGAATCCCAAAAGTTTTCCATAGGTGATGCCAAATGCACACTTCTTAGGATTTAACCTTAATTGAAATTGTTCCATGCGATCTAGAATGACTTCTAAATCACCTAAGTGTGTGTCTCTTTTCTTACATTTAGCCAAGGTGTCATCCACATAATCTTCCATGTTCTTATGCATCATGTCATGAAAGATAGTTGTCATAGCTCGTTGATAGGTAGCTCCTGCATTTTTTAATCCAAAAGGCATAATGTTCCAACAATAGGTACCCCATGCACAAGTGAATGCAGTCTTTTCTTGATCTTTAGGAGCTATCTTAATTTGATTATATCCAGAAAAACCATCCATCAAGGAATAGATCTCATAACCCGCGGTCATGTCCATTATCATGTCTATATTTGGGAGCGGAAAATCATCCTTTGGGCATGCTCTATTAAGATCTCTAAATTTTGTGCAGATGTGAATGGATTTGTCATGTTTGGAAACTAGTACGATATTTGATATCCATTCAGCATAGTCAATAGCTCTTATGAATCCTGTACTAAGGAGTTTTTCTAATTTTTCTTTGAATAGAAGAGCTATGTGTGGATGCATTTTTCTCAATTTTTGTTTCACTGGTTTCACACCTGGAGCTATGGGAAAGTGATGCATAATAAGATTAGTGTCCAACCCTGGCATAACTGAATAAGTCCATGCAAAATTAATCTTCTTTCTCTATAAGAACTTGGTGTATGCTTCCCTTTCTTGTGTTGACAAGGATTGAGCCAAGTGCACTATCTGCGGAGCCTCATCGATACCCAAGTTGACTACTTGTGTTGGATCAACAAGCACTGAAGATCTATCTTGAAAGTAACTAGGGAGATGATCAAGTACCTCATCCTTAGGTGCCTCAGAGAGGTTTTCACCCTTGGATACATCTTTTATTTTTACTTTTTTCAGTTTTGACACCACCACACAGTGGTTTTCACCATCAGAACTCTTAATATTTTTTTCTTTTCTTTTTATTTTATGACTAAGGTACTTGATGTCTAGCTTTGTCATGCTGGTAGCCAGTTCACTAGTGGAAGAGACCATGGGTTCAATTACATTCAGGTAACAGGTTATCTCATAGTCATTCTGGAATGTTAAGAGCTCAGGCTCTTGATAACATTGGGACCAATAAATGAGGTGAGGATTAGCAAGGGGTAAGTCAATGACTAGTTCAAGGTTGTGGATGCGAATGGTATCATCTCTGGTGACTAAAGAGTCAGAGTCTGTCGAGTATCTTTCTAAGCTACCCAAATTAGGATTCATCCTACCAAGTGAAGAATCATCCACTAAAGTGACCAGTGGGTTCCAGTCCTCCAATCCTACACGTGACTTTTCAGCTACCTCGGGATGAGAACTATAAGTATGAATGACATCAACATTCATGTTGACTATGGAAGAATCAGATAGAGACTCCCATTCATACTCATGTGAATCTATATCTAATTCCTGACTGGGATGTTTACACCATGCATGTTTAGGACATCTAGATGTGGAGGCTCTAATATCACCAAGGGTAACACCTTCTCAAACACCATTCATGTATTGGTGTTCTAGGATATGATCTTCAACAATGGATTCTTCTTGTTCTAAGTTTGAACCTGTCATATGAGCAGCTGGATTATTTGAATCTCCCCAAAGGAGATTGGCGAAAGGGACCCAATCTTCACACATATCTTGTTGATTTGTCAAATTTGGCATGTATTCCAACTCATCTTCACTATCTAACTCATCAAGGATAGGAGTAGTTTTCTTGTTATGATTTGCAAATCCTAGGCCAACTGTCTTCTTAGAATTGCATCCAAAAAGAGCATGATCAAGAGGTTCAGCACTAGCATCCAATCTGTGACTAAGAGGGCCATGTCCTGGATAGCCCATATTTTTGACAAAAGTATACTCTCTTCCATAAAATTTAGGAGAGGGAGAGAATTTCTCATTGTGCATGTATTTATCTTCTCTATAAATCCAGTCTTTAACAACTACCTCTTCTTTCTCATCTTGGATAGGAATTGAGGACTCTACAAATGTGCCAAATAAAGTCATGGCTGAAGAGGAAGGTCTCATTTCTTGCGAAGGCTTGCCATAAGACCTAGGTGAAACTGGAAGTTTTGTAAAGGAGTTAAGTTGATACCCCCCCACACCAAGGTCTATTTACTTGAACTTATCTTTGCACTATGCTAGAGTCGCATTGAAATCCTCTGCTTCTATGTTGAGGGGAACATGAGTCCCTGCTAAAATTGAGTTAACAGATAAGGTGCTATCCTGAGGTATACAGATTTCTACTCCATTGTAGGGGAACTTAACACACTAATGGTAGGTAGATGGCACTACCTACATCTCATGGATCCAAGGTCTACCAAGTAAGATGTTGTATGCAAGAGGTCCAACATCAATAATTTGAAGCAAAATGTCTTTCTCAATAGGGCCAATCCTAACAGGAAGAACAACCAACCCCTTGGAACTTCTTTCTGCCTCATCATAGGCTTTTATGGTAATCTCCTTTCTAGCATCTATAACTTCCTCTGAATAACCCAATGTCTTTAGAAGACTTAAGGAACAAATATTGAGCCCAACACCCCCATCTATCAATACACACCTGACATGGGTTTTATGGATCATGACTTCAATGTGAAGGGTGAGATTATGTGGGTGACTCAAAGCTTTATCATCATCTTTTGAAAAAGTGAGGTAATGTGGGCTAGCAATATGATTGACCATGCTTTGGAATTGATTGACATCTAAATTGTTAGGGACATTTGCTACACGCAAGGCATCCTCAAGGACACGCTTATGTCTTGGGGACAACTCTAAGAGCTCAAAGATCAAAATTTGAGTTGGGGTTCTCTGCAACTGATCAACAAGATTATAAATCATTTTGGGATCAACCGCTGATTTTGTGGTGACATTCTTGGATGCCACTTGCTTTGGTTTACTAGACAGATTGGAACTGGGTCCTCTAATGACAACAAGACCTTGACTTCTTGTGATAACATTAAGAGCTTGGGATGACCTTCTAGAGTGAGGACCCCTTAGCACCACCACAGGTTCCTCATCAAAGATAGGAGGAGAGTCCACATCATAACCATAGGGATCCTTGATCCTGATCATGTTGACACTTTTCTCCATAAATTCAAGCATTTTGACCACATTTTCCATAGCTGTGTAAGTGTAGTTGATCTTGGCCTTTCCATTCTTTGGTTTAGAGGTTTCCCCCTTCTTATATTTAGGAAAAGGTTCCTTGAAAGCCTTGTGATCAGCATTAGTGTTCAAACAATCCACCTTAAGTTTTCCATTCTCAATGAGATCTTGGATGATATGCTTTAGTTTCCAACAGTGTTCGATATCATGACCAATACCATTGTGAAATTTGTAGAAAGCTTTCTCATCCTACCAATGTGGTTTAACATTAGGAATATGATTCTTTGCGGGATCTTGAGGATGTGCAAGATTGTTGGCAATGAGTGTTTTGAAGACATCCTCATAGGAATCACCAAGCTTTGAAAATTGATGCCTCTCTTTCTTGGGATTTTCTTGGTATCTTGGCTTATGTTCTTGTTGGTTGGATGTGTTGAGCTTCATTTCTTGAACAACACTAGATAAGTGAAGAACACCTTGATCCTTAGGTTGAGAAGAGTCCACCACTCCATCATTAACCACTTGTTCTTATTCCAGTGAAAGTTTTTCCCTTTATCCTTATTAGTATTGTGGTTATTTTGATCATTTTTGTTATTTTTGTTGTTGGTAAAAATTCCTTGTTCTTTCATAACATCCTCAATTCTGCACGCGGTTTTGACCATGGTGTCAAAGGAGTCAAAGACCATTTTCCAAACTCCGTACCACATCTCAGGAACCAAGTTTCTAATAAGAATGTCAATCTTCTCCTTTTTAGGAATGGTCCTGGAGTAGCGAGAACATTGACATCTCCACCTTTGCAAGAAAGCAACAAAGGATTCCCCTTGATTTTGTTTTAAGTTACATAGGTCCAACATGGTGACAGATCTTGAAAGATTGTAGGGGAATTTTTGGATGAATCTATGAACAAGCTCTTTGAAGGTCTTGACGGGGGGAGTTATATTGGTAAACCATTCCATTGCTTGACCCTTGAGACTCCTTGGGAACAACCTCATGAGATAGGAGTCATCTTGATGAAACTCAAAGCTCATAATGTAGAATTGGTGGACATGGTCATGTGGATCCCCATTACCATCATACTTGTCATATTGGGGAATTTCCACCTTCCTAGGAAAATCTTTCATGCTCACACTCTTGTCAAAAGGATTAGGACAAATTGACTCAAGTGAGAATGAACTCTTAGGTGCCAATAGATTTTCCATCATACTCTTCATTTGTCTGATCTCTTCTTCTTGAGATGGATTTTGTTTCTTAATCTTTTTGTCCACATCAAAGTTATAGGGGACTCTAGCACCCTTGTTGATTAAGCTCTCTAGGAACTTGTCTTTGTTTTTCTCTAGATATCTCTCCAAATACTATTGGAAGAGTCATTCTTGTTGCATCTTCATGAAGTCTTGAGCATAAAATATTGAGCTACTACCTCCATGTTGGGAACCATGATGAGCACATTGCAATGGTTGTCTTGAGTTCCTAAAAGGTGTTTGTCTCCTTTAATGAGCATGTTGTCCAGTCCTTCTTCCTCTAGGACTAGGAGATCTTGAAGGGGTTCTTGAACACCTTCTGCTTCATGGGGTCCCCAAAGGAGTAGATGGTGGGGAGTTGTTTCCACTATTGAAACCTCTATTGTTGAATTGGGCATTAAGTTGTTGGGCCAAAAGTCTATCTTGTTCCTCTTGAGAGGCTTTCATTTCCAATTCTAACAAAGCTTGTCTCTCCGCCTCTAGGAGTCTAAACCTCTCTTCTTTTGCAGCTTGCTCATCTAAAAAGGCTTTCTTTTCATGCTCAATTCTTTTGAGCCTTTCACTTGTATACCTTGAGGTTTTTTAGAGTGGTGAACTTGGTCTTGAATGTTTGAACAAGTCATTGGTATATGTTGCATTCACATGAACATCACAAGGTTCATTGTCTTGGCCTTCGTGTTGTGACCATTCATCTTGGTGAGCTCATCTCTTATGCCTTTCAGCCCTTTGATGGGCATCCAAATATCTAGTATTGATAGGGGGTGATTTTGGTTGATTGTCATGAGAGGAATCACCAAATAGAATGTTGTCTCTATATCTCTAAAATATGTCATCAAGATTTTGATCCATTGCTTCCCTCTCCTGTTGAGTCATGGTGTAACTCATATCCATATCTGATTGAGAAGGTGCCAAGGATGTGCTCAACTCACTAGGATTGCTCTTAGGATTAAGCCAAACTTCAGACTCGCTCCTAGGTGATTGGTCAAACACAAGTTTGCTTCCTTTACATTTTTGGTGAGTTTGAACAAGGGGTAATTGGTTAAAGACTATCTGAGGTTGTTTCCCTTGATTCACTTGATACCTTATTGTAACTAACATGAAAGGAAAAGAACTTGGTGATAAGATGACCCTAAGAAATGCTGGTATCAAACTAGGATAGTAAAAGCATTCAATTGTCCAAAAGAGAGATGGTAAGATAAAAAATTGCAAAAGGTATAAACCAACACTGCCACAGAGGTTCCCAATCAATGGATAAGTATCCTAACACATGGATCAGGAGGATGATTTAACCAAGTTATATGTGATTGAAATTGATTTTGGGTGGAAGTGAATTGGACAAAATACTACTAAGACTCTCTAAGTGTGATATCAAAGAATCCAAAGGTTGGTCTTTTCAACAAGGGAAATTTCTAACTTACTGATTCCAAGCAAGATCACTTGTAAAATCAAAGATTACTAATCAAAGGGTCAAAACACAAGAATCCCAAGCACAAAAGGCTTCCAATGATAGGACAAATAACCTGATCTGACCCAAATCAACCAAAGGAGACTGGAAATAGGATCAAGTTGCTAGACAACACATTGATTCTGTGTGATGGTTTGTAGGGTATTGGGACGATACAATTTGTCCAGATGATATTTCACACAAAGGTCATGCGATGGTTTCCAGGCAGTTGATGCAATAGTATCCAGGTAGGTGGTGTGATAGTCATGCAATATCGTACGATATTTGACCAGTGAGTGTGTAAAATCTATATTTGAAGGTAATTTGGCTAAAGTTGTAGGTTGATAAGCTCAATTTCTCGATTTCAAATGCAGTAATGGTAGAAAATAGATAGGTTTGCAAATAGTAAGGGATCAAACATGTCATAAAACACTTGGGCAAGGGAAAAAGAAACCTTGTCAAGACATGCACTTGGGATATAAAAATAAAATAAAATAAAATAAAAATCCTATGAGCACTACCGTGATGTTTAATATTCAAGAACATTTACACAGGTAGATCACAGTGAAGAAAATTCAAGCACTTGCTAGCCTAGAAAGACAAAGGCTCAATACTCAACAACTTGGCCCACACTTGATGTCCCATTGCCTCACACAAAGTGGTTGCCCATAATAGATATTGGCTTTGTCATGGAAGTGCCAATGACACAACCAAAGGAACACAGATGGTGAGTAAAATCTTGGGGTGATCAAGGTTAGTCCACTAGGATCAATCATTGCACCAAGATGTTGAGCGAAAAAATTGGTTAGCTTCTATCTATGGTTCATAATAAGGGCTTTCATTCACAATACCCCTCTTTCTCCCCAAAGGGACTCCTTACCTTGCTGTGAGTAACAGACCTCGCGGCCACAAGAGTACTTTAAGAATTCTTGCTTAGCACTTTCCTCATGGTGACAATCCCACAAGTACTCACACTAAGCAAAGAAAAGTACTACGTCTACCAAGGTTTTGTGTCCTTGATAGCCTTGAGTTTATAGTGGGTTAGAATAGCTGGGTATTAGCTTGTGCCCACTTGGGTCATTCCTCTTGATTTCTCAAGAGTAGGCTAGCTAAAGGATTCTAAACTAAACAAGAAGTGGATCAACCTTTGAGGGTCAAGATTTCTGGTTCACCACAAGGGTGAAGAGTATACTCTCCTATCTCAAAAATCTCTCCCAAACACACCAAGCAATGTTCAATTAGCCCTCTCACTTTTGAAATCTAAAGATGGGTCAAGATTTCTAGTTCACCACAAGGGTGAAGAGCATACTCTCCTATCTCAAAAATCTCTCCCAAACACACCAAGAAATGTTCAATTAGCCCTCTCACTTTTGAAATCTAAAGATGGGTCAAGATTTTTGGTTCACCACAAGGGTGAAGAGCACACTCTCCTATCTCAAAAATCTCTCCCAAACACACCAAGCAATGTTCAATTAGCCCTCTCACTTTTGAAATCTAAAGATGGGTCAAGATTTCTGGTTCACCACAAGGGTGAAGAGCATACTCTCCTACCACCAAAAGACTCCAATAAAAAGATATTAACTGCCTAATAAAAAATGAACTAGTATATGACACACTTAAAAATGAAAGCAAAGAACAAGCAGTTGATTGTTTTTATGCTTTGGGTAGCTCTACAAGAAAGATTAGTAGCCCTTGCGCATTTGAAGCTTTGACATGCGTTCTTTTTAGCAAATAATGCAAGCAATTAAGGCACACCTACAAACACAACTTGTTAGGCCCACAAAGGTTAGTATAACAAAAACTAAGTAAAATCTGCAAATGAATCTCTGTCCTAACACAACAAGTCAAAACCAGCAAGCAAACAAATCCAAATCTTGCAAAGAAAGAACCAAAATTAGTCATTGCCAGGCCTAGGTGACAGTTCTATCAGAAAAAGTTTCACATGATACTTCATAGTATAGGAGTGTGATACTTTTGTTCTGTACGACAGTTCACACTGTATCCATGTGAAAAAGTATTGTATGGCTATGTGATAGAGTCTTATATGGTCGCATGATACTTTTACTAGAAAAGTATCACACGGGTATGTAAAGAACTGTCGTATGAACTAGAAGACTGTCATACGATACTCTGCCAAAAAAATAGAAAAAAAATAGTGGAAACAACAAGCTAATAATGATGAAAAAAAAGTGTGGAAATGCAAGAAAAAAAAGGCAAAACAAAAGTGTTCTTCCCCACGGTGGGCGCCAAAAATGTACACTCAAAATGTGCACTTTTCTAAGTCATTACTTCCAAGAACATCCATAGATTGGAAACCTTGAGAAAGCGACCTAGAGCTCCCTAGGCATGGAGTGCAAGGGTGTTTTAGAGGGCTCCCAACTAGAGCTCCTAAGCATATAACCTTGCTAGTAAACCATGCAATGGGAGATTCAAAGAGACAAGGCAAAGAATGCCAATATCTTCAAGAATCAAAATGGAAATGCAATGAAAGCTATGCTAGAATGAGGATGCAAGAATGTAACTATGCTATAAAAATGAGAGTATTACGAGCCTTTGCTAATTAAACTATGTGGGTTAAGCTAAAACATGAAAGGAAACTAAACTAAAATGCCATGAAAATGCAAGAAAGAAGACTAGAATGCAACAAGATCTCCAAAGCTCCAAAGTCACCAAGAAAACCTATAGCACAACATTAGCATCAAGAGTGGGATCCTTTGAATGAGAAAAAAGCTCTCCTTTTAAAGATAAAGGGACCATGGAGATTAAGAGGAAAAATATTTGATCAAGGGTGGAGTTTGAAAGTGGGAGCAATCCATGTGCACAAGTCTCCTCCAATGAGAAAGAAGTGTTAACTTTTGTGCCCCATGTGAGACAAAAAGGCCTTTTCTTCTTTTTATAAAATAAGAATAATGCTTTATTTGTGCAACTTAGGATATGAGGAAAGTGGGGGCTTTTTTATTTAATAAAAGGGGAGGGAATTCCTTTTAATTAAATAAAGACTTAGGATAAAATGGTTAACTCATAGAATATAATTGAATAAATGATAGAATTAGTATTTGACCAAGAAAATTGATTTGGATTGAAAATATTACAAAGCATTGATTTAAGAAATTGATAAATTGAAGAATGGGGCCCAAAGTCTAGGCGACCATTTTAGGGTGCATACATTTCTAACATGAGAAATAAGGGCATTTTCATCGTCACACCTCTCATCTTTTGAATCATCCTTCATATAAACATAGACAACTTCCACACTTTCTTTTGTGTCATCTGATTCATCATCGGTTACTCCTTGAATAGGTAACGTGATTTATTTCCTTTGTCCTTGTAATCTATAAACCTTTTGTATATGTTCTCCTTCTAGTCACTTTTATCATTCATGTCATTGTTAGGACATCTAGATGCAATGTGGCCAATCTTGTTGCAATTGAAATATTTTAGAGGTAGTTTGCCTTTATACTTTCCTTTTCCTCTCGGTAGCCTCTTAGCCAATAGTGCTTCCAACTCTTCTTGTTCTTTCTCTTTGGTTAGGATACTGTCATAGTCACTTCCACATGAGCTAGTGTGATTCTCTCTGTCTCTTGTTGAACCTCCAATGCTTAAATATGATTTGAAAGTTGTTTCAATAGTTGGTAGACTATTATCATAATTACTAAGTTCAAATGCAGTCATCTTACCGATCAAAGAATCAAGAGTAATAACATTATTTGCTATGATTGTCAGCTTTTAAATAGTAGATGCTTGAATAACATATTTGGATGAAAGAGTTATCAAATTTTTACTTACTATTTATTCTCCAGTTAATGTTCCACCAACACCTCTAATGGCACTTAAAACTTCCTTGATTATGAAACTATATTGAGTAATGTTCTCTTCATCTTTCATTCTCATCTCATCAAATTTTCCTCTCAGATTGTCAACCTTAGCTTTTTGTACATGAAGATTACCTCCATAAACAAGTGTAATATTATCCCACATCTTTTTTGTAGAATACAGTCCTTAATGTCATTGAATTTAGCATCAATTAGGGAAGAATCAATTTCAATCATTGCCAAGTTATGTTCCTTCTTTTCTCTCATTTGATCAACTATTATAGGTCTAGTAGGTGGTGGAGTTTAGTCATTATACAAAATATTAAGTGGAGAATATCTACTTCTAGATAGGTATAACCTCATCCTACTTTTCCATGTAGAGAGAATTTCCTTTTTCATCTTAGGTACTTCTCTCCTATACATCTTCAGATCTTTTACTCAAGTATTTCAAACTTATCCCTTAGAGTACTTATCTCTTATACCAATTGTTGGATTACAAAGAGGAGAGGTGAATCTGTAATCCTTGATTCTATGTACCTTAAAAAATTTCTCTGATCAATCTTAGTGTGAACTTAGTCAGACACACTTCACTACTACATTTGGGACCTTTTTTTGATAGTAGGTCATTGGAATTGGGACGGTGTACCGTCGATATTATGACACCACCTGATATCATAGTTTTGTAGTAAAAAAAATGACGGCTACGATTGGCATCGTAATTAAGATGACTATAGCCATCGCAAAAAGGGGTTTCAACACAGTGAATACACCATCATGTCTATTTGTAGCCATCCCAATTTCAACGGCTAGACGTCAGATGAAGTTAATTTGCTGACGAAAATGCTGTACATGTGTTCGTTAACCGTCATAATGTTTTGATGGATAACTGTTGTTGGTAGATTGTCTACCGATAGAAATGTTGTGCATGTGACGGTTGTGCGTTGGAAGTTTTTGACACATTGTCATCACTTTCCTAGAGATGTCGTAATTGTGACAAAATTCACAATTTTTTTATTTAAAAAAAAATTTGTCGATTGAGTTTGTATCGATTCAGAATGGTGTTCTTATAGATCTGGTTTTAGTTGGTTGCATTACTTTCAGATCTTGATCAACTTGCAAGGTGGTTTGGTGAGTCAAGGTCTTTTATTTGTGCTCATGATTTGGTTATGTCAATCAGAGATGACTTTGCAGTAGATTCGGTAGATGACAAGAAGCTAGTGCAGTAATCAAAGATGCATTGTTCTTGATGTGTTCATGGGATATATGTGGACCTGATTGCATTCGAATTTGATTCGAGTGACTTCTTGACTTCTTTGGTTCAAATTGGATGTGCTTTGTTCCTATGGAGTGTAGCAGTGACTTGACTTGCAGAACTTGCACAATGGAAATTTGTAGATCACTATGGTGTCCATGATGACTTCAGAGAAGTCTTCTTCTTGGTGAACTGAGCTGAGAGACTTGGATTAAAAAAAGTGGGTCATTTGATGTGAGTTATGAGACATTGGATGCCTCTTCACAATGGGTTCACGGTGTGGTCTGTGGTGTTTCTTTGTGACTGGGTTCTTGGCAGAGATCTTTTGATTTGGTAGCCATTGAGATGGATCAATATGACTTGATCTTGGGTCAAGACTTCTTGAGGTGAGTTGAAGTGATCATTTCTCCTTGAAGTGATTGATGTTTACGACAGATAGCTGTCACTTTTAGTTTTGTCATCGGTTATTCTTTGGTTTCCATCGTAATTATGATGGCTCACACTATTTTTTAAAAAGAAATATATATTTGTCGTACATTGATTGGGATCTTAAATTATTGAGATTCTCTTTGTTTTGATAATAGTTTAACATTCTCTACTTAATAGGGCCAACCACGTGAAGGTGGAAGCTCAGCTGGCCCCTCCTAAGATCCTCTTATGACCCTTTAGAATAATTTAAGACCTCTAAGATGTATTCTTAGGGATTGTAAAGGGTCATAAAGGGTCATAAGGGGTCCTGGGACATAACAATTAAGAAACATAAATGTAGGCATTATGGTCACAATTGTTTGGAGACACAACATAATTGAATACTATACCCAGATGATGCAACACAATGACTACTCCTACAGTTCTAAGTGGACACTCTAGGATCCAAAAACCAAAGATAAGGAATCTATATATGGTTTTCGGATCCAACAGTGTCAACTTAGAACTATAGGAGTAGTGGTGGTGTTGCATCCTCTGGGTATATCATTCAATTATGTTGTGTCTCCAAACAATTGTGACCATGATGCCTACATTTATGTTTCTCAGCTGTTGTGGTACCTACATTTATGTTTTGTAGCTATCATGTTTATTTTCATGTTCTTTATGTATTTGGCTTCTCTCCCTCGCATCAAAAATAAGATTTTCCCACTCTGAAATGAGAATGCGCGTGCAACACAAGCAGAATATGCACAGATAGAAGATGGAGCTGAGAAAATACAACATGTTTAAATTTCTTTAATAGGTCAAAATTACAATGTTCACGATGGTCTATAACATAAAATACGCAATTAAAGACCTCTATAAAAAATGCAACCCTGTTGTGTTTTTTAGCTCCACCTGATATCCTATGTATATGAATTGAGATTGCATATTGAACTAGGCATCTCCTTCTGCACTGCCTGAAACCAAGAGACTGTCACAGTTAACATCTAAAATCATTATTGAACTTTTGTTATTATTAAAAAGTACACTAGTCTCCTTTGTTTCTTGTACACCATCTCTATCGAAAAGTTTCTTCATGGATGGCCTCCACTTTCTTCCCTGCTACAACTGTAACCACTATTCATTCTCCTACGGTAATTACTATCTTCTCTATTGATCAGACCTCCACTGCAATTTCTTTGATGAAAATTTCCAAATTCACTGTTTGGTATTCCTTCATCTCCCCTCAACTCCATCACTTATGGTTACAAATCAAGTTCCAAGAATCAGAATGGCACATCTCATCATCACAACTAATCCACCTTAAACAATTGATTAACCATTCTAGACAAGATGATGATTTAAGGTTTTTTGTGAAGCTTCTAACTTGGTAGTTGCAATCAACATTTGTATTACAAGTTTTGTTGTTGTTCACGTAGTGTGTTTTAGAAAAGAACCCATTGAACATTCTAATACTAATTTCTCCCAAAATATGAAATCCACTAAAATTTAGCGAAAACCCCTCCAACATTACAACATACCTTTTTATGCAGCCCATTAACATTTCAAATGCAAGAATGAAAGAAAACATGAAACTAAGCTCAAACACGTGTAAATAAACATCAGTCATTATCAAATAAACATCGAGAAATAAACATCAGTCATTATCAAATAAACATCGAGAAATAAACTTCAGTCATTATCAAATAAGTTGCATAAATAAGAATCATTTTTTTTTTTGCTTCCCTATATTGTTGCAGAGGCCTATCTGTGTCTACATCATCATTTATTCTCAGTCGTGCACATAATCTCATTGTCCTTTGCAAAGGCGGGTCCTCTGCATTAACAATTAAAAGGCTTCATTAATTAAAAACATATTATCATAATTGGGGTTAATTTAAAAATATATCCATTATTGCTACAAGAATTTCAATACTTTAAAAAATATAAATGTGACGCTCTTTACCTTGTCCAACGACATCATCTTGCCCAACGGCTTGAACCTCAACACGTTCATCAGGAACAACCTCTACATCCCCTACAACTGCAATACAATTTTTTTTATTAATCCCAACACATTATAATTAAATTTTTATTACTATGCCAAATTCAATATAACATGTTTACTTGTATTAAATATTCATTAATCAAAATTCGAATAGAAAATGTAAACCTTGAGTACTACGATTCACATTAGAATTGATGCCTCCGTCGTGCTCGGCCAGTGCAGTATCAATATCGGCAGACTGCATTCAAATGTAAATAATTAGTGCATTTATCAATAATATATATATATATATATATATATATATATATATATATATATATATATATATATATATATATATATATATATATATATATATATATATATATATATATATATATATATATATATATATATATATATATATATATATATATATATATATATACACACACAAGACAAATACTAAGAAATGTTAATCATTCAGTTTAATACATATAAATATATTCACTTTAAAGTTTTAAACAAATAAATAATCAGTGTTTCCTTAAAACAAATATATTCACTTTATGTTGTAACTTAACATCAAATATAGTAATTGGTAAAGTTTTCAACTTGAAATAAAAATCAATTGGCTTATTTACCTGATCAACAGATCCAACAAAAGAACCTTGTGCACTCATTTCTTGGTATCGTTCAACCACGACTTTATAGCCTTGTTTGTAGCCTATTTTTTTGTCCTCTTTTGTAATCAATTTTTTGAACTCCAAGGCCTCCATTTTTTATTGGTATCATGAATTTTTATTGTAGTGAATTTCATCAAAACTAAATTGATTGCAATTTAATTATAAATATTTGCATACGATTTTTTATTTACTAATACTTACAACTCGTGCAACAAGTTTTGAATATCCACCCGAGCCAAGCTTGTGTTGCCCGTGATTTTGTTTTCTTGTTGTTGTTGCCTTTGTTGTGTCAGGAAACCTATGTGATGTTTGAAATATGTTAGATCACATAACTACATAGAGTAAATAGTACATAATTTAATTATTAACATTATCATGTACCTTCTTTCCTCGGGTGATACTACTCATCCACTATGTCTTGCACTTCTCTCAAGTACATCCTTTTAAAGATCCTCCCATTCATTAATAGAAATATAGGGAGACCGCTTGTAATAAGGGTTGTGTTTTATTTGGGTCCTGTAGTTGTCCCTAATATACTTCAAAACAGTGCCTGCTTTGTCAAGGAGTCTAAGTCTATGAAAGACTTCGGGTCCAAAAAGTGTTGTCATAGAGTCAATGAGTTTATTCTTTAACCCTTTATCTTGTACTAACCACCTTTTAAGAAAAAAAGCTGTTAGATTCATAAATGAAGTGAAGCTACCTTTTAATATACTTGAAGAAAGGGATGAAACAAAATCTTATCTTACAATGAAATCAAAATATGATACCATGTGCATATGGTCGGCCTGGAAATGCACAAATATTCATCATTAAGTTTTTCATAAAATAGATTATTCCTTGGAAGATAATTACAAGATTATTATAATTAGTTATTGCAAGGGACCACATAGGGGGTTAGTGCATTACATTATGAATATTATAATGTATAGTAAAAGAAAGGATCAGTCTTTAAAGTACCTGGAAGTTGGGCTACTCTCAAGGGAAGTCCATCTTCATTTCTCATGAGAAATTGATCACACTGTATTGTTCACATACATTTAACATGAGTACATCTAGGAATTGCATCATCACCTCCTACATTTTAATGAATCCAATATTAAAAAATACCCTCTAAGAAAGAATATATAGTTCAAGTGAAATAAACACATGATAAATAATAGATAAAAAGAGGAGTCTAATTACCAATAATAGTTGTTTCCATTGCATCTGTGGTCATGCTATGTGTTGTTGACATTGTAGGTGGAACTACCTCTGTGGATTTGATCCTCATACCAGGTGCCGTACTCAACATAGGTTCAATAGCAGGTGCTGAACAAAAATATTGTTAGAGCATAAAAAAATATGGATAACAATGGATAAGATGGAGGATAAAACATGTGATGTACCATTCGAAGTATTTGCATCTGAGGCAATGCCCTTTAATCTATTTAGCATCCCCTGTAAAGAGAACACATATATATTTTAGTTAATGACATAAATAAAATAGTATACTATAAAAATCATTATTGAACTTTTGTTATAATTAAAAACTACATTAATACTTACTCTATAGTTCTGAACACAGCCAATCAACATATTCGATGCCTTCTGTATTTCAAGAGTGTGAGGTTGAATATTTTCCATTCGAGCTAACTCTTTTGATATTGCATGAAGGACCTTTTCCAGTGCAACCATAGGATCAACTTCTGATAAAAAATCAACATTGAATGGATCCTACTCATTCTGCGGCTCCTCATGGACTACTTGTTCCTTTCCCTTTTTCTGATCAACACTCATTTGTGAGAACAATATTATTAGCCCTTTATTTAAAATCAATCCAAAATAGTAGAACAACAAAAAATATGCATTAACATAACAAAAAATATGCATTAACATTTTTCTTGTATATGCATTTGTACAATAACAATGAGTTTTACCTGCCGGGAAGAAGAAGTCCCATGAGAACTATCACCGCCATGCGTATCGTGTGGCTCTTGATCCATACTATAGCTTTGTATTTCAAAAAAAATCATTCAGACATGTTAAAACACATGTTCTTATTCTAAGCTATGTTGAATAATAGACAATTATCAAAATGTGTACCACCTTATCCATGATAGTGATGGGGTTTTTTGTATCTATGCTATTCAAATTGTAATCGATAAGAAGCTCCTCGCCTCCATGTATTGATTTGATCACACATACAAATATGCGATTTCCATCATGCGCCTCAAATATGCAATTGGGTTGCTTCTTAGTTGACGTATGCCATGTACTATTTATAAAACCTGCAATATTACTTGATGCTTTGGGTCTTCCATCAATGTATATAGCTACTTTTTTACTTTGTTCACTAAATTTTTGTTGTATATAATTTGCTGTGAGTGCATACCTACACATTCTTTTTTTTATATTTAACAATCTGCATCCAACTACTGTAATCGTAACAAGGTCTAACATACTCCATCAATTCAACAACTTTGTTGTAAGAGACCTTTATGCCATCCATGGAAAATAGGCCCAAACCATGTAATGAAGATGGTGCTATGTGATATATCCTCTCTTTAACACAAAAATTAGTGTTTATTAAAGGAAGTTCATCAGGGACCCATTGTTTCTATAGATGTTTGTACCTAAACGGTAGCTCAGAGTCACCTTTTCTCTCATCATCATAAGAACATGAACCCCCCTTGAGCAAGGAAAAATTTCATGCATTTATTGAATTTTTTTTCTGATCTTTTGACCTCGAGTTGATCTTATTGAATTACACGTACTAAATATCTCACTTTCTTCTTCCATTCCTAGATTTTCCTTGCTCGAGGAAGACAATTCTAACAAATACCTATTCGCTGGTACTTGCACTTCATGCAGTGAGAAATACAAGTGGAAATGAGAGAGATATTTTACAAATGGTAAAATACATTAATCTCTATGGGGTGTATTGACTTGTACCTGACAATACATGAGACTGTGTGGGATACCTGACATAAGATAATAGTTATATAATCAAACAAACATAGTTCACTCCATAGTTTTTATTATATCTTGTGAAGGACATTATACATTGTTAAAATTATCTATTTATCCAACAATATTTTGAATATCTCAGCATTGCATATAACTAAAAATCTCAGCATTGGATGAGACACCACTATTGTGGCATTTCGTCAAACAATTCTCGTGCCTTGCTAGTGTTTTTATTACATCTTGTGAAGGACTTTATACATTGTTAAAATTATCTATTTATACTTTTAGAATTAGCTCACTCGATTGCAGTGAACAAAGAGAATCCCTTGTGATTTAACATCATTGAGATGCCTCCTTTCATTAGCTTCATGTCACCTTCTCATATCTTCTCATAGCTTCCTATGTGTTTCATCCTTCATTTATACACTTCGACCAAACTTTTAATTTTCTAACAGATTTCGCCAAAGGCTTTGTAGGAAACCAAAGGCATTATAAATCATGAATTTTCTATAAAATTAATGTATTGCTCTAGATTTCATATGGAAATTTTGTGAAATGGTTGACATGTATGTTTATTCAAATGGAGTTATATCATTCGGAATGGATATATGATTGGTTGATATAAAATTCTATGTCAAGATTTACTGCATTAAATTGATCATAGTTAGAAGACTCAGACACAAGAAGAAAATGAGTATAGCCAATTTTTAGAAGAATATGAATGAATGCAAACATACATAAGTGGATGAACATAAATAATGAAGGTACCTGATATTTCCTGAAGTAATGAAGTGTTGACCCTGGATTCAATCTAGTATGCTCATGTATGATCTAGAAACTGCAAGGAAAGAAAGGATAGAGTTAGATCCAAAAGATCTAAGAAATTTTTGACACCATATTATTGATCCTCATCTACAATTATGCATGTGCATAGTTAAGCCATACACTTCTAAAAGGAACTATGCTACATAACATGTGCACTCAAGAAAATGCACATAGGAACATGTGCATTGTATAGGTGCTGGAATCCAAATGAAGCCCTACATTTATTTCTCTATGAAAACCTGGTGAATCACTGTTGTGGCTGCATTTATGTCTCTATGAACACCTAGTGAATCACTGTTGTGACTGCATCATCCAAATAGTGCAACAACAACACCAGATGTTGTTGTTCCATCTGGTGTTGCTATGGCATCATTTCCAAATGATGCATCCACAATAGTAACCCACCATGCCCATCAACACAATGCGGACATGATCAAGCACAAGCAATGGAGGGGACATTATCAAGGTCAAATCAGAGGTCAAATTTCATTCCTTGAAATTTTATATTTGTAAAGTTATAAAATTTCATGCCTTGAAATTTTATAACATAGTTCCTTAGCATTTGATCTTCATATTGCAGCCATGACTTGAGGTAGGCATTCAAGCTTTGTCTTCTCATTAACTCAATTTCATTTTGATGGCATTTGTTGATTTAATTGTGACACCAGCTTGGTTATAAACAAAAAGAAAAAGAAAGTGTCATTTGTAATTTTCGTGAATTCGAAGAGCTGTCGTGAAGATGACACTACACTTTTGTGTGGCACAAAGAGGGCATTCAAGTTTGGTATGCACGAAGAGGCCAAAACCATGTAGGAAGAGGGCACTAGCACTTGAGGTAGGCATTAAAGCTTTGTCTTCTCATTAACTCAATTTCATTTTGATGGCATTTGTTGATTTAATGGCACAATATGAATGTTAATAGTGGCATTGTTTACATCTTAGCATTTTGAATGATCGATGACCTGCGAGCTTTTAGAGCTAGGGCATCATTGCTATTACCTTCAAGGCATTGTGTGAAGTGTTTGATCTCTCTTTATTTATTTTGTTTCTGATATTCACTATGTGGTACTCCATGTTTATGATCATTTCATGAGGAAATATCTTGATGGCTCACGGGCTGCAAGTTAGGGCATCATGCATTGTTTATGAGCTCATTGTTTGAGCACCTCATGTCCATATTTGATTGGTTGGTGCTCTATTTGTTATATTGAGTTTACATCATATATTTAGTCTTAATAAATATCTTATAAAACAACATAAAACTAACCCAAAATACTTTGTCTTAATAAAATCTTAATAAAACAATATATTTAGTCTTAATAAAATCTTATAAAACAACATATATTGTGTGAAGTGTTTGATCTCTCTTTATTTGTTTTTCTGTTGATATTAAGTAGCTATTTGGTACTCCCCATTTATGATCATTTCATGAGGAAATGTATTGATGGCTCACAAGCTACAAGCTAGGGCATCATACATTGTTCATGAGCTCACTGTTTAATACTGACATTGTTTACATCTTTTCATTTGGAATGATTGATGACCCACGAGCTTTGAGAGCTAGGAAATTGTTGCTATTACCTTCAAGGAATTGTGTGAAGTGTTTGATCTCTCTTTATTTGTTTTGTTGTTGATATTCACTATGGGGTACTCCCCGTTTATGATCATTTCATGAGGAAATGTCTTGATGGCTCGCGGGCTGCAAGCTAGGGCATCATGCATTATTTATGAGCTCACTTTTTGAGCATTGACCAATCAAATAGGGACATGAGGTGCTCAAACAATGAGCTCATAAATAATGCATGATGCCCTAGCTTGCAGCCCATGAGCCATCAAGACATTTTCTCATGAAATGATCATAAACAGGGAGTACCACACAGTGAATATCAACATCAAAACAAATAAAGAGAGATCAAGCACTTCACATAATATATGTTGTTCTATAAGAATTTATTAAACTAAATATATTGTTTTATTAAGATTTTATTAAGAGAAAGTATTTTGGGTTAGTTTTATGTTGTTTTATAAGATTTTATTAAGTCTACATATATGATGTAAACTCATAATTATACTTGATATATATATATATATATATATATATATATATATATATATATATATATATATATATATATATATATATATATATATATATATATATATATATATATATATATATATATATATATATATATATATATATATATACTTCAAAGGAGGAATTATGAAATATAGTTGTAGGTAGTTATCTCTTCTATAATGATGGAGGAGTGAAAGGTAATGATCAATGAGGTTTTTGCTATTAGATCATACATTAATACACTTACTATTTTGAATTTGAGCTCGGGCATCATGCAATGTTATTGCTGTCATTGCATGCTTGCTGCTGTTGTGCAACATATATTGTTTTATACACTATTTATTTCATTGAGACCATGAGCTTGACATTTGTAGTGTATTTTCTATTATTGCATCAATGCTACCATGTTGTTGAGGCTGTAGATGCATTGAATCACCACTGCCATTCTATTTTGATAGCAACAATATAACAAACAAAGCACCAACCAATCAAATAGGGACATCAGTAAGACATTTAATGCATTATTATTTCATCATGATGATAAAAATTTCATTGGCTCAAAGCACATAGAATGTGGGTAGATGCATTGAATCACCACTTCCATTCTATTTTGATGAAGAGGAACTATGTTATAAAATTTCAAAGCATCAAATTTTATAACTGTACATATATTTTATGAGTATAACTATACAACAGAAGAGCACCCACATGCCTTGGTTGTTATTGGTCTATGGAAGGTTTTGGTTTGCCTTTCCCAATTGAGATGTTATCCTAAGATTCAAAAGGACCAAGGTAATAATAAGTCTTGAACATAAATGCATGATTGTGGATCCTCAAGTAGGAGTTGTGATGCAAAGGAAGAACACTTATATGGGTTTATCACATAAGGACAATGGTTTCATTCATCTTTCTTTCAAGTTCTCTTGGGTACTTTCCTTGGCCTCTAGGCTTGGGCATCCTATAGGGGTTGAACCAAAATTAAAAAGGCAATAAGGACACATAGAACAATAGGTTTGGGGACTTAGATTTATGTTCAATCCTTAGTAATGGTTTGGGGAACTAATTACTAGATGAGTGACTACAGTACCCTAGTTTGCATTATTAGATGATCTTGTTTAATTTGTGTTCATTTCATGCAAAGATACATGTAAAGAAAAATAAATTTTTGCATCTAAAGATTACATGTATATATATATGAAAAATAACTTGTATATACTATACAAAGAAAATAACTTTTAGAAGAAAATGCAAGAGTATAGGCATACATAAGGGGATGAACATAAATAATAAGGGTGCCAGACATTGCTTGAAGTGATGAATTTTTGACTCGGGTATGAATCTAGTGTGCCCCTGTGTGATCTAGAACCTACAAAGAAAAGAGAGATGGGAGTTAGATAAAGAATATCTAAGCAATAAATGACATCCTATTACTGATCCTCATCTAAAATTATGCATGTGCATAGTCAAGCCATACACTTTTGAAAGAAAAACCATGCTACAATTAATGTGCACTCAGAAGAATGTTACAAAGAGTAAATGGCTACATTTATTTCTACATGAACACTTGGTGAGTCACTATTGTGACTACATCATTCAAAAAGTGCAACTACAACACCAGATGTTGCTGTTTCATCTGGTGTTGCTGTGACATCATTTCCAAATGATACATCCACAACACTCACACACTATGCCCATCAACACAAGGAAGTCATGAGCATCATGAATAAGCAATGGAAGGGGCATACATCATCATCAAATCAGGGAATAAAAGCATCAAATCTTCATATTAAGGGAGGAGTACATCATGGATTTCAAGTAAAGATCATAACATCACAACATGGTTGGCAGCCCCAAGGAGGCCCCATTGCATACAGCGAGTAAGCTACATCAGAACAAAGAGGTACATAAATCTACATCATCTACACATTAATGCTATGGCATGGAGTATATTTGAATCTACATTTTAAAGGATAAGTAAGAAAGTTGCATGATGCTAGTGAAATTAACAAACGTACAGATCTAATGAAGTAATGAAGCTACCCACATTCTATGTGCTTTGAGCCAATGAAATTTTTATCATCATGACGAAGTAATAATGCATTAAATATCTTACTGATGTCCCCATTTGGTGCTCTATTTGTTATATTACTGCTATCAAAATAGAATGGTAGCGGTGATTCAATGCATCTACAGCCTTAACAACATGGTGACATCAATCCAATAATAGAAAATGCATTACAAATGCCAAGCTCATAGTCTCAATGAAATAAATAGTGTATAAAACAATATATGCTGCACAACAACAACAAGCATGCAATGACAACAATAACATTGCATGATGCCCAAGCTCAAATTCAAAACAATAAGTGTATTAATGTATGATCTAATAGCAACAACCTCATTGATCATTACCTTTCACTCCTCCATCATTATAGAAGAGATAAATACCTACAATTATATTTCATAATTCCTCCTTTGAAGTATATATATATATATATATATATATATATATATATATCAAGTATAATTATGAGTTTACATCATATATTTAGTCTTAATAAAATCTTATAAAACAACATAAAACTAACGCAAAATACTTTGTCTTAATAAAATCTTAATAAAACACTATATTTAGTCTTAATAAAATATTATAAAACAACATACATTGTGTGAAGTGTTTGATCTCTCTTTATTTGTTTTGTTGTTGATATTCACTATGTGGTACTCCCCGTTTATGATCATTTCATGAGGACATGTCTTGATGGCTTGCAGGCTGAAAGCTAGGGCATCATGCATTGTTTATGAGCTCACTGTTTGAGCACCAGCCAATCAAATAGGAACATGAGGTGCTCAAATAGTGAGCTCATAAACAATGCATGATGCCCTAGCTTGCAGCCCACGAGCCATCAAGATATTTTTTTGAGATTTGGGGCTTGATTTGGTCATTCTAATGTTAGCGTTAGCATTTGAAACTTGGATAATTGCTTTTTGGAGCCAACTAGGTGGTGTATTGTGTTCTATGGATTGGTGAGTGTTAATTATGGATATTGGCATGTAAATTAATATTTTTAATTGTTTTATATTTGTATTTGGTATCGTGTATTCTTTAAAATTGGTTAATGTAGTTGTTTGTGCATTGGGGAAGTCCTAATAGGCCAACCTAATTGATATTTGTAACTTTTATAAAGGAGAGTAGTTTCTCTAATGTAATGTAAGGAATAGGTATGGGAGGTATGAGTGATTTTGTATGCAAGAACTGTAATAAGAGAAAAGATAAAGAGAAGATGTATGAGTAGAATCTATGATCATTCCTTGTGCATTTTAATGGAACTATAAAGGAAAGTAAGTTTCTATCAGTCAGTTCAATCATTTCAATAGTAAGTTCAATTCATTGTATTCAGACAGTGAGTCCTGGAGGTGGCTTTAACCTTATCCTCGAGAAGTGTTCTCAAGTAGCGTGCCTTTTTGTTCTCAGCAACTCCTAATAGGGTTGGAGGACATTTTAACATGGGTTCTCTCCTTTAATAGGGATTGTTGTATTGGATGTATTGTATCAGATCCTAATAGGGAAAGTCTCTTGACATGGACATTTTTATACTAGTGCAATATCTTGTGGGTTCCATCCCCATTGGGGTATTTCCCTTAATAGGGTTTTTCTCGAGAATAAATCTCTATGTTTAATGGTGTTTTTTTTATCTTGTTCATCTTGTTTAGCATTATTATATTCTTAATTGATGATCTAATTCAAAATTTTAAAGTTTACAATTATCACACACAACTTATTCACCCCTCGCCCCTCTTAGTTGTGAGGTGTTTCTTTCTATTCCTAAAAATTGGTATCAGAGATATTGGTCCTCTTGAAAAAAGCTTAAATGCTTGAGGAGATCCATAATGGTGAGCTATAGGTAGGACAATCTAAAATTTGATGGTGAAATTTTTGACAGTTGGAAGAACAAGATGAGGAATCATTTGATCTACTTGGGGATTGAATAATAGTTGATTACATAGAGCGAGATAGATCTCTAGACTAAGGATGAATTGTAAAATAGTACAAAGGGTTATAGGAACAAATTCACTTGTAATATGATTTCTAGAGAAGCCCTAATTAGTGCACTTTATAAGGAAAAGTTTGTAGAGGTTAAGGAGATTGATTTGGCACATGAGATCTAGACATAGTTGGAAGGACTATATGAAGGAGAAAAATACACCAAATAGGCCATGTTAGAGTGTTGGGAAAAAAGTTGGAGAACATGAGGATGCATGAAGATGAGTTTATGAGAGGATATGTTCAGAGAGTAATAGAGGTTTTTACCGGTATCAGAAATACAAGAGGGTCTATTACACAAGATGAAATCATTGAAAAGATTCTGAGATCTCTGACACTTGAATATGACACCAAGGTCAGGACAATTGAAGAGATTATACAATTCACAAAGGGATTTATGAGAGATAATTTTATTGGTAAGTTATTTTCATATGAAACCTCTAAATTACAATATGATTTACCTAAAGTTGAATCTTATTTTAAGGATATTGTTCCTAACCTTGATATTGGTGAATATATGAAGATATTGGAGAATATGCTATGGAGTGGGAAGAAATAGAGGAAGAATAAAGGAAATTGGATGAGGTTGTAGCCATGGTTGCAAAGAGGGAAAATAGAGGCAAGGGAAAGTATGAAGGGAAATTACCCTTGAATTATTTTTCTTGCAATAAGATATCTCATTTTGCCTCTAGATTTCCTACTAGAGTTCTAATGTATAAGCCTAAGTCATACAAGCCTAAATATCCTATGGACTATTATATTTCTAGTGTGAGTAATTTTGATGATGAATATGTGAATGATGAAGATGAGATTGGGTTTGTTTCTATTAAAGATGAAGATCCTATTCATGAAGAAAAATCTTGGGTTTCACATATAGAAAAGAAATATGAATAGAATATAGATAAGGGATTCTCTCATCACATGACTAGTGATAAAGATAAATTTTTGTAACTTAACAAGTATGATGGAGGTGTAGTCATATTTGGAGGTAATAATCCTTACTTGATCATAGGAAGAGGATCTATAACTCTTGATGGTAAAACTAATATTGATGATGTTTTATCTGTTGATGGACTAAAGCATAATATTTTGAGTCTTGGATGGATCATGGATAAGGGTTATCATTTACAATTCAAGGATGGTAAATGTAGTATCAGAGACCAATTAAGAAATATGATTGCATCAGGTACTAAGACTAAAGGTAGTGTATTTCAATTAAATCCAGTTGAAGAATTTTTTTTGTGAAGCCTACTAACATGATGTGAAAAGAATGTGTTATGAGAAAACAAACTAGGACTATCTTTCAGAGAAACACTTATTCAAAAAAAAGGGAGATTGGATTTGGTACATAGAGATCTTTGTGGTCCTACAAGAATAAGGTCATATTCTGGTGAAATGTACTTTATGATTTTGTTGATGATTATTCAAGAATGATGTGGATTGATTTTCTTAAAGAGAGGTCTGAAGATTTCAATAAGTTCAAGATTTAGAAGGAAAAAGTTGAGAGTGAATTAGGGTTGAAGATTGAATGGTTAAGGTATGATAGAGGTGGTGTGTTCACATCAGATAAGTTTAAGGCATATTGTGAGGAACATGAGATATATAGATAAACTTCTACTCCTAGGACACCACATCATAATGAGATAGAATAAAGGAGAAATAGAACCATTCTTGACACTGATAGGACAATGATGCTTGATGGAAAGGTACCATAGATGCATCTAAGGGAATCAGTTAATATTGATTTCTCTACATTGACTAGAGTTCACATCAGGCGTGGTACTGGTAAGACTTCATATGAATTATGGTTTTGTGATGTTCCTACAATGAAATACTTTAGAATATTTGGTAGTAAATGCTAAATAAAAAGGGATGATGAAATAGGTAATTTTGATCCTAGAAGTGATGAAGGAACATTAATTGGATATTATAATAGGATCAAGGAATATAGGTGTTGCAATATTAGATTGAGAAAGATAGTTGAGAGTGCTAATGTGAAGATTAATGAGAATTTCAGATTCAGGAAATAATGTATGATGATGGATTAGATAATCAGAGTAATTAGGATTCTACTATTTAGAATCAAAATCAATATTGGGAAGCAGAAAAGTTCTTTGAGATTGACAATGGGATACAAGTAAGTATTGATGAGCAAAAAAGGATTCCTAAAACACCAAGGTATGTCTCAATGAATCATTATGATAAAAAGATAATTGGAGATGTAAAAAAAGGTGTGATGACAAGGTGAAATGGTAGAAATAAATTATGCTTAATTTCACAAGTAGAACCTAAGAATACTAATAAATCTCGTAAAGATCAATTTTGGATTAAGGAAATGCAAGAAGAACTAGATCAAATTCCAAAGAATGATACTTAGAAGATAGTACCAAGGCCTAAAGACAAAAATGTTATAGGAACTAAACATGTTTTTAGGAATAAGATTAATGAGCATGGTGATGTTGTAAGAAATGAAGAATTTTTTTATTTGTAAAGGATACTCATAACAAGAAGGTATTAATTTTGATGATACTTTTGCACTTTTGGCTAGATTGGAGGCTACTAGATTGTTTCTTTCTTAAGAAGATCATAAGAACTTTAAGGTTTATTAGATGGATTTAAAATCTGCATTCTTTGATGATGAAGTTGAAGAGGAATTATACATAGAGAAACGTGATGGATTCACATTATTTGATGAGGTAGATATGGTATGAAAACTAAAGAAAGCATTATATGGCTTAAAGAAAGCACTAAGGGCATGTCATGCTAGATTGGGAAAGTACTTATTACATCTTAGTTTTAGAAAAGGTAATGTATGTATTAATTTGTATTTAAGCATTTATTCTGATGCTATCTTAATTATTGAGGTATTTGTTGATGATATCATATTTGGTGGAAATGATGCTATGAGTAATAAATTAACTAAAGAGAATAAACGTGAATTTGAGATGTCTTTGATAGCGGAAATGAAATTTTTTCTTGGTTTGCAAGTGAGACAAAGTAAGGATGGAAGTTTCATACCTCAGATTAAGTATCTTAAGGAATTATTGATTTTTTTTGGAATGGAGGATTGTAAGCTAGTAGGAACACCTATGGTTTTAAATTGCAAACTAACTACTACTAATGAGTCACCAAATGTTTTTCAAACAAAGTACAAGTCAATGAATGGATGATTGTGTTAGAAATAGGAAATACTGAGAGGGGGGGTGAATCAGTATTTCACAAACTTTTTCTTTTGCCCACTTATGGATATAACAGATTACTTTAGTGCATACAAAGATTATCAAGCTAATTAACAAACATAGCAGTAAATAGAAAGAACTCATAACACATGACATGTTCTCGAGGAAACCCTGGCCAAGGGAAAACCCCAGTGGGGATGGTACCCACAAAGATCACTAATCAAAAGTATCCTGTTAGGGATATTGGACCCTGTTAGGAGTCAATTTACAATATATAGTAGATCTGTCCTGGTTAAAGGACTTTAGGCCTTGTTAGAAGCCTTAACCCTATTAGGAGTTAGATTACAAAACCTGATCACCAGTTGAGCTCACTGCCCAAATAGGTAATACAAAATGTTTCTGATTGTAATATGGTATTGCTTACAACTTTGCATCAATAGCCTTTACTGCTATCACAATATACAACTATCGCAAGTTATCTTTTCTTTCTTTTTACATATCACATATATTTTTCATTACATTTCAAGTAGGCCTAATATATGAGTTATTAGAGCTAATAACTTTACATGGTCAGCTTCCAAAATCTTTATCCAAGAGTAAACATTTAGGATGTCATCCCTTCATAATGTTAAGTCATTATTTTGACAAGCAAAAATAATCCCTTAACTCTTTCGTTAATACTGTCTCCAAAACTGTTCTGTCTGCAAAAAATGTCTTCGGTAAACTTTGAATAACTTTGTCCGTACTACTCCAAAATTTTTTCACACTGAGATGGGGTATCCTCATACTCTATAGAAGCTTCAGTTAACTGCGTAAACAAAAATATTTCTCCAGTGGACGTCGCCAACTAAATCTTCATCAGGTGCTCTGTCAGGATCACTGTATCCATACTTAGATAATTTCTTCCTTCAACTTGCCATACTTGCATTCCAGATTCTCTGCTCTCAATAGAGATCATATGTTGCCATAATGACAAAATCTATGTAACCACATTACCCAAATTTCCAACAATCTCTCCCTTTGTCATTGGTGGCAACATATGGGAAAATTGGCTAAGTGTGCAAACAAAAGTTTAAAGTATTTACACAAAATTGTGGCCAAAAGTTATACAAGACATATACAGTATTGTACTCCATAGAATAGCTCCCCCTATGAGTATCCTTCCTCAACATATATTCAATTTTCTGGTATCTCTCCCCCTTTGACAACAATGACAAAGATAGGGTGTACAAAAATTTCAAAAAAAAACTTTATACCTTGTTATCAGCTATTGCAAAGCCGGTAGGCTTGCAACACAGTCACCAAAATATGACTTCTATGATTCAAAATATTTCTCCCATATCTTCTTGATGGATTCAGCAACATTGAGTAGAGTACTCAATCCGTATGCTGCTATCTGACAAGCTTGCAGGGAATTGAAGCTAAACTTCTGAAAAGATGTCTTTGCTGAAAGATACTGCTCAATTTGGTCTTCAACAATTGAGGTCTTGATTGAGATGTGCTCTCTCAAGATGTTAATCCTGAGCATCTTTCTAGTCTTCTCCTCTGCTAACATTCTAATTTCATCATTTAACTTCCTTATGTTCTTCTCTATAGAACTTATCTTTACATTTGGGCTTGGCAAGGTGTTTGTTTCAACTGTAATTGCATCTATCTTCTCTCTAATCTTCTTATCTTCTTCAGCTGTTAGGATTTCTAATTTTGTGCATTGTAAATACAAACTCTTTCCAGTCTCAAAATGTTTCCTCAAATTCTTTATGCATACATCCAAATTACCAATATCATTTTGAATATTTACACTTAAATTTTGTTGCATTTCTGCTTCAAAGTCTTCCTGAACTTTTATTCTAGCAATATCCTTTAAGTTAGAAAATTTAGAGTCAAAAGAGTTTATTACTATT
Organism: Chamaecyparis obtusa; assembly: GCA_027943335.1. Taxonomy (NCBI): domain Eukaryota; kingdom Viridiplantae; phylum Streptophyta; class Pinopsida; order Cupressales; family Cupressaceae; genus Chamaecyparis; species Chamaecyparis obtusa. Next base: position 583,179 of record BSBK01001127.1, read on the forward strand.
TTAGCTTTCTCAAGTGGATCCAATTCAGATACCTTAGTGCTGATCACACTCTCAAGTTTCTCTATCAAAAATCTAACTTTGCCTTCAAGGTCCTTCACCTTCTTATTCTTTCCAATAATTTTATTAAGAGATGTGATGAACTTAAGCTGATCATCATCTTCAACTTCTTTTCCAAGGTCTTCAAAAATTGAACCAATTTGTCTCTTCTTACTGTCAGGTGCACTAGGGGTAGTGACCTCTGTCAAAATTTGTTTACCTTTAATTGTCTATTCTACTAGAACTGATTTTGATACTACTGGTGCTTCCACTGCCTTTGTATCCTTTTCTGATTTTGTAATCTTCTCTTGCTCTTCTAAAGCCAAATTGTCAACAATGTTTCCTAGATCATGAAATACTGCATCATCTGACTCTAGTGTCACTTTGGTTCCTTCAATTTCCATTGATTCTTTGCCAATATTGATATGTGAAGAAGATGGAACTTCTTTAATACCAACTTCCTCTGCATGTGGTTCCTCTGATTGCTTCTATTGAGAGTTTGATTCAACATGCTTTCCTACAACTAAATCTGCAAGAACTTGCATTACTGCTTGCTCTGTCTCTTTCTGTACTTCCTCCTTTTTGCCTCCCATTATAAGGATTGTTCTTCTCTTAGTTCTCAATAAAGTTCCAAGAGACTTCAATAATCTCTTCAAATGATCTTCATCCTCAACTTCACAGAACTGTTTGATTACATGTTCTCTCATCTTTATGTCCTCTTCTTGTGCTCTCTGTTTTCTATTCACAAGTCTGTTATACAAATCTTTTGGGATCTTACCATGAATAGTGCTAAGTTTCTTATCTATCACAATCATATGTGTAATCATTGCATTTTAAAAATTCAATCTGTCAAATGATCCATATAGATCATAGAATTTATTCAACTTAGTGAAGTCTCCATGATTCAATATATCTTCATTAACTCTTTCAATTCTTGGTTTCCAAGTTTTCTTCTTGATTGAAACTACATCATCATCTTTAATTACTGCCACATTTCTAGGTACAGGTGGTACAATCACTTTCTATCTCTTGCCAGGTCCTGTTGCACTCACTTTTACTCTTTTGCTAGGAATAGGAGAAAAAGATTTATCTCCTTCATCTTTTTCAGGTACTTCAATTTTTACCTTTACTACAATAGGATCAACAAGATCTACACTAGATGCCTCAGGTGAAATTACAAGATTTTCACTTTGCTTCAAGGCTTCTGCAGTCTTCTTAGCTATGTCAAACTCATGACTTGACATACCTCATTCTTTCAGTATTTTCTTCATAGTAGATTCAACTCTCTTACTAGATTGCTTCTTTTCTCTCAAACTTATTGCAGAGCTGAAATTCTCTTCATAGGTTCCAAACCTATTTTCATGACCATCCAACTCACACTTTAACAATCTATTCACATATCCTACTATTTCTGCTTCAGATATTTCATAGCCAAGAGGGTCTATGAATTCCATTCTAGGCTCAACTGCTTCAATGTAGGTGAAATCAGTGTCTACCATAAAACAAATGCCATCTTTATGCTTTTCAACTAAGGATTGAGGAATCCTTGATTTGTTCTTAACAATATTTTGAAAAGTCTTCAATACAAGCTTCACACTGTCATTAACTTTATCAAAAAGGTGCTTCATGTAGACTGAGTTTATTCTTTCCATTGTGTTCACATTGTCACTCCAATCAACTGTGTAAGGAAATCTTCTCAAAATATGGAAAAACATATAGGTTATTAGAGATGAAAACCTAAACTATGTGTACTTAGCCTTCTTAATCTTTTCTAAGTTCTCAAATAACTGAATTTTCAAAATTTCACATAGGTCTACTTGTTTCTTCTCAATACACATAAGATAAGCTACATGAACCATTCTTGTAGCCATGTCATCTTCCCTTGAACTACCATAGAATTTAGTTGTTAGGATCTTGCAAAGGTACCTAACATCATCTTGCTTAATCTTACTTATCGCAATTTCTCTACCATTATAACTAGATCGAGTGTTGTCTAAAAAAATCTTTCTCATGTTCTTTTCATTCAGTAGAATCTCTCCAACTTTTGATAATCTAGTAACATCATGAATTAGGTCGGCAGTTATATCAATAACTCTATCCTCCATCCCTAATTTCCCATTGTGGATTCTACTTAAAATGATCTTGGTACATTCCTCATCATTAAATTCATACTTCATGGAATATTTGATAATTTCATTATTCTCTAGGTGCCCATAAGCTAGTTTAACTAACATGTCTTGATTGTACACTTTCCTGTAATCATCACTAAAATCTGCATCTCCCAAAGTTTCAAACTTGCAACCTAAATATCCTTTAACATTCTCAATGTGAAATACTCCGTCTGGTACAGATGATAGTGCTAGACTGTTATCAATTTTAGTTGGTTCTACTAGTTCTTTCTTAATCTTAGGTCTATTCTTATCCTTAACATTATGAACCATAGAAATATCCATCTTATCAACTGTTTAAAGATCAAAAAATACCTCAACTTTGCAAATCTAGGGTTTCGGTATGATCGTCGCTGCAAAATGCTTCCAAACTTCTCCAAATCATCCTCAACTCACTTTTTCTTCTATCAAATCTCTTTTCAATCACTTTGTAATTGTGATAACTTCAATTTTGACCTTATAACACTTCACATTAACTCGATCTGACATCGCATTCATTCATTTTGCCGCTAAAACCTCAAAAAGCTGATTCTGCAAACCTGCAACCATAAAACTTTCTGTGACCTCACAAAACACAATATTTTCTTTTTCACACTTAAACATAGCATTAGTACAACATAATAAACCTATATCTAGCTGCGCAAAACTTAACTCATTCAAATTCCTAATCTACACTAATCCTAAGTACTAAACTACAGAAACTTACATAATTTAAGTAATTAAAGAAGGGTCAGGTAAAGATTCATCCTTACCATTAGCTACATTACCTTCCTAACTAATTTCAGTGCTGACTATAGCTCCTTGATCTGTGCCTTTATCAAATTTTACTTCATCTTTATTGCTACAGTAACCTTTCTCTTTGTTTCCTGCATTTTCATTCCTTCTTGCATTGTTCCTAGGGTTAGGGTTATGATGATAACCTCCATTGTTCATTCTGCAAAATCTTGCTAAGTGTCCAAACTTGTTGCATATCTGACAAATGATTCTATTGTTTCCAAATCTCTGTCCTTGCTGGTTAATCTATGACCTGCAATTTCTAGCAATATGTCCTACTTTGTTGCATCTAAAACATACTACCACTTTTCTTTGATTCATTTCTTCAATAGATTTCTTATTTGCATTGTTAGTATTCCCAATCATTCTATCATAATTATTCAAAATTACTTTAGGTCTTCTACATTCATTAGCTCTATGTCCAAAACTATGACAATTATAACTATGTCCATTAAGAAGTTTAAATTGCTTACCTGTGCAATCTCTCTTCATGTGCCCAATAGTATTGCAAGAAAAACATCTACCTTTGAATTCTCTTTGCATACCTTTAGATGATTCTTCCTATTTTGATTCTTCTTGCTTTGATTCTTCTTTCTCTCTAGGTGGTTCTTCTTTAGGTGGATCTTCCAATGTGTTCTCATCTAGCTTTATTTCCTCCACACTTTCAGATGTCTTCAGATCTAGCTTCTTACTTTAATGGATTGTTCTAAACATACTAAATCCAAATCCAGTCCTATCAAAGAATGGTTCTTCAAAAGAGATTTGTTTTCTAGTCTTATTACTATTTGAATATAGCCTTTCAAGTTGTTATTTAGATTGAGTTAATTCACCTTTCACAATTTTATTATACTTCTCAAGTTCCACATACTGCACTTTTACTTTTTCAGATTCAGATGTTTCCTTTTCAAGTCTTGACCTCAGATCTTCATTCTCAATTTTCAATTTTTCATTATCAGATCTAAAATTTCCATCTTTCATACTAAGCTTCAGATTTACTATCTTCAACTCATGCTTAAGGATCTCATTTTCTTTTTCTAATTCATCACAATCTTCAACAAGCATATCAGATTTCTTTTCAGATTTCAGATCTTCAATCTTACCTTTTAATTTGTCAATAGCATTCTTTACATCTTCATATTTTCTTCTTAAGGAGTTTCTTTCATCAGTAAGCATATCAATCTATTCAAGAGCTTCTTCAAGATTCTTCTGAAGTTGATCCATATCCATAGAGATCTTACTCAAGCTGCTAAGCTTTCCTTGAATGTTCCTTCTCCGAGTAACTGTGCTCTGATACCAATTGTTAGAAATAGGAAATACTGAGAGGGGGGGGTGAATCAGTATTTCACAAACTTTTTCTTTTGCCCACTTATGGATATAACAGATTACTTTAGTGCATACAAAGATTATCAAGCTGATTAACAAACATAGCAGTAAATAGAAAGAACTCATAACACATGATATGTTCTTGGGGAAACCCTGGCCAAGGGAAAACCCCAATGGGGATGGTACCCACAAAGATCACTAATCAAAAGTATCCTGTTAGGGATATTGGACCCTGTTAGGAGTCAATTTACAATATATAGTAGATCTGTCCTGGTTAAAGGACTTTAGGCCTTGTTAGAAGCCTTAACCCTGTTAGGAGTTAGATTACAAAACCTAATCACCAGCTGAGCTCACTACCCAAATAGGTAATATGAAATTTTTCTGACTGTAATATGGTACTACTTACAACTTTGCATCAATAGCCTTTGCTGCTATCACAATATACAACTATCGCAAGTTATCTTTTCTTTCTTTTTACATATCACATATATTTTTCATTACATTTCAAGTATGCCTAATATATGAGTTATTAGAGCTAATAACTTTACATGGTCGGCTTCCAAAATCTTTATCCAAGAGTAAACATCTAGGCTGTCATCCCTTCATAATGTTAAGTCATTATTTTGACAAGCAAAAATAATCCCTTAACTCTTTCGTTAATACTGTCTCCAAAACTGTTCTATCTGCAAAAACTATCTTTGATAAACTTTGAATAACTTTGTCCGTACTGCTCCAAAATTTTTGCGCACTGAGATGGGGTATCCTCATACTCTGTAGAAGCTTCAATTAACTGTACAAACAAAAATATTTCTCCACTGGACGTCGCCAACTAAATCTTCATCGGGTGCTTTGTCAGGATCACTATATCCATACTTAGACAATTTCTTCCTTCAACTTGCCATACTTGCATTCCAGATTCTCTGCTCTCAATAGAGATCATATGTTGCCATAATGACAAAATCTATGCATCCACATTAGCCAAATTGCCAACAAATTGAATTACTTGACTCATACAAGACTAGATATATGATCCAACATAGTTGGAATTGTTGCTAGATTCAAAGATGAACTTGAGGAGACTCATTTTGGTGCTATGTAAAGAATAATAAAATATTTAAAGGGAAAATTGGAAAATGCTTTGTGGTATGATAGATATGATCATTTTAATTTACATACTTTACTGATCCTCATTGAGCAGGTGGTGTGGATGATAGAAAAAGAACAAGTGGAGGAGTTTTGTTGCTCGGAAAGAGATTGGTTTCTTGGTTGAGAAAGAAGTAGGATTGTATATCACAATCTACTGATGAATTATAATATGTTGTTGCTTCTATTAATTACACTCAAATTGTTTAGATGAAATAGATGTTGAAGGATATTGGGGTAAGCATTGAAGAGCCTATTGTTATTCACTGTGATAACACAAGTATAGTCAATATGTCAAATAATCTAGTATTACACTCTAAGAGAAAGTATATATCAATTAAATATCACTTTTTGAGAGATAAAGTTACAGAGAAGGAAGCCGGATTGGAATAAATCAACACAAAGGAATATATTAGAAACATTTAAATACAAAACCTTTTCTGAAAGAGACCTTTGAGTATCTCAAAGGTATGCTTGGGGTGATGGCCCCACCTTGTGATAACTAAATGATGTAGGAATTAATCAGTCCAATAATTATCAGAGCTTTATTATTCTTCTAGACTTGATGATTGGACCTACTCCTAAGAGGAAGTAGTTGTAGAAGTAAAACTGATGAAGTTTTTGTGAATAGAGCTTCTCATATGTTGCAGGCATGAAGATTTGAAAAAGATACATCATAGGGGGAGATATTTTCTTGATCATAGTTTGTGCTTTGGAATCATTTTCCATTGATGTCAAATGGGGAGAGAGTTGTGTGAAAAACCTCCTACTATTTTAGGGGGAGCATTATTGAAGATGTTGAGAAGGTTGTATCAAGGTGAATTATTTTGAGTTGATGGTTTTTCACTCATATGTTTCTATCAATTCCAAAGGGGGATATTCTTGGATATTGGTTGGAATTGTTGTTATCTTTTATGTTTAGGTTTTATCAGTGATTTTAACTTATGACATATACTTCTATTTTTAGTTGGTTGTATCAAACAGATTATGTTTCTGGTTGCTATAGGAAGTTAGATAGAGATGTAAGGATATTGTACAAAAGTTTAGAATATGTAAGCTTTGTTTTATCATGTTGAAATTTTATAGACCTTATGAATAAGGTTGCATAGATTAATATGATGATTTTAATGAGTTACAATTTTTTTGGTGAAGATTAGTTATCAAAAAGAGACAGAGAATTTGACAGTGTTAGTTACTGAGTTTTGAGAATAAGTTGGTTGTGAGATGGAATCATGTTATGCGAGCTTAAGGAATGGAAGAAGACAAAGGATAGTATACATTTTAATATTTTTGTCTTGATTGGGTCGTGCTAATGTTAATGCTAGCATATGAAATTTTTATTATTCCTTTTGGGAGCTGACTAGGTAGTGTAACACGTTCTATGGATTGGCGAGTGTTAATTGTGGATCTTGGCACATAATTTAATATGTATAATTATTTTATATTTATATTAGGTACCATGTGTTCCTTAGCATTGGATAATGTAATTTTTTGTGCTTTGGAGAAACCCTAATAGGATGACCTAATTGATATTTGTAACTTGTATAAAGGAGAGTAATTTCTCTAATTTAATGTAAGGAATGCGTGATTTTGAATGCAAACATTGTAATTAGAGAAGAGTTACAAAAAATAGGTATGAGTAGAATCTATGATCATTCCTTGTGCACTTCAATGGAACTGTAAAGGTAAATAAGTTAATATCAGTAAGTTCAGTCATTTGAATAGTAAGACATTCAATTCATTGTATTTGTTCTGCGAGTCTTGAAGGTGGGCTTAACCTTATCCTTGGATTAGTGTTATTGGGAAGTGTACCTTTTGTTGGAAACTACAATTGAAATAATTGTTATATTGTCATTGATGTCAAATCTTAGCTAGTAAGATAGATGCTATCTAGCATAGTACCATATCTTTTGATTAATGAAGAGGATTTGAAAAGAGGAGATAACAAGAGGACCTAAGGAAAGGTTGAATTATGTGATGCTTCAATGGGTACTTGATTAGTTGGCACATTGACAAGGTAATGTGTTGTTTATCTAAGTAAGAAGAAAGATTCAAATCGTAGGCTTAATAGAGAAAAAGTGAAGAAATATAGTTTAAGTCGAGTGATGTTAGTGTCAACTGAGCGCCAGTATATGCCAAGTAAATCTAGTGGTCACCAAACATTAGTAATTACCGAGTGATAGGAAATTACCAAGAAAATACAATGTTTTTCAAGGAAGATAGTTTGTAGTGATGACTGAGATACATAGTGATGAGCGAGGAGATGAACATAGTATTGACTGAGTGTTAGTAATTTACATTTGGAGAGAGAATTGAGAATCCTAGCCAACAAAGTTGAATTCTTGGTATATGTAAAATGTGTTGACATTATTAATGAATTGTATGGAGCATTTAATGTATGGTAAATCACTTTCTTATGGATTCAAAGAGAATTTTGGAGATGTATCTAGAATGCAAATTTGAAGAACATAATGATGGAAGGATTTGATGAATCTGACCTAAACCTAAGATCTACAGAGGAGATTAAGGGACAAAAGACTAATCTACCTGATCAAGGAGGTATAAGAATAACCTAATTGTGAGGTTCCAAATAGAGTAGAAGAGGTTGATGTGATTGACTGATAAGTCTAAGCAGAAGGCTAAAGGTGAAATTATGAAGGAGCTGAACAAAGTTGTGATTTCTTGAAGCGAATTCCAAGTAGATCAGAGATGGAGATGGAAATGAAGGCCAGTTAGTAAATTAGCATATGTGCGAAGTGGATCTGTATTTACAAAATGAGTTGTATGTTTTTTAGATGAGAAACTACTGTTACTTTCTAACCCTTGTATCAGTCTAAATCCTTTAATCAAGGTTGACCTAACTGTCATTGTATAAATCCTTTAATCAAGGTGACATTCTACTGGAATTATCTTAAGTCCTCTAACCAAGCCACTTTTAACAGAGCATTTTAAATCCTTTAACAGGGTCACACCTAACAGTGTGTATGTAAACCTTTAACAGGGTTGGCTTTTCACAGAGCTCACTTTAGAAGAGTGAAAATCAATACCATGTTACAAAGTGGTTTTTCCCAAATTGTGTTTCCACTATAAATCCTAGTGTTATACTTGTGTGAATGATTTTGATGTGAATGTTGTTGAAAGCTTTATATTTTGCAAGTTAATTACTTTTGGATAGTGGACTGCATGTTATATGTTTCTGATATATGCTATAGAGACCGAGTTGAATTGCTGATTAGATCTGAGTTTTTTGAAGTACTAGAACGTTTAATTGGTACATCTAGACCTGAGAACAACTGATTCACCCCCTCTTTGTTGTTCTAAATCATTTTAACAATTGGTATCTAAGTTTTTGGTGCTTATAGAGAAAATTTAAAGGTACTTGAAGCTAATGATCAAGATGTACAAAAAGGAGGTACCAAAGTTAAACAAAGAGAAATTCCCTACATGGTAGAGTTTGATGAAATTGTATCTAGCTAGTATTGGTGATTTGATGAAATACTATGTTGAAAATGAGTATGTTATACTTGTTGCACCTTTGACTACCAAGGAGATGAAAGAAAAATAAGAACACAATCAAGAAATGTTGGAGATTGCATCTGCCCTAAGCCATCTTGAATTCGAAGACATCAAGGACTGAACTAATGCAAAGAAAATGTGGGACACTCTTGCAAATATCTATGGTGGAGATACAAATGTACTAAGAGCTGTAATACCCCAAAATTGGCACCTTAGAGTTCTAATCAATTTTGGTGCATTCCTTCAAATTTCTACATCTTCAAAGTCCTATTGTACTAGGCAATTTTGTCTCCTATTTTGACTTTATTTGACTTGGTGTCAAATGCAAAAAAACCCTAAATTTGCATTAATCATACACTATATTTAATTCCTAAATATTTGACATTTATTGGCTAAATAATCCCTATGATTAATTAATTTAATTCTAAAGTCCTAGTGCTTTTAATTAAATTAACTCCACCCCCTTTAGCTAATACACATCAAAGGAATTAAATGTTATTTGGTTATTTAAATGAATTACTCTCATTTGGATTTAATAATTCAAATAATTTGAAAAGCCACCCATGTGGCAATAATTCATTTTCTTAATTAATTAATTCCTTCAATTTGTCTCACCTTCCTCCATGGAAATGAAGAGTCAACCATTTCTTTCCAAGAAACTCTTCATCCTTCTCCTGGGCTCTTCTATATTATGGACTCCTTTTTTCTCATTTAGGGGGCAATTTTGAGAGCACTAAAACTATAGCAAATTTTTGTCTCATTTTGATATTTCTTAAGCTATTTTATCATTGAAATTTAGAGTAATTTTAATTTATTAGTATAATATTGCATACTCATTTTAATCTAGTTTTCTTACTATATGCTTAGATTAACTCTCATCTTTCATTTTCAAGCTTTAGATTAAATCCGCATCTTCATATTTCTTTCAAGTTTATAGTTTAATTTCCACAATCATTCTTAGTTTAATTGTAATTCAATCTTCTTATGCATTTTAAAATCCTCCATTTTAGAATTAGTCTATGGTTGTTGGGCTCTCATTCTGAGAGTAAATTCAAACACCCCATCTAAATAGGAGGAGACAAGTAGATTCAATCAATATTGTGAAGTGAATAATTCATATTCATTGTCATAATTCAAATCATTGAGAAATGAATATGTCATGTCTATAGATGAATTAGAGGTCAACATTCAGACATAAACATTTTGGTGCCCACCGTGGGGCAGAAAATTGATTTCTGGCCTCATTGATCTTGAACTTTTTTTGAAAATTTTGCACTCTGCCATATGTTCGTACTTCACTATGTACAGAATCTCACGCAAGTTTTCTAAGCATGCCATGAGAAGTTGTGCTCTCAATAGAATTTTCTCATGCAAAGAAAGCATTGTCTCATGCAGGACCCGACACTTTCTTGCACGAAGCCAAGCAATTGCTCGTGTGAAGCCTGCCATCAATGTTCTTAAATTTTTTTTAGTTTCTGTGTTTCTTATTGCAGATTTCAAATGTTTATTGTTTGCTATGATTTTTATATATCTCTATTTTTCTAATAGCATAAAAGTGGGCTGCAGGATGATTGACCAAGACATAAAAACTTGCTAATGGTTTTCTTGCAGGACAGTTGTCGAAGATTATTTTAAAACATTGTGCTTGTTTACTATTTTTAATCACATAGTATATAACTAGGGCCTTGTTAAAATTTCTTAAGGTTCTTGATAGTAGGCTAGGGTAAAAGGCTCTTCACTACATGGAAGTGATGCCCATGGATGAATCTAAGACCTAGATCTTGCTTGTATGATAGATACCTGGGGAAGCAAGGAAAGGTAGTGAATATTTAGCACATCTACTTGTTAGGGGATTATGCTCTTCTCTCTTTGAGAGAACTAGAAACCCAAAAGCTTGTGGATTGGTTGAAGAGGAACTAGCTCGGTGATAGAAATGTCTTGTGTGTTTGGGTAAGGTGAAGAGGTAGAGAAATATGCTCTTATCTCTTTGAGAGAATCATAAAATTTGACCCTTGGATCGAAGCCAAAGTTCGTGTCACCTTTAGAGGGCCTGCCGAAAGTTGAACCTCTGGGAATGACCCAAGTGAGTACACACCTATCACCGGTGATTCCACCTCACTATAATAAAGAATGCTTTGTTGAGTCTAAAGAATCCAAAGCCATGTTAACTTCTTTCTCTTGATTTCAACTATCATCTTGAGAAAGCTCCATTTTTTGTACTAAGCAGCACTGCTCTTAGCCCTACTTGTGAGGGTGTATGACTTTCGAGTGTCGGTGTGGATGTGAGGCCTCAACCTTGTATTGGGGGTATTCAAGGTTAGTGTGAATAGAAGCCTACTAAACACTTTCTTAGTTAGTTTCCTACCTAGATCACCTTCGAAAGGAGACATAATCTTTTCTCAGGGAGGGGGAAGAATCTCTCCCCTAGATTCTCACCATAGGCATGCACCTAGATATTTGAAGGTGGTATATGACACTGGCCCCTACTTCAAGGGTAACCTTTGAACATATACTATTGAGTCATTGGAAACACCAAAAACACGGGTGCCCTCTAGGGGGTGACATGGCTATGTGAGGTGAACTCATGCACATAAGCTGTGAGGCACATATTTTGTCTTCTCTACCATTTTTTTTTGTAGGGATAACTAAGTGATTGTTTCAAGTCTTAAACTATCCATCATGATTAAACAAAGACTCCCATGATTCTACCAAGTTGCTTTGTCCTTGGTAGAACTGTTTGCGACTACTTCTTGCGTCACTATTGCTTGATCTAAAAATTCATTCTTGTGAATGATTACTTGCAACATTCAAAATGAGATTGCTGATTCAAACTATCTGAAAACTAGAAATTATGTTAGAGAACAGTCCACGCTGTGTCTCAAAATCTGACTTTTACCTTGAAAACTATGTCGATCTATCGAAACTTGGTCTTTTTTCACTCGAGATTTTAGAACTTGAGCATTTCCTCACATGAGACAACACTCTCTTGTACGTAGGCTGGCATTTCCTCACATGAACCAACACTTCCTCACATGAGACTATACCCTAATTTTAAAAATAGTGAGTTATTTTTCGTTGACTGGTGAATTTTCTGCTTGATCTAATTTTTGTCTAAGGTCTATTTTCTTGTTTTCCTATTGTTCATTGTCTGAAGCTAAGTGTCTCAAGATATGAATTGAATGATTACTACTTAAACTCATATTCTCTCTCTATTATTTGTCCTATCTTACTATGCTTTTGTACCTTGGTATGCGATAGTCACATCTCGACTATTCTAGCCATACTCTTGATGATTCGTACCAGGTGCATTTCACATCTTGGCTATTCTAGCCTCTTATCTCCTTTTTTTCTATCCTAGAGATAGAGTTCTAGCATAATCCCAAGTCCTCTCTTGTTGCATTTTCATCTATGCCTGTTACGACTAGAAGTAGAAAAACATTCCCCATCCATGGTATCAGACAAGGCAGAGGTAAACCTTGTTATCAAGAAATAGTTTGTTTCAAATCTATTATCCAGCCTAAGTGTCAAGAGGGATCCTCAAGTTCCTCTTCATTGAGTACATTGAAAGACAATCCATCTCAATTATCATCTCTAGTGTTCCAGGAGTGTTATAATCTGTTGTTTCAAAAACAACCTAACTCGTTGTTTCAAGAACAAGACAACTCATTGTTTCATAACTTTGGGAGGCCACTTCCTTGGACTAACCCTATTAGCATTATTGAACCTACCGACTCTATCAAACCCATCAACCCGTTTGAACATATCGACCCGTTTGAACCTATTAACCCTTTTGATCCTATTAACATGCCAAAGGTTACCTTAGCCACACCTTTTTGGCATCGTTCATATCATTTTATCGAGTCTACACATGTTGCACAATCCTACATTAATAAGATGGGAGACCCCTTCGACTTCCAACCGGGCCAATACAAAAAAGTTATGACCAATCTCAAAACAACCAGTGCCTTGGTCAATCTTGAAATGATCAACGTTATGATCAATCCCAAAATGATCAAAATCAAGACCAATCTCAAAAAAAATCTCAAGGTGATCAACAACCATACCACTATCGCCCTCCTCCACATGACCAAAGTCAAGATCAAGTCCCAAGCATTTATGAGATTCTTGGTAATGACAATGAGACAATAACCCAAAATGACATAGATGCTACAAAAACCAACAAGAGTCTTATCAAAATGATGGAGATCCTCCTTTTAGAGGAGAAGGAAAAATACTTTCTTGAGCTGGCCAAACAAGGGGCCAAATTACCCCCAGACTATCAAGTTGAAATGCTTGTGGCCAAAGAAGAAGAAACTAAGACCACAAGGTTGCAAAAGATGATCCAAAACATGCAAAAGCAAATTAGCCAACTTGTGAAGGATAAAGATAAACCAATACAATAGTTCATCATGGAAAGCATTTGTCCTTTCCCCTTCGATAAGAGTCTTCATATGCCACCTTTTCCTAAAGGTGTAGAGCTGCCTAAATATGACAAATACTTGGGTACTACTGATTCCTAGGATCACTTGAGAGAGTTTGGTGCACTATCCATGGAATTCATACATGATCAGATGTATCTTATGTGCCTCTTTCCTCATAGCTTGGGTGGGTCATCTATGGAGTGGTTTTCTTGGTTACTTGCTGGAATCAAATCTTTTGATGAGATCACTAATCTATTTATCTAGCATTACTCACATAATATTCACCATCCAGTCAATATCCAAGACCTTTGTAATATGAAACAATGGCAAGGGGAGACTTTCTTAGCATTTCTCCAAAGGTGGAGACAACTATGTATAAAATATCCTCGCAAGCTACCAGAGTTTGAGAGACTTGACATCTTTTTGGATAATCTTGTCCCATATTTTGGATATCAAGTACAATTAAAAGGTCCCCTAACATTTTATAGTATGATTAAGAAAGTTGTGTGAATAGAAGCATTTATGATCAAGAAAGGAGAGTTGAATTTGCAAAAGGATAAAAAACAAGGGTCTTCCTCCTCAAACAAAGATAAAGGGAAGTTTGTCAACAAGAATATAGATGTTTTAAATGATGGAGTGGTTGACAATGTGACCCCAAAGCCTACTAAATCTATTTTCAATCTTACCTCTAGTATACAGGCAGTTAAAGCTATTAAGAAGGCTACAAAAAACACTCAACAACCTTCAAGATTCACTAAAAAACAAGCCTTGGGCATCCTAACCCAAGCGTGAGTTCACATCCTTAGGAGAACCCCTTGATGTGGTTTATAAAACTCTCATGCAAAACTAGATACTTGATCCTTTGGAAAAGCATCTCTATGATCCACAACTGCAACCTTATTGGTGGAATGACAATGCATACTATGATTATCACCAAAATAAGGGTCATAAAAATTCTACCTGTCTCCATCTCCACCACAAGGCCCAAGATTTGAATGACAATGGTGACATTGTTGTGGAAAACCATAACAATAATTTAGATCATCAGGCATTTAAAGATCCCTTCCCTCCCCACGAGAAAGGTGAATCTTCCAAGACTAAGAATACCAATGCCAAGGTTAACTACATGTACACTACCAATGACAATATCATCAACATGATTGAACCTGTTGAGATTGAGTACTACGATGTGATTACTATCAAGGGGAGTGAGGATTCTCCCAAGCCTAAGACTCCATTTTTCTTACGAGGCCCTGGGTCTCATTATTCCAAACCTAAAATGCCTCAGGATTTCACAAGTGTTGTTACTCACTCTCATGTGAAAATCACCATTAAGGGTCCCGACCCTTCTACATTCACTCTGAAGCAACCTGAAAATAAAGCTATTGTTGGTCTTACCATCAAGAAATTTAAATCGGTCCCTACACCTAGCATGGCTAATTATAGAATTCTAGACCAACTGCAATGTACCAACACTCAGATAACTATCTTTGAGTTGTTGAAGATCTCGCTTGCTCATAGGGAGATTCTGGATAAAGCCCTCACCGAGGCAAACATCCCAAAAGATTTGGATCTTGATCAGTTTCAATCCATGGTGGGTTACCTAACCTCACCCCACTATTTATCCTTTTCTAAAGAAGATGACCACTCACTAAGCCATCTACACAATGCTCCTTTGCATATAGAAGTCATGATAGGTCCAAAGCGCATCCGCCACATCCTCATTGACAATGGTGCTGACCTCAATATTTTCTTTGCTAAGATACTCACCCAATTAGGCTATGATGAAGATTGCATAGATGTCTATAAGAAAATCACCATTAAGGCATGTGATGAAGAAGAGCACAAATCCAAAGGTTTGGTTGTGCTACCAATTCGAGTTGGGCCTGTTGAAAGAGATGTCATTTGTCAGGTTCTAGATATTCCTCTGGCATATAATATACTGCTAGGTAGACCATGGATCCATGAAATGCAGACAATTCCTTCCACATATCACCAATGTATCAAGTTCCCATTCCATGGAGTAGAAGTGACAGTACCTGCCAATACCAACTATTCTTGCAACACACTCACATAATCTGCAAACAGTCTTGTCCCAACTAATAGAGAGTCCACTGAATTCTATGATGCCAAATTGAAAGAAATGGAATAGACTCTGAAACTCAAAGATACATGCATGGGAGGGTATTAGATAGAACCTGTGCTATCATTGGAAGCTCTACCTCCATTTCTGCATTCCTACAGGAGACCCTCTAAGAATAACAAACCTTCTACTTGTTCTCCTCAAATAATATATGATGGTGCCTTTATCAAGGCCACAATGCCATTAGAGGATGAAGATGAGGAAAGGGCTATTACAACTTGGCTTTACAAAGGAAAAAAAACATCTGAACATATCACTCCTACTTGTGACTTAGAACAAGAACCATACAGTGAAGCCTTCAAAATCATGAAGTGCTTCGGTTATAAAGGGAGTGGCCCTATAGGGGTGAATGATAATGGTTTGATTAAACCAATTGAAGCCATAGGTCATTGTACCAAGGACACCACAGGTCTAGGCTTCAAGAAAATCCCATTTCATCTAGGGATTAAGAAGTTTGTACCAGAACCAGAGCCAAAAATAGAATCAAAAGTCTGGCCAGAATCTGAAGACATTACCATAGTTGCAAACCTAGAGGATGGCTTTTATGAGGATACTTTTCCATATCCTATTCCCCTAGAATTTTTTGTACTCTTTGCAGAACCAGATGAAACTATTATACCTGTCCACCTGGTAGAGACTGATAGTGATTTTGATGACACTGCTTCAGTGAATCGAATCACATATGACCAATGGAGAGAAATAAAAATGGATGATCCTAATTTTTAGGGAGAAAGGTACATACCACTACATTTCCAAGAGTGGTTTGAACAAGATCAACTTCAACAAACCATTAATACTACAAGAGATGAAGATGAGGCAGATGGTACAGCTAGTGTTGATGGAATTCCCATATCAAGCATCACTGATTCACATGAATATGAGTTTGATTATCTATCTGATGCAACTTTTGATAAAGATATAGATTTTGTTCATGTGTAAGAAAACCTTTTCAAAGTAGGTGAAGGGTCTAGTGTTAGGATGACTGAGTGTAAATTTACTAACACTGACATACCCTCTACTTTTGCTGTGAGGACTCAAGATGAATCAAACACACCTTTGGATGAGATCACTCTAGGTCTTGAATTAATCATCCATGCTTTTGATGGATATATGGTGAACGCACTTGAATCTGCCACTTCTCTTTCACTCCAAAATCTTGAACTCATTGACTGGAACTCTCCTTCTCTAGCTAGCAAAGTCCTTATGTTCTAGAATGACTACCCTCTTGCCTATTATCTTAACGCTATCAAACCTATAATGTTCTCCACCAATGAAGACAATGTCAACATGACCGAAGCTGATATCAAGTATCTTAGTCATAAAATTAAAAGAAAAAAGAATAGGTGCTCTGATGGTGAAAACCACATTGTGACAGTGTTAGAGCTAAAAAAAGTAAAAATAAAAGATGTATCTGAGGGTGAAAACCTCTCTGAGGCACCCAAGGATGAGATACTTGATACACTTCCTAGTCATTTTCAAGAGAGATCATCAGTATTCATTGAGACAACACAACTAGTGAACTTGGGTACGGATGTTGCACCACAGATTATTCATTTATCACAGTCTCTATTTGTAGAAGAGAAAGAAGAGTTCACTAGTTTCTTTTGAAGCAAGAAAATTAATTTTGCATGGACCTACTCTGATATGCTTGGATTGGATCCCAATATAATCATGCATCATCTGTCTATTGCACCAGGCTTTAAGCCTATCAAACAAAAACTTTGAAAGATGCATCCAAATGTGGTACTTTTAGTCAAAGAAGAGTTAGAAAAACTTCTCAAAGTTGGTTTCATCAGAGCTATTGAATATGTAGAGTGGATCTCTAATATTGTTCCAGTTACAAAGCATGATAAATCTATCCATGTGTTCACAGACTTCAGAGACTTGAATAAAGCATGTCCTAAAGACAACTTTCAATTATCCAATATTGACATGATAGTGGACATGACAACTGGCTACCGAATGTATTCTCTAATGGATGAATTTTTTGGTTATAATCAAATAAAAATCGTGCCATAAGACCAAGAAAAGACAACCTTCACATGTGATTGGGGAACATTCTATTGGAATGTCATGCCCTTCAGACTTAAAAATTCTGGAGCTACATATCAAAGAGCTGTCACCACTATTTTTCATGACATGATGCACAAAACAATGGAAGACTATGTAGATGACACTTTGGCTAAAAGCATGTAGTGGAAAAAACATCTTGTAGATCTAGGTCCTATACTAGATCAAATGGAACAATTCAGTCTAAGGCTCAACCCCAAAAAGTGTGCATTTGGTGTCACTTTTGGCAAGCTATTGGGTTATATCATATCTTCTAAAGGCATAGAGGTAGACCCCGAGAAAGTTCAAGCTATCATGGAAATGCCTCCACCAAAGAACATTAGTTAGATGAGAGGACTTCAAGTTAGAATATAATCCATTCGGTGCTTCATTGGACAACCAGCCAATAAGTCAGCCATTCACCAAAACTCTACATAAAGGTGTGACTTATGAGTGGAACAAAGAATGCGACCAAAGGCTCACTCAAATCAAACAATATCTCACAAATCCACCAATCTTGATGCCTCCTATTCATGGGAAGCCACTCATCCTTTATGTTTCAGCTAAAAACACATCTTTGGGTGCTTTGTTGGCTCAAGAAGACCAAAATAACAAGGAAAGAGCCATTTATTACATCAATAGAACTCTAGTCTCTTATGAGATGAGCTATTTAGTCATTGAAAAGGCTTGTCTAGTGGTGGTGTTTTCTTCATAGAAATTATGACACTATATGCTAGCTCACACTATGAGACTTATTGCTAAAATTAATCCATTAAAGTACTTACTCAGCAAAGCTTCCCTCATAGGTAGATTGGAAAAATGGATCATGATACTCAGTGAGTTTTACATTGAGTATGTAGAGAGAAAAGTTATTAAAGGACAAGCTATTGTAGATCAGTTGGTAGAAGCTCCTCTCAGGGATCACCAACCATTGAAAATTGAATTTCTAGATGAGTCTATAATGCTTCTTACACATCAAACATGGAACATGTTCTTTGATGGCTCATTTACCCAGTAGGGGTCGAGTGCCAGAATACTATTTGTCACATCACAGAGATACTCTTTACCAAAGGCATATAAGATATTGTTCCCTTGCACAAATAACATCATTGAATATGAAGCTTTAATGAATGGTATGAAGATAGCCATTGAATGGTGTGTGGATGAACTTAAGGTCTTTAGAGACTCCCAATTGGTCATCAATCAAGTTAATGATATCTATCAAACAAAGGATGAAATTTGGTGCCTTATAAACGAATGGTGAATGATCTAAACATTACTTTGCACACATTACTTTCCAATAGATTCTAAGAGAAGATAATAAAGAAGATGATGCCATGGCTACCCTTGCCTCCATGCTACAGATGCCAGAAAATGACTTCAAACATGAATTCCTGGTGGAGACATTATGCTACCCAGCCTACAATACCCCTGAATCCAAGATGATTTGTTCAATCATTGGACATGATTCATCTTGCTACCATCATATTTACTCCTACCTCCAGGACCAAATTATTCTAGACACTTATACCCAAAATGAAAAAATGTCACCTAATCCATAGTGCTTCATGATATGTCATAGTGGCCAATGAATTGTATAGGTGAGGTCTAGACGGTACCCTTCTTAGGTGTTTAGAACCTGATGAGTCCAAATGTATGTTAGCCAAGGTGCATGAAGGCATTTGTGGTTCTCATTCGAGCAGTCTCAAATTGGCTCATAAAATTATTAGAGCTGGTTACTACTGGTCAGATATGGAAAAAGAAGCTATACAATATGCTAAATCTTGCAAGTAGTGCCAATTACACAAAAATATGATTCACGCTCCTACCAAGGAGCTTATTCCCTTCATCAGTTTTTGGTCATTTCAGCAATGGGCCTTTGATTTGGTAGGTTAGATACATCCATATTCCTCAAGAGGGCACAAGTTCATTATCACAACTATAGATTATTTTACCAAATGGGTCAAGGTGGTGCCTTTGACTATAGTTGATGGCAAGTTTGTAGCAAGATTCATACTGAATTACATCATCTGTAGATATGGTGTACCCTTCTTGATAATCATTGACAATGGGGGGTAGTTCAAGAACAAAGATCTAAAGGAATTATGTACTAATTTTAGAATCATTCAGCATTGGTCCTCGATCTATTAGCCCTAGGGTAATGGACAGGTAGAAGATTCCAACAAGACAATCCTCAAGATCTTGCATAGAATAGTTCACAAATTTGGTAGAGATTGGCGCCTCCAGATTAATCTAGCTTTTTGGGCCTAAAGAACAAGCATTCAAACTCCAATAGGGGCTACACCCTTTGCCTTAGTCTATGATGCAGATGCTGTATTGCCTATTGAGGTTGAGATTCCTACATTGCGAGTCTCTCTAAAGAACCTCATTAATGATGAAGACATTAGAATATCTCAGCTACAAGAGCTAGAGTTACTGGATGAACATCAGAAAGTGGCATTCGATCATCTAAGAGAATACTAGAAAAGGATTTCTAAGAGCTACAATAAGAAAGTCAGACCAAGGGAATTCCAAGTGGGTGATCTTGTCCTGAGAGAAAACCCTAAGAATCAACAACAGGGGATAGAGAAAGAAAATTTTGAACCAAACTGGCTTGGCCCATACATCATCACTGCAACATTTAGGTTTGGTGCTTACCAACTATCTACTACTGAAGGAGAACAACTCAAAGAGCCAATCAACACTCTGCACCTAAAAAGATTCTATAGCTGAGACATTCTCCATGTGCTCCTATACATACTTTATTTTGAAAAAATCCTAAAAATTGTAAAATGTCCTAAAAAATGATCATCTTAGTGAAAACCTGGTAAACAGGCACTTTGATGTATCTATTATCCTGGTGAAAACTTGGTAAACAGGTGCCTTGATAATAATTTATAAAAAAAAAGAAAAATTCAAAAATACAAAAAAAAATGAAAAATTCAAAAATACAAAAAAAAGTGAAAAATTTAAAAATACAAAAAAAAGTGAAAATTCAAAAATACAAAAAAAATAAAGAAGAGAAAAGTACAAAAAAAATAATTGAAAAAGAAAAATGTGCCATTGATGAAAACCTGGCAAACATGCGTCATGGTAGCAAAAATAGAATCTCTACCAAGATGGTTAAAACCTAGTAAACAAGCACCTCTTGTTCCCCAATGCTATACCTATTGCAACACTGCTTGGCTCTTGCTTCCCTTCTTTAGTTTGCTTTCCTATTTCCTGCTTTAGTTTGCTAGCTCATGCACTTGCTCTCAGCTATTTTTGAGATTTTACTTGACTCTACATGGATTGAAACTGGTGACACTTGGGGGCACTTCCTGGTCTAGGAGGCATTGTCCTATCATTTTCAGAGGATTTTCCTTGCATTAGTCACCAATGGTTCTCATTGTGTCTACCTATTGATGCTTAGCTACTTTTGAGATTTCTCTCCTTGAGAATCTCTCATATCGGTCGCCAGTGGTTCTCATTGTGCCTGCCTATTGATACCTAGCTATCACTTGGATCTCTCACCTTGAGGATCCCTCAGACATTAGTCACCAGTGGTTCTCACTGTGTCTGCCTACTGATATTTCATTCACTTTCAGATCTCTCTTCTTGAGGATCTCTCATGTATCAATCACTAGTGCTTCTCACTATGTTTTCTTGTTGATACTTTGTTAGTACTTTGATTTATCCTTGAGATTGTCTCTCGCGCCAGTCACCAGTGGTTCTCACTGTGTTTATTTACTATCGCCATCCTGTTGAGACTTCTTGCGCTATATACTTCTGATCCAACATCAATCTTCTTAAACTGGAACTGAAACTAGATTTGTAATTCTCTAAAGCATGCTGAGCTTTTCTTTTGTGTGTTTGTCTTTTTGCTTCATCATTCCTCCATGAGAAACTCTAAGATGTCTCTCTTGACTGAGAGAAGTGAAGACTAGGGGCATGATCTTTCTTTTGATTTCTATTTACCGGTTTAGTTCCAATGATCCAATGAATCTATATAAGAGGGGTGTCCACTATGAGAGCCTTCATCACATGTTGGATGGCCATGTGTACCTCGAATCCTTTTATATGGAAACTTTAGTGAGGTTAGCTCTTCTCCTTGTCTTTTTGAGTGACTTCTTTCTGCTACAAGTGAAATTGCAAACAATCATCTTGCGAAGTGAACGTAAGGGTCATTGTGAGCACCTTGATATTCTTATCATTCACTTAGAAAAATGAGGAACTCTCATGTGTCTGGCATGTTTTTACGCAAGCAACATTTGGGTCATTCTAGCAACTATGCTTTAATGCTTATGTTAACTTGCTAAATCAAAAGGAATAGGTGTTCAGGTCATTCTAGCTTCTTGTGCCTTAATGCTTACACCTCATTTTGACAAATCTAAGACTAATGTCATATTCATGTTCTCATGATTGCAATGTCAGTGAGGGTTGTATGACATCTTATGAATGTCCATTACTAAAAACTCTATGATGATAATAAAATGGGTCCAACAACCAAGTCCTACGGTTTGCATCTAGCTTAGGCTTGCATTTTCATTCTAGGCTTGCATTGAGACAATGTTTTGGTGCTCTCTTTATTGTATTCTTCTAGATCTATTCATCAAAGGTTCTCATCTTTAGTCTCGAGTTCATCTTGGCTACACAAGTGTCTGATCCTCACTCTTGATCTTCAAACTTTCTTTTGGTTAGTACCTATCATATATTGCAAAATCCTGCATGAGATGATTAGTACCATATCTAGTGCATTTCTATTGCATTTCTATTTGCATCCATAAAATCATGTGCATATTCATATACATGTGCATTCATTATAAGCATAAATCAAATCATACATTGCATGTATTCATCTACCATCTATCATTGCATTTCACATTACATACTCATATATATAAAATCAAACATGTGCATATTCATTTGCATATACATAAAGGAATCATGTACATTTCATATCTAATCCATACATCTAAGCATATAGGAAACATCTCATAAACATCAACATAAAAGCAATATACACAAAAGTACAATGATATCAAAAGATGAGCTCATATATATATCAATCGATCAATGTCAGTACAATCAAAAGAATGGTGCTACCCGAGCACAATATATAAAAAATGGGGCAAATACATCAATATATATCATGTGTCCTAGAGCTAACTCTACCTTGGTGGAGGTGGAGGTGGTGGTCCCTACAGTGCCTACGGTGGTGCCTGTGGTGGTGCTTGAGGTGGTGGTCCTTATGGAATGACCCGTGCCCCAGCATACTTTGAAAATGGTAGAACCTACTTTGCTGAATTCGACACTACCCTGACATAAGCTACATAATAATAGGTTGACTATGTAGTCTCATATCTCACCTCAAGCTGTGCCCTAGCTAGTGCCTCTTGGAGCCCTTTGATCTCTCGATCCCGCTCTTCTACTTGGGTCTCCTGCATGATGACCTGAGTGTGAAATTCATCCCACTCCCACTTCACCTATCTAATCCTCTCTCAGCTCTTCCTGAGAGCCTCCTATAACTATGGAACCTTCTCTCCCATAGATAGATCCTACATGTCTATATCCTCACCTTGTGACCCCTTGTTAGGAGGTGGCTACTGAGAGGTGTCACCTGTCCTCTGCCTAGTGGACCTATCCTAGGTCTTGTTGCCACCAACACCTGCATCTGACCCCATCTACCTAGGAGGAATGGGGGTTTGGCTAGTCCTCGATCTCAAAAACCTCTGCTACTACTGCTGAGAAACCTTCTACTGTGTAGGTTGCTGCTATGCTAATATCTGCTACTGCTATGCCTGCTATTGCATAGGCTCTTTTTGTTCCTATTGTGCCTGTTGGCCCATGCCAACAATATTTGTGAACCTAGGGTATGGGTGTGCGAAGATGTAATCCCTGTATGTAGGTGTCATCCCTACATTGGTCACATCTACCATATAATCCCATCGAGCTAGTGGTATCCATGCCTTGATCATGCACCTTCCTTGGTCTAGTCTCAGCTGCCAACCCTTCTTTGTCTCATTGATGAATCAGGCATAGGTACAGTACTCATGGGAGACATCTTGTGGTCTCCCAAACTATCATAGGACCCATGTGAGTGAGAAGTGCTTAATGATACTGATGGTGTGCCCAATCAGAGGACATGAGAAGAACATGTGTGGGAGCTCCTGCCTGGCATCATCCCATATCTCTGTAGCCGCCCATGGCCACCAAATCACTACAACCATGTCATCTAGCTACCCTCACTAGTTCTCTATCTTACCCAACATTGGCTGGGTCATAGGACTTGCATACCTATAGATATATGACTCTAAGGGCTTCCGAGTATCATGAAAGACTGGCCTACATATGGGGAGATTCTCCTAGGCCCATATCTACAAAATGAAAATGCCAATGGCCATGGTCCACGCACTCTGATACATGATCTCATGCATCTCATGGTACATCTGCGTGAGCATGCACTCACCCCATCCAAACATCACAGCTGGCCTATCTAGCATCTACTATAGCATGCACCCCCAACCACACTCTAATCCATGCTATCCTTGATCTGGTACTAGGTAACAACTCAGAAATATGGCTAAGACCATGGATAATTTGTGATCAGCTCCATATCTTCTGATCAAGCCCTCCCATGAGATGGCTCGGCCCATCACCAAATCATCTTGAAAGATGGCCCTTAGTGCTAGTGTGCCCACTCTTGACTGAATCTCATACTCCACGTGGGCCCCATGGAATGGTATCCTCAGAATCTTGTATATATCCTTAGGGGTGACTATCATCTCCCCCATCAGCAAGTGGAAGGTGTTCATATTCGAGTGGAGACGCTTGACCAATGTGCCTTGTAGTCCATGATTCACCCGAATGTTAGGCAAATCACATAGATAAGATAATCCTAGCCCATCTATGTGGGCACCCTCAACATCACTCAATCTATGTACTAACTCACCGATAACTAGGTGGTGAGACCGAAATGCAATATCTGGGAAGTTAACCTATAAAGCAAGTGATGACATTCGATCAGTATCTCAATCATGATGGTTTTTCAAAGCAATAACAAGTGAGGCTATGCATCTATCCTAAACATGACTCTTGGATGCTCTAATTGATCAATTTTACAAAAATTGGACACAAACTCTAAAATGTTGCAATAGATTCCTGTGTGAGGAAACTATTCCTCTGAGCGAGACAGGATCTCTGCTCATTTGAGAGTCCATCACTAGGGATGAAATCTCATGTGGCATCACCAGGCACCTCACGTGAGCTTGTAGAGATGCCCCATGCGAGGAAGCCTTAACCTATGTGAGGAAACCATTCTCTTGCATGAGAGGCGAGTGAGGCTGGTGCGAGGAAACTATTCCCTCGCGTGAATGTTGATGAACTAAGCCCTACCACACCTAAAAATCTAATCTAAATCTCCTAGAAAGCGTTAAAAATTTGAAATGCAAGATGGTTTATCAACTAGTCATAGGTGCGTCATACTCCGATGGCTGATTGTGTCATCGCAAGTGCTCAAATCGATGCAAATGCACTAGCATGCTCTCCATCTCTCTCAAAGCTTTCAAATTTGCTAGAAGACAAAAGTGAATAATAAATTGAAAATGACCCCTCCGGGCCTTATATAATTTTTGACCTAATTTTGCAAAGTACTTCATTTTGCATGAAAACTTCACCATTGGCTGAATCGACCATTTTGAATCCATTTTCGGGATCAAAGTCAAAATCTGACAGTCCTAGATAGCTTGAAATCACATTTTAAATTTCTGGGACCATCGTGATCGGACGCTGGTGCAATCAACCTTCTAGTGGCATTTTCTTGCTGGAATATTATCTCATCATCATTTTCTTGAGATCTTTAATGTTTTCATCAAAAGTCAACTCTATTCAAATTTGGTCAACCATGGTCAAACTTGGTCAACAGGACTTCTAAATCACTCTGAATCACTTTTGCATCCTCTCGATGCTTCCTTAATCTATTCTGGGTTCCTCTGGATCTTTGATTTTATCTATACCTACAACCTTTTGTTGTCAATCATCTTTCTAACGTGTCATATTTCAATTTTTCTCTTGAGGGGGCAAGATGATTGCATCATTGAATCTTGTAAAATTAATTCTCAAATTAGTCTAACCTGAATCAAAAGTCCTCATCGCTTGGGGCATCTCTTCACTAGGGGCATCTTTGGGCCTCACATCTTGTCATCTTGTCATCTATCTTTTAGGTATCTAAGCAATCTAACTTGGATCCTCGAGGATCAAGCTTCATTCTAGATATGGTTCTTGAAATCTCATTAGGTATTGGGGCAATCTAACCCTAATCCCTAAAAGTCAAGCTTCATTCTGGAGATGACTCTCGAAAACTCTTTTGGACCGTTATCTGGGAAATGTAACCCGGGTCTTGGAGGACTAAGCTTCATTCTGGAGATAGTGCTAAATCTACATCAGCTATCATCTAATCAACAGGTATTGGGGCAATCTAACCCTGATTCTAGTCTTCTCTCAAGTGGTAATCCGACCGTTGTCTTCTCAATCTAACTTAGACTTCGGAGAATCATGCTTCGTTCTGAAGTTGGTTCTGCATCTCGATCTGATCGGTGTCTTGGTGATCTAACCTCAACTTTTGAGGGTTAAGCTTTGTTATGGAGATAATCCTGAAAACTCATCATTTGTCACATCAGACTATTCTTTGAATCAACGTGCTACTTGCACATCAATTCAAAGAGGGGAAAAATATAATACCCCAAAATTGGCACCTTACAATTCTAATCAATTTTGGTGCATTCCTTCGAATTTCTACATCTTCAAAGTCCTATTGTACTAGGCAATTCTGTCTCCTATTTTGACTTTATTTGACTCGATGTCAAATGCAAAAAAACCCTAAATTTGCATTAATCATACACTATTTAATTCCTAAATATTTAACATTTATTGGCTAAATAATCCCTATGATTAATTAATTTAATTTTAAAGTCCTAGTGCTTTTAATTAAATTAATTCCACCTCCTTTAGCTAATACACATCAAAGGAATTAAATGTTATTTAAATGAATTACTCTCATTTGGATTTAATTTGAAAAGCCACCCATGTGGCAATAATTCATTTTCTTAATTAAATAATTCCTTCAATTTGTCTCACCTTCCTCCATGGAAATGAAGAGTCAGCCATTTCTTTGCAAGAAACTCTTCATCCTTCTCCTGGGCTCTTCTATATTATGGACTCCTTTTTTCTCATTTAGGGAGAAATTTTGAGAGCACTAAAACTATAGTGAATTTTTGTCTCATTTTGATATTTATTAAGCTATTTTCTCATTGAAATTTAGAGTAATTTTCATTTACTAGTATAATATTGCATACTCATTTTAATCTAGTTTTCTTGCTATATGCTTAGATTAACTCTCATCTTTCATTTTCAAGCTTTATATTAAATCTGCATCTTCATATTTCTTTCAAGTTTATAGTTTAATTTGCACAATCATTCTTAGTTTAATTGCAATTCAATCTTATGCATTTTAAAATCCTCCATTTTAGAATTGGCCTATGGTTGTTGGGCTCTTGTTTTGAGAGTAAATTCAAACACCCCATCTAAATAGGAGGTGACAAGTCGATTCAATTGATATTGCAAAGTGAATAATTCATATTAATTGTCATAATTCAAATCATTGAGAAATGACTATGTTCTGTCTATGGCTGAATTAGAGGTCAACATTCAGACATAAACAAGAGCCAAATCTGAAAGCCTAAGAGGTAAGTTTGATGAAATGAAAATGAAAGAAGGTGAAAATTTTTCTCAGTATTGTGGTAGAATCAAGGAGGTAGTGAATGCTATTAGAGGAGCTAATGGGAACATTGATGATGAAACTATTATTGGTAAAGCATTGAGAACTTTTCTTCCCATCTATGCTATCATAATTTTTGCAATACATGAATCAAGATGTAACCCTAGTAATGTTCTAACTCTAGAAAGTCTTTTTGGTAAGCTTACTACTTTTGTGCTATCTAATTATGATAACTACATTGTTCCTAATGTTGAATCTGCCTTCAAGTCTCAAATGGTTCTACATAAGTCTAAGAAGGAAAAATAAAAGTGTGTGAAAAGAGATAGTTATAGTGATAGTGATAGTGATACTTCTGATGATGAACTATATGATCTTGAGGCACTTATGACTAGAAGACTAAAAAGAGGAAAATATACAGGTAAACTTCCTATAATCTATTTTTCATGTAACAAAGTTGGCCATATTGCAACAAGATGCCCTGATAGGATTGAAAAGGACAATAGAAGGGAAATAAATTACAAAGAAAAGAGAAATGATAGAGATCACCAAAGGTATAGAGAATACAAAGACAAAGGTAAGAAATCTTGTTATATTGTTGAAGAGGAAACTGACAGTGACACTAGTGAATCTGATGAATGTGATATAGAAGTTGTTTATGTTTATATAAAAGATGATTCTGATGAAGATGAGAAAACTGCACTTATTTCTTATGTGAGTAAAGGTGATAAATAGATTATTGATAGTGGTTTCTCACATCACATGATTGGTGATAAAAGTAAGTTTGAGACCCTAGATCATTACAAAGGTAGAAGTGTTAAGTTTGGTAGTGATGCACCATGTCCTGTGAGAGGAAAATGATCAATTAGATTGACTGACAAGATCACATGTGAAAATTCTTATTGGGTTGAAGGTCTTAACTATAACTTGTTGAGTTTTGCATAGTTGAACAATACTAGTTACTGAGTGGAATTTCATCACATAAAGGCTAAAATATTTGATGCCACTAGTGAACTAATTGGAAGTGGAGAACAAACAAGATGTAACTTGTTCTATCTTGACCTATCTAAAGAAACATGTTTGTTTGCACAATTTGATGATGTATGGTTATGGCATAAGAGGTTGTGTCATGTGAATTTTGACAATCTGGTAAATATTAGTAAAAAGAAGAAAGTTAGAGGTTTTTCGAGATTGAAGAAACCTGATAATGTGATGTGTAAACCGTGTCAATTGGGAAAAATGAAAAAGTCTACTTTTAAGAGAAAGACATATACTTCTGACAATATTTTGGAATTGGTTCATACTGACCTTTGTGGACCTATGGATGTACAAAGTTATTGTGGTGATAAGTATTTCATTCTGTTTGTTGATGACTATCTAGAATAATGACTGTAATTTTTTTAAAGGAGAAATCTGATACATTTAAGTTGTTTAAGTGGTATTTAGAAAAATTTGAAAAAGAAATAGGTAAAAGCTTGAAATGTCTGATATTTGACAAAGGTGGAGAGTTTATATCAAATGAGGTCAATCTATTCTACAATGATAGAGGAATAAAAAGACAGATGTCTACACTGAGGACACCTCCATAGAATGGTATAGTAAAAAGAAGAAATAGGTCAATTATGGATTGTGCTAGAATACTGATGATAGAAAAGAATATTGCACAAAAGTTATAGAGAGAAGCTGTAAGTACAATTATTTATACCTTAAACTGAGTAAAAATAAAAAAAGGTACAAATGCTACATCTTTTGAGCTATGGCATAGATATACACCTAATGTGAAGTATTTTAGAGTCTTTGGGAGTAAATGCTATATACTAAAAGACAATAGGAATGGAAAATTTGATACAAAAAGTGATGAAGGCATATTCCTAGGATATTCCACTAAGATCAAATCTTATAATTGTTTGAATTATAACACTAAAAAAATTGTGGAAAGTGAAAATGTTAGAGTTGATGAATATGAAAAAAAAATGAATGGGAGTGCAAGCAAGAACCTGAAGATTATATATCTTTTGTATACATGGAAGAAGGAGAGGCAAGTAATACACCTGAACCAGATATTGAGTCACAAATAATAATGCTGAGCATCAGGAGGATGTTGTCGAGCATCAGAAGGATGTTGCCAAGCAAGAAGAAGCAACTAATTTGCATGATGAACCTAAAGATCCAGAACAAGGAGAAAGGAAATCTGAACCTACATTGGCATAGTATGTAAGAAGACATCATAAGCATAAATAAATCATTGGAGATAAAGAATCTGGAGTCATGACAAGAAGTAAGTTGAAAGATCATACATGCTTACTATGTGAGTTTGGGCCTAAAATAGTAAAAGATGCTTTAGAGAATGATGATTGGATAAAAGACATGAATGAAGAAATAGAGCTGATAGAAAAGAATAATAACTGGACTTTAGTGCTG
Organism: Chamaecyparis obtusa; assembly: GCA_027943335.1. Lineage (NCBI taxonomy): Eukaryota > Viridiplantae > Streptophyta > Pinopsida > Cupressales > Cupressaceae > Chamaecyparis > Chamaecyparis obtusa. The sequence goes on from BSBK01001127.1 coordinate 612,924, forward strand.
AGACCAGAAGACAAGAATGTTATTGGAAAAAAATGTGTATTTAGAAACAAGATAAATGATTATGGAGAAGTCACTAGAAACAAGGCCAGATTAGTATGTAAGGGGTATGCACAAGAAGAAGGAATTGACTATGGGGAGACATTTTCCCTTGTTACAAGATTAGAAGGAGTAAGGACTCTACTTGAATATGATGATTATAAAGGATTCAAAGTATATCAGATGGATGTCAAATTTTCATTTTTGAATGGGATATTAGAAGAAGAGGTATACATTGAACAACCTAAATGATTTGTTGACCCAAGAAAGAAGAATATGGTTTGCAAGCTGCACAAGGCACTATATGGATTGAAACAAGTCCCTAGAGCATTGTATGAGAGACTACATAATTATTTGATAAAGATTGGTTTTGCAAGGACAAATGACAATAATAATCTATATATGAAGACTAAGAAAGGTAAAGGGATTTTGTTAGCTGAAATCTTTGTTGATGATATCATATTTGTAGGACAAGATTACCTATGTCAGAACTTTTCAAATGAGATACAAACTGAATTTGAAATGTCTATGTTTGGTGAGATCAAATTCTTTGTTGGTTTACAAGTTTATCAGATGAAGAAAGGTATCCATATTACTCAATCTAAATATGTCAAAGAGATACTAAATTTTTTTGGTATGGATGATTCCAGACCAGTAAGTACACCTATGGCTACTGGATAGAAACTATCTAAAACTGATGATACAACTCAAGTGAATCAAACCTTGTATAGATCTATGATTGGAAAGCTACAATATGTTGTTTGCAATAGACTGGATATTGCCCTAGCAGTTGGGATTGTGGCAATATTTTCTACCAATCCTAAGGAAAATCATGTGATGGTAGTTGAAAGAATATTGAGATATCTGAAAGGAATAGAGGATTATGGATTGTATTACAAGAAGAATGACAAGTTTGAATTGAGAGTTTAAACTGGTGCAGATTGGGCTAGAAATGTTGATGATAGAAAAAGTACAAGTGGTGGAGCATTATTTTGAGGAAAGAGATTAGTTTCTTGGACAAGAAAGAAACATAACTATATTTCTCAATCTACAATAGAAGCTAAGTATGTAGTAGCAGTTGTAAATTGTTCAAATTTAGTGTGGATCAAGCAATTGTTAAAAGGTATGAAGGAGGAAATCACTGAGCCGGTTTTTTTTTTAGTGATAACACAAGTGCTATTAACATATAAAAGATTCTAGCTATGCACACCAAGACTAAGCATATTGCTATAAAGTATCATTACTTGAGAGAGCTAGTTCAAGAAAAAGAAGTGAGATTGGAATATGTGAATACAAAGGAACAATTAGCAGATATATTCACAAAAGCTTTACTTAAGGATTCTCATAAATATCTTAGAGGTAAATTAGGGATGAGTCCCCTAACTGAGGTTACTTAGTAAAATAGAAGCACTCGATCAAATGTACTGAACATAATATTTGACAAATTGATGCAGAAAAGGTCACACTTTAGGAGTTGCCTAGAGTTGTGAGAAGTAAGACATATATATTAATAAGGTATGAGAAAGATGACATAGGGAGTATACAACATACAAAACTAACAAGAAGACACCTACATAGTAAAGATGTAAGTGACAAATACAAGCTTTGGCATTGTTGTCAAAGAGGGAGAAGATTCAATGAAAAAATGGACTGATACAACACTGAGGGAGAAAATTCAATGAAACCTGAGGGAGAGATACAAAAAAGATTCAAAGGGAGTGATTGAGTAAGCGGTCAGGCAAGGAAAAAGTTGTGAATCAAAATGAAGCTAAGGATATTATAAAAACCTGATGCACAAAGATTTTGGATTGTTTGGTAAATCATGTGTTATTCATGTGGTGTTTCCATCAATGCCAAAGAGGGAGATTGTTGGAAACTACAATTGAAATAATTGTTATATTGTCATTCATGTCAAACCTTAACTGACAAGATAGTTTCTATCTAGGATAGTACCATATCTTTTGATTGATGAAGAGGATTTGAAAATAGGAGATAACAAGAGGACCTAAGGAAAGGTTGAGTTATGTGATACTTCAATAGGTACTTGATTAGTTGGAACATTGACAAGGTAATGTGTTGTTTATCTAAGTAAGAAGAAAAATTGGAATCGTAGGCTTAACCGAGAAAAAGCGAAGAAATCTAGTTTAAGCTGAGTGATGTTAGTGTCGATCGAGCACCAGTATATGTCGAGTGAATCTAGTGTTGATCGAACATCAGTAATTGTTGAGGGACAAGACATTACTAAGAAAAGACAATGTTTTCTGAGGAAAATAGTTTGTAGTGATGACCGAGATACATAGTGATGACTAAGGAGATGAACACAATATTGACCGAGTGTTAGTAATTTACATTTGGAGAAAGAATTGGGAATCCCAGCCAACATAGTTGAATTCTTGGGATATATAAAACATGTTGACATTATTAATGAATTGTATGGAGCATTTAATGCATGGTAAATCATTTTCTTATGGATTCATAGAGAAGTTTAAAGATATATCTAGAAGGAAAAGATGAAGAACATAATGACAGAAGGATTTGATGAATCTGACCTAAACCTAAGATCTATGGAGGAGCACTAGTACAATTTGCACCTATTTTCGATGAACGATTGGTTGAAGTTTCTACCCAAATGGGTCAAATACTCGACCAACTGACTGGTTGCTATTTTTCTCATTGAAATATCAACATATCTCTTTAATCATAGAATGTTCAATGCTAATCTTGGTAAAAAATGACATTAGCAAGTGGTTGAATATTTGTCAAAAATTTGACCAAAGTTGGTTGAAATGCTTGGCACATCTGACCATGATGCAAAAATGATGACAGTCATATTTTGACCACACAACATCACAATATAGACCAATATTGGTCAAAATATTTGACCGCTCTGACCAGGATGCCAAACCCATGATGCCATAGTTTAACGCAAAATGGTTAATTTTTAGACCAAACTAGGTCAGATTTTCAACGTTGGTTAGTCAAAACATTGACTACGGTTAGTCAAAATTTTGACTAAATATGGAATGTTTAAAAAAAAAAAAGATAAATATCTAGACTAATCACCAACAAAATCCTGATCAGTGATTAGTCTAGATATTTATCTTTAGGTGTCCACACTCGCTCTACTGCTTTGTTGCCAGTGGGTCCCTGTTCGTTCAATTTTCCATACTACTTTGGGCTCTAGCAATATATCTACTTGTTGGGGATGATGGTGGTACTGTGGACAGAGTCCTTAACCTGATGAGTCCTCATGTTATCAAATTTTCAATTCTTTCTTGAGAAAATCACCCGTCTCAAAGGATGTGGACCTAATAGCACTGGCCCGTTATACCCAAGGATTTAGTGGACCCAATATTATAGAGATTTTTCATTGGGCTTGCAAGTATGCTATTAGAGAAAATGTTGAGGAGGTGAGTTTCAATTGTGGTGGATTTTGCAAACTAGATTTGGTTATGAATTTATTAATGATTTTTTTTGAACTGGTGTGTTAGAATTTTACATTTTTTGATTCAATTTTCCTCAACTTGTATCTTATTATTTCAATTTGTCATGTTCTCTTTCCTCTGCACTTTTATAGGATATTGAACATGAAAGAAAAAGAAGTGAGAACCCAAAGGCAATGGATGAGGATGACAGTGATGAGGTAGATGAAATAAAGGCTGCTCATTTTGAGGAGTTGATGAAATATGCCCAAAGAAGTGTTAGTGATGCTGATATTCCAAAGTATCAAGCCTTTGCACAAAATCTACAGCAATCTCGAGGCTTTGGTTCTGAATTTCAATTTCCACATAGACTTGTTGGTGCTTCTGCTGGTGCTTTAGATGTATTTTATACAATAGATAATAAAGATGATGATGACTTATATAGGTTGCACATCCACATCCATGACATCTAATATAAAATTTATTATTATAAAGTCTTGTTATGGAAATCTATTTTATATTAGTCTTTATTATTCTGAAGCCTTGTTATAGAAATCTATTTTATATTAATCCTCAAAATTAGTTATCAAATCTTCTTCTTTCTTTCTAAATTCATGAATGATTCTATTTTTTTGTAGTAAATAGCATACGTAACAGATAAACATGAAATCAGAAATAATATCTACCTCTAAATACAACTCTAAATGAATGAATAAAGGAAGAAAATGATAATTCTGATTGGGTATCCAGTAAATTAAATAGTTTAATCATGCAAATAGATGTGGATAGTGCACATCACAGTGATGAAGAAACAATGCTAGTAGGGCAGTGACATACAAAGAGACTAGCTTAAGAGGGAACATAGATCAGACCATGACATGCATACAAGGATAATAAATAATTATAGTATGTTCAACTAGAGATAAGAGATCAACCAAGGCACCTACATGATCAAGAGATGGTTTAATCATTAAGAGTCACAACTACCAATAAATAGAGCATCATGATTACATATGGAGAAGCCATCAAAAGTGCACTATAAATGAACAAAAATAACTAGAGGATAAAAGAGATGTTACAGGTTTGCATCACACATGCTTAAGGAAAAAGTTTCTAATACAATTGAAGAGAGTAATTAATATGGAAATTGAATCAAATGTAAGCAACATATGGCATTAATTTTCAAAGATATTGATAATTTAAGATTGGCAAGTTTGCTTATGAATGTTGGAAAAATATTGACAGGTGGTTGAAGTTCCAAATGTCTCTTGGGAAGATAGTGGAGGGTTGGAAAATGTCAAGAGGGAGCTTCAAGAGGTACACTATTTCTGCTTTTCTTTTCTTTTAATGCATAAAGTTTTCTATGGAAGGAGATATTAACTAACAAAATTCATTATGAGTTTGATGTAGACTGTTCAATATCCAGTGGAGCATCCTAATAAATTTGAAAAATTTGTCATGTCTCCTTCAAAAGGAGTGTTATTTTATGGACCACTAAGTTGTGGAAAGACATTAGTGTGAAGGGCCTTGAATTGTTAACAATGTGGTTTGGAGAGGGTGAGGCAAATGTGAGGGAAATTTTTGATAAAGCCAGAGGATGAGCTCATTATGTCCTATTTTTCAATGAACTTGATTTTATTGCTACACAGGTGTTTTTATTTTTTATGAGTGAAGTTCAAGTTGAGAACTTGGTTCTATTACAAAGAATTGTTAGTGGGCTTGCAAGTATGCTATTAGAGAGAATATTGAGAAGGTGAGTTTCAATTATGGCGGGTTTTGCAAACTAGATTTGGTTATGAATTTCTTAATGCATTTTTTTGAACTAGTGTGCTAGAATTTTACATTTTTTGATTCAATTCTCCTCAACTTGAATCTTATTGTTTCAATTTGTTAAAAAAAAAGGTGAAGATAAATATGTAGAGTAATCACCAATGACATCTTGCTTGGTGATTAGTCTAGATATTTATCTTTAGGTGTTACTTTGCATTAATATATATCGCTGTGTATTTTGTTATGTTACTTTAATATTTTTTTTTTAATGGTAATTGGTAATTTTATTAATCGTAACGGGCTAGAATCTGACCCAAACTAGGGATAACTACATTCTTTTCTCTGCCCTCTGGTCTCAGCACCGAACAAGTATTTTCTTTTCTCTATCCTCTGGTGTGGTTGCTACCTTTCTAGAACTCTATCCATCATCCAAACCATCCACTCCCTTCATAACATTGGTCACTTTACATGCATTTCCAATTTCTTGATTCGATGTCTCACCATGCACAGATTAAGAAAAACTCTTTTGTTGCTTCAACTTCTTCTCCACTGTATAATGATGGTGTGAGACATCTTTCCACTAGGATGCCCTTTCTGAATACACCTCCCACACTAGAATGGAGTCCCTTCTTAATCTTGAGGCTGTTCCCAACACCCTTTACTAGTTTTAAGTAATTTTATATGATCACTAGCACATTTCGTGCATGGATGAGAAACAATATCCAAAGTTTCTAGATTATGAGAAGAGGTATGAGTGGAGGCCAAAGAAGTGATATTTGTGAAGTTTTTATAGATGTAGGTTACTGAATCATCATCTCTGCACTGGTACTCAATCTGGAAACCATTGTATGTATATAGACACTCTAGCAAATCTCCAAATCTAAAAAATCTCCACAAAAATTCCTTATGGCCTCCACTGCATATATGTCTTCTCAGAATCTAAAAAATCCCCATCATTGATTCTCATCAATGTACCAATTTGGATAGTAAGTCTAATTTAATTTGTCCATGGACTGAGACCTTAAATTATTGAGATTCTCTTTGTTTTGAGAATAGTTTAACATTCTCTAATTAATAGGGCCAACCACATGAAGGTGGAAGCTCATCTGGCCCCTCTTAGGAGCCTCTTATGACTCTTTACGACATTTTAAGACCTCTAGGATGTATTATTAGGGATCATAAAGGATCGTAAAGGGTCATAAGGGGTCCTGGGATACAACAGCTGAGAAACATAATTGTAGGCATCATGGTCACACTTTTTTGGAGACAACATAATTGAGTTGTATACCCAGATGATGTAGAGTAACTTCTACTCCTCCGATTCCAAGTTGACACTGTGAGATCCAAAGACCATAGATACAAAATAAATTTAGAGAGTGGAGGAGAGCCATAATGACCAAAATAATACAGGACAAACCTCAAGTTAAATGAGGCAACTGTAAACATTTTAATAGATTTTTATTATTAAATAATGAAATTTGCATATACTAGTGTTCTAAGCCCCCTCATTATAATGAGGGAGCTTAGAACTCTAGTATATGAGAATTTCATTATTTAATAATAAAAATCTATTAAAATGTTTGTAGTTGCCTCATTTAACTTGAGGTTTGTCCTGTATTATCTTGGTCATTATGGCACTCCTCTGCACTCTAAATTTATTCCTTATCTATGGTCTTTGGATCCTGCAGTGTCAACTTGGAATAGGAGGAGAAGAAGTTTCTCTACATCGTCTGGGTATACCACTCAATTATGTTGTCTCCAAAAAATTGTGACCATGATGCCTAAATTTATGTTTCTCAACTATTATGAAATATACATTTATGTTTCTCAGCTCTCTGTAGTACTCTTCTTCAATCTGTGTTCAACAATAAGCATCTTCTTCTTCTTCTTCTTCTTCTTGGAATGATGAGGATATTATTGCTTTGCTTAGCCATTACTGTAACAGCTAAGTGGAGCATCAATATGGTAACAAATAAGTAGAGCATCAATATCCTCATAATTCCTCTCTCTCTCTCTCTCTCTTGTGCTAGGTCTGACTTATATAATCAAATGTTGATCCAATCTCTCTCAATTATTTAATTAGTCTATATTTATATAAAAAGATTATATCTTTATGTAGTAATGAATTAAATAAGATTTGAATAAGATTAATAGGAGTTCACATTTTTATGGGAACGTATCATTCAATTGAGCATTAATGCCCATCTATATCTAGTGAGATGAACATAACTCATGTACCTCATGATAGTGTGCTTGGATTAGACTAGACATTAGCCAACCACCTGTGAGGGTTGTCACTGTTATTAATTTTGGCATTCTAGACTTGGGCCTTTGATCTTTGAGCACTTTATATAAATAATCACTATTTGGATAATGTATAGGCTAATGCAAAATAGTGTATACAAGGTATCCAAGCACACTAGCATGAGGTACATGAGTTATGTTCATCTCACTAGATATAGATGGGCATTAATGCTCAATTGAATGATACGTTCCCATAAAAATGTGAAATCTTATTAATCTACAAACTCTCATGTTAAACAACTACAAAATAAAGTCAACATAGTTCCTTTAACACAACCAAAGTTAAAGTTAAATTATCTCTATCCCTAAGATAAACTAAGTAGCCTTCATATATTTTATGTCAAATATTCCTTCCTTCATGGTCATATGATATTGTTTTGATCATATATTGATCTTATTGTAATCAAATTTTGAATGTAAACCTAAATGGAAATGATAAGCCTTAAATGGAAATGATTGATAGTAGATTGGGGCTCACCTGAGCCATAAACATGAAGAATTATTGTAAAAAAAGATGTAAACCATATATATGTGCACTTGGGGCAAGGAGAAGTTATGCCATATCCATATTAAAATATTAGTTACAATATGAAAATATTAAACTGACTAATTCCTAATCTCACCTCCGCATATGGTCGCAACAAAGATATATGATTACAATACAGAGAACACATCATAAAAATATAATTTCGGCATTTTCCCTAGCCTGACACGTTTTACACTCAAATCCTTCATCGCAGATAAGTGGAGATGGGCGGATAGATGAAAATGAGTTGTCATCGACCCAACTAAAGTATCCGTAGCCATAATTTCCTTGTGATACCCAATCTACATTAGTTCTTATAATATAATTAATAGTATTTACATTAGAAACATTAAATATATACACATTAGAAATCTTTTTTCTATTTGGGCAGCACCAAAATTATCATCCAGGGTTGCTTTGTATTCATGAAGTCTTCAACACACACTACCCACCACCACATTGATAGTTTGGCACATTGAAAAGAGCCATCGAGCCTATATCAATAATGCACCGCACCATCGTTACTACATTTATTACATAAATATTATAACATATAATCATATGATTATAATAATCATACATTCACCACTATTGTTCTATTGTAGATTCAAGTACTTAAAAAATGTTTGCAATCAATGGTTTGAACAAAGATGTCATTCTAGGGAACGTAGGCACACAACTCCATTTTAGCTCCCAAAAAGATCATTTCATTAGAATAATGAAAATTTGACATGCAAAGTCCCTAATTTATGTGCCCATGATTTGAAACCTTTTTCCCTGGTTCCAACAAGCTACAACACTAAGGTGCATTGTTGATAACAGACCAATTTGCTAAGTGTAGGGTCTCAAGGTGGGGTATTTCTATGTTCTTTTCAATCTTCATTCTAAAAAGATCAAGTTGTGTTCAATACTCATCATGTCCTTTTCAATCTTTATCATGATCAATCTACCTTAACAGAGACAACACAAAACACTTTCCTAAAGCTCCTCACTAGACTAATGAATCTATGGATGTTATTCTTGATGCTAAAGTAAATCAAGAATGTGAAGTTGAAGCAATTAGATCAAGCTGCAAATTATCAAGGCTGGAATTTCAAAATTCTTCATTAATCGAGCATCATAAGGAGGCTGAATTATCTCCTTTAATGGGGAACTGTGTTATTTGAAGGCTGCGAACTATTAAAGAATAGCAATGATTTGTTTTTAAGGGACTGTGTTTCATTATGGAGGTCACGTTTTGACCAAGGCTACATTTTCAACAAAGGAGGTTGATGCCACCATTTTTCATTCTTCACATTGCAATTTGGGAGCCATTTAGATTCAACCAAATCCTAATGTGACCACTTGGCTGTGTGTGTTTCATGCATGGTGAAGATTTGACATCCCAAGGACATGTGCGGTTATTGTTGGATAGCTGGTGAAGTTTTTAGAAATTTGAGAAATGTTATTCTTATGAGAGCAACTAACCGGCCAAATAGTATTGATCCAACACTTAGAAGGTTTGGAAGGTTCGACAAGGAGATTGATATTGGGGTTCTGGATGAAGTAGGCAGGTTGGAAGTTCTTCACATCCATACAAAGAATATGAAGCTCTCTGATGATGTACGTATATTGAGGCCTTATTTTTTGTACTTCTATATCTAATGTTAAACAGTTCTTGGATTTTGAAAGCATTTATTAATCAAGTGCAATAACATGATCAAGAGATGGTTTAATCATTAAGAGTCACAACTACCAAGAAATGGAGCATCATGATTACATATAGAAAAGCCATCAAAAGTGCACTATAAATGAACAAAAAAAACTAGAGGATAAAAGAGATGTTACACATTTGCATCACACATGCTTAAGGAAAAAGTTCCTAATACAACTAAAGAGAGTAATTAATATGGAAATTGAATCAAATGTAAGCAGTATATGGCATTAATTTTCAAAGACAGTGATAATTTAAAAGAATTGGAAAAATACAGTGTACAAGCAATGATAATGTGCCATGGGAAGTCACAATAAGTATGAACCCGTAGAGGATTTTCATTGTTTCCTAAAAGAAGATCATTTTCAAAATGAGATTTAGGTACATAGAGGTGATGTTCTCATAAATTTTCATTTCTTTTATTTGAAAGAGGGTTTGTGTTTTGAGTTAATTAGTTTATGAGAACATCACCTCTATGAAAAAGGGTTTAGGTGAACATCACCTCTATGAAAGGATTTAGCTACATAGAGGTGATGTTATCATAAAACCTTTTTCATGAATTTGAAAGAGGTAGATTTTCTAAATAAAATATTAGCAAGATATTTGTTTCAGTAGTTTGAGTTTTTGTACGGAACCCAAAATCTTCATTCATTACCATGGGATATTTTCTAACAGAGGATAGAATAGATGGATTAGTATCTCTTATATTTTTTTCTAATGGGACATGTAAAGTGAAATCTTAAAATGCAATCAAAATTGTCCCCCGTGATAGGAATGGTCACTAGTACATTTTGGCATGGTTTGGGTCTTTGTGTTTAAACTTCCCAAAGGGCTCATTAAGACAGTCACCTTGACTTAATTTAAATTCTTGGATAGAATATCCCTCAAAGGAATTTTTAATCTTTTGAAGGCGAATCAATGATCATAGAGTATTTTTAATCTTTTGAAATCTTTTACAAATTTGAGTAATACCAAAAAAAACAAAACTAGTGCAAGTAGCAATATAAAAAAGAACATACATAAGAAATATAACTCAAGATGTGTCCTGAGTGGAAACCCTCCTAGGGAATAAAACCACTCGCTAGTTTGCCTCATTTGCTTATCTTGTAATATCCTTTGTACAATACCTCACTAGCTGATTGTTTGTCTCACTGACAGTGCTATCTCACTAACAGTCTTTCTTATATGCCTCACTGAACTTTTATTGCCTCACTGACTTTATCAATGCATCATTGGCCTTTTACAACTTTATAATTTCCATTTCTCAAATATAGAGTATTATGTCTATTTCATTTTAATACAGTCTTTGGTCTTGCATTATCTAAGACTCAAAGAGAAAGTTTTCATCAAACACATCATAAAAGTATATATATTGCTATATATAATACTATGAAGTATTTCAAAATTACAGTATATAACAGAGCACTAAATATTGCAGTAGAATAAATTATAAAACAATACATTCCTTTTTCATCTTTTGAAAGATATTTCTTTTCAGTACAACTCTCTACAATGGAGAGAAAAAGAATAATATATTTATATAGTCTTTCACCTTTGATCTGAAAACAAATCCTTTTCAAAAACTGAATATCATGTCTAATTTTTACAAAGCAATTTTCAAAAAAGAATGCCTTAACAAAATAATAACCATTTTCTGTTATGAGATAACCATAACAATGTCTTTTGTTATCTCCAATAAGTTTGAATAGTGTCTCTAACAAATAGTCTTCAAGAACATTTATTGTTTTCAAATAATAATCCTAAAATTGTCACGATTTCAAAACCCTCCATAAACACAACATTGGTTTACAAACTGAACAATGAACCGACATAGGGTTACATTACAATTAGTTCAAAGACTAACATGCAATGTATCTTAATTGTACTCCAAAAAAAAACCTTACTCAAATTAGGGTTTGACATATAATCACATACAAGAGAACTCAAAATGAGGTTTAAGATTTTAATGAAAAATCAACAATATGTATGAAGCCCAATATGAAATAGGGATATAAACAAGAACTATCCATATAGGTTATAGAGACTAAAACCTTGCCATTGATCCATATGGTTATAACACAAAAATTTACCACAATTTAGAAAACCCGAATGATATTATACCACTGTTTACTTCAAAACTAACATGGGTGTTGAAACCAAATAGAGAGTTTATCAAGATAACGGTTGCTGAAAAAGATTTACATAAACCAATTAAGTCAAAACACAAACCATTTTTTGAATAAAAGAAACCAAAACTATTTTTAGCAATGATAACACAGGTCCTATGTCAAAATATTTCCCAGGGAGGGATATCATATTTATCTTTGCTTCGGACCTAGAGGGAGAACTTGAATGGTAGCTTTTCTAGTATTGTTAAGCAACATTCTCATAGGGACTCCATTCTAGACTGAACTTTTGTAGATAATTCTTTGTAAGGCTGCACTTCTCTCAATAGGAAAGAGTTTATTGTTGGACAATACTTAATCTAGTAGACTATTTATTGCAAAAAAGAAACATGGATGCTTTAATATTTATGAGAGTTTGTATTTTAATAGGAGTTCACATTTTTATGGGAACTTATCATTCAATTGAGCATTAATGCCCATCTATATCTAGTGAGATGAACATAACTCATGTACCTCATGATAGTGTTCTTGGATTAGACTAGACATTATCCAATTGTCTATGAGGGTTGTCACTGCTATTAATTGGTGTAAAAGGAGGACCGCCTGTGTGTTATAGCAATTTATATAAATACTCATTATTTGGATAATGTCTAGTCTAATGAAAAATAGTGTATAGAAGATATCCAAGCACACTAGCACGAGGTTGGATGATGGGCATTAATTCTTAATTGAATGATACGTTCCCATAAAAATGTGAACTCCTATTAATCTACAAAATCTCATGTTAAACAACTACAAAATAAAGTCAACATAGTTCTTTTAACACAACCAAAGTTAAAATTAATTTATCTCTATCCCTAAGATAAACTAAGTAGCCTTCATATATTTTATGTCAAACTACTATTAAACTAACTGTACCCTAGATGTTTAATAAAGAAGAAAGCCCAAATTACTTTCATTGCCTACATAAGGAAAAAAAATTCCTTCACAAATGAGGGTGCTGACCACAAAACCAATATCCTTCTCCATATAAAAGGGGAAGTGTTCACACTCACTTTTAGGTCAGTAGTGTATAAAGAATATAATGCCCACACAAGAGGAATAGATATTTTAACAAACCTATTTTTTCTAGTCATGTCAATCAAATCCCAAGCACTTAATTTTTTATTTCGATCTAACAAGTGTTTCTAAACACTAATGTCCATATTTAATCAATGTTTATGGTTTGGTGTTTAGAGTTGGGCACATAGGAAGATACCACCCAACTAATACTTCTGTATGTGAAGGATGAATGGAGAGGAGGAATGGAATCTCTTCTCATTAATGCCAGATCAGGGGAAGGTTTTGTAGTTCCAGGTGGTGTTTGGATGCATGTGGGTGAGTTTACTCCCCCGCTTCATCCCTTGATTCTTTGGAGTGCTGATAATGAAGAGGAAGAAAGGCGTGCCACAACCTAAATTGGGCTACACGACATCAAGCACTATCTTTTTATCCAAGAGATAAAGGCTCAAAGGCGTGCTGAGATCACTGGAAATCATGGTCAAGTGGGTCTATCAATGGACTCAAGAAATTTTCATGGGAGACCAGCCAGAAGAAAGAATTTGTATATGTAGCTGGCTCTTGCCGCTCTAGTGGGTGGTGACAATCTACCTGGATAGAAGATTTTAGTGGTTTGGGAATCCTCTTGAGTGTGGCCAGATTGTCAAGATGCCTATTTTAAGCTATGTTTTGGAAGAATTATGATGAAATGATTTCTTTTCATTTGTGGGCCTATTTTAGGGATGGTTTTTGGCTTCAAACTTGTCATTGTATTGATCTTTTTTGGTTTTTTTATATGGGGTGGGGTTATTTTGATAGACTATTACATACCCTGATTGTATAGGGACAATCACCTTTTGAGGGATTAAACACTTCCAAACTTTAATAGAAACTATCCAAGACTTCAATGTAAATGCATCATAATACCATAACAATCCGTTTAGATCCCTAACAACCAGTAACAATGGTGCCTTGGATGAACAATAAATCACTCACGGGTTGTTCATGAGTAGAAAATTTAGGATAAACACAAAATAATGATGCCCTAGCTTCATGTAATGTGAAGAACATAGCCATGGGCTTATCAATAAGTACCTCATGAATGTAATAGAAACAATGTATATAAACAGAGATCAAAATCTCAAACACTTATACAATGATAAAAAATGTGCCAACAAATACACAATATATGATGCCCTGGCACATTGCTCACAGGCCCTAAGTAGGTAACCAACAAGTAAAAATGGTGCCTTGGATGAACAATAAATCACTCATGGGTTGTTCATGAGTATACAATTTAGGATAAACACAAAATAATGATGCCCTAGCTTCATGTAATATGAAGAACATAGCCATGGGCTTATCAATAAGTACCTCATGAATGTAATAGCAGCAATGTATATAAACAAAGATCAAAATCTCAAACACTTATATAGTAATAAAAAATGTGCTAGCAAATACACAATACATGATGCCCTGGCACATTGCTTATGGGCCCTAAGTAGGTAACCAATAAGTACTAATAGCATAGAAGCATAAAACAATTCTAGACAAATCTAGAGTAAGGAAATCCTTACAGGAAGTCCTCCTTTTACACTAAATAATAGTGGCAACCCTCACAGGTGGTCCTCCTTTTATACCAAAATAATAGTGGCAACCCTCATAGGTGGTCCTCCTTTTACACCAAATAATAGTGGCAACCCTCATAGGTGGTCCTCCTTTTACACCAAATAATAGTGGCAACCCTTGCAAGAGGTCCTCCTTTTACACCAAATAATAGTTAAAACCCTCATAGACACTCCTCTTTCATGCGCTCCAAGCTTGATCTCACAATGAAATGAGATATGAAATCTTTTTTTTCAAAAGTTATGCCCGTTTTATTCAAAATTTTGACCTACATGGTATTGGTCAAAATTTTGACCAACACGAGCATGGATTAAAAAAAAAGAAAGTTTTCTTTCTATAATCTGACCAACCTAAACCTTTTTAATTGATGGTTGAAAATTTTGGTAGAAAAATAAGGTTAAATGTACTAGTGGAGATTAAGTGGAAAAAGATTGATCTACCTGATCAAGGAGGTATAAGATTAACCTAATTGTGAGGTTATAGATAGAGTAGAAGATGCTGATGTAATAGACTGATAAGTCTAAGCAGAAGGATGAAGGTGAAATTATGAAGGAGATGAATAGAGTTGTGATTTCTTGAAGCAAATTTTGAGTAGATTAGAGATGGAGATGGAAATGAAGGTCAGTTAGTAAATCAACATATATGTGCAAAAGTGGATATGTATTTATAAAGTGAGTTGTATGCTTTTAAGATCAGAATTTACAGTTACTTTCTAACCATTGTATCAGTCTAAATCCTTTAATCAAGGTTGGCCTAACAATCATTATATAAATCCTTTAATCAAGGTGATATTCTAATGGAATTATGTTAAGTCCTCTAACCATGTCACTTTTGATAGTGTGTTTTAAATCCTTTAACAAGGTCACACCTAACAGTGTTTATGTAAACCTTTAACAGGGTTGGATTTTCATAGAGCTCACTTCAAAAGAGTGAAAATTAGTAGCATGTTACAAAGTGGTTTTTCCCAAATTGGGTTTCCACTGTAAATCCTGGTCTTATACTTGTGTGGATGATTTTGATGTGAATGTTGTGGAAAGATTTATATTCTGCAAGTTAATTACTTTTGGGTAGTGGACTGCATGTTATATGTTTATGATATATTCTATAGAGACCAAGTTAAATTGTTGATTAGATCTGAGTTTGTTGAAGTACTAGAAAGTTTAATTGGTACATCTGGACCTGAAAACAACCAATTCACTCCCTTCTTTGTTGTTCTAAATCATTCTAACACCTTTTTTCTTTCATTATCTCCTAACAGGGTTGAAGGACCTTTTAGTAGGGGTTATTTCCTTTAATAGAGGATTTTGTACTAGATGTACTATATCACCTCCTAACAGGGACATTTTTATACTAGTGCACTATCTTGTGGGTTCCATCCCCACCAGGGTTTTTCCCTTAACAAGGATTTGCTCAAGAAAAAACCTCTATGGTGTTGTTTATTTCGTTCATCTTGTTTAATAGTATTATATTCTTAATTGATGATTTGATTCAAAAGTTTAAAGTTTACAATTATCACACACAATTGATCCCCCCCCCCACCTCTCAGTTTTGAGGTGTCGCTTGCTATTGCTAACACTATTAGGTATTTTTGTGTTTGAAGTCCTTGACAAAATGTATTTTAAAAGTGTTTTGGGGACCCTTAAAAATATGTTTTACTCTTATAAAAATAATCTCCCATAAACTAACTCAATGTAGTGTTACATGTCATTAGAATATCTGGTGATTTTATAACACCCTTAGTATCATAAAAGATAAAACAATTTCCATGTAAGATAGAATAACATGTTAGATTACTTCAATAATGTAAGATTCAAGGATATTGAGAATTGAGAATTAAAATGTATGTAATATGCATTTTATACCAATCTAGGGTGAAATAAATATTTAGATGAGATTATAATATATTTCATAATCTTAGGTAATGCAATAAATATAGCGTTCACTAAGGTAACTATATGTAGCTTTCATGTGATAAGATCATATGGAAACAAAAAAGAACATGTAAAAACTAAGAAACAAACCTTACAAGACGTTGATTGGGATCTAAGTCACCATTTGAGAACTAATGAATAATATTAGCTACAGTACCTTACTAGGTCATTGACCTTATTCACAATAAAATAGGAGCATTGGAATATGTAGTTAAAGTCTTATTTTATATAGGTCATAATTGAATTTAGATAGTTTCTTATAATTTGAATCTTATGAGCTCTAGAAATCATTTTAGGTTAGTTCTCTTAAACTTGTTATCTTTGTAGACCTTACATGAATAATAACATGTGTAATTTGTAAACCAATAACAAGGTGATTTCAAATGTATGCCAATAAAAAATGATCAAATAGAAATATAAAGAAAATATCACAAATGATGAAGTTTTTCACTTGTAATACTTCAATTTAGGCTACTCTTGGATGCACTAGGGCATTAGGAACCCTAGTTTTCTCAAAAGTAGGTATTTCAAAAGGGACCTTTGTATAATTTTGGGGCCCTAAACATAAGATGTAATATAATATTTTGGGTTTGATGATGAGTAAATTGTAGGCTTTAGAATAATATAATATGGTATAATATAGAAAATAAATGGTATTACGATGATCTAGGAGAAATAATAGTGGTTAGTAGATAGATTTTAAAATTCCTAAGATAGATAGAGTGTGAGATTGCTAAGGGACACCAAAAAATTAAATAAATAGGAATTGATGCAAGGGCAGGGTCGATACAAGCATAATCAAGCATAATTGAATCCTCTTGAATCAACAAGCCCTACTTAGAGTTACACAATGGAAGAAATATAATATCACATGAAATAAAAGAAATCACAATGGATATGAGATAATCAACTGGAAGCAATAATAGAGAACTTATATTATTTCTTTCAACATACTCGGTTGTGAGGCCTTTTGGGTTTCAGCCTTATATAATGAGAATTATGAAATTAGAATCATAGATCACATCCTATATTTTTCTCCAATGATGTATCTTGATAATAATTCCTAGATCTACCTCTTTCATTGCCCTACTACATCAATCTAGACTCCTTATATAGCCAGCTAAGCCACAAGTCAGTCAGTCAGGCATTTAATTACATTATAGGTCAAGTCTGGAAGATTTAAACCAATGATAGAATGAATATAATTTGATGCACCTTTGGATTTAGGTCCTTACATGACCCATTTACATTCCTTTAAGGGAAAAAGGCCCCATTTGATCACACGGAACATCGCAAGAAGAAACACTACACGTTTCACCGGAAAACTGGCAGAAAATAGGTCCCCGAGAAAAATGGGCATAACTTTTTACTCATAATGAATTAGGGCTTACAATTTTGGGAAATGATAGTAATTTAGGTCCTCTAAAAGAAATTAATAGAAAAAATTCTGATTCCTCATGGATCAAGATCACCACTATGAACAATCAACACCAAAACTACAGGAAAACACAATTCCGATGATAAGGAAAACAACTGTAACTTTAAAACAGTCCATCCAAACTTTATGTGCTCATAGGAGAAGGTTCCCAAATAGGTCCTCAAAATAATGTAAGTTTTGTACACCATGAAACCATCAAATAAAACAATTATAAAGAAAAAATTAGCAAATAGGTACAGAAATTAGGAAATGTTTTTGGTTGATGCAAGATTGCTCAAAGACCCAAGATTCTCCTGCATCAGACACCTGGGGTAAATAAAGACCTGATGTCCACATCAGGTAGTGCTCATATTCTGACTTGAATCATAAAGATCCATCTCAACTTGTGTAATCCATGAACTGTCTTCAACTGGCTTGTCTTTCCACTGAACTAGATATTCCATGTAGTCTTTTCCTCTTGTACTTTTGCTCACTCTTTTATTCAAGATCTTCTCAATGTTGTCTCTATTCTTCTTAGAATAGTCCAGATCATTTTCAATCTCATCATTTGATTCAAAGTACTCAAATATATCAGAAATATTGAATATAGGTGATATATCCATGTCCTCTGGTAATTCCACTTCATAAGCATTTCCACTATCAAACTTCTTCAGAATCTTACAAGGTCCAAACTTCTTCATTTTCAACTTGTTGTAGGTGCCAACTAGAAATCTATTCTTTTTCAAATGAATCATAACCTCATCTCAAACTTCAAAATATTTATGTTTCTTTCTCCTGTCAGCTCTCTGTTTATACTTCAGATTACTGTCCTCCAAATTCTTTTTGACTTCATCATGCAAAGTTCTCATGTATTCTAAAAAATGATCAAATTCAACACTTCTTATTGTCTCAGTAGGTAAATCTCTCAGCTCTGTGGTTCCCTTAGGATGAAATCTAGTAACAATCTCAAATGGTGTCCTCTTAGTACTTGTATTCATATAATTATTATATGCAAACTCTTCTTGTGCCAAAACTAAATCCCAATTAGCAGGCTTATCTCCAACTAAACATCTCAACAAGTTTCCCAAACTTCTGTTCACAACTTCAGTCTGTCCATCTTTCTAAGGGTGAAATGTAGAACTAAACTTCAAATTAGTATTCATCTTCTTCCAAAGTGTTCTCCAAAAGTAACCAGTAAACTTAGTATCTCTGTCTGAAACAATAGATTTAGGAAAACCATGCAATCTTACCACTTCCTTGAAGAATAATTCAGCTACATGCAATGCATCAGATGTCTTCTTACAAGGTATGAAATGAGCCATCTTAGAAAATCTATCAACCACTACCATAATAGAATCATTACCTCTCTGATTTCTAGGCAATCTAAGAAAAAAGTCCATACTCACATCTTCCCAAGATCTATCAGGTATAGGCAAAGGTGTCTACAATCCCACATTCTGACTAGTTCCTTTTGCTGTTTGGAAAATTCAGCAACCTCTAACCATTCTTTATACATCTCTATAAATCTGTGGCCAAAAGTATCTTTTTGAGATCAAATTCATAGTCTTATCAATCCCAAAATGTGCAGAAAGTCCACCACTATGTTTCTCCTTTATTATGTTCTCTCTCATAGATCCTCTAGGTATGCACAACTGAACTCCTTTAAACAACATATCTTCTTGAATGAAATAATCAGTCCACTTATCACTCACTGTGTGTTCTTTACAAGATTTCTAAGGCTCTACAAAATCAATGTTAGTCTCATACAAATACTTCAAATCATCAAAACCAAGTACCTCAACTCTCATCTCTATCAGAAAATTTCTTCTTTGGCTCAACGCATTAGCAACTTTATTTGATTGTCCACTCTTGTGCTTCAATGAAAAGCAAGTATTATGTTCTTTCATTTCTCTTGTAAATGTTTTGTCATCAAACAAGCATACTCTGACTGTAGTACAGTGACCTTCATACAACTTCTCTATCAAAGGCAACAATACTTGTTTCTTTCCATGCATCCAAATAGTATATTGATTCAATCTACCATCATGCAAAGCTTTCCTATCATACTACCATGGTCTACCCAAAAGAATATGACAACAATCCATAGGCATAATATCACAGAAAACTTCATCATGATAATTCCCAATTTTGAATTTAACAAGGCATTGTTCACTTACAAGTAGTTTATGTTCCTTTGGGATCCAAGCAATATGGTAAGGCTTATGATGTTTCAATCTTTGCAATTGCAACTTGTTAACCAGCTCTGTAGATGCCAAATTATCAGAACTTCCATTATCAATGATTACCTTGCAACATTTGTCAGTGATCTTACATTTGGTTCTGAACAAAATTTTCCTCAAAATAGGTTCCTCATCAGCTTCTTCATTCCACAAGATCCTTCTTAGCATCAAGTTATCACCATGTTCAGATTCATTAGACATTTCTTCAACTTCTTCACAAGCCAAATTATTTCTACCATTACCTTTAGTCTTCTTTCCAGAGTTAGTACATTCAAAGGCTCTATGTCCTTCTTCACCACATTTGTAACAAGTACCTTTAAACCAATATTTCTCTTCTCTTTTCCCATTATTGTTATTCCTAGAGTAACTAGTATAGCTACCTCTAGAGTAATGACCTCTTTTAGCAAGTTCATCTTTCCATCCTTTATCTTTCACTACATTGTTAGATCTGTTACTTTCTCCATAAGATCTGCCTCTACTTCTTTGAAATCTGCCACCTCTTCCTCTTTGTCTTTGTTCATGTCTCTTTTTCAATCTATCTTTAGCCTTCAAAGAAAATTGATATGCTTCTTCCACACTATCTATCTTAACATAACTGATCTCATCTTGAATTGATGTCCTCATGCCATTCAAATATCTAGCCACCTTCTCAACTTCATCATCCACATGTCCAGATCTGATATCCAATTTGTAAAATTCCTCAGTATATTCCTTCACACTCATGTCCTTTTGTCTAAGATTTTGCATTTTTCACATTTAACTAACTTGGTAGTCAACTGGAAGAAAATTCTTCTTCATCTTTCCAAGCATCTTCATCCATGTCTTGATCTTTTCTTTTCCTCTCCTCTATCTCTCAGTTTGCAAATGATCCCACCAAAGAGATGCATGGCCTTTCAACTTTGTGACTGCTATCTTATCCTTCTTATTATCAAGAGTACCTTCATACTCAAAGTATTTATCCATCTCAAAGATCCAATCCAAAAGTGTATCGGTCTCAAGTCTTCCATCATAGAAAGAAACTTCAAGTGCAGGTCTGGAGTTAGCCTTAGAAAAAAATCTCAAAAGTCTTTCCTCATCTCGTTCAACTTTAGGTTCAGCATTAGGTGCTGCTTCTTCTTCTTCATCACTAACATCTTCAAGATGTGCACCTCTTCTCTATGTTGTCTCTACAGCTTCAAGCCTAGTTGCAATCTATGTCAACATATCCATGATAGCATTATCATTTCCTCTACCATGAACCATCTTGACAATCAGGTTCCAACAAGATCGTAACCTTCTACAAGTTATAGGTCAGATCTCATATCTAGCACCCTACAACCAATCTAATAAGGTTCTCCATGATCCAATCCACAAGAAAGAACTCACTCTGATGCCACTTGATGCAAGGGCAGGGTAGATACAAGCAGAATCGATCAGAATTGAATCCTCTTGAATAAACAACAAGCCTTGCTCAAAGTTACACAATGGAAGCAATATAATATCACATGAAAGCAATGAAATCACAATGGATATGAGACAATCAACTAGCAGCAATAACAAAGAACTTATATTATTTCTTTCAACATGCCCGACTGTGAGGCCTTCCGGGTTTTGGCCTTATACAATGAGAATTATGAAATTAGAATCACAGATCACATCTTATATTTTTCTCCAATGATGTATCTTGATAATCCTTCCTATATCTACCTCTTTCATTTCCCTACTACATCAATCTAGACTCCTTATATAGCCAACTAAGCCACAAGTTGGCTAGTCAGGCATTTAATTACATTATAGGTCCAGTCTGGAAGATTTAAACCAAAAATAATGCTAGAATGAATATAATTTGATGTGCCTTTGGATTTATGTCATTATATGACCAAAGAACATTCATTTAAGGGATAAAGGCCCCATTTGATCACACGGAACATCACAAGAAGAAACACTACATGTTTCACCCAAAAACTGACAGAAAATAGGTCCCCGAGAAAAATAGGCATAAATTTTTACTCATAATGATTTAGGGCTTTCAATCTTGGGAAATGATATTAATTTAGGTCCTCTAAATTTCCTTAAGAGATAAAAGGTTTATTCCTTATGGATCAAGATATCCACTATGAACAATCAACATGAAAATTGCAGGAAAACACAGTTCTGATGGCAAGCAAAACAACTGTAACTTTGAAACAATCAATCCAAACTTCATGTTCTCATAGGAGAAGGTTTCCAAATAGGTCATTAGAATAATGTAAGCTTTTCACACCATGAAACCATCAAATACAAAAATTATAAAGAAAACAACAACAAATAGGTACAGAAATCCAGAAATGTTTTTGGTTGATACAAGATTGCTCAAAGACCCAAGATGCTCCTGCATCAGACACCTAGGGTAAATAAAGAATTGATGTCCACATTAGGAATTGCTCATATTCTAACCTAAATCATAAAGATCCAACTCAGCTTGTGTAATCCATGAACTATCTTCAACTGGCTTGTCTTTCCACTGAACTAGATATTCCATGTAGTCTTTTCCTCTTGTACTTTTGCTCACTCTTTTATTCAAGATCTTCTCAATGTTGTCTCTATTCTTCTTAGGATAGTCTAGATCATTTTCAATCTCAAAATTTGATTCAAAGTACTCAAATATATCAGCAATATTGAATATAGGTGATATATCCATGTTCTTTGGTAATTCCACTTCATAAGAATTTCCACTGTCAAACTTCTTCAGAATCTTACAAGGTCCAAACTTCTTCATTTTCAGCTTGTTGTAGGTACCAACTGGAAATCTATTCTTTTTCAAATGAATCATAACCTCATCTCCAAATTCAAAAGATTTATGTCTCCTTCTCTTGTCAGCTCTATGTTTATACTTTAGATTACTGTCCTCCAAATTCTTTTTGACTTCATCATGCAAAGTTCTCATGTATTCTAAAAAATGATCAGCTTCAACACTTCTTCTTGTCTCAGTAGGTAAATCTCTTAGCTCTGTGGTTCCCTTAGGATGAAATCCAGTAACAATCTCAAATGGTGTCCTCTTAGTACTTGTATTCACAGAATTATTATATGCAAACTCTTCTTGTGCCAAACTAAATCCCAATTAGCAGGCTTATCTCCAACTAAACATCTCAACAAGTTTCCCAAACTTATGTTCACAAATTCAGTCTGTCCATCTATCTGAGGGTGAAATGAAGAACTAAACTTTAAATCAGTATTCATCTTCTTCCAAAGTGTTTTCCAAAAGTAACCAGTAAACTTAGTATATCTGTCTGAAACAATAGATTTAGGCAAACCATGCAATCTTACCACTTCCTTGAAGAATAATTCAGCTACATGCAATGCATCAGATGTCTTCTTACAAGGTATGAAATGAGCCATCTTAGAAAATCTATCAACCACTACCGTAATAGAATCATTACCTCTCTAAGTTCTAGGCAATCTAAGAACAAAGTCCATACTCACATCTTCCCAAGGTCTATCAGGTATAGGCAAAGGTGTATACAATCCCACATTCTGACTAGTTCCTTTTGCTGTGTGGAAAATTCTACAACCTCTAAGCATTCTCTGTACATATCTATAAATCTATGGCCAAAAGTATCTTTTTGAGATCAAATTCATAGTCTTATCAATCCCAAAATGTCCAACAAGTCCACCACTATGTTTCTCCTTTATTATGTTCTCTCTCACAGATCCTCTAGGTATGCGCAACTGAACTCCTTTAGACAACATATCTTCTTGAATGAAATAATCAGTCCACTTATCACTCACTATGTGTTCCTTACAAGCTTTCCAAGGCTCTGCAAAATCAATGTCAGTCTCATACAAATACTTCAAATCATCAAAAACAAGTACCTCAACTCTCATCTCTGTTAGAAAATTTCTTCTTCAGCTCAAGGCATCAGCAACCTTATTTGACTATCCACTCTTATGCTTCAATAAAAAGCAAGTATTTTTTTCTTTCATTTCTCTTTTAAATTTTTTATCATCAAACAAGCATACTCTGACTATAGTACAATGACCTTCATACAACTTCTCCATCAAAGGAAACAATACTTGTTTCTTTCCATCCATCCAAATTGTATATTGATTCAATCTACCATCATGCAAAGCTTTCCTATCATACTACCATGGTCTACCCAAAAGAATATGACAACAATCCATAGGCATAATATCACACAAGACTTCATCATGATAATTCCCAATTTTGAATTTAACAAGGCATTGTTCACTTACAAGTAGTTTATGTTCCTTCTGGATCCAAGAAATATGGTAAGGCTTAGGATGTTTCAATCTCTACAACTGCAACTTGTTAACCAGCTCTTCCAATGCCAAATTATTAGAACTTCCACTATCAATAATTACCTTGCAACATGTGTCAGTGATCTTACATCTGGTTCTGAACAAAATTTTCCTCAAAATAGGTTCCTCATCAGCTTCTTCATTCCACAAGATCCTTCTTAGCATCAAGTTCTCACCATGTTCAGGTTCATTAGAGATTTCTTCAACTTCTTCACAAGCCAAATTATTTCTACCATTACCTTCAGTCTTCTTTCCAGAGTTAGTACATTCAAAGGCTCTATGTCCTTCTTCACCACATTTGTAACAAGTACCTTTAAACCAATATTTCTCTTCTCTTTTCCCATTATTGTTATTCATAGAGTAACAATTATAAAGAAAACAATAGCAAGAAGGTACAGAAATCAAGCAATGTTTTTGGTTGTTGCAAGATTGCTCAAAGATCGAAGATGCTCCTGCATCAGGAATAATATAAATTATAGGAGACTCACTAGAGACTGATAAAGAAGAAATAGTTTATTAAACATTTTGAGGTCTCTAATGACTTACCACTCTTTGTTGAGGCATTGTATAATTTATTCAAAGGTCACCACTCCTAGATGTCAATTGGAACTAGTCATAGTTGATTAGGGAAGAGCATAGCGTGGGTTGTCATTTTAGTAAATTTTCCTTCTTGAAATAGAGTGAAAGAGATATAATTTTGCAAACAAACATCAAGCGTAAGTGTTGATTATCCTTTATCTTTTCTATATTTTTATAAATCTTTGATTTTGGTGGCTATGTGCTTGATAAAATCCGTACAACACATAATTAATTCCTATGTATTTTTCAATAGCGTGCCTTGATTATCTTTTAATTTGGAAACCTCATCCTCAGAATATTTAGATTATTCCATAGAGCTATAATGTATTGAATGTTCATGTCTAAATTATGATCATAATCAAAGTGAATAATTCTCTTCTTCATTGTAGATAAAAAATTATCCGTTCAAAGAATCATCTAAACGGTTGAGAGCCCTTTTGAAAAACCAATGTTTGAAAGAGATAGATTTTATTCTTGTTTATGTGCAACTACTTTTTTTTCAACATCAATATTTCAGCTATGAGGTTACATGATTTTCAAATATCCTCATAGTTATCTCAAATCCATATACCAAGTGTTAATGTTTGTAGCTTTAGTCGTATGATCACTTAGAATACACATAACACTTAGATATTGATTAATAATAATGTATTGTATTTGTTTGTGTGTGTGTGTGTGTGTGTATATATATATATATATATATATATACACGTTATATTATTATTAATATATGATTGATCAATGAAACATTAACAAAATGAATAGACATGTCCCATGAAGGGACATGTCTCTCATAGCCTCATTCCCAATATAAATAAGAGAGATTATTGCATTTAGAAAACACATACCATATACAATATAGGCAGTACTATTACATCTGTAACAATCCTAAATCCTGAACATGGTATCAGAGCCAAAGAACAGAAGGATATGTTGTGCTGGGTCCCCTTGATAAAATACAACCACAATGGAAGCGGGTGGTCACTTCCCCACAATAATCAACTCTGGGAGACGCATAGTGGTCGTGGCACTATTCAATGTTAAACTGACACATGATGGTTGTGGTGGGTGATAAACCGATGCACATGTTATTAATGGAAGAACAAGAGTGGAACATTGTGGAATGTTGAATGCCAAAGATTTGTTCTGATTGTCTGATAAATTTGATGGTGCGGGATTTTGTGCATATCAGAGATGGTAAGGCCGCATTGACAAAACTTACTGCAGACCCTCCTAAGACTGCCCCGTCAAATCTTTCTCACCACATGCTGCATAGTTTTGGTGGCTCGAGATAGAATTCACCACTGGTGTAGTGGTAATTGTTGTGTAGGGAACATGAGTGGCTAGTCAATTCACAACATGTGATCCATGGATGGTCGCTGAGCTGTCCTTACTCTGTGTGGATTGTTTGGCTCTTTTTCAAGCCAAAGAGATGGGGAGGTCATGTAGGCTTGGGCTTACATTTGGATGTGGTCAGTGGGATCTAATATCACGTTCAATGTTTTATCAATCACGTGTGATGTGTTGCGACTTGTCTGGATTGGGGCCATTTGTATGGATTTGGCCCTCGTTATTTTGTGTGTTAGTCTTTAATACTAACCATGTTCACTACTTACGACCATGCTAAGAAGTAGAGCCTCTGCAAGTATGAGCTCGGGCCAAAATGATCACGACAAGCAAACTAGCACTAGTTGAACATAGATATGGACGAAAGTGATTCTGAATGATCATCTCTATATAGATATCCTAGTATATGGTTAGCAGATCAAAGTGATATTCATCACCAATAACAACAATTGGCATTCCAATGAACATAATTTGAAGGTTGTGATTATACAGTGCTGGAACCACACCATCATTATAATCCTTGGGCGACAAGATAGCATCTGAATACTAGGGAGTATTTATTGATGAAGATTGTGAATATGCTTTACTAAATGGGTCAAGGAAATTTAAATCCCTGTAGTTAGTTGAACACAAGTAAGGAGACATCCTTTTTCATATGACAGGCATCGTAGAAGCAATCATCCTTGTCGGATGTAAAGACCATAGACCTGTTCATTTCTAGGGGATAGATTAGGAAGGAAAATGGTATTAAGCTTGGTGGAAACATTCATTAATGAAGATGATTATACCAAAGATGGTTGAGGTCTGCATTTGCATAGGTGTGAAGGAATTGGCAAGAATAGTGTATTGGGAGAATCTCCATTGTAAGTGTTAGCCCATCTTATTCAAACCACAAGATGGAAAGTGTGTTTTCATTTTCAGTGGAATACTATTCATACACAGAAGTTGTGTTAACAATACGAGACTTGCTCTGTAATTGTTGTAGTGTGAATTCATTTTGGATATTGACAACATATTTGGATGACTTCAAATTTGGCATGAAGTCGAGTAATTTGAATTGTACTTATTCTCAAATTTGTTTAGCTGCTGGAAAGAAACAATACTATTTGCTGGTAATTGGAACCATTATATGGAAGGAAGAAATATCAATCTGGCAGTCATTGAAGAATATTGTTGACGAAAATAATAATAATATGATTAATGAAGATCTAAAGATCAATATAATGGTTAAGTATTCATGGTAAATTAGGTATTATTCATCATGTTAAAGCTTGGACAAAATGACTATATTAAGCAGAATCAATAATTGTGGGGTCCAATTAGTGTCTAAATTTTCCTTGAGGAACATAAGAAAAGTCAGATATATCAGATCAAATTCTAAGGATGATATTGTCCTGGATGAATATCGGTGCTATTTTTACATCATGTTATAATGTCGAGAATCACCCTTGCGAATCAGAAATGGACTTGTTAATTCAATCCAAATATTAATATTGATGGAGGCTTATGGCAAAGGAATTTGCAAGAAAGTAAATTTGTTCAGAAAGATATTCAAGGACCTTCAAGTGATTGTAATTAGTGTTTGTGAAGTTGAATTCCATGACCTTTGTTTCATAATGTGGTATAATATATAGTTCATATAGATAGTTTTACATAGTACCTCAATGAAAAGGAACTAAATTAGAGATGTCAACATAAATAGATTTCCGGTACCAATGAAGTTCAGTGTAGGTGCCATGATTATTGAATCTCTATACAAGCTGTGACTGATACAAATTAGGCCTTAAATAAAATACATAAGAATCTTCATGCCTACAAGATGCGACATCATTAACAATAAACAAGGATGTTGTGCAGAGCTATGCAATATCATTGCAATGCTCTATGGGATGACAAATTGTTGCAAATAAAAAAAAAATAACAAAAAAATAAAAAAAAGAAAAAAAAGAAAAAAAAGAAGATGAATCAAGAGGCATATAAGATTTCATTCAATAGAGAATGAACTTGATGCTTGCAGTCATGGGATTGAGTTGACAGTTGAAAAATTTCTTCAAAGAAAGTGTTAGCACTCTAAAAAATTTTCATGGCTTTACCAGTTCTCCTCTAGTCTCTGCAGTTGTTTTTAGGTCTCTGGCATAAGCCCTTCGTTCAAATTTTTGAAAAACTAGCCATTGCATAAAAGCCCTTTATATTGCCTTGGCCCTGTTCTATTTTAAAGTTACTTTATTCAGGCCACTTAAAAGTCCTTTAACGCATGTGCTTAATTTGCCCCCCCCCTTTGTCACATGATCACGTGAACCTTTTTTATGTTATGTGATCTTGCAACTAATGTTTTCAGGGCCCCTTTTAATAATTGCCGATTCACCTAAGTCTCCCAGGTTAATTTTTCCTAAGTCTACGAGCCCGGTGGTGCTTTATTTTTTCCTAAGTCAGTGCCTTAATATTTCCTATGTTCTGGCTTAATATTTTCCTGGGCTTGACTCTGACACCATCTTGATCCAATGGTTGTCATGCAAGTGCAAAGGTTTTGTCAAAGGCTTGTGCTTTTGCGATGACCGTTGATTCTCTTTCATGACATTGCCTTTCTCTGCAGATGGGTCCACTCCCAAGTAAGCACACATGATGGCTTTTTATTGGTCGAGAGCGATGAGTTGGATATAACATGTCAGGCGGGCCGAGTATCTCAATCGGCTAAGATTCATGATCGGACGGCTGGTGTATAAGCACATAGAATCTTTTGAGCCTTTCAGATCTTGTGCTATCTGTCCAATCTTCTAGGTGGTATAATGTTTTTGGTGGGTCCAAAATAACACATAAGAACAGTTGGAAATTTTTGATTGGTCCACATAATGATATGTTGGCAGTTGTCAGTGGGACTTATTTTTCAAATGTGTTAGAGGGTCCTGATGTTTTCAGTAAATCAATGACAGGCGTATGATCTTATGAGATGTGTCAGAGGTTTAAGATCTTGCACCGACCATTGATTTCATATCCTATCACAGGGTTGTTAGGGCAGGGTAAGATTCTTCACCCAACGGTTGTCTCATGATCTGAAAGAATCTTGGAGGGCTATGCGAAGATGAGACAACCGTCAATCTTCCTGGTGTGGGCCCAGTAAGTTTTTCTCAGTCCTTTTGGTGGTTTGGATAAGTATTTAGTGGTCCCGATAAATGTTCAAAGGTTTCACTTATTCGCATGGAAGGGTGGTAGTACTCTAAATGTTTTGGTGATTTGGAAAACAAGCATTCGCGTTGTCGCTAGATGATTTGGCAGAGGTAAAAAGTGTTCTACGAACTGGCAAAACTCTTCAGTCGCTAGTTTGCCAGATGTAGCTGAGATGAGTTAGGTTTCCTTTATTCGCTAAGTTGCAGAGTTAAAGGTGGGTTAGTGTCTTCACTTTGTGAATAAGAAATTCCTTGTTGCATGGTCGTTAGGAGTTAACCCGAGGCTGGAAGTTGAGTTAAAGACATAAAGACTGCAAAAAGGGAAGATCTGACGGTCACGACTTAAAGATAGCTCAGATTTAAACATCGACCACCGATTTGTTGCTGGCACTTGGAAATGACCGTTTGATTTCAAATTCAATTTTCTGAGGGTTTCCAGCGATAGAAAGGACTGATTTTAATTACTTTTGAGGCTGGATTTGATTTGTTTGGTGGTGCTCATGGTTGCAGTGTGGTCCAGGGTGCTCCATGATCATTTGCAAGGGTCTGTATCCTATGGTTTTGTGCTTAAGGTGTGTTTGTAGGTGACAGATTTGATTGGTTTTCATGGCATTTCCTTGCTATTTTGTACTATTCTCATAGATTTTGATGATTGCAAATCTATTTGAGACTCATTTTCTCTGGGTTGCCTATGTTTCTTCCCCTGTAATAACTTCTGATGTAATTTTTGATTGGTTGGGTAGTTGAAACCCTAACCCTAGTCACTCGAAGCTTGATGCATCTTCTTTGAGGATTCCAAGGTGACTAGGGGTATAAGTTGTAGCTTTTTTGATTTTGTAAAGGTTTTTGTTGATGGTATTATACTGAACGAGGAGAGCTTATTTTCAGAGTTTTGTTTCTCTTTGCATTTTGTTGCCCTGGTAATGTATTGATTTTGAAAGTTAATGAGAATATACTTGAATTCCTATCTCAAACTTTTGATTGTCTTCTTGTTCTAATTGTGGACTCATATATGTTAAGGTCACAAAGTGGATTAGCATATGGTAAACAAAGAGTATTGTGAGATCAGCCTGGAGTTCCTAACAAAGTTAGGATTAAAGCCTTTAGGGTGATTTTAGTGGGTTCATTGTTGGATTGGAATCTGATGGTCAGGTTTGGGAGTGAGGGGAGTAATAGGAAAAGCACTTACTCTGAGTTCATATGTATTTGAATTAAGGTTTTAGTTGATATATGTTATTAAGTGACTCTTTGCCCTGGGATAAAGCACTGATCTATTCTTTGGAAGCAGTCCATCATCATCAATCACACACACATTCAAATGATAAAATCTTTCAATCAGTTAGTAAAGGATATAGTTGTATAATATTTTGGATTCCTTTGAAGAAGTGAATCAAGGGTACACCTGCCTGAG
This sequence comes from Chamaecyparis obtusa, assembly GCA_027943335.1. NCBI lineage: Eukaryota > Viridiplantae > Streptophyta > Pinopsida > Cupressales > Cupressaceae > Chamaecyparis > Chamaecyparis obtusa. The sequence goes on from BSBK01001127.1 coordinate 643,832, forward strand.
CATTAAGGCTCAAAGTGTAGGAGGATCTCATTATTGATCCTTATTAATTGGCCCTCTTCCTTGTAGACTTTAGAGTGGTGATAGAGTCAAAGTTATATTAAAGTTATCCATGAAAGTATAAATCTACAAGTTGAAGATCAAAGGGAATTACCAACAGAAAGAGAAAAGACTAACCACCAACAAAGAGTGGGAGGAAGAAGTAGAAAATCCATCATTTCCATGAAGCCAACTAGAAATGAACTCCACTGAATTGGCTAAAAATATCATTGATGGTAACAATAGACAACAATAAATGCATCTGACTCTGACCAAGTCTCTAATCAACACATCCCTAGAAAACATCACTATCACCTGCAACAATAGGTGTGTCCAATCAAAGAAATCCAGGAGCCCACTGGTTGAATATCTCAAAAACTTCAAACCATGACATAGCCTCTATAATAAAATAAAGGACCTAGGGAGGAATAAATATGCAATCATCAATAACCTCAAAGAAAATTACCCCATCCATAGAGGTAATCACAAAAAATAAATAAATTGTCTAAAAAACCCCTTTCCACAAGCATGAAACTAGAGACAAGAACCAAGAAGAGAGCCACCACTCCAAGAAATAAGATCAAATCCATGACACTTTAGATCAGGAACAATAGTGACAATTCACAATAGTTGATTACTATAAAAAACAAAGAATTCCCCACAGTAATCCTCATCCTTTTCTAAAGAAGAGGTCTCCCCTACTTCACTATAGCTTGGAGAAACCCTAACTCCACACCTTTGACTGCTCTTTCCTTTTTTCATTTCAAAATGCTATAATAACTAGTTGTTGAGGGGGTGAAATAGTTATTCCAAAAACATTCTCAATTTTTATTCATCTAGTACAAAATTAAACCATACAAGTATTTAAAAGAGATAAGAACTTGAATCTACACAAACATAAAACACCATAACACCAAAATTAATTTGGAAACCCGAGATGGAAAAAAACTATGAAGAAATAAATTATGATGAATATTAAAATACTTAAGGTGACAGTATTTAATATAATTTTTATAAAGGCTCACTATTAGTTTGTTCACAATAGGTTGGTTCACAGCTAGTTGGGCTAACTATCTTGATACAAAAAAATTGATTAAAAAAATATCTTAAAGAAAAATGTAATTGAGAATGTTGCATTTGAATATGCATGAGACAATTCAAGATAATATAACAATAGAAATTAATTGCAATAGATCCAATTAGAGATCTCCTTCTAGCCTTGACCAACCTTCTACAAAACTGAATACTTTTCTTTGTTACAAGTTTTCTTCCTTGTCTAATACACTTCACAGTTCTTATTCTACTCACCTACATCGCCCCTGAGTTTTCACATTAGATCTAAATAGATGGTCATTATATTTACATATCCATTAGAACCATACACATATTTCAGCCTAGCAAAACATGCCATCTTGAATACAAAAAAAAGATATTTTAAAGCATAGTTCAACATGCTAGCACCTGACCTAAAAGATAGATCAAAAACTTCATACCACACTATCACATTACCCAAAGATAGGTCTCACATAAGATAATCATATTACATAGAATAATCACTAAAAGATAAATATATTTTGGAGCTGATGAGAATTCCACAACTGAGATGATGTCTTGATCTACAAGAATTCACCACCAACTAAAGGATTTAACAAAAGATAAAACCAATCCAAAACTAAGTACAACTTTCATACCAAAGTCTCTCAATAATCTACATGAATATCTAGATGGAAAAGATACCTGGAAAGAAATCTAAATACAACATCCAATGATATTATTCTAAAACTTCATAGTTCTACATTCACTGAATACCATAGATGTGCGAACAAGATATTTTAACATTACTAGACAAGGGACGTCCAACCATATAGTTCATTAATATAATATAGTGCATAAAATAGATCGAATATATACAACTAATAGAGCACAACCATTTAGTACAAGGGCTTTGACAACAATGATAACAATGCCAATAGCAACATTTCAACATATTTATCATGGATTGTCTCCTTACAATGATGAAGGGAAGGATAATGTCTATAAGAGAATATCATGAATAGACGTCAAGAATTGGGGAGCTCCAGGAGTTGTGTCTAATTGAGCTTAGGGAGTCAAAGTCATCATCTAAACCTATGACAAGTGAATGCTTAGAAGGAAGTGGATAGGAGACATTCTTTTCTTATTAACCAATAGGGTTTTCTTCTTGCCAATACCTTTGTAGAAGAGGCTCTACTAACTAATTGAAACCCTTTTAGGTCAAATGTGACATCAAGAACACATTCATGCAAAGAGAAATAGAAGAGATTGAGCACAAGAAGATGTAGATATTATCTTTTTAAGAGTGAAGCCATCATTCAAAAGAAGTGCGTGGGGATGATTTGTTGTAATAAATGAGTTGAATTGCAAGGTTATCATTTTATAGGAAAACCGTGCTTGAAATATTTTTATCTAGAGTAGTTAAAAGAATAAAAATACATATTTTAAATGCTTTCTTACTATTTTTCTGGTATAAATATTTCAAGAGTATGAACTGTTGTTTCTTAAAACTCAACCATACAAATACTATGAAGGGTATTTTTTAATATATAGTTAGTAATTAAACTTTTAGAAAATGAAAGAAAACTTATGGTGTATTAGACAAATCTTGTGACATGTTCTTATAGATCACTATAATGGATATGAATCACAAACCCATCGATGTGCAACTACTGGATTTTGGATTCTTAGCTATTTTTAAATATATAGTTAGTAATTAAACTTTTAGAAAATGAAAGAAAACTTATGGTGTATTAGGAAAATCTCATGACATGTTCTTATAGATTACTTTAATCAATATGAACCACAAACCCATCGATGTGCAACTACTAGATTTTGGATTCAATAGGCACAATTCTTAGTGGACTCATCAAGGACTAGTTAACTTCACCTGCAAATCAAGAACCCATTAACAATAGATACATTATAGTTATTTATCAATTCGATATTATTATTCAATTATCCAATATAATGTCCTCCTCTATTATAGAATTCTCAAAACTGTTTATCAATTTAGCATTCCACCAAACCAAATTATTATTAAAAAATATTTATCTTCCACACAATAATTCTCTTACCCACTAATGTAATTATTAGGTGGGTTGATTGTCCTCATAGAAGTTCCATTTGGCCGGCTACCTATTTATATGGTATGCCATGCACATTTTCTCCAAACACCTTCTCATCTATGGTAGGGGGTTCACTTGTTTGAACGGCTTAGACGATGCATGCTTGTGATCTAGGACTCTAAACATATTTTTTTCCCTGTTCTAGGGTTGTTTTCAGTGGAAAGCTCTCAATGGATCGCAGTAAGTCTGCAAGTCTGTAAACATTTCTCTCAATTTTGAAGAAATTTTCACCCTTTTTTAGCATTACATTGATTGTCTTTGATTTTTTTCCGTACTGCCCACCCTAATTCTACCATTGAGTGTAGAGGAAAGTAGAAAATGGTGGCTCCTTCAATACACATTGATTATCTTTGATTATTTTGTTGTGCTGTAATGACCGAACTTTCGACACAAAGGCCACATTAGCTAAATTCATATAAAGACAAAGAAGTTGGTCAACAAGTCAAAGGTCGAATGCACAAGTTGACTAGATACAAAGAGATTGTTGATAATAAAGAAATATAAGTACTATTATGACCATAACTGTCGAAAAGATAAGGCATACCTTTTGTCCAAAATAATAAGTGGAAAGTTGACCAACTGTCGAATCATATCAGTAAATGATAAGAATTAGATCAAAATATGTACTTCCATATTAACAACATAAGTAAACAACAAAAATTACCAAATACCACAATGTCGATTACAAATGGTGAGTCCTTCCTGTAGTAACTTCAGAAACATGTTACAATAGTCAGCAAGGGCAAGAATATTATGGGAGTGCATTTCCACCCTACCATGAAGCATTAACGCTTCCCTAGAATCTTTCCTGACATGAAAGATACCTAGCCCAGTTAGAAGTAATTTAATAAAGTAAAACTAAGGAGTAATGGAATATGTGATACTCGATACATCCACAATCAAGTTCCAATATAACATGTCATGGATTTCCAAAAATAAACCTTGTAAATCTACTTCCATTTCATACATATGAAAAAGATTGTGCAAATATTCCCATTTAATTAATAGTACATCATGTTTCATGGGTGCATTCAACATACATAAAGGAACATAACAACATCCTTTTCCTAACTATAAAAAAATATGTCAAGCTCATACAATTTTGCCATTAGCTCTTTTATGTTCAAATGATATGTATAACTTGAAATCATCATAGTACATGGAGAAAACCATATGCATCATTTCGATATATTAAAACTAGAAACATTAATTCTTTCTTGAGAAACATGTTGAAAGTCTCTTTTATTTTGTATCCAACCAATATAGAAAAACATATACTTAGTTCCAATTTAAACACAAGGTTAGCGAACATTCCATGCTCTTGATTCTCAATAGGCAACATAATTGCATAATAAATATAAGTTTCTTTATAGGATCTTTTATTTCTTTAAGCACGGAGAAACACAAATAAACATTCTTGCATACTTCAGCATATGCAAACACCATTTCCTTATTATTTTATCTAGTATTCCAAGTAATCATAATCTTCAATAGTATGTACTTTGTACTAATTTAGATATGGCCTTATATTCATAGAATCATTTAGTCATACTTAGTATTTATCTACGCATAAGCACTCAATGTAAAGATAATGAAAATAAGCCTACACATAGGCATAGTCCTTCCTTGATGTATTAACCATAGTCAAAATTGTAAATGATAGGTTGCAAAAGCATAACTAACTTGGCCTAAATTTCATAGGTATTCATGATCAATAATATTTAATCAAAGTCTTTCTAAGATGAACTTAATTAACATGATTCTATTTCCAAGTTTATCCTTTCTTAAAAGAAAATCAGCATGGTTCATCTCTTTAAAAATTGATTTCTACTTTAAAACAACATGAAGATATGCATATAATTACCCATTCTTAGATATAATGTTAGATTAAGAATATCTATAATTTCATAATTATGTGATCATGTAAATACTACAAGAAATTCATGTAGTTTCTATGGCAGATAAATAAACCAGACAACAAGAAAGTTTTTTCAAAGTTCTGACTTTTAAATTGATTAAAATGGTTACATATTTGTATTCTACGAATAAACATTTTTCATTTGCTATCTCTTTCAAAGGTATATATTTTCTTTATTCTTTTTAAAAATTATACAAAAATTCTTCTTTCTCTTACGTTTATATAAATCCAGAGATCATTAATAAGAAAAATAAATATGCAAAAGAAATAATATATATCTTTCACATAGTATAAACTAAAAATAAAATTTCAACTTACTAAGCAAAACATAAATTCAACAATAAAAAAACCTGATTTCTATTAGTAGAAATCTAGAATTATGACATATTCCTTCAAAATAATCTCTCCTTTTAATAAACTCCCTCTTCTTTCATAAAATACACTCTGTTCTTCCTTAAGATAAACTCTTCTTTTCCATAATAAAACTCTCCTTCCTTAAAATAAAACTATCTCTTCTTCCATAAAATAAACTCTGTTCTGTGCTATTAATACAATTTTATATGCGGTTATTTATTACTAATGAGTTTTAAAGTCATTTAAATTGGAAAAGGGTTTAAATAATCCTTGTGTTTTAGCCCAAAGTATTGTTTTTTAATGGGGAGTTAGGGTTTGCATGCAAACATACAATCTCGTATATCAATAGTCACTGATGGCCTATCCGAAATGTAGAATAGAATACATATAAAATTACTATTTGTAGTTAACATAAACTCTCATATATACATAATCCCCGTGCATTCACCTCGATATGGAGATCGGTTACTGAATGAGGTTCTGAGATATAGTATAGAATATAGACAGAATTGAATGAAGCTACCTTAACAACCCAGGAATTCATTAAGACTGCTTAGTAATTAGTCAGAGAAGAATCCTGTAGCTTTAAATTTTATAAATAATATACTCAGTATTTTTTTTCTCTCTCTATATATCATTAGATAGATTTCCTTTTCTTCATCGTCCGATTGTTATTTTTCAGATTGTGATTGCTCTGCACCATCAAACCAGTTGGAAAATATGGTTTCTGTAGAGGTAAAAATGGAATTTCTTTAACAATTTTTTTCCTTTGATAAAAAACTCATTTCATTGCCAAGTCATAACTTTGTCTATTCATGTCCAGGGAGAACAAGAAGAAGCGGTGCCAAGAACCTTGGAGCTGTTTCCTCTTCACCCTGATAGAGGCGGTTTATAGGCCATCAAACAACCCTATTCCTTTATAAATGCCTACGAACTGCTACTCTGTAGTGATCAATGGCTTATTTTGAAAAAAATGCCATTGATTTCCAATAATAAAATAAGTTTTGTTCTTCAGTGTTTTGGAAAAATTCGGTTTCAGGAGAAAGCATCTTATTCTGATTGCTTTGTATGTGATAAGTATACTGTTTTAGCGTATGCAGCAAGCTATTAATAGAACGGAATCTCTGTTTACTTTTCAATTCTTCATGGAGTGAAGAACCCCATTTCTAAATATGTGGTGTACAATAAACAGAGTACTCTAAAATGGATTTTAATTGCCGTTACATTAAGGAGAAAGTGTAAGATGCAAGTTTTCTTCTGGAATTTTTGTTGTCGAGATTACTGTTGTCTTTGGTATACTAAATGGGACAAATAGCTATCTTTATAGGGCGATGGGAATGTATTTCTGATTTATAGGGAAGGGGCAAAAATTTGTCCGACGACTTGTGGCTCATTTTACTGGAATTACAATCATTAATTTTCTAGTATTAAAGTTTAAATTTAAAAATCTGTTTACATGATTTATTATAAACATAAAAATTTAAATTAATTAAATAATTTTGTATTACAAATATTATATTATTATATTCTTAAGAACTTCCTTATAAGATAAAAAAAGCTATTATACAAAATAAACTGAAGTATTTAAAAAATTTCTCAAGGTATACTCTAGATTTCCTCGTCCAAGGATAAACTATTTGCATCAATGCTATTTGTATTAATGGTATTCAAAACCTTCAATTTTAGGAATAGTTGTGAAAGAGTTCATGGTATTCTATTATATTATGGGTTGTAATTTATTTATTATTATTATTACATAAGGGTAAATCATTATGAAGTTCAATTTTAAATAATAAAAGAATTAAAATATATAAATTTAAAGAACTTATAAACTCAACCTAAGTTGTCCAACCACCCTATAAAACAAGAATTACATAATCAAGTGAGCACAAACCCAAAGTACTTTGAGCATAAAATATTAAAAATAGTTAGCTAAATATAATATATATATGCTTAGTGTCTTAGCATAGGTTTGAGAAACAAAAACAAAAAATACTATGAAAAAATGAGACCCAAAAAGATCACACAGCTCGAAGAAGGAACAAGTTTTACAAGAGAGACCTCAAAAAGGTCTTTCCCTTAGAGAAATAAAAACTCTAAAAGAGCTAGGTGCCTTGGAGTTAATATTGTAACCATCAGGGGATGACGTGCTTCATGTATATATTTCTGCTCATTTTTCTAAGTTTCTATTTCTTTTAGGCATTAAAGGATTGTATCCTTTCAAATTAGTAAATAAAATTATCCTTAGTCAATTTAATTTATGAAGTAGAAGTATAGTACAAAACCTTAAAAAGGAACATAATCAATTATGAAAATTCTTTATTAATTAGATAACTAGAGCCCCACAAGTTAATGATTCTTAAAGGATTGTTGTTGGTCCTTTCTTACATTTTCCTTTGTGAAAGAGAAAAGTTTGAGAAGAAAAAAATCATGAAAGTAGAATAGAGAGTGATTATTTTTTAAAATTTATTGTATATGTCAATGGGAACTTGGTATACATATGAAGTTGAAAGGTTCTTAATGACCCAACCAAGCTACCACATTGAAATGAGGCTCAGATCTTGGTCAAAGTGAAATAGATATAGCTTTATAGTTTTTGAATAAACTCATTGCCCTGTGTAAAAATAAATATATTAATCTTAATATATTTTTTAATATAAAAATTATATAATTAAATAACAAATATATCTGAAAAATATCATTTTAATAAAAAATAATTTTTAAAATATATAAATAATTAACATTTGTAGATCATTACAATTAGTAAATAAAATATTCTATGTTATGGTCAATTATGAAGTGGAGATATAGTTCAAAAATCTTTTAATAACATAAATTTGAATCCTAATAGAAATATGACAATTTGAATTTCTATGGAAAATAGATCTACTTATCAATTGATGAGCTCAAGGGGCTTTCTAATGAGCGGTTTATAAGGCACAACACTTAGTAAATATTTTGCAAATGGGGTTCCAAGCAGATTGTGTTTAACCATGGAGGAAACTTTGTAGTTAAGCACACTCAAACTAGAGTAGTACTAGGATGAGTGACCTCTCGGGAATTCCTAATCCTTTAGCTCTGTGAGCATCACCTAGATCCAATGAGTAATAAGTGTTCCATTCATCATCATGTGAGATGGGTTCATGTGAACCACTAATCATGAAACATGGGTCAATGAGTTTGACTCAAAAAACTACACAATTGAATCTTGATACCAATATCACAATTTAACTTGTTATGAAAAATATCTCCTACTTATAGATTGATGAGATTAAGGGGATTTCAAATGAGTGTTTCATAAGGCACAACACTTGGTGAAGGTTTTATAAATGGGGTTGCAAGCACACTAGGTTTAACTAGGGAGGAATCTTTGTAGTTAAGTGCGCTCAAGCTGGAGTAGTACTAAGATGGGTGACTTCTTGGGAAATCTTGTTTCTTCACATATGTGAGAATCACCTAGATCCAACGAGTTCTAAGTATTTCAATCATTCCCATGAGATATGGGTTCATGTGAACCATTACTCATGAAACATGGTTCAATGTGTTTGACTCACAAAACTACATAGTTAAATCCTTATAGCAATATCACAATTTAACTTGTTGTGGAAAATATTTTCTACTTATCAATTGATAGGCTTAAGGGGATTTATAATGAGTTGTTCGTAAGGAACAAAACTTGGTGAAGGTTTTGTAAATGGGGTTGCAAGAAGAGAAGGTTTAACCATGAAGGAAACTCCATAGTTAAGCATGATCAAGATGGAGTGGTAGTGGGATGGGTGACCTCCTGAGAAGTCCTGGGGCTTCACCTTTGTGAGCATCACCTATATCTAATGAGTGCTACTTATTTCATTAATTCTCATGAGAAATAGGTTCGTCACTACTCACAAAACATGGGTAAACGAGTTTGACTCAAAAAACTACAAAGTTGAATCCTTATAGCAATATCACAATTTAAATTTCTATGGAAAATATCTCCTACTTATCAATTGATGAGATTAAGGGGCTTTCTAATGAGTGGTTCATAAAGAACAACACTTCTTGAAGGTTTTTAAAATGGGGTTGCAAGCAGAGTGGGTTTAACAATAGAAGAAACTTTGTAGTCATGCACACTCAAGTTGGAGTAGTATTGGGAAGGGTGACCTCTTGGAAAGTCTCGGTGCTTCACCTCTTTGAACATCATGTAGATCCAATGAGTGCTAAGTGTTTCATTCATTATCATGAGAGATGGGTTCATGTGGACAAATAATCATGAAACATGGGTAAATGAGTTTGACTCAAAAAACTACATAGTTGAATCGTGATAGCAATATCACAATTTGACTTGATCTAGAAAATATCTTGTACTTATAAATTGATGATCTTAATGATCTCTTTAAAGAGTGGTTCGTAAGGCACAATACTTCGTGATGGTTTTACAAATGATGCTACAATTATAGTGGGTTTAACCATGGAGGAAACCCTTTAGTTAAAAGCATGCTAAAGCTAGAGTAGTACTAGAATAAGTGACCTCCTAGGAAGTCTCATTGCTTCACCTCTATGAAAATCACCAAGATCTAATGTGTGCTAAGTGTTCTATTCAATATCATGAGAGACGGGTTCATGTGAACCACTACTCATGAAACATGGGTTAATGAGTTTGACTAAAAAAACTACACAGTTGAATCCTAATAGCAATATCAGAATTGGACTTGCTATGAAAATTTTCTCCTACTTATCAATTGATGAGGTTAAGGGGATTTCCACTAACTGACCTTCATAAGGTATAGTACTGGGTGAAGGTTTTACAAATGGGGTTGCAAGTAGAGTGGGTTTAACCATGTCAAAAACTTCATAGTTAAGCGTGCTCAAGCTTGAGTAGTATTGGGATAGGTGACCTCCCATGAAGTCTCGGTGCTTTACCTATGTTATAATCATCTAGGTCCAATGATTTCTAAGTATTCCATTCTTCCTCATGAGAGATGGGTTCATGTGAACCACCAATTATGAAACACAAGTCAATGAGTTTGACTAAAAAAATTATACAATTGGATCTTGATAGAAATATCACAATTTAACTTACTATGGGAAATATCTCCTACTTATCAGTTAATGAGATTAAGGAGATTTCTAATGAGTGGTTCATAATGAACAACACTTGGTGAGATTTTTGTAAATAGGGCTCCAAGAAAATTATATTTGACCATGGAAGAAACCCTGTAGTTAAGTGCACTCAAGATAGAGTAGTACTGAGATTGGTGACCTCCTGAGAAGTCCTGGTGCTTAACCTATGTGAGCATCATCTAGATCCAATGAGACCTAAGTGTTATATTCATTCTCATGAGAGATGGGTCTATGTGAACCGCTACTCATGAAACATAGGTCAATGATTTTGACTAAAAAAAATACACAATTGAATCTTGATAGAAATATCACAATTTGACTTGTTGTGGAAAATATCACCTACTTATAAATTGATGAGATTAAGGGGATTTATAATGAGTGGTTCATAAGGAACAATACTTGGTGAAGGTTTTGCAAATGGGATTGAGAGAAGAGTGGTTTTAACCAGGGAGGAATCTCCATAGTTAAGCGTGCTCAAGGTGGAGTAGTGGTCAGATGTGTGACCTCCTGGAAAGTCCTGATGGTTCACCTCTATGAACATCACTTAGATCCAAAGAGTTCTAAGTGTTCTATTCATTCCCATGAGAGATGGGTTCATGTGAACCACTAATAATGAAACATGGGTCAATGAGTTTGACTTAAAAACTACACAGTTTAATCTTGATAAGAATATTATAATTTGACTTGTTGTGGAAACTATCTCCTATTGATCAATTGATTAGGTTAAGGAAATTTCTAATGAGTGTTTCATAAGGAAAAAACTTGTGAAGGTTTTGCAAATGGGATTGCAAGTAGATTGGGTTTAACCATGGAGTAAACTATGTAGTTAAGCATGCTCAAGCTAGAGTAGTACTAGGATGGGTGATCTCCCGAGAAGTCTCAGTTCTTTACCTCTATTAGCATCACCTAAATCTAATGACTGCTAAGTGTTCCATTCATTATGATGAGAGATGAGTTTGTGTGAAGCACTACTCATGAAACATCGGTCAATGAGTTTGACTGAAAAAACTACACAGTCGAATCCAAATAGAAATATCACAATTTGGCTTGCTTTAAAAGATATCTAACTTTTATCATTTGATGAGCTTAAGGGGATTTATAATGAGTGGTTCATAAGGCAAAACACTTGTTGAAGGTTGTGAAAAAGGGTTTACAAGTAGAGTGGGTTTAACCATGGAGGAAACTTTGTAGTTAAGTATGCTCAAGCTGGAGTAGTATTGGGATGGGTGACCTCCCGGGAAGTCCCGGTGCTTCACCTCTATGAGCATCACATAGATCTAATGAGTGCTAAGTATTCCATTCATTTGCATGTGAGATAGGTTTGTGTGAACCACTACTCATGAAACATGGGTCAATGAGTTTGACTCAAAAAAATATACAATTGAATCCTAATATCAATATCACAATTTGATTTTCTATGGAAACTATTTCCTACTTATCAATTGATGAGCCTAAGGGGCTTTCTAATGAGTGGCTCATAAGGAAGAACACTTGGTGAAGATTTTGTAAATGGGGTTGCAAGAAGAGTGTGTTTAACAATGGAGTAAATTTCATAGTTAAGTGTGCTCAAGATGGAGTAGTACTCAGATGGTTGACCTCCCAAGAAGTCCTAATGCTTGACCTCTATGAACATCACCTAGATCTAATGAGTGCTAAGTATTCCATTAATTCTCCTGAGACACGGGTTCATATGAACCACTACTCATGAAAAATAGGTCAATGAGTTTGATTAAAAATACTACACAATTGAATCCTGATAGCAATTTATCATGATTTGACTTACCCTGGAAAATATCTCCTACTTATCAATTGATGAGCTTAAAGGGCTTTCTAATGAGTTCTTCATAATTAAGAACAATTGGTGAAGGTTTTTCAAATGGGGTTGCAAGAAGAGTGGGATTAACCATGCAGGAAACTTCATATTTAAGTTCTCTCAAGATGGAGTAGTACTGGGATGGGTGATCTCCTAGAAAGTACCTTTGCTTCAACTCTATGAGCATAACCTAGATCCAATGCATTTTGTGTTGCATTCATTCTCATGAGAGTTGGGTTCGTGTGAACCACTACTCATGAAAAATAAGTCAATGAGTTTGACTCAAAAAACTACACAGTTGAATCTTGATAGCAATATCACAATTCAAATTGTTGTAAAAAATATCTCCTACTTATCAATTGATGAACTAAAGGAGTTTTCTAATGAGTGGTTCATAAGGAAGGAAACTTGGTGGAGGTTTTGCAAATGGAGTTGCAAGAAGAGTGGGTTTAACAATGGAGGAAACTTCATAGTAAGCATGCTCAAGATGGTGTATAACTGAGATGGGTGACCTCCCAGGAATTCTTGGTGCTGCACCTCTATGAGCATCACCTAGATCCAATGAGTGAGAAGTGTTCCATTCATGCTAATGAGAGATGCTTTCGAGTGAGCCACTACTCATGAAACACGAGTCGATGAGTTTAACTCAAAATACTACATAGTTGAATCTTGATAGCAATATCACAATTTGACTTGTTGCAGAAAATATTGCCTACTTATCAATTGATGAGCTCAAGGGGCTTTCTAATGAGTGGTTCATAAGGCACAATACTTGGTTAAGGTTTTGCAGATGGGGTTGCAAGAAGAGTGTGTTTAACTAGGGAAGAAACTCAGTAGTTAAGCATGCTCATATTAGAGTAGTAGTGGGAAGAGTGACCTCCTGAGAAGTCTCGGTGCTTCACCTCTGTGAGCATCACCTAGATCTAATGATTGCTAAGTGTTTCATTCATTCTCATGAGAGATGGGTTCATGTGACCCACCACTCATGAAACATGGGTCAATAGGTTTGATTCAAAAACTACCCAATTGAATCCTAATAGCAATATCACAATTTGACTTGCTATGGAAAATATCTCCTACTTATCAATTGATGAGCTTAAGGGGCTTTCTAATGAGTGGTTCATAAGGTAGAACACTTGGTGAAGGTATTGCAAATTGGCTTGCAAGAAGAGTAGGTTTAACTATGGAGGAAACTTCATAGTTAAGTTCGCTCAAGCTGGAGTAGTACTTGGATGGGTGACCTCTGGGGAAGTCTCGATGCTTCACTTCTATGAGCATCACCTAGATCTAATGAGTGGTAAGTGTTCCATTCATTCTCATGAGATATTGGTTCATGTGAACCACTACTCATGAAACTTAGATCAATGAATTTAAATCTTGAAAGCAATATCACAAATTTAAATTTATTTTAACTTAATACAAAAAGACCAAAGAGCTAAAAACATAGAATATAATGTTTTGATCCTTACCTTAATTTGCATAAAGACAACATAGAAAACAATGAGACAATGAAAATGCCTCCCACTAACTGATTTCTTAAATACTATATAATATTTCTGGTTAAATATAATATTATTTTCAATAAATAAAAGTCATTTAGTATTTTATATATTTTGTTTTCTATTCTTTTTCTAATAGAACATAATTCTTTTCTCAGTCAAACAAGTAACGATTGAGCCCGCTGAAAACAGAAAGAAGGAAAAAACGAAGCGGCCACTAATGCGGATACTCTTTGATCATTCCCTTAAAGGGAAGGTAACGATCTTTCCCTTTTTTCACCCAACGATATATTTTAATGGATGACAGTAATGCTCCGATTCATGCTTCAACATCCAAGATAACTACAATTGCCCACGAAAATACCAATACAACTTATGTTCAACACTTTCTCCATTCCAATGTGGAGGAAATTACTACCCCATATAAATCAATCATTTCCAATGCGTCAAATATGAAAAAAGGTGATGTTCGTTACAAGAAGAAATGAAAGATAAATGGAAGTTCCGTTAAATTACTTGGTGCGTACGCTAAAGCAGCATTCAAAGTGAAGCTCATCACATAAAATGGAATTGAAAAAGATGGTTTCTGCTGAGCCCGAGATACGAACCCTACTTGATCGAACCGCCACAGCAATCATTATAAAGATAGAGGAATAATATTAAAACGGAACATCTGTATGTGATGAGCATACTGATTTAGCGTAAGCACCAAGTATTAAAACGGAACTTCTGTTTTATAAAAGCAGTCTAGAATGGGTTTTTATTGCGTTGACATTATAAAGGAGGTGTAAGACTTGGTTTTTCTTATTATTTGCGTCGTGGTTATCATGGGATAAATGGCTCTCTTTCAATGGCGATAGGAAATTGCATTTTTGTGGAGGAATGTGACTGTAATTAATAGGGAACAATGTCTGTCCAACATAGCACGAGTGGTGTTGATTTGGCTTTTTCTGCCGAGGTAGACACTTTTTGGGGAATTACAATCACTATTTACTATTTGTGTCGTTGAAGCAAATTTTTTAATTTATATTTTATCTGTATAGATTTTCGGGTCCGTCGAAACAATTTACAATTGATATACGAATTTATATTAGTGGCTTTGTCACTGCTTCGTCTACTCATGCCTTTCCCAGGGATAGTGATGCTTCTGGGTAAACCTGTAATGGATTTCCCAGGCTGCTCATGGATCTCGAACTGCTATTAGTTTGATGCTGGCTATGATGATTCTCGTAGAGTAAATTGGATGCTTAGTTATTATTACAATTTTAATATAGACAAGAATGAAGTTCACTTTTAATAATTAAGAAAAAAATCTTTATAAAAATATAATAAAAAAATATTAATGATAAAATATATTTTAAAATCTTAAGTTTAATTATCTATAGTTATATTTATTTTATAATTAATCTTAAAATAAAAAATTAATAGAATATAAAATAAATATTGTTAATGGGGTTGTGTGCTGACGGCAAGGTCATAAGGTTTTTACATTGGAGATAATCATCTAAAGTGTCATCTAAGTGGTCTTTGTGACTTAAGTTGATTATGCAATTTATATGGTTGCTAAGTTGATTATGTTGAATGGGGAGGAGGGCGCTCTTTACCTAAAAAAAATATGTATTACAAAAAATATTGTGAAAATAATTTTTTTCTATTCAAAACTTTTTAGTTCAATGTTTATTTTCAATTGTGTGGAGTGTAAGATATTCTTCATATCTCAATCCCACCTTATCTTTCTCTCACTGTCTAGTGTGTCTAGAGAGGTAGTTGGTAGTAGATTATGTGGTGAAGCCCATTTTGTTAGATATTATGACATTCTACATTGTTGTCAAGGAATACAATTTGCAGTCAAGTGTAGCTAAAGTTGCATGTTTGTTGAAGCATAATGACCTAAAAAAATCAAGATTCTTAGTTATGTATGTAGTGCTTAAAATGTTCAAAAAATCTATATTTGAAGAAGATGAGTAGCTTCTTATAAAAGTCATTAAAGATAATAAATTAATATTTTGAGGTGATTGTTGTTCCTTCTTAATGATAAGGTATCATCACCCTTTGTCCCCAAAAGTAGTTAAAATAGAGATAGAAGAAGGAAAATTAAGAATTAGTACTTCATGTCAGTGGCTATATATAGAAGCCACATTTCAAGATGGTGATGATATTATAATTGTTTCTATATGCTTAGTTTAAGCTTTATATTTTGATATGTGTAATATTTCTTATATTAATATAAATTATGAGATTTTGTATAATTTTTTTTTTAACAAAAATACAATATATAAAACCATAGTATAAATGAATAGAAACACAATATAAACAAGTGCCACGTACTAGTACTTGCCATTACAATAATTTGAGAGAAATTTAAATAAATGTATTAGAATATTTAGAATAATTTTAAAATAAAATAGTTATAAGATTTAATGAGACATATAAAATTTATTTTAACTTCACAATTTGCTTCACTTTATAAATTTTTATATCAAATTTGAATAATTAAATCAAACATTAATACTTAAATCATAAGAATTAAATCAAACTTCAAAATTTAAATTAAAAATCAATTATCTTTGTTGTTTGACCATGTTTGAAAATTGACATGAGTTTCAAATTTGATCACAAGGATCTTGTAATTATAGTTGAACACTTAACTTTAACTTTAATTGTTTAGTTTAAATTTTAAAATTATAGTCAAACTTCTTTAACAAAATTAGAAAATAAAGTAATGTTTAATAAATAAAGTCAAATTTTACAAAGATAACTTCAAAGATTATAAATCCAATCAAAATATGAAAAAACTTAGTTAAATTTTGGAATGAAAATAAAATATCTAAAAGAAATTGAAATTTCAACAAGAAAGTTTAACTTAAAAAATGTAGTCAAACTTTGATGAGGAAGTCAAGCTTCAAACTTAGATCAAATTTCAAGCTTAGCTTGGACTTCAATCTTAGGTCAAAATTCAAAATTAGGTCAAACTACAAACTTTAGTTCAAATTTTGAAGTTGGGACCAATTAAAAGAAGATGAATGATATTTGTAAGTAAAACAGGTTTTACAGGGTTCATGAAACCCACAACAGTGTAATTAAAAAAAGTTAAATGTGATCAGTTCACAGCAAAAGTTTATGCTAACCAAAGGACAGGCCACAGAAAGGCTAGACATAAAACATCTAAAAAAAAGAAAGACATAATAGAGCAAAAAGACATGCACTAGAAAAACAAGTTAAGCTAGAGTCTTGAGCATGACAACAACTTTGCTTTCGAGAGCCTCCATCAATTCAACAACCTCTTTAACATTCTGGATGTCTTGGGAGCCATGGGAGCCTTCCTTCTCCTTGTTTTGCTTTGTTTTGGCTCTGGTTCTTTTACCTGGGCCCTCACTTGGCTTCTTCTTCACTTCCTCCGTAGTCCAATAATCAACCCTGCTATCTTTTTTTTCTTCCATTTTGTTGATTAGCAGCTTTATGTAGTCATTGGACACTTTTAGGATGTTAACATTTTTCTTCGCTATACCCTTTAGGGTTTCCTCAAGGCTAGTTATTTTTTTTTCCAGGGACTGAACCCTAGCCTCCAGGCTTTGCTTTCGTTCAGTGGTCTTGCCATCCTTGTAATTAGTACTCTGAATTTTATCTTTGAGGTCTTCAATTTCATGGAAGAGCCATTTGAAAGACTTGATCCAACATGCTATTCTTTGTATTGTTGAGGAAATCTAAGTCTGATTCCCTAGCTTTATCGCTTAGGACCACCAGAGCTGGATCAATCAGCTCCTCCTTATGGACATTGCCTTCAATGTCCTCCATAATTTCAGGGTAGACGACCTCTCTTATTATTCCCATTTTCATTGTGTTGATGTTGAAGCTCCTCCAGACCTTTTTCCCTTTTTCGATATCTTGACTATGAATATCACCTCTGGAATCAAAGGTCTCGAGCCTTATTGGAGACTGGGTGGAAGGAATACCCTAATCTTCTTTGGGGTCCTTGAAAGCTGGGGTCTTGAGTCTTATTTTTGGTATCAGGAGAGTGCTGAGGAGGAGGGGAGATATCATCACTGATCATGAGGTCAATAGAGAGGTGACCTAAGCAATCCCTCAAGGTGTAGGGGTTTTCCCCTTTGACCTGATCTGACCTTTTTTTTGCTTCCTTATTTTGGTTTCCCTCCTCTTCTTAAGTATCCATGTCTTCCTCATTTTCATTGTACTCGTCATCCGAATTTATCTCCTTTTTGTCCTTCTTTTTTGTGGGTTTTTCAATTTTGACAACACTCTGAGGTCTCTTCTTGGAAGGGGATCCCTTTTTCAAGATTTTCTTCTCTTCTTCCTCGCTATCCACAGAGAGAATTCCCTCAGGGTTGCCCGAAGGGATGTAGTTCGACCTTGAGTCTTCACTGATATCTTTTTTGTCCAAAATTTCCTTACCGAGAATTTGGGCTTTGAAGTAATCATAAAGAAAAAGTAACAAGCCTTCATGCAATGCAGGGTTAGCTATGTTCTTCTCTCTAAAGCCATTTATATTCTCATTTATAGAAGAGTAGAGATAAAATGGAATGGAAATCTTTTTTCCGTGCCTAAAGTGATTCAACAAGACAAAATGGTAGGTGCGAATTCTATCAAACCTGGTATCCAGAGTGATGTAAGAAATGAGGGCCTTGAGAACAGACTGCCACTTCATCTTCAAGCTTGCAGGCTGGAAGTAAGTGTCCGTCTTGGTAATAGACTTTTTCTCCTGATCGTCTCTAGCAAACTCATTGACAACATTGTCTAAAATTTTGTGGTCTCTATAGAATTTTTTCACAACAATGGGGATGTGTTAGTCCTAGTTTGAGTCTGGTCCTTTTATTCTTTGACTATGGCTTCATTTTGAAAACCTTGTCTTTATATCAGTGTTTCTTCCTTGAAGTCCATATCATATACATTCATCATTTCTTTGAGTTCCTATTGGTGTCTTTGATTTCTTAGAATTTCGTGAGCTTTGTTTTTCTTGAACACCCTTGAACATATTTGAACAGCCTTGAACAATGTTCATACCCATTCAAGGATGTTCACATAATTTGCATCTTTCCTAAAGACATGACAGGTTAATAAAGGAATAAATTCTCTCACCGCTGGCACTAAAGAAGATTGAATCAAATTGGTCCTTTAATCATGAATGTTCTCATTCATGTGAATTATCAATGGAGTTAACTCTAAAGTTGGAAAATCATGAACAGTCTTGAACAGGTTTGAACAATGATGAACTCCCTTGAACTATGTTCTGATCAGTGTACAACTTATCAATCTGATTCTTCTGTCCAGCCTCCTTTTGTAATTCCCCCTACAGATAGTAACCAGATTAATTCATCTAAAGCCTCCACTTCAAAATTTGAATGTGACATTCATGAAAATAGAAAACTTGAGCCTTTCTATATTCCCATACTCCTTAATGGTCTTAAATTAAGCAATTGTATAATTGAATCAGGAGCATTCGATAATATCATGCCATCTTCTGTTGCAAAATCCCTTGACCTGACTTTGAAAAAGACTTTTGGGAGATGCTATTCAATGGATGGAAACCAAGTACCTTTGATCAGTCAAGTGAAAGATGCTCAAGCTATTTTACCGACCCATCCTGATAAGAGATTAAAGTTAAAAATTCTTGTAGTTGATATCCCAGCAAGTTATGTGATGCTTTTAAGTAGGAATTTTTTTAGAGACATGGGAGGAGAAATTAAGATGGACTAGTCTGAAGTAGTCATTCTCATGGGTAAGAAAAAAGTTAAGCTGGAATCGGAAGCAAAGAATAAGTATACGGTTTTTCCTTTAGATAACCCAAAAGCTCAGATCTTATATCAGGAGTGTGAATTTGGAAATTACCTAATTATGGCAGATGAAGTCTCTCATGTTCCAAAAGATCAGGATCATGCAGCTCAAATCTGGTCAATGGAGTTTGAGGGTAGTTGTGCAAATGCTGGATCTGGAGCAGGGATAGTTCTTAAAGGTCCCGATGGAGAATGTTTGCCCTTTTCTTTTAAGCTGAATTTTAAGAACACTAATAATACTGCAGAGTATGAAGCTTTGTTGTTAGGCTTGCAGGAAGCAAAAGCTCATGGAATCACTATCCTTATTGCTAGAGGGGATGCTGAGCTAATTGTTAAACAAGTGAAAGGTCAATTCATAGTGAAAAATGAATGGCTGAAGCACTATAGAGATTTGATTTAGAAAGAGATTGAAGATTTTGACACTTTCCTATAGAAGCTATTCCAAGGAGTCTAAATTCAAGGGTAGATTCTTTAGCTTTTTTAGCTTCTCTATTGCTTCCCCATCCCGATTTCAGAATAGACACTTATAAGATAGAAATGATTTATAGGCCAACAGTTCTTGACAATGTCGATCATTTGCAAGTGTTTGAAAATGATTCTAGTATTAAAGACTTCATGGCCCATGTGGAGGTTTTTAAATACACTTATTTTGAAGGGTCAAGTGTGACATGTGAAGAGCTTGTTTCTCAAGAACAATCATTAGATGAAATAGTGCAGTTAAAAGGTAATAATATTCCAAAGGGTTTAGTTGCAATTGAAAATTTGTTTTCTAGAAGGGATGATAGCTTCGCTTCAAGAAAAGGAAATCCTCATCCTGAAACACTTAAAGAATATGATAAGATTAACATCGGAGATGAGAATCAGTCTAAATGGATATCTGTAGGAACTACTCTTTCCTCACAGGAAAAAGGAAGACTTTAATCATTGCTGACATCTTATTCAGATGTTTTTGCCTGAAATTATGATGACCTGAATGATTTCAAGGGTGGAACTTTTTCCCATAATATACCTCTCAAACTTGAATGCAAACCTTTAAGGCAAAAGTTGCGTAGTTATAATCCCAAAGTGTCAGAGGCTATATTGCGGGAGGTAGATAAAATGCTGAAAGAGGATAATATATCCAATCCACCACTCTACTTGGATTGTGAATATTGTCTCAGTTAGGAAAAAGAATGGAGAAATCAAAATTTGAGTGGACTTCTGAAACTTGAAACAAGCAAGCCTGAAGGATAATTACGCCCTACCAAAGATGGAGCATGTGTTGCAGACTGTGACTAGATCTAAGATTATGTTAATGCTTGATGGATTTTCAGGGTATAACCAAGTAAGCATGGCAGAGAATGACAAGCATAAAGCTGCTTTTACTACGCCTTGGGGAACATTTGCCTACAATAGAATGCCTTTTGGTCTGATAAATGCTGGAGCAACCTTCCAAAGGGCTATGGACTCATCTTGTGCTGATATGAAGAATAAAATTATTGTTTTATACCTTGATGATTTGATAGTCTATTCTCGAAGATGGAAACATCATCTCAGGGATCTCAAACTAGTTTTCCAAAGGTGTCGTGATCATGGTATTTCTCTCAATCCCAAGAAATCTATCTTTTGTGTAAGGGAAGGAAAGTTATTAGGTCACATAGTCTCTAAGGAAGGGATAAGGATAGACCTTGAAAGAGTTAAAGCCATTCAACAACTGAGTCTTCCATCAACTAGAACCGGTGTAAAGTCTTTCTTTGGGCAGATAAACTTTTTGCGAGCTTTTGTACCAGATTTCTCCGAGTTAACTAGACACATTGTGGGGATGATGAGTGAGAAACAATCCTTGAAGTGGACTACAGCTGGTAAGAAATCTTTTAATGAAGTCAAAAATGCCGTAGCTAATGCTCCCTCTTTAGTTCATCATGATTATAAAAAAGATTTTATTATCTATTGCTATGCTTCTGATCATTCTTTATCCGTGATGCTTACTCAAAAGAATGAGTCAGAAAATGAAGCACCAATTACTTTCATGAGTACTGCCCTAAAGAAGCATGAACTCAAGTACACAATTGTTGAAAAGAAAGCCTTCGCGATTATTAAAGCTATAAAACAGTTCACGTTTTATATTCTTCATTCACATTTTGTGGTTTTTGTTCCTAATTTTGCTGTAAAAATTTTTCTCACGCAACAGGAAATAGGAATGAATAAGAGAGCAACTTGGGTAACTAAGATACAGGAATATAATCTATCAATAAAACCAATAAATCTGGTCGGAGGGAAAGGTTTGTGTAAATTTATAGCCAAAAGCCCGAATCAAGAAGAAGGGTCTGGGACTGAGACATCACATGCACTATTAGTAAGCTTAACAGATCCCTAGTTCTGCGATATAGCCTATTACTTGACTTATGGTGAATGTCCTTCCTGATTAACACCAAAAGAAAGGCACAACCTTAAGCTTCAAGTAGACAAATATGTGATATGGCAGGGTTCACTATTTAAAAGAGGAGTAGATGGAACTTTCCTCAGGTGTGTTGATAAAGAGCAGTAGATGCAACTTTTAAAGGCCTTTCATGAAGAAGCTTGTGGAGGTCATTTTTACTCTTCAGTTACTACTTTCAAAATTCTCCGTAATTGTTTCTACTGGCCAGGCATGTTTAAAGATGCTTATGCATTTGTTTGAATGTGTGAAAAAAGCCAGTTATTTACTAGAAAACTGCAACTAGCTGCATTACCTCTAAAACCTGTTGTAATAGATGAACCTTTTAAGTAGTGGGGACTAGATTTTATAGGCCTAGTTAATCCTACTTCTAGTGCTGGTGATGTTTTCATTTTGATGGACACTAACTACTTCACTAAGTGGGTGGAAGCCATTCCAACCAAGAAAGCCAATTCTCAGGTGGTGTGTGAGTTTTTGAAAAATAATATTCTGGTCCATTTTGGAGTGCCACAGAAGATTGTGACAGATAATGCCACTTATTTTTCATCTCAGGAGTTAATTCTATTCTACTATGACCATAGTATTTCCAGCTCTCATTCATCTGATTATTTTCCTCAAGGGAATGGACAGGCAGAATCAAGTAATAAGAATCTAGTGGCTATTATGAAGAAGCTAGTGGATGATAATGACAAGAACTGGCACAAAAAGATTTTTGAAGCTCTTTGGGCAGACATGATAACTCCTAAATGGGTGATTGGCATGGCACCGTTTGAACTGGTATATGGCGTAGGAGCACATGTATCTCTTCCTTTAGAGTTATCTTCTATTAAACTCCAAACTGCGATTGAAGGTCAAGCTTTCAAAAGTTCCCTGGAGAAAACAATCATGTACTTACAGAAGCTAGAAGATGAAATGGAAGCACTGGTGGATATAATTACAGAACATCAACTTAAAATCAACAATATCTTTGATAGGAAGGCTCGGCCTAGGAAGTTTATGAAAGGAGATGAAGTACTACTATGGGACAAAAGGAAGGAACTGAAGGGAGCCCATAGTAAGTTTGAATCATTGTGGAAAGGACCTTTTCTTGTTGTAGAAGAATTAGGATCTAATGCTTTCAAATTATCTTAACAAGATGGATCAATCTTGCCGTATTTCTATAATGGGCAAGATTTGAAGTTGGTGAAATTGTAAGTTTCTCCTTTTGGAGTTTTATCTTGTACATATTAGGTTAGTTTCCCTTCCCTCTATTTAAGTTTTGTTTGCTATCTAGCCCTTTCATTTTTGCGTAACTAGATTTTTTAGTTGTTTGCCTTTTTATCAAAAAAAGCATTCCCCAGTCGGAGCCAATGTTAGTCCCAGTTTGAGTCTGGTCCTTTTATTCTTTGACTATGGCTTCATTTTGAAAACCTTGTCTTTATATCAGTGTTTCTTCCCTGAAGTGCATATCATATACATTCATCATTTCTTTGAGTTCCTATTGGTGTCTTTGATTTCTCAAAATTTCATGAGCTTTATTTTTCTTGAACACCCTTGAACATATTTGAACAGCCTTGAACAATGTTCATACCCATTCAAGGATGTCCACATAATTTGCATCTTTCCTGAGGACATGATAGAATAGTAAAGGAATAAATTCTCTCACCACTGGCACTGAAGAAGATTGAATCAAATTGGTCCTTTAATCATGAATGTTCCCATTCATGTGAATTATCAATGGAGTTAACTCTAAAGTTGGAAAATCATGAACAATATTGAATAGGTTTGAACAATGACGAACTCCCTTGAACTATGTTCTTCCTTGTTCAAAGGAATCTGAAGAAGTCAGGAAAGGAGAGAGAATTTAGTGATAGCTAAGTAGTGGGGGCCACTAGGGAGTGACATTAAATGCTAATTATGGTTCAAATTTGTTAAGTACGCCCTTGAGGTGCAGAATAATCATTATCTTTAAATGCCCTCTAGATTTGTTTAATGGTAATTATGAATCACTTCTAAAAAATGTCAAATCAAATCCCCCTAGAATTTATTGTGAAGGATTTGCAATTAATTAAGGTGCTCTGATAGTTCTATTTAAGTTATATCCTTTCATCTTTCTTTTCAAATGCCTAAGTGTTTTAAGAAGCTAGTGCACAGAGGTAGGATTTGGGAGCTTTTGTAATCAAAATTCTTCTGTAGAAAAGAGGTGAGTTTGGCTATTACTCCTATGATATTTTCAAAATTCAATAGTTTGCAGTGTGAATAGAAGATTAATTTCTACAAGATGAGGTCAGTTTTTCATATGTTTGGGAATAGTATGAGTTTAGTGTGTGATGGACCTGTAGTATCAGACACTGACCTAGAAGACTATGATATTGAGGATTTTCCATCTTGTCTTTTGAATTCCTTAGACGGTACCCCAGCCTTGGAAATCCTATATAGTGGGTTGTGTTCTGCGGTGACTTTTCCTCCCACCGTTGTGTGCCTAGAGCTAATTATTGAATGTGTACAAAGTTATGATGCATGAACTGAGTCAATAAAAAAGAAAGATGGTAGTGTCCTCATGCCAGTTAATAGGGAAATCGTGACACAAGCTCTACAAATTCTAGAAAAGGCATTCTCTACTTTTTCTCCCACGCAATCCATTGTAAAATTCAATGAAAATAGAGATGCAAACCATACCTCAATAGCTAAGAGCTTGTTGCTGAACCCATAAAGAGTGGGTTCATGTTTGCCTAAGAAATTCAACAGAACCCATGTCCGCCATTACATTAGCGACTTGATGGTGATGCTACATAAAGTAAGAGGGTCTCAAGTTGCTTATCTTTTTTCTAACTGTATGTACTTTTATGTTCAAATTATTCTAGAAGGAACGTAAATCCTAGATTGGGCCGAGTTAATTGCTAGCTCCTTGAGAGAACAACTCAATACCTCTAAATTGATTGGTAGTGGTTTCTTCATGTCTTCCTAACTCATGTATTGTTAGACAATGGTCTAGAATGCCACATGAACCTTGCGTTGTAGATATGTGTGTGTATGAATATTATCTAATTTTACAGAAAGATAAGGTTGTCAAGAATTATAGGAGAGTGCATGACACATTCATGGAAAAATGTGTTTTGAACTGACTGGTGTGACTGATAGAAGAATTATTTTGGAAGCCCAAGGATTGATAACTAAATATGGGAGCTATTATATTCAGTTTCCTAGGTTTATGTATATCAGGGTTGGGGGTTTTAAAGATCAGCTGTTGAAGTTACCTAGGTATACATTTGATTGCTTTATCTTAGCTGAGATTTGTTGTCAGCTAGCTACAATTTTAAAAAGGTTTCTTCCTCAAGAAGAGTGGGACAAAGCTTTCCCTATAATATTGGGTAAATTTTCCTATAAAACCATGGCTGATGCCATCAGTATTGGGAGTGACATTCATCATTTTGATTTCAAATACTATATTGAAAGGGTAGGATTTGATAACAAGAACTATGCTAGTGGCAGCCTAGGGCTTAGATCACACATGTTTATTGTTCCTCATCTGGAAGATTGTTGGGAAGACTGCTGTGATGAGTCACAAGTAGAAGAAAGAGCACATAGTAGGCTGTGTGTATCTCAAATCCAATCCATGAGATTGCAGATTAATGTAGATGGGGTAACCAATGATGGATCCAATTTGATTGAACCTAGTTACAAGAAACTAGTTGAGAAAAGTGAACTTGTTATAGACTCATTTAAAGAGGAAGAAGATGATATTGAAAAAAGAACTTTATCTATTATCCAATTGACTAATAAGTGGCTACAAAGAAGAAGAAAGCAGAAGGAAGCTAGAGTAGAAAAAGAAGAAGTTGCATGTACTTCTTTACATTCTCCTGTTTCTGTTTCTAATTTACATACACAAATTGAAAATGTAGGATCTTCTGGGAAACCACAAGTCAGAAACATGAGAAAGAAAATTGTAGCTGAGCCTCACCTAGCCACTCCATCACAAATGATTACTAGATCTAAGACCAGGTCAAAGACTAAGAAAAGTATGGCTCAGGAGGACATTCTAACGATCAATCTCGAGGAAGACAAGATTGAGGATATGAGTTTTCACATATCTGAAAATGAACAAGTGGATAAGGATCTCTTCAACCTAGATGATGCCACACTAGAGGTAATTGGTACATCAACAAAAACACATGAGAAAACTAATGGTTCTAGAATTACACCCCCATGGTTGATATCCATAGTAAGTAAGAAACACAACTTGGTTCTTGTGTCTGTGCCCGTTAAAGATATTGTGAACAAGAAGTTAAGGCATAGGATTTTGAAATCACCAAGACCAGAAAATGGACTACTGAAGTGGCAACCTATAGGCCTAAAGAGTGTGAACAAGAAGTTAAGGCATAGGATTTTGAAATCACCAAGGTAGAACTAGGTACCATGGACCGGGCTGGTAAGAATAATTTGTTTAAAGAAATAGCACAGCAGATGCTGAATTCATCTTGGTAGGATGGAAAAATAAAAGAAAGAATTGAAGCATATGATTATAACCCTATCCTAGTTTATCAATATGTTCTACAGTTTCGATGCCACTCCATTAGTCTAGTCTCCTCAGATTTTTGATCTAGAATTTGCTGAGAGCAAAAATTTCTTAAGTCAAGTGCAGAGAGGCCGAACACTAGTGACTTCTATTGATGAATAGATCAGTCAAATTGTGAAAGGTGGCCTTAGATAACTCAAGGATGCTCAGGAAGTTTTGCATGATACATAAGTTTTGGTCAGTGAACTACAAACACAGAGGTAGGTGTGGGAGAGAGAAGGGGAGAAATGGTTTGGAGCCATGTCTATGTTCCTAGAGATAGAATAGTATGGGTATGTAAAGTTTTGCATAGAAAAGGTTGTAAAATCACATAATGAAGCCACCTTCTTTTTCCTCAGAAAGAATATAAGTTGGCATCTCAGCACCATCAGGAGCACTATCACTAAAAACAAGGATAGTGAAAATGAGATCAGACAATTGTAGAAAACAATGATGACTTAACTAACGGTAATAAATTTTTCTCATACCTACATAGTGAATCATGGGGAAAAAGACCAGAAGATAGCCCTTACAGTGTTTGAAAATACCTTGAAAAAGATTAAAGAAAAGACCAGCCCCAAGTCTTCAGATTTTACTCAAGTGGCCAGAATTGAATCAATGTTGTATCTCTGTGTAGATCAATTCCCTTTAAGAGTTGAGAAAGTCAAGAAATGTAGATGGACAAAAGAAGCAACGATGACAAGGATAGTGAATATGAAAGTTCCTCATATCTAGCTCACAAAGGAATTGGTTTAGGCACACAAGCAATGGGAGGCAACTCAATCCACTATAGCCAAAGAAGGGAATCTCGTAGGAGATGAGGAGCATGTTGTTGATAAGGAGGCTGACCTAGAAATTTAGTTAGATTTAACTTTCTTAAAACTCTGAGGGACATGTGTCCTCTTTTACTTTGGTTACTTGTTAACTATTCTAACTAAGAGGTTGGGTTTTTCGAGAGACCTCTCTGCTTTGCAAAAACTATAAGTAGTTTAGCTACATAGGAGAAAGGGTTAGAAATTTTTAGAAGAAAATTAGTATTTTTCTTTGAAAGTTTCTTTCAGTCTTTAGAAAAGAAAAACACTTTCTGATATATGAAGTTTACTGTTTAAGACCTTATATATATTTCCATGTTTTTTGCCTGTGTCGCAAGAAAAGTTAATATATGAATTATACTTTGTTTCAAATTTGTGAAATTTGAAGTGAATGGATGTATGTCCTGTGGTGATATTTTATTCATTCCTTGTTTCTGTGATAGGTCTTTGTCAAAATTTTGAAGATATCAGTGGTTGCATTCAAATTTATATTCCTTTGATTTATCTTGTTATTATACTATCTCAAATACATACAAAAGGAAGAAAACTATGATTTTCTATTTTTGTGTGTCTAGTTTTTCCTTTGAATATTGGTAAAAGTGCTAGTTGTCAGAAGAACGATATAGTGGCCTTTAAGATTTGAGGTTAAAAGCTAATTGACAAATTTAGTTAGAGAAATTAATTGAAAATCTTTTTAGGGAGCTGTACCTAGATTAAAATTTAGAGGGAAGTGACTCATATTCAACACTTATGCAACTATTAGTAGAAATTTGTCTTGGAGAGGGTGATAGAGTAATAGTTTAAAATAAGGTAGAAACAAAGACAAAATCTATTCACTAACAGATTTTTGGTGACTCTACTAGGGAGAAAAATAGTAAACTTGTGTCTTTGCTTTATTAAATGTATAATCATGGTATTACCTACTGATGTAAGACCTGGTCAAGCTAAATTGCCCCCAGTCTTATAGCCTGGTATAGATTTCCACGACACCCAAGAGGATATTATTGCAAACCTAAATAACTTGGCCTAGAAAGTACATATGAGTGATTAGCAATATCATCAAGTCTAGTTAGTATTAAAAGAGGAGGAAGAAATTGGCAAGTGGTTAAGAGGTCTCCCTGTTGCCCGAGAAGCTACAGTAGTCGACAGAGCCATCCCAAGACCATAAAACTACAAAACTAGATTCTAGACCTTATACCAGGTCTCAAAGAGAGGCAGGTATCTTTGAAGAGTTGAGAAATCTTGAAACCTCAAAAGTCTGCCCCTCCAAGGTAAAGGCTCATAGTAGGCCATCCTCTCCTCCTAGAGAAACTTTCAGGTCATCTCCTAAAACCTATGATTGGCAAGCTTTAACCTTGTCAGGCATACAAGATCCTCCCCTCCAAACTATCTTCTTAGCAGTTATCATGGCTCAACCATGGGGTAATGCAGTGGGACCTTTAGCTCTGAATGCTCACCATGCTCTTCCAAAAGGAGCTAAAGATGTACTTCCAAAATTTACTGGAGATGGTACAGTATCTGTAGAAGAGCATTTGAATTCTTTCAATGTAGCTATCGGTATCCTAGGGGTATAGACTAAGGATGTAGCAGTTAGATTGTTCATGAAAACTCTCACTAAAAGAGAGGCTGAGTGGTTTGAACACCTGCCTGGAGGATCTATAACTAACTGGAACTCAATGAAAACTACCTTTGAAGGGCATTTTAAGATCACTGATGATGAACATTCTTTATTAGCGCAACTTACATAGATAAAGAAGGAAATTCATGAGCCTATGAGAGACTATGTGACCCGGTATAATAAAGTTGTTCATAAGATTCCTATTGACAAAAGACCCACTCCTAAAAACCAACAATGTTTCTTTGTTAACTCCATGCCCCAGATATTGGTTTTCATTTCAGAAGAAGTAGGCCAGCAAACCTAGCAGCAGGTCAAAACTAGGTGATAGAACTAGAGGATGACTTGATTATAGTGGGGAAGTTGAAGAAAGATCTTCAAACTCCACATTCTCAAACTTCTACTTCTTCCTCAGATCCAGTAGTTCAAAGATTAATGAATGATGTTATAGCATTGAAAAGGAAACTACCCAAACAAGGATCTACTTATCCTTCTCCATATCAAGATGCCAATAGAAAGCAACCTGGTCAATGGCATGGTAGAAATTCCTTCCCATCCTCAACTCAACCCAGATTGACCATTGAAACACCTTCCAGGGAGGGAGTTATGTGTTCTTTTAATTTAACAACAGATCATGATGGTGATACATGTCTAGACATGATGAGACATATGAAAATGAAAGTAACCCTAGATGTATTAGGAGAGGTGAAGGTTGAAGAAATGACTCAAGAGCGACTTGGTGACTCTGGCTCATTTTACCTAGAATACGAACTAGACTCCGAAAGAGGATAAATTTTGGGCACTCTTGAAGATTCAACCTATGCTATGCTCACCCATAATCAGAAGTCCCCTAAATACAGTCCTTCAACATCAAACACTTCTAGCAAAAGTAAAGAGCCTATAAGTAATCCAGTCGTTCAAAGTGTAAAGTCTTCAGAATTTAAAATTTTGCAAAAAGATGCAAGAGTCCCTTCTTTTGACATAGTTGAATTTTCCAAATATTTTGCTATCCAAATTTCACCTACCAAATACTTAAGGTTAAACCCAAAAGAACTTGACAAGCTGGTTAAATATGTTAAGGGTGAAACTCTTGATTCTTCCCGTTCTAATTAGTGTACAACTTATCAATCTGATTCTTCTATCCAACCTCCTTTTGTAGTTCCCCCTATAGATAGTAACCAGATTAATTCATCTAAAGCCTCCACTTTAGAAGCTGAATGTGACATTTATGAAACCAAAAAACCTAAAAATTTCTATATTTCCTTACTCCTTAATGGTCTTAAATTGAGCAATTTTATAATTGACTCAGCAGCATCCAATAATATCATGTCGTCTTCTCTTGCAAAAGCAGTTGGCCTGACTTTGACAAAGAATTTTGGGAGATGCTATTCAATGGATGGAAACCAAGTACCTCTGATTGGTCAAGTGAAAGATGCTCAAGCTATTTTAGCAGCCCATTTTGATAAGAGATTAAAGTTAACAATTCTTGTAGCTGATATCACAACAAGTTATGGGATGCTTCTAAGCAAGACTTTTTGCAGAGACATGGGAGGAGAAATTAAGATGGACTAGTTTGAAGTAGTCATTCCTATGGGTAAGAAAAAATTTAAGCTGGAACCCAAAACAAAGAATAAGTATACGGTTTTTCCTTCAGATAACCCAAAAGCTCAAATCTTATATTAGGAGTGTGAATTAGGAAATTACCTAATTATGGCAGATGAAGTCTCTCCTATTCCAAAAGATTAGGATTAGGCAGCTCAAATCTGGTCAATGGAGTTTGATGGTAGTTGTGCAAATGCTAGATCTGGAGGAGGGGTAGTTCTTAAAGGTCCTGATGGAGAATGTTTGCCCTTTTCTTTTAAGCTAGATTTTAAGAACACTAATAATACTGCAGAGTATGAAGCTTTGTTGTTAGGCTTGCAGGAAGCAAAAGCTCATGGAATCACTATCCTTATTGCTAGAGGGGATGTTGAGCTAATTATTAAATAAGTGAAAGGTCAATTCATAGTGAAAAATGAACGGATAAAACACTATAGAGATTTAATTTGGAAAGAGATTGAAGATTTTGACGCTTTTTCTATAGAAGCTATTCCAAGGAGTCTAAATTCAAGGGAAAATTCTTTAGCTGTTTCAGCTTCTCTATTGCTTCCCCATCCTGATTTTAGAATAGACACTAATAAGATAGAAATGATTTATAGACCAGTAGTTCCTGACAATATCGATCATTTGCAAGTGTTTGAAAATGATTCTCGAGTATTAAAGACTTCAAGGTCTGTGTGGAGGTTTTTGCATCCACTTATTTTGAAGGGTCAAGTGCGACATGTGAAGAGCTTGTTTCTAAAGAAAAATCATCAGACAAAAGTGTAGTTAAAAGGTAATAAAATTCCAAAGGGTTTAGTTGCACTTGAAAATTTGTTTTCTAGAAGGGATGATAGCTTCACTTCAAGAAAAGGAAATCCTCATCCTGAAACACTTAAAGAATATGATAAGATTAACATCAGAGATGAGAATCAGTTTAAATGGATATCTGTAGGAACTACTCTTTCCTCACAGGGAAAAGGAAGACTTTAATCATTGCTGACATCTTATTTAGATGTTTTCACCTGGAATTATGATGACATGAAGGATTTCAGAGGTGGAACTTTTGCCCAAAATATACCTCTTAAACCTGAATGCAAACCTTTTAGGCAAAAGTTGCATAGTTATAATCCCAAAGTGTCAGAGGCTATATTGCGGGAGGTAGATAAAATTTTGAAAGCAAGGATAATATATCCAATCCACCACTCTACTTGGATTGCGAATATTGTCCCGATAAGGAAAAAAGAATGGAGAAATCAGAATCTATGTGGACTTTCGCAACTTGAACCAAGCAAGCCTGAAGGATAATTATGCCCTACCAAAGATGCAACATGTGTTGCAGATTGTGACTAGATCTAAGATTATGTCAATGCTTGATGGATTTTCAGGGTATAACCAAGTAAGCATGGTAGAGAATGACAAGCATAAAATTGCTTTTACTAGGCGTTGGGGAACATTTGCCTACAATAGAATGCCTTTTGGTCTAATAAATGCTGGAGCAACCTTCCAAAGGGCTATGGACTCATCTTTTTCTGATATGAAGAATAAAATTATTGTTATATACCTTGATGATTTGATAGTCTATTCCCAAAGACAGAAGCATCATCTCAGGGATCTCTAGCTAGTTCTCCAAAGGTGCCGTGATCATGGTATTTCTCTCATTCCCAAGAAATCTATCTTTTGTGTAATGGAAGGAAAGTTATTAGGTTACATAGTCTCTAAGGAAGGGATAAGGATAGACCCTGAAAGATTTAAAGCCATTCAACAACTAAGTCTTCCATCAACTAGAACCGGTGTAAAGTCTTTCTTTGGGTAGATAAAATTTTGTGAGCTTTTTTACTAGATTTCTCTGAGTTAATTAGACACATTGTGGAGATGATGAGTGAGAAATAGTCCTTCAAGTGGACTAAAGCTAGTAAGAAAGCTTTTAATGAAGTCAAAATTTCATAGCTAATGCTCCCTCTTTAGTTCATCCTAATTATAAAAAAGATTTTATTATCTATTGCTATGCTTCTGATCATTCTTTATCCACGATGCTTACTCAAAAGAATGAGTCAGAAAATGAAGCACAAATTGCTTTCATGAGTACTCCCCTAAAGAAGCATGAACTCAAGTACTCAATTGTTGAAAAGCAAGACTTTACGATTGTTAAAGCTATAAAGTAGTTTAGGTTTTATATTCTTCATTCACATTCTGTGGTTTTTGTTCTTGATTCTGTTGTAAATAGTTTGCTCATGCAATAGGAAATAGCAATGAAAAAGAGAGCAGCTTGGGTAACTAAGATACAGGAATATGATCTATCAATAAAACCAATAAATCTAGTTAGAGGGAAAGGTTTGTGTAAATTTATAGTCGAAAGCCCGAATCAAGAAGAAGGGTCTGGGACTGAGACATCACATGCACTATTAGTAAGCTTAACAGATCCTTGGTTATGTGATATAGCCTATTACTTGACTTACGATGAATGTCCTTCCTGATTAACACCAAAAGAAAGGCACAACCTTAAGCTTCAAGTAGACAAATATGTGATATGGGAGGGTTCACTGTTTAAAAGAGGAGTGGATGGAACTTTCCTTAGGTGCATTGATAAAGAGAAGCAGATGCAAATTTTAAAGGCCTTTCATGAAGAAGCTTGTGGAGGTCACTTTTCCTCTTCAGTTACTACTTTCAAAATTCTTTGTAATTGTTTCTACTATCTAGGCATGTTTAAAGATGCTTATGCATTTGTCCGAAGGTGTGAAAAATGCCAGTTATTTACTAGGAAACCTCAGCTAGCTGCATTACCTCTAAAACCTATTGTAATAGATGAACCTTTTAAGCAATGGGGACTAGATTTTATAGGCTTAGTTAATCCTACTTCTAGTGCTAGGGATGTTTTCATTTTGATGGCCACTGAATACTTCACTAAGTGGGTGGAAGCCATTCCAACCAAGAAAGCCAATTCTCAGGTGGTGTGTGAGTTTTTAAAAAATAATATTCTGGTCCGTTCTGGAGTGCCACAGAAGATTATGATAGATAATGCCACTTATTTTTCATCTCAGGAGTTAATTCTGTTGTTCTATGACCATAGTATTTCCCTCTCTCATTCATCTGATTATTTTCCTCAAGGGAATGGACAAGCAAAATCAAGTAATAAGAATCTAGTGGCTATTATGAAGAAGCTAGTGGATGATAATGGCAAGAACTGGCACAAAAATATTTTTGAAGCTCTTTGGGAAGACATGATAACTCCCAAATGGCCAATTGGCATGGCACCTTTGGAATTGGTATATAGCGTAGGAGCATAGGTATCTCTTCCTTTATAGTTATCTTCTATTAAACTCCGAACTGCGATTGAAGATCAAGCTTTCAAAAGTTCACTGGGGAAAAGAATCATGTACTAACAGATGCTAGAAGTTGAAAGGGAAGCACTGGTGGATATAATTATAGAACATCAGCTTAAAATCAAGAATATCGTTGATAGGAAGGCTTGGCCTAGGAAGTTTATGAAAGGAGATGAAGTACTACTATGGGACAAAAGGAAGGAATCGAAGGGAGCCCATAGTAAATTTGAATCATTATGGAAAGGACCTTTTCTTGTTGCAGAAGAATTATGATCTAATGCTTTCAAATTATCTTACCCAGATGGATCAATCTTGCCATATTCCTACAATGGGCAAGATTTGAAGTTGGTGAAATTGTAAGTTTCTCCTTTTGGAGTTTTGTCTTGTACATATTAGGTTAGTTTCCCTTCCCTCTGTTTGAGTTTTGTTTACTATCTAGCCCTTTCTTTTTTGCGTAACCAGAGTTCTGAGTTCTCTACCTTTTTTTCAAAAAAAGAAATCTCCAGTCGGAGCCAATGTTAGTCCTAATTTGAGTCTAGTCCTTTTATTCTTTGACTATGGCTTTGTTTTGAAAACCTTGTCTTTATATCAGTGTTTCTTCCCTAAAGTGCATATCATATACATTCATCATTTCTTTGAGTTGTTATTGGTGTCTTTGATTTCTCATAATTTCATGAGCTTTGTGTTTCTTGAACACCCTTGAACATATTTGAACAGCCTTGTACAATGTTCATACCTGTTCAAGGATGTTCACATAATTTGCATCTTTCTTGAGGACATGACAAGTTAATAAAGGAATAAATTCTCTCACTGTTGGCACTGAAGAAGATTGAATCAAATTGGTCCTTTAATCACAAATGTTCCCATTCATGTGAATGATCAATGGAGTTAACTCTAAAGTTGGAAAATCATGAACAATCTTGAACAGATTTGAACAATGACAAACTCCCTTGAACTATGTTCTTCCTTGTTTAGAGGAATCCGAAGAAGTCAGGAAAGGAGAGAGAATTTAGTGATAGCTAAGCAGTGGGGACCGCTAGGGAGTGGCATTAAATGCTATTTATTGTCTAAATTTGTTAAGTACACCCTTGTGGTGTGGAATAATCATTATCTTTAAATGCCCTTGGGATTTGTTTAATGGTAATTATGAATCACTTGTACAAAATGTCAAATCAAATCCCCCCAAAATTTATTGTGAAGGATTTGCAATTAATTCAAGTGCTCTCATGGTTCTATTTAAGTTATATCCTTTCATCTTTCTTTTCAAATGCCTAAGTGTTTTAAGAAGTTGGTGTGCGAAGGTAGGATTTGGGAGCTTCTGTAATCAAAATTCTTCTGTAGAAAAGAGGTGAGTTTGGCTGTTAGCTACAGAATGAGGTCAGTTTTTCATATGTTTGGGAATACTATGAGTTTAGTGTGTGATGGACATGTAGTATAAGACACTGACCTAGAAGACTATGCTATTGTAGATTTTCCATATTGTCTTTTGAATTCCTCAGACAGTACCCTAGCCTTGGAAATCCTACATAGTGGGTTGTGTTTTACGATGACTTTTATTTTTAATAAAAAAGAAAGATGGTAGTGTCCTCATGCAAGTTAATAGGGAAATTGTGACACAAGCTCTGCAAATTCCAAAAAAGGCATTCTCCTCTTTTTCTCCCATGTAGTCCATTGTAAAATTAAATGAAAATAGAGATACAAATCATACCTCAATAGCTAAGAGCTAGGTGCTAAACCCACAAAGAGGGGGTTCATGTTTGCCTAAGAAATTCAATAGAACCCATGTCTGCCCTTACATTAGCGACCTGATGGTGATGCTACATAGAGTAAGAGGGTCTTAAGTTGCTTATCTTTTTTTTGACTGGATGTACTTTTATGTTCAAATTATTCTAGAAGGAATGCAAATCCTAGATTGGTCTGAGTTAATTGCTAGCTCCTTGAGAGAACAACTCAATACCTCTAAATTGACTAGTAGTGGTTTCTTCATGTCTTCCTATCTCATGTATTGTTTAGCCTGTAGTAGACAATGGTCCAGAATGCCACATGAACCCTACATTGTAGATATGTGTGTGTATGAATATTATCCAATTTTACAGAAAGATAAGGTTGTCAAGAATTATAGGAGAGTGCACGACACATTCATGGGAAAACTATGTTTTGAACTGACTGGTGTCATTGATAGAAGGATTAGTTTGGAAGCCCAAGGATTGATAACTAAATATGGGATCTATTATATTCAGTTTCCTAGGTTTACGTATATCAGGGTTGGGGGTTTTGAAGACCAGCCGTTGAAGTTACCTAGGTATACATTTGATTGCTTTATCTTAGCTGAGATTTATCGTCAACTAGCTATAGTTTTAAAAAGGTTTCCCTATAACACTGGGTAAATTTTCCTATAAAACCATGGCTGACACCGTCAGTATTGGGAGTGACATTCATCATTTTGATTTCAAATACTATACTGAAAGGGTAGGATTTGATAACAAGAACTATGCTAGTGGTAGCCTAGGGCTTAGATCACACATGTTTCCTATTCCTCATCTTGAAGATTTCTGGGAAGACTGCTATGATGAGTCACAAGTAGAAGAAAGAGGACACAACAGGATGTGTGTATCTCAAATCCAATCCATGAGATTGCAGATTAATGTAGATGGGGTAACCAATGCTGTATCCAATTTGATTGAACCTAGTTACAAGAAACTAGTTGAGAAATGTGAACTTGTTATAGAATGGTCTAAAGAGGAAGAAGATGATATTGAAAAAAGAACTTTATCTATTATCCAATTGACTAATAAGTGGTTGCAAAGAAGAAAAAAGTAGAAGGAACCTAGAGTAGAAAAATAAGAAGTTGCATGTATTTCTTTACATTTTCTTGTTTCTATATCTAATTTACATACACAAATTTAAAATGCAAGATCTTCTGAGAAACCACAGGTCACAAACATGAGAAAGAAAACTATAGCTGAACCTCACCTAGGTGATCCATCACAAATGATTACTAGATCTAAGACCAAGTCAAAGAATAAGAAATGTATGGCTCAGGAGGACATTCTAATGATCAATCTGGAGGAAGACAAGATCAAGGATATGAGTTTTCACATATCTAAAAATGAACAAGTGGATAAGGATCTCTTCGACCTAGATGATGCCACATTGGAGGTAATTGGTACACCAAGAAAAACACCTGAGCAACCTACTAGTTCTGGAATTACACCCCCCTAGTTGATATCCATAGTAAGTAAGAAATGCAACTTGGTTCTTTCTTTCTATGCCCATTAAAGATATTGTGAGTAAATATGTTCAAAAGACTCTCAAGGATAAAAAAGTAAAAAGAACAGCCCGAATGTTCACAGATACTAAGACTAGGAAATGGACTGCTGAAGTGGCAACCTACATGCCTAAAGAGAGTGAACAAGAAGTTAAGGCAAATGATTTTGAAATCACCAGGGTAGAACTGGGTACCATGGACCAGGATGGTAAGAATAATTTGTTCAAAGAAATAGCACAACAGATGCTGAATTTGTCCTGGTAGGATGGAAAAGAAAAGAAAGAATTGAAGTAGATGATTATAACCTTGTCCTAGTTTATCAATACGTTCTACAGTTTTGATGCTACTCCATTAGTCCAGTTTCCTCAGATTTTTGATCCAGAATCTGCTGAGAGAAAAAAATTCTTAAGTCAAGTGTAGAGATGCTGAACCCTAGTGACTTCTATGGATGAATGGATCAGTGAAATTGTCAAAGGTGGCCTTAGATACCTCAAGGATGCTCAGGAATTTTTGCATGATACAAAAGTTTTGGTCGGTGAAATACAAACATAGAGGCAGGTGTGGGAGAGAGAAGAGGAGAAATGGTTTGGAGCCATGTCTAAGTTCCTAGAGATCGAAAAGTATGGGTATGTAAAGTTCTACATAGAAAAGGCTATAAAATCACATGATGAAGCCACCTTCTTTGTCCTCAAAAAGAATATAAGTTGGCATCTCAGCACCATTAGGAGCACTATCGCTGAAAATAATGATAGTGAAAATGAGATCTGGCAGTTGCAGAAAACAATGATGATTGAACTGAAGGTAATAAATTTTTCTCATACCTACATAGTGAATCATGGGGAACAAGCCCTTGAAGTGTTTGAAAATACCTTCAAAAAGATTAAAGAAAAGACCAGCCCCAAGTCTTCAGATTTTACTCAAGTGGCCAGAATTGAATCAATGTTGTATGTCTACGTAGATCAATTCCCTTTAACAATTGAGAAAGTCAAGAAATGCAGATGGACAAAAGAAGCAGTGATGACAATGATAGTGAATATTAAAGTTCCTCATATCTAGCTCACAAAGGAATTGGTTCAGGCACACAAGCAATGGGAGGTGACTCAATCCACTGTAGTTGAAGGAGGGAATCTCGTAGGAGATGAGGAGCATTCTGTCGATAAGGAGGCTAACCTAGAAATTTAGTTAGATTTAACTGTCTTAAAACTCTGAGGGACATGTGTCCTCTTTTACTTTGGTTACTTGTTAACTGTTCTAACTGAGAGGTTGGGTTTTTCGGGAGACCTCTCGGCTTTGCAAAAACTATAAGTAGTTTAGCTGCGTAGGAGAGAGGGTTAGAAATTTTTGGAAGAAAATTAGTATTTTGCTTTGAAAGTTTCTTTCAGTCTTTAGAAAAGAAAAACACTTTCTGATATATGAAGTTTACTGTTTAAGACCTTATATATATTTCCATGTTTTTTGCCTGTGTCGCAAGAAAAGTTAATATATGAATTATACTTTGTTTCAAATCTATGAAATTTTAAGTGAATGGATGTATGTCCTATGGTGATATTTTATTCATTCCTTGTTTTTGTGATAGGTGTTTGTCAGAATCTTGAAGATATCAGTGGTTGCATTCAGATTTATATTCCTTTGATTCATCTTGTTATTATACTATCTCAATTAAATACAATAGGAAGAAAACTATGATTTTCTATTTTTGCGTGTCTAGTTTTTCCTTTGAATATTGGTAAAAGTGCTAGTCGTCAGAAGAAAGATATAGTGGCCTTTAAGATTTTAGGTTAAATGTTAATTGACAAATTTAGTTAGAGAAATTAATTGAAAATATTTTTAGGGAGCTGTACCTGGATTAAAATTCAGAGGGAAGTGACTCATATTTAGCACTTACCCAATTGTTAGTAGAAATTTGTCTTTGAGAGGGTGATAGAGTAATAGTTTAAAAGAAGGTAGAAACAAAGACAAAATTTTTTCACTAACAGGATGCTAGTGACCATAGATATTACCTCCTCTGTGACTATAAAGGACTTTCCCTCTATCTCCACCATCCCTTCGTTCCAGCTTTTAACAAAGATATTGGTGATCTCATTTCTATTGCCATGGAGTATTTCAATAAAGGTGGCAATTTCCCTTTCTGAAGGGGGTTCCATATTTTTGTTTGGTTCTTCCACCTAATGCTATCATTCTTCACCTCCCTTATGTGTCTCTCCCCCACCATGGTGGTAGTCTGGGGGCTGATAGCTCTTTGGTTTGGCAAAATATTAATGCTCTCTGTCTTTCTAGCGGCCTTTATTTTTAGCTTTCTATGGTAATACCTTCAGGTATAATTATAGTTATTGGGAAGGGAAACCCAGAAAGCATGCAGAGGGGATGTGTTGTAATTGATCTTACTATCCCTCTCTGACTTGTCATTATTGATATTACTCCTCCAAAAAACCCCTTTACTATCATTATTATCTTTAATAATTACTTTAGTACTTTGCAGTCTGTCCACATCAAGAGAATCCATCGCAAAGATGGAGAGATCTTTGGCATGGATCCGACTCAAATTTGCTTCCTTGCTAGCAGCCAGAATGGTGATCCAATCAGCGATCTAAGTGGTGAACCTAAACACGTGATGCTGGGCCACAACAAGTTGAAAAGTATAGTCATTTTTTAATGGTGAATCAACTTCCAGCTAGGGATTGACCCCATTAATAGGGGCCTTGGTGACTAGGAAAGTAAAAACACCCACTACAAAGCCTCCATTGCCCTCCTGACCAAAGATCCCATTGGCTAAACCATTGAGATTGGGCCAGCCTAGCTGGAAGAAACTACCTCTGTTATTCTTCTAATGCACATCCATAGCCGTAACTCCTGTGTAGGTAATTGCAGAATAAATTTGAGAAGAAATCCTCAAATAAATTCCCTCATACTTATCCTTCTGAGAAATAGTATCTTGATGAAAAATTATGTGATAACTAATGATGTAACTAATGAAATCTTTATTTAGTGAGCTAAAGACCCCACAGGGGTTCCTTGAAGTGACAATAATTACTTGCATGGGGTGCAGGCTATCTGGATGGTCTTCTGAGTCCCATCTGTGATATTCTTACTGGCTTGTTCTTGCCTAATTTGACTTGCTCTCTTTCTACTAGGGGTTTTAAGTTTAGCCCCAACATCTGCTTTATTTCTACTCCTGGTAGCTGCGGGAGAGACTGGTGAAGGATCTATGCTATTGGTTATCTTGTTATTTTGAACCTTTGACTAGCCTTCCTTAGCATCTTTTTATTTTGTGAAGAGCTCCTCCATCTTGGTGAGCTACCTTGGGGAGATTGTACCCATCAGTTCTTTCATTTCTTGAACCTTATTAGTTTCCTATGTCTCATAGCTTAGGTAAGATTCTTGAGATGGGGTACCCTTAGATTTATCCTTACTCAAGTTGGAGAAGCTATCTTCCATCGAAGATTCAAGAGAATTCAGAATAATAGAAATGAAGATTAACCCAGGGCACGAGTCCCCTCCTTCTCCCAGGAGTTTCTCTTTGGTTTCTTCCTTGGTGTCTTGTTGAATATTGAATTCCAAGTCTATGCCTTCTAGCAAGGGGAGCTCCTCTCTAAGTTCTGTATTAACTTGGCTATTCATCTCTTTTGAATTATCCTCATTTATAGAGTCCCCTTTTGCAGAAGAGATCTTAACTTCCTTAGGAGTGAGGATATCAGGAATGGTATCTGATAGATCCTTTTTTTCCACACTCTATGAGTGTTGGCCTCTGTGCCAAGTTTATTAGTGTTCTCCCTGGTAGGGTTATCTTTATCTCCTAATATGATGTTGCTAGGTTTTTTTTCCTTTCATCTAAAGCCTACTTTACCTTCTCTGACTTTAGAGATACAGGGCACATTTTAGCTTTGTGTCCTGCTTTCTTGCAGAGGAAGCAAGCAAAAGAGATGCTTTCATAATCCAGCTTCTACACATGTTTACCCAGTTTGGATTGGAGCACAATAACTTCTAGCATTTCTTGGCCCTCTTCAACCCCTATACAGATCCTGGCATAGGTAAGGCAACTTTTAGAAATGGTCATGGGGTCTATCGAGAGAAGGGAGAAGAAGGAGTTGGCTATTCCATCAAAAAAATCTTCATACCAGAATTCCAAAGCAAGTTCTAGGAGTCTTACCCACACCGGGGCTTGGACAAAGAAAGAATCATTGAGATCAAGCTT
This sequence comes from Chamaecyparis obtusa, assembly GCA_027943335.1. Lineage (NCBI taxonomy): Eukaryota > Viridiplantae > Streptophyta > Pinopsida > Cupressales > Cupressaceae > Chamaecyparis > Chamaecyparis obtusa. Next base: position 685,240 of record BSBK01001127.1, read on the forward strand.
AGGAGACTATTTCTGCAAAGCTAGGGTAGCCTTTCTAATAGACCAGGTTCCCACACAAAGGATTTTGTCTAAGTCCTTCTTACATGAAAACTCAAAAGAAAGAAATCCCTTGGCCATAGCTTTGATAAGGACTTGGCCCTTTAAACCCCATTTCTTCTTAGCAAAAATCCTAACAATATCAATGTTAGGTCTAGACCCTACAAATTTACCAACAAGGGTTTGGTCTATGGAAGCAATATTGTGATCGACTAGTTCATTGGGGATCTCTATGACATATTTTCCTTTCTGCTTGTTAGATAAATACTTAATTGAAGGGAAAGCAGACTTTCCTGTAGGTTTTACACCGAAGAGGGTGGACCACTGGTGAATGATGACTTTTCCATTTTGATCACGCCCTTGGGTCTTTCCTTCCTCCACCCCTACCTCCTTACCTGGATCTTTCTTCTTTTCCCGTGGGGCCCCTTTCTTATTATCTGGATCCTCAAGGTCTTTTTTTGTAGGGGAGCCATGTCCAATAGAGCTCCATGCCTTCAACCCTAGAATCCCACTCAATTTTGAATTCAAAAAACCACTTGCCCGCTCATGAATAAGAATAATATTTGTTGTTATATCTTTTGTAAAATATTTAAAAGGAATAAGAATAATGACATAGAATAAGAGTTCAATTCTATGTCAAGTTTCAATTATTATTAAGGTTGAATATTTACAATTCAAGGTTCAAATTAAATTATATTAACTTTGAATTTTGTTAGTGTTAGAATTTAGTCTGGTTTAACAATAAAATTTATTTTTGTTTACTGTTCTGATTAAGATTAATTGATAAAGGGCCCAAACCCAACAAAAAATATTTTGAGGGTCTTAACACACTAGATATTACATGTGAAGAATAAAAGGGTTTGAGAAAGAACTACAAACCTTCAACCACTTAATAATCAGAGCATTGGATTCCAAACAACCTGCAAATCTAAAAATGAACAAGTTTTGAATGGATTGTCACAACCTTTTACTAGTAGGACCCCCTTTAACTAAGATACTCTTAACTTCAACAAAAGAGGTATTTTCCTTGAAAGAAATGACCCTAGAAATAAAGAAAAGTAGAAAAGTTTCAATTACATAATGGTAACGAAAACCACCCAAAGCATGATATTTGGGTTTTTTGTATGGATCCAAAAACCTGAGAAAAGAGTCTCCACAAAGAAAAGGTATTGTTAGTGTTATGGTTTAAATAGAATTAGAGTTACTATTGCCATTCAATTATGATTCAATTATGGTTAGAGTTACAGTTACGATTCAATTAAATTAGGGATATGATTGAGTTAGGATTATAGTGCAATTAGGGTTAGGGTTTAGGGTTTATGGTTAAGGATGATCATTAGGGTTGAACAATTTTATGGAAGATATAGTCAAACTTTGAATAGGAATCCAAGCATAAAACTTAGATCAAATTTTAAACTTTGAACAAATTTCAAACTTAGTTCAGACTTCAAACATAGGTCAAATTTTAAAATTAGGTCAAACTACAAACTTAGGTTAGAATTTTGAAATTAGGACCAATTGAAAGAACATCAATGGGATTCATTTCTATACAATGTGAGCAATAATGACATAGGATTAGAGTTCAATCATATGAATAGTAGGGCTAGGGTTAAAAAAGGATTACAATTACTATTTTCATTCAATTATGATTTAACTAGGGTTAGAGTAAGAGTTAGGATTCAATTAGATTAGGGATAGGATTGAGTTAAGATTAGAGTACAATTAGGATTAGATTTTAGCATTTAGAGTTTAAGATTAATGATTATCATTAGGTTTTAATTTTATTTGAGGTTAGAATTGGGGTTCAATTATGTTTATAATTTAAGGATAAAGCACCATTTTAAGGTTATAATTCTATAACTCATGCTTTCATGTGTACCAGTATAATTTCATACATCAATATAGCTATTATAGTATATTTAAAGATAACATTTTTTTTTGACAATGAAACAAAAATTGAGAATTAAACAAAACTTCAAGGAAAAACCATACAAAACTAATGAAATTCACTTGAATAGTTAAAAAAATTAGGTATAACTTTTGGATTTAGGAAAAAATTTTAAAAATAGATCAAACTTCATAATTACTATTTTAAATATATACTATGATTTATTATCGTATTGCATATTACACTATGATAAACATGTTTTCCTCAAATAGTTGAGTTATGCCATGTCAGTAGTTAAATTTTGCAACAAAGGATGAAATCAGATAACATCAAAAGGAATACACAAAGGAATATGAAAGAGAACATTGAAGAAGATAACAAGAACAAATAAATAATACAAAAATGGAAGATCAATGTAGAAACCATAAGGAAGAAGAAAGAAGTAGATATGCTAGAAGAAGAATAGAGTTAATAGTGAAAGAATTGAAACTTCAAAATAGAGAAGTGGGGAATATAATTATAATTGGAAGTAGTTGACAAAAAAAAATCTGAAGAACATTATTAGTCTCAGCCACTAAATACACAAAAAATTTCTCAACAAATCAAAAGTTGATTTTGATGTAACAGAAATATTCATGTCAATTGAAAATGAGGAATCAACATCCATAGATTGTGTACCTCAAAATAGTCAACATGTAAATGACCCTTGAAGAAATGGAAAATAATGTGGAAAATATACAGAATTCAAATGGAATACTTCAAAATGATTTAAAAAATATTTAGTTCATATATACACAATCCAAATGGAATACTTCAAAATGATTTAAAAAACATTTACTTCATATTTCATCATGGATTAGATAGTTCCATTTGTCAAACAATGTGCTATGTCTATCAATGATGTTACTTCAGCATAAAATTATGTCACACATCAAAAGAGTCTATTTGCATTAGATTCCAATAGGAAAGAGGAAATAACAGATTATATTCATCAAATAATATGGATTCTGGATGATAGCTAGAAGAATTCATCAATGTTATTAAGTACAAGAAATATTGATTACAATATTATTGGTGAAACATACAACAAATGGTTCATATAAGTACAAAAGACACACAATAATTAACCAACAAAAATATTGAACAATTTTGAAAAAATCTTCCACATTAGATTAAAGAGATCCCAATAATTATTATTCATAGAAAATATTATCACATGACACAATTTATAATTTTATACTAAATAAAGATCATATATATATAAGGGACTACAATACAAAATAGAACATGATAAGTTATATATTGATGTAACAATTGATGGTAATCATCTAGGTGATGTGGAAAGAGATGGTGATCAAAGTATTTTTGAGAAAATTCAAACTACCAACATGGAATTTAATTATTACTCAATTCAAATCATTTTCATTGGACCTTTATTGGGGATATGTGAAGATAACATCATAGATCACACAAAAAAAAGGAATAAAGACCATTAAATCTCCAAAGAGAATTGTAATTGATCTATGCATGGACTAATAACCCACATGGAAATCCACAAAGATTGATTTTTTGACCTTCAATCAATGTCTATTTATCAATAAGTATACCACACTAGGATTAATTGATATAATATTTCCAACACTATTTGATGATGGTAGTTGTGATTGGTTGGAACTAAGGATAAGATGAGTACATCTCCATGAGTATACATCAATCATCTCGTACACTATAGGGATCACCATTTTGGGAAACACCCAAGGTTTCAATACTACATGATGAATATGATAATGAGACACCATGCACAAAATTCCACAATAGTAGTTTTCAAAGGAAACCTTGGAGAATATCATATGACTATAAGAGAATTGCGTGAACACACGGAGAACATTCCAAACTCTAATGTAGATTATAAGTTGATATAATTTAGAACAACAATAAAGGGAAAAATATTGTATTGGAAAAAAAGTCAAGAGTAACTAATTGACATGCTCCATTGAATAGGAACACTAGCAAAACACACAAACAAATCCAAAAGAAGTAAAAGTTTGGAGAATGAAAATATTATTGACTATTCTCATATAGTCAGCCACTATATGCACTTCAAGCATTCAATTTTTAGAAAAGAGATACTACAAAAGGGTTTGATTGTTAAATATTACTGGTGCAGATATGAATGGAAACCCTAATTATAGTTAATTTGTAACCCTCTTTGAATTAAAATTATAACTTTTAAAAAACTATAAACATAGTATTGACCTTTGTTAAACTATTACCAAAAATTAAACCCTAAACCTAATGTGAATTAAACTTTTAGTATAAGTCATACACTTACTAACATATTTTAAGCATCTCTTAACTAAAGGGAAAAGAAATCCTAAGTCAAATTGACCATAATATGAACTTTAATCCAACATAAAACATAATGGGAAATATTCATTTTAACCTTTAACCAAATATAATAATAACCCCAACATACCCTAAACATATTTTAAGCTTTTCTTAATTAAAAGAAAAAAATCCTAAGCCAAATTGAACATAATATTAAATTCAATCCACCACCAAACATAATACAAATTTTTTATTTTAACCTTTAACCGAATATAGTCATAACCCCTATGATAAAAAAAATTGAAGCTTTGTTGTAACTAAATATTAAACCAAATTGAACCCTGAAGCTAACACAAACTATATTGATCCATGAACCTAAACTATATTAAAAACACATTAAATATACTTCAAACTTAGCTATAGAACTATACTAAATTGAACCATTCCCATAATAATAAATGTTGCTTTATGTTGTACACACTAAGATGTGCACTTCTCTAAGTCATTACTTCCAAGAGAATCCATGGATGGGAAACCTTAAGTGACCTAGAGCTCCATAGGCATGGAGTCACAAGGATGTGTATAGTGCTCTCAGCTAGAACTATAAAGCATGCAACCTTGCTAGTAAACCACACAATGGGAGATTCAAAGAGACAAGGGAAAGAATGCATTTATCCTCAAGAATCAAGATGAAAATGCAATGTAGGCTATGTTAGAATGAAGATGCAAGAATGCAACTATGCTATGAAAATGGAAGTATTACAAGCCTTACTAATTAAACTATGTGATCTAATCTAGAGCTTGAAAGGAAATCTAAACTAAGAAGGCATAAACATGAAGCTATGATGCAAGAATGATAGCTAGAATGCAAGAAGATCTCCAAAGCTCCAAAGTCACCAAGAAATCCTGCAGCATAAGATTAGCATAAAAAGTTGGGATCTAGAATGAGAAGAGAGCTCTCCTTTTAAAGGAATTGAAAAGGAATGGACCATGGAGATTAAGAGGCAAAATATTTGATCAAGGGTGGAGTTTGAAAGAGGAGCAATCCATGTGCACAAATCTCCTCCAATGAGAAAATAAGAGTTGACTCTTGTGTCCCATATGAGATGAAAAGGTCTTTTCTTCTTTTTATAAAATAAGAATAATACTTTATTTGTGCAACTTAGGATAAGAAGAAAGTGGGGGCTTTTTATTTAATAAAAGAGGAGGTAATTCCTTTTAAATAAATAAAGACTTAGGATAAAATGGTTAGCCCATAGAATATAATCGAATAAATGATAGAATTAGGATTTGATTGAAAGGAAATTGATTTGATTGAAAATATTGATTTAGGGATTTGATAAATTGCAAGAATGGGGCCCAAAGTCTAGGTGACCATTTTAGGGTGCATACATTTGCCCCTCATTGACTAGTGTGAGATCAATTTGGGATCACATGTAGTCAAAGAATGAAATTGAAGTGTGAGATCCATTTGGGATCACAAAAAAATTTGGACATGTGTTTGATAGATGGGAACATATCAAGACAAAGGTAAGATGATTGAAAAAGACAAGGCTAACACCCCTATAAATAGGTGATTGTAAAGTCTGAGATAAGAGATAAGAATCTCAAGGTTCAATTCATAAGCTGAATCAAGGATTGAAGTTTGATATGTACTGCCTGTTGTCACTAGGGATTGCACCTGTGATGGCTAAGTATGGAACCTAGAAATCCTGTGAAACATGGGAATACTCTCAGGATGTGGGATTGCTTCACTAAGAATAAACCTCTAGATTAAGGGCCAGCTTCCCCATTTGTATCACCTGAAACTGAACTAAACTTGAAGGGAAAGGGAGAGAGCTTGCATAAAAATGAAATAACTAAAATTTAAACTTAGGTGATTCACCAAACTAGATAGGTCCACAAACTGAAAATAGACTCACAATGTAATCCAGCATATAACTTGAACTTCACAACTCTTCCCAGATCTGATTCTTCCCTTAGAAAATAATCAGGTGCTGGTTGTAAATGAGAAGGGAAAATAGATTCCACAACTCAAACACATATAAATGCACACAAATTGAAACTTTAAGAAAAACTAGTGCTTGTAAACATCAAAATGAACAAAATATCAAGTAAAGGATCAAATTTCAATCACAATACATGACATCAAATCCATCAAATCAACTCACAAAGCTGTAGAAAAAGAAGGACAATTGCTATTAACTGGAATAAAAGGAGTCAAAGTATTAGATTGCTTCTCCAAGAGCTACAACATTCACCTTGTGAAAATGAGGGAAAGAAGAACTAGCCTTCAATTACCAAAGGTGAGAGGCATATATAGAAAATATGTAGAATCTCCATTGAAGTCCACTACTTCACCAAAATTAGAAAATTCTGCCACTAGGACCATGATCACACCACTCTAAAATTTGGATGCCCAATTCCTGAGAATCTAGGGGGATAGAAAAAGTGGGGTCCCTAAAAATAGGTAATCAAAGGAAGACCAATAACCCACTAAGTCATGTCTGTAACTGATAATCTGATAGTGGTTTATAAAAACACCACCTATCAATATCATACAATGAATAAGAGCAATGACTTTTACAATAAAAACATATCCCACTCACTATGCCAAAAGATGGACCCTAAATACATTAACAAATAGTTCTTAACCCTAAATAAAAGGGGAAAACATATTTGAAATGCTTACAATTTTATACATCGATTTGACACATAATTGCATCCTAAAAAGATAGCCTCCCATGTCAAAATATATGGTTTCAATGATACATCTCCTAAGTCAAAAATTGACTACCATGTTTGGGAATCTAATGGCATCAAAATAATTAATATGTTTACCTCTAAAAGAGATAACTATATTAATAGCTTTACATTAAAATAACCTATGCCTGTGAAAAATTTAGCAAAGGAGAGTTAATAATTCTCAACCTTAAAAGGGCAGACAAGAAGAAAAACATGCTATTATTGAAACCCTCATCCAAAAATGAGTGGACTCTCTATTATCTTAGCATCCTCACATGACATCTGGAAACTTCTAAATGCACAGGCAGCTTTGAATGTCAACCTCACTGAAATAGAAACAACAAATATCCATCTCGATTTGGCAACATCTATTGAGGTAGGCATGACATGAATTGATTTATCTTTCTTATTACATTTTGATAGCATCTATGGTATTCAAGCTCTATATTAGGGCACTGTTGGATACATATCTTGTCCCTACAATTACTTAGGACATTGGTTCATTGCATTTTGCATTGTTTGAAACTAGTGAATCATGAATATGAATGTTATATTCACTGTTGTTTCAATATGGCCTGTGAAACCTTGCTAGGGCATCATTGATATTGATTGCTGAGCTAAGGAATGCCATGCTCGTATTCACCATTCTTGTGTTCTCTTTTTCAAGGGCACTGTTACCTTTATTTGATAGCATATTTGCATTAGGGCACGGTTTTAACATCTTGGTTTCTAGCAACCCGAGAGCTAGGGAACTGATTTGTTTTGACAATTGATGGCTTTGTTTTCTTTGTTATGGCACGACACTGTATTGAACATAATGCCAAAATAAAATAGGGTATCAGGCTTATTTTGCATTGTCTTCCTATATCCTAACTGGCATCATCATGCTTGGGGAGGCCTAACTGTTGTATGGCCCATGATCCATAGCTAGGGCATCACATAATTTACTGTTATGGCATATGTTTGTGAGTTATAAGCTATAACTTTTGCCACAGTCTGTACCCTATTAACAAAATGGTAAAAGTCAGTGGGCTTAGCTTTTATATTATCATGCTCAATGTTTAGATATGGTCTACCGCTTCAGTATTTGATGAATCCACTGCCTGCTAGTATTATTGATTTGTGCTCACCGTTATCTTTGATGCCAGTGCCAGCCCTCAAGCCTACTCTTGCTAGTTACTGGTTTGTTGTATTATTGATGCTATGGCTTTAATGCTACACCTTCTCACAACCCATGACCTTAGGGCATTGATGGTTTTCATCAGTTGCTATTGGCATCACCATTTGATCACATGCTATTGTAATTTTATGAGAATGATGTTGTTGTGCAAAATGCCCCCTTCGCATTGGGTATATGTATTCCGCTACTTTTTGTTATGGAACCCACGCACTCCTGCTTGATGCTTGCCACTTTCTTCACTATCCTTGCAACCCACAAGTCCCTCTAGGGCATGACATATGTATGCATCTTTTGTTTAGCATGGTGTGCATTGTTTGGAGTTAGGGAACTACAAATTAAGTACCTCAACATCTTGAGGTTGCGGTCTATTTTTCTTATGTTAATTCAAATGCCAGCTATAGTCATTTGCAAAGCATGCATCATTACCCTACTTAGATTATGTTCATCACCATGGAATGTTATTGATAATATCATGCCCTACTCATTTGGTGTCCCATGGGTTAACATTGACTATTATTTACTACTTGAAATGAATGGCACCGGTTGACTGTGGTGGCATTTGATTGCAGAGCATGCTCAATGTATAATATTGGTGCTTGTTATTTGATTGCTTGGAACCTGCAAGCCACATTATCTAGAGGATGATGGTTGATGCTAGTGTCCATTGGAGTTTACTACATTGTGTTTGAGAGATTGCACATTATTTTGTGTTGATTCCCTACCTTGATGGCTTGATATATGTGCCCTGTTTTGAGCATGCTCCATTGATTTGGCTTTATGGTTATTTTGAGTGTCCCACTGACACTACTCACTTAATGAGTGCCCCCTACATGAGTCAGTGCCTCTCCTTGAGATGGTTAGGGTTCCCAAAAACTCTGTGGGAATAGAGATTCTAACAACCCTCACCGGTTCAGTGTAGGGTACTAGGAGACTTAATACTGATCATGGGTGTTGTAACCTATATCTGCACATGGAAAAAACACATTAGTAGAAAACAATGGCATTTCTTTTATTTCCAGAGCTGCCTCATGCACCTGCCCTGAGCACAGCCCCTGTTAGAGGTGTTTGGATGAGTGCACATATGCATGTTTGTAGATGTTGTGGTACCATTCATTGCTTAGATCCATTAGATCTAACTCCTCTATTTTTCTCTCTACAGGTTCAGGATCATCGGAGCACACTGGGAACACAGAAGATCAACTCTTATTACCAGGTAATGTCTGGTACCCCTACATCTATGCTTCATTATATATGTATATTTGCACTCATTTATGCAATTCTAGCAATGGCTACACTCATGACATGTGTGAGCTCAGATAAATTTACTTTTTTAGTTCTCTTTCCTTTTGTACAACATATTCAGGATATTGACACATGTAATCTTAGATGTAGTAATTTCCTTTCCTTTCATGTACTTTGCAATGAAATGAAAACAAATCTTAATCAAGACCACCTAATAATGCAAACTAGGGTAGCATAGCTCATCTAGTAATTAGGCTTCCAAAATGTGTAAAAATATGACAACACTGCCCCCTTGGAATCAAAATCAAAATCAGGTAGAGGAGAAACAGTAAATTGATAAATTTGATCAAATCACTAGAAATCATAATTGAAGATGAAAGATGATAGAATAACCATCAAGTAGTGAGGATATGCCCTAGTTTGACTAAGTTTGATTAAGAAAGATATAGGATAAAAATGAAGTCAAACCTCAAAGAGACGAAGTGAATGAAAATGAATGAAAGACTAGAAGGTTGAAAGAGATGGGGATGAAGAAATGAAGATGCCCCAATGAAGATCGAAGGATTAGGCCTCAAAAGGTTAGTCAATTGCGCAGAAGAAGGGAAAAATTTGAAATGTGATTTTGACTATCAAGATGAACTTGGATTTTGATTTCAATCCCAAAAATGGATCCAGGATGTTGAAATTAGCCAGGGGTGCAATTTTTGTGCAATTCCAAGATGTTTCAAAAATTAGGTCAAAAAGCCAAAATGCTATATAAGGGGAAAAAAGGGTCATTTTCAAAATCATTTGTTTTATTGTGATTTTGAGAACTTTGAGAGCTTAGAGAGAGAAAATGGCCCAGCAAGTAGTGATTCTAATTCACACATTGATTCAAGTGCAGTCAGTTGCACAACTGACCTCCTCAGTATGGTGCCCCGGTAAGTTTTTAAAAAAACTCACCCTTTTGAGTCATTTATGAGCTATTTATGGCATTTTAAACACATTTTTAATTGTTTTTTTAATATTTCAAATTTTTTTTATGTGAAAGTTCATACGATATTTTGAAAGTATCGCACACCTTGATACTTTTTATCATGCGAAAGTTCGCATAACAAAAATTTGAAATATTAAAAAAAAATTAAAAATGTGTTTAAAATGCCATAAATAGCTCATAAATGACTCAAAAGGGTGAGTTTTTTTGAAAACTTACTGGGATTCTCCTCAAAGGATCTGATAGACATCCTCTAGGGTGATCATTGCCATCTCTCAGCCAACACCATTAACAGCCCGTGATCTGCCTGAATATGGGGCATATCTAGCAAGAACTCAAATCCCATGGTGATGAGGTCATCTCTGTTAGGAGTATTGAGATCTCTGACATAGCATAACCCTATCACTCTTGGAGCCCTGATAAGGAGCACCAGAAAAGTCTCCTACAAGCCATAACCCCAAAGGATGCTCATCTAGTAGCATTCTATCATCTTTTGGTTATTCTATCATCTCACATTTTCCTCTTTCTCATTCTATAAAAGGGGTAAAAGGATCATTTTATGCACATTTAAAAACTCATTTATGCCCCAAATGTGCATAATAATAAAGCATTATTCCCCCAGGTATTCAAACCTAGTCAAACTGGGGAGAGATATGCCCTAGTTTGACTAGGTTTGACTAAAAAAGATATAAATAAAGGTGAAGTCAAACCTCAAAGAGATGAATCGAATGAAAATGAATGAAAGACTAGAAGGTTGAAAGAGATGGGGATGAAGAAATAAAGATGCTCTAGTGAAGATCAAAGGATCAGGCCTCAAATGGTTAGCCAACTGTGTAGAAGAAGGGAGAAATTTTGAAATGTGATTTTGACTACCAAGATGAACTTGGATTTCAATTTCAATCCCAAAAATGGATCCAGGATGTCGAAATTAGCCAGGGGTGCAATTTTTGCACAATTATGAGATGTTTCAAAAATTAGGTCAAAAAGCCAAAATTCTATAAAAGGGGTAAAAATGTTCATTTTCAAATTCATTTGTCTTTTGTCATATTGAGAACTTTGAGAGCTCAGAGAGAGAACATGGCCCAACAAGTAGTGATTTTGATTCACACACATCAATTTGAGTGCACCTAATTGTACAACTGACCTCCTCAGTATGGTGCCTCGGTAAGTTTTCAGAAAAACTCACCCTTTTGAGTCATTTATGAGCTATTTATGGCATTTTAAACATGTTTTAAATTGTTTTTTAATATTTCAAATTTTTTTTATGCAAAAGTTCGTATGACACTTGGAAAGTATCACACACCTTGATACTTTTTATCATGTGATAGTTCGCGGGTCCACAAAGTATCGCACAGGTGTTCAATCCAGTATCGCACGATATTGGATGAAACATCGTGTGATTTTGTGTGAACTATCATAACAAAAAATAGTATCACATTGTTAGAGAGGAAAGTATCACATGATACTATATCCAAAAATAGAATCACAGAAGTAAATTAAGAAATATCACATGTGCTGAATTTGAACAATATAACATGGGTCTAGACAATTTTTGCATTTAAGATTCTTTGTATTGATTTTAGACATCCATCATGATATGTTCTGACATCTGGTTTGGGGTTATGGCCTGCAAGATATTTTTTCAGTGCTCCTTATCAAGGCTTCAAAAGTGACTGGGTTACGTTGTGTCAGAGATCTTGATACTCCTGGTGAAGATGACCTCATCACCATGGGATTCAGGCTCTTGCTAGATATGCCCCATATTCAGGCAGATCACGGGTTGCTAACAACATTGGATGAGAGGTGGCATAGTGAGCACAACACCTTTCATCTACCTACTGGAGAGGTGATGATCACCCTAGAGGACATCTATCAGATCCTTTGGGTATCTTCCATGGTGATCCAGTGAGTATAATCATGTTTTTAAATGTGCATAGATATAAAGTTTCCATATGATAGAAACTAACATGATTTTTTGTTGACACAGGTATATTATGATTAGGATGAGACTGAGGGGTGACATGTCATCTAGGACATGTTCCAGGATGTCACCATCATTGATAGACACCTTAGTTGGGATTGACCAATTGAGGAGTTTGGTTTTGATTTCCTGGTTCCATGCATAGTGTGCTTGATAGTAGCACAAGCCTTGATCATAGACAAGAGCCAGAGAGGCTTTCTATTGGGCTGGGGTAGATTGGTTGTAGACTTGATAGCACACCCTTGATGGATGGCATGGGGACTAGATATCCTAGCAAACATGCACCATGAGCTCCATGAGACAGTATATAGGGAGAGTAGGATAGGGGCATGTGGTGTTGTTCTAGCATAGGTGTGGGCATGGGAGCACATTATCATTGTACACCCACATGTGCAGCCTAGGTCATCTAGACTTTGGGTCATGGGTTTGAGTGCCACGGTGGGTGCAAAAAATGTACACACTAAGATGTGCACTTCTCTAAGTCATTACTTCCAAGAGAATCCATGGATGGGAAACCTTGAGAAAGAAACCTAGAGCTCCCTAAGCATGGATTCACAAGGATATTTAAGAATGCTCTCAGCTAGAGCTAATAAGCATATAACCTTTCTAGTAAACCAAAAGATGGTCGCTAGAATGCAACAAAATGACCCAAAGATGATAGAATAACCATCAAGTAGTGAAGATATGCCCTAGTTTGTCTAGGTTTTATTGAAAAAGATATAAGATAAAGGTGAAGTCAAACCTCAAAGAGATGAATCAAATGAAAATGATGACCAAAAGATGATAGAATAACCAAAATATGATAGAATGCTCTGAGATGAGCATCCCATATTTGGAATAGATGCATAGTAAAGGTTTGAAAAATGTACACTCTAAGATGTGCACTTCTCTAAGTCATTACTTCCAAGAGAATCCTTGGATGGGAAACCTTGAGAAAGTGACCTAGAGCTCCCTAAGCATGGAGTCACGAGGATATTTAAGAATACTCTCATCTAGAGCTATTAAGCCTATAACCTTGCTAGTAAACCACACAATGGGAGATTGAATGAGACAAGTACAAGAATGACAATATCTTCAAGAATCAAGATGAAAATGCATTGCAATGCTATGCTAGAAATAAAGATGCAAGAATGCAACTATGGTATGAAAATAGAAGTATTACAAATCCTTGCTAATTAAGCTATGTGAGCTAAGCTAGAACTTGAAAGGAAATCTAAACTAAGAAAGCATAAACATGAAGCTATGATGCAAGAATGAAATCTAGAATGCAAGAAGATCTCCAAACCTCCAAAGTCTCCAAGAAATCTTGCAGCATAAGATTAGTATTCAAAAGTTGGAATCTAGAATGAGAAGAGAGCTCTCCTTTTAAAAGAATTGAAAAGGAATGGACCATGGAGATTAAGAGGCAAAAGATTTGATCAAGGGTGGAGTTTGAAAGAGGAGAAATCCATGTGCACAAATCTCCTCCAATGAGAAAATAAGAGTTGACTTTTGTGTCCCATATGAGACAAAAAAGCCTATTCTCATTTTTTAAAAATAAGATTAATGCTTTATTTGTGCAACTTAGGATAAGAGGAAAGTGGGGGCTTTTTATTTAATAAAAGGGGAGGTAATTCCTTTTAAATAAATAAAGACTTAGGATAAAATGGTTAGCCCATAGAATATAATCGAATAAATGATAGAATTAGCATTTGATCAAGGAAATTGATTTGATTGAAAATATTGATTTTTGAAAATTGATTCAGGGATTTGATAAATTGCAAGAATGGGGGCCCAAAGTCTAGGTGACCATTTTAGGGTGCATACATTTTACCCTCTTTGAATAATGTGAGATTGATTTGGGATCCCATGTGGTCAAAGAATGGAATTGAAATGTGAGATCGATGTCACACTAAGATGTGCACTTCAATGTTCGATGTTAATTACACACTAAGCTGTCTTGGATAATATGCTTTAATTTTAAAAAATGTACACACTAAGATGTGCACTTCGATAAGTCATTACTTCCAAGAGAATCCATGGATGGGAAACCTTGAGAAAGTGACCTAGAGCTCCCTAGGCATGGAGTCACAAGGATCTGTATAGTACTCTCAGCTAGAACTATGAAGCATGCAACCTTGCTAGTAAACTACACAATGGGAGATTCAAAGAGACAAGGGCAAGAATGACAATATCCTCAAGAATCAAGATGAGAATGCAATGCAAGATATGTTAGAATGAAGATGCAAGAATGCAACTATGCTATGAAAATGGAAGTATTACAAGCCTTACTAATTAAACTATGTCAGCTAATCTAGAGCTTGAAAGGAAATCTAAACTAAGAAGGCATAAACATGAAGCTATGATGCAAGAATGAAAGCTAGAATGCAAGAAGATCTCCAAAGCTCTAAAGTCACCAAGAAATCATGCAGCATAAGATTATCATAAAAATTTGGGATCCTAGAATGAGAAGAGAGCTCTTCTTTTATAGAAAATGAGAATCAACAGACGATGGAGATTAAGAGGCAAAAGAGTTGATCAAGGGTGGGGTTTGAAATAGGAGCAATCCATAACTAGAGAAAAGGGGTAAAAAATGATGATAGAGTAAAGCAAATAAAAAATTAATCTAAGGCCTAGAAACATGATTATACTCACTGGATCACCATGGCTAGATACCCAGAGGATCTGATAGATGTCCTCTAGGGTGATCATCGCCTCTCCAGTAGGTAGATAAAAGGTGTTGTGCTCACTATGCCACCTCTCGGCCAGTGTCATCAATAGCCCATGATCTACCTAAATATGGGGCATATCTAGCAAGAACTCAAATCCCATGGTGATGAGGTCATCTCTACCAGGAGTATCAAGAAAAGGCATAATAAGGAGAAAAGGCCTTTTTATCTCTTTCACGTCCCACCTTGCATTCTTTTCTCATTCTATAAAAGGGGTAAAAAGGTCATTTTCAAATTTATTTGTCTTTTGTGATTTTGATAAATTTGAGAGCTTAGAGAGAAAATGGCCCAACAAGCAGTGATTTTGATTCACACACATCGATTCGAGCATCCTCGGTTACACAACCGGCCTCCTCAGTATGGTGTCCCAGTAAGTTTTCAGAAAAACTCACCCTTTTGAGTCATTTATGTGCTATTTATGGCATTTAAAACATTTTTTTAATTGTTTTTTAATATTTCAAATTTTTGTTATGCGAAAGTTTGTATGAAATTTTGAAAGTATCGCACACCTCGATACTTTTTATCATGTGATAGTTCACGGGTCCACAAAGCATTGCGCAACAACTCAATCTAGTATCGTAGATACTGGATGAAATATCATGTGATCTTGTGTGAACGATCATAGAGAAAAATAGTATCGCACTACTATTAAGGAAAGTATCACATGATACTATATCCAAAAATTGTATCACACTAGTATAATAAGAAATATCGCATAGTGTTAATTTGAGCAAAATAACATGGGTCTAGACAATTTTTTTTGCATTTAAGATTTCTGTACTAATTTTAGACATCCATCATGATATGTTTTGACATCTAGTTTGGGGTTATGGCTTGTAGGAGACTTTTCTGGTGCTCCTTATCAGGGCTCTGAGAGTGACCGAGTTACACTATGTCAAAGATCTCGATACTCCTAGTAGAGATGACCTCATCACCATGGGATTCAGGTTCTTGCTAGATATGCCCCATATTTAGGTAGATCATGGGTTGTTGATGGTGTTGGCCGAGAGGTGGCATAGTGAGCACAACACCTTTCATTTGCCTACTGGAGAGGTGATGATCACCCTAGAGGATGTCTATCGGATCCTCTGGGCATCTAGCCATGGTGATCTAGTGAGTATAATCATGTTTCTAAATGTGCATAGATATAAAGTTTTCATATGATAGAAATTGACATTATTTTCTATTGACACAGGTATACTATGATCAGGATCTAATCGAGGGGTGATAGGCCATCCAGGACATGTTCTAGGATGTCACCATCATTGATAGACACCTCAGTTGGGATCGACTAATGGAGGAGTTTGGTCACAATTTCCTGGTTCCATGCATAGTGTGCTTGATAGTAGCACATGCCTTGATCATAGACAGTAGCCAAAGAGGATTCCCATTGGGCTGGGGAAGGTTAGTTGCAGACTTGATAGCACACCCTCAATGAATGGCATGGGGCCCAACCATCCTAGCAGACATGTAGCATGAGTTACATGAGATGGTCTATAGGGAGAGTAGCACATGGGCATGTGGTGCTATTCTAGCATAGGTATGGGCATGGAGAACATCACCATTGTGTGCCCACATGTGTAGCCTAGGGAGCGGAGATGCCCCTATATCTATAGGTACATGGGAGTCATCACCCAACCCCATAGCAGAGACCTCACACACTATAGAAGGCTCCTAGATGAGCTCACATCTTTCGAGTGGAGGGAAAAAAATGTAGTCAAAGAATGAAATTGAAGTGTGAGGGAAAAAGGAGTAGCCCCATGGTGGGTGTGAAAAATGTACACACTAAGATGTGCACTTCTCTAAATCATTACTTCCAAGAGAATCCATGGATGGGAAACCTTGAGAAAGTGACCTAGAGCTCCCTAGGCATGGAGTCACAAGGATGTGTATAGTGCTCTTAGTTAGAACTATGAAGCATGAAACCTTTCTAGTAAACCACACAATGGGAGATTCAAAGAGACAAGGGAAAGAATTACAATATCCTCAAGAATCAAGATGAGAATGAAATGCAAGCTATGCTAGAATGAAGATGCAAGAATGCAACTATGCTATGAAAATGGAAGTATTACAAGCCTTACTAATTAAAATATGTGAGATAATCTAGAGCTTGAAAGGAAATCTAAACTAAGAAGGCATAAACATGAAGGTATGATGCAAGAATGAAAGCTAGAATGCAAGAAGATCTCCAAAGCTCCAAAGTCACCAAGAAATCCTGCAGCATAAAATTAGCATAAAAAGTTGGGATCTAGAATGAGAAGAGAGCTCTCCTTTTAAAGGAATTGAAAAGGAATGGACCGTGGAGATTAAGAGGTAAAAGATTTGGTCAAGGGTGGAGTTTGAAAGAGGAGAAATCCATGTGCACAAATTTTCTCCAATGAGAAAATAAGAGTTGACTTTTGTGTCCCATATGAGACAAAAAGGCCTTTTCTTCTTTTTATAAAATAAGAATAATGCTTTATTTGTGCAACTTAGGCTAAGAGGAAAGTGGGGGCTTTTTATTTAATAAAAGGGGAGGTAATTCCTTTTAAATAAATAAAGACTTAGGATAAAATGGTTAGCCCATAGAATATAATCAAATAAATGATAGAATTAGGATTTGATCAAGGAAATTAAGTTGATTGAAAATATTGATTTAGGGATTTGATAAATTGCAAGAATGGGGCCCAAAGTCTAGGAAACCATTTTAGGGTGCATACATATGTATAGTCCTAAAAAGTTATCACCCATCATGGAATACTTTACTAGGATATATTAGACCACATTTTAGCAATTTTGGGGTCTAAATGCCTGTTATTCTTGATCCTAGTGAGCTATCTTTTCTCACCCTACTTCTTTTCTTCCCTCCTGGCATTCCCTCTTAGTTTGGACCCATTTTTAGGGTAAAGAACACAAATGGTACTCTATCCTAGGGTACAAAATGCTAATGGTGTTCTGTCCTAAGCATTTTGGGCCTAAACTTTGCCTAGGGCCCAATGTTAGCATATTAGCAGTATTTTTGAATTCTTAGTTGGCCTCGATCATATTTGAATGCCAAAATGATGGATTAAAGTATAAAAGGACCTTATGTCTCCTTATTTTGAATAAAATATACTAAGTACAAGAATTTTGGCTACCAAGCAATGAATTTTTCAAGAAATTGAGAGCAATTAAGAATTTGGATTGAAGATTTGAAAGCAAGCATTCCAATTAAAGATCTCCATGCTTCCCTTTTCTTCAAGATCTATCAAGTCAAAAGCAATATTTTCCAGTTGAAGTAAGTTTATCTTCCATGATGGCCAAGTAGAGGAATTCTAAATAAAAAAATAAGATTCATTATTCATTCATTCTTGTTTCTCATTTGCTAGATTTTTCAAGCATATCAACACTAAATATCTAGGAGTGGCTTTCATAGATCCATTCATTTTTTAGGACATACTTGATTCTACATTACATTCAAGAATCTTCATGGGTACATGAGTGATTTATATATTTTATTCATGAGGGATTATGCAACATAAATATGCCATTTTCCATTTTAAAAACTTTCCTTTATGCAATTTCTATCTACTTTCAAGGTTGATTTTTAAATAGGGGTTTGTTTGAGGGAAACCCATTTCTACAAACTTTTCCTTCATTTTTTTTTGTAGGAACATGTTACAGAGCCACCAAATTTGGATCAAATAGATCAGACATAGTTGGAAACCCTCATTAAAATTCTATTAGGCTTCCCAAGTTTTGGTTGTCATTGATATCATTATCAGTATCATGTTGATCTCATTGGTATGGGTATTATGGTTGCATTTTCAGTATCGATGCTTGAGTCAACAAAGGAACTCACCAATGACCATCATCGATAATTATTCTTTGTTGGATTATCAATAATTTTGAAAAATTAATTTGTCACATAGCATACTTGGATTACTTTTGAGTTCAGCCTACAATACATTTAGAGAAAATATAGAGTTTCATTCCTATATGTTCGATGCCTAGCCGATAAGAATGGAGTTTATATCTATAGATAGTATATAATCATATGGAGATTATGACTTATTTTTTTAAAAAGATGCATGATCTATGTATTACTATGATGTTTTATATATGTGAACTATTGTAATTAATGAACTATGTATGAAATATTGTATCATTGAAAGAAGGAATGTATTTCACAATAAACTGTAATCTATGCATATGTTGATGCATTCCCTTAAGTTAATTTTTTTTATTTTGGCAGTGAGTCACCCCAACATTTTTTTTCCTTGGTAGTGAGACACATACTATATTATATAACTATTTACATATTACTTGAGAGATAATCCTCTCACGTGGATTTTCCCACCTTGGATTTCCACAAAAAAATTGGTGTTATGTGTTGCATTGTTTATTTTCTTCTATTTCCTTTCCTGCAAAGTTGAAATATGTTAAATGGTAAAATTATTTAGTGTTTTAAGTTTTTCAAGGATATATTGATTCACTCCTCCCCTCTCAATATATCAAGTGATCAAATATTTTTTTCTTAGCTTTGTCCTCTGGAAGAGTATAATCACTCAAAGGAGATCTAGGAGATTGAACCCTTTATACTGACATGCACTATGGATGGAAATGAGTTACTATCAATTTATGAAGATATGGAATTAGGTAAAGATGAAAACAAGACCTTATCTAAAATTCTTCAAAATGAAAATGGTTGTATCCAAAAATTGAAGGAGAAGATCTGAAAGTTCAAAACCAAACACAAAGAAGTAAGCAATAAGCTAAAAACATGGAATAAAACTATCACCAATATGAGATCCAAACTTGAAGAAAGTGATCAAGGAAAGAAAATTCTGAATAATATAATCAATATTCTAGAAAATTTGACCTTTCATAATGTTTGATGCAATATCTTTAACTTAGCACAAAATCCAAAAAAAAATCATGAAAGATAAAACCTTATGTGATGGATATTTAGTTTTCCACAATTATTGATTGGAGAGAGGAGAAAGAAGACTTGGATAAATGTTAATGTGTGTGTATCTCATTTATTGAAAGACAACTCATTTAATTGGACTTTAATGATATAAATAATCTTGATCCATAGACAATTATACCTTGAATGCTTCATAATAATTCTAGATATTGAGTGCTTGAATACTTGCCTTGTTTCCTTGATCTTGATTGCTTGCACTTGGTCCAATAATGACTACTTGATGAATGATTGATAATCAATGTGAATAATTTATAATATTAATCATGGTTACTAAAATGAGGAGAGATGGGGTGCTTATATATATCTCACAACATCTTGGGGTTTAAAACATAAGAAAACTAACTATAAATAAAAATATCCCACTAAGCCTTTGAGAGGGGACCCTAGAACCAATTTGGGTTTGATCCTCATGGGAAATAATGCCCTAGTTGTTATGTTACTAGAAGAATAATACCTTAGGAATTATGTTTTATCTAATTAGAGATTATATTAATACCACAGGTTTGGGACAATTAGGTTATGCTAGATTATAAAGTACGTCTAGTTCCAAGATCCAAGGAGAACACAAAGGCAATAAATGTTAGCATAGGGCCTAGGTGGTGAAATAAATTATTTGATTGGAGGAAAGAAGGATGAAACTTATAAATAATTTATTACCTCAATTTTAAGAAACATTGAAATGATAGAGGACCCATATTTGAATTTAGGTGTCATTTAAGTGTTATATGATGTCCAAATTTGAAAAAAATATTAAGGTGGGTGCTAAATAAATCTAGAATCATACACTAATTGAGTTCATACTTTTTAGGATGGTCAAAATTGAATTAAATTAGCTATAATTTATCTATTAGACCATGTATATGAAGCACCATGTAAGTCCAAATCCATCAAACCCATGGATTTAATCATAAATATTAAATTCTCTCTACTACATCATCAATAGGAGAACCTCCCTTTTTATTTACACTATAAATAAAGGTATTGAATTACCCTATTAGGATCCAATTAAAAGGGATGTTAGATATAAAACTAATCAATGAGTCTCATAACCTTATTGTTGAAACCTTATTATTCAAAGCATAAATATTTGAAAGAACCCAAATAGATCTTGTTAGGACCTCAAAATTTGTTCTCTATTCTAGTCAATCTACAATTCTAAATGTCTATGTGGAACTCAGTATTTCAAAATTTGGCTAAGTATAAGATCTCACTAATCCCCTTGGTATTTTTGTTTTTATAATCAATTGTTGACCATCCTACTTGGTAAAAGTCATTAATGAAGGGTTCTATGTCATTGAGTAACTTACCCCTTTCCCTAGGTCATCATAAGTTTTATCAATTCAAAGTAATTTTCCCTATCAACCCATGTTCCTGCACTGTGTAGTTGCAAGTGTCAATATTATTCATGGAATGGTATGGTAACCTTTCAAATTAGTGTATCCCTCACCCTATGCATGTTGTACATATGAATCAATCAAATTGTAAATAGCATGGAAGTGTGGGGTGTCAAATAAAATAAATATTAAGAGAGTCACCCCATGTTTCCTTTAGAAAAAAGTGTTTTCAACACTACATGGCATGGAATTGAGGGGTGAAGTTTAAGGTATTCATTTCATTTAAGGGAATATGAACCCTAAGTTTCCATAGAGTATTATCAAAAAATAATTTTCACAGTATGGAAGAGTGGGGAAGAATAAAATGTAGTGAAATCTCATAACCCCATGTTCCCACGACATGTGCCAAGGATTTGATACATTTCTAGTGGAGGAACGATGGTTTACTTTTAGTGTAAAAATTGTATCTCAAGTTTCTAAAAGTAAAAGTGATGAGTAAGATGTTTTGTAGTAGAGGTGTGGGGTAAGTTGCAAGGAAGAATGATGCACGAAAAAATATGAACCCTATCTCTCCATGAGGAAAGTTGAAATAAATACAAGAGTAAAGTGGACTTGTAAGTTATAATTTTTTTTATCATATGAATGTTATGATAGAGGTCAACTACGATCATGTCATCTTATTACTACTACTAAAGTTCAATGGATGACAATTTTTTAAAGGTGATCATGTATAATTTCTCAAGGAGATTTTGTATTAATGTACAAGTAACCAAGAAATCATAGAAGAATGTGACATAAATTCAAATTTGAAGGGTTGTTTGTGTCTTCTGCTTAAATTTTTGTAAAGAATAATTGATGAGAGGAGTAATTTGAGTAGAATTTGAAATTTTTAGAAGCATCCTAGTGATTTTCATCGTGTTCTTGACTAGTAAGTTCTGTATATTTTATTCCTTTTTTTCATACCAAAAAAATGATTCTCTTCTAGGAGGCTGTGCATTTCCATTTCCTGCAAGTTAGAAGCATCGATATTTTAGGGTTTGTAGTAGGTCAATGATTCTCTAACTCAAAATGTCAAGGGAGGGAAGTGTTTTCAAGAGTTACTTAGGGAAGGGAAGGGAAAAAAAACTATAAGATATTGAAAATCCAAAGCTCAACCCAAGATGCTTATAGTTGAAGAAGCCATCATGTCCTCTTAACCCACAAAGACCTCTTAGCCTAAAAAGTCCCACAAACTTCACAATTGCAAAAACCAAAGAAACCACAGGCTCAAGTAGTGGAAGAAGTTGTCTTTGAAAATTTGAATAAGAAAAAAATGCAATGGAAGATGAAGGTCAATTTTAGAGAAACATCTACACCAAAGGAGAAAAACCCTATGACACGCAAAAAGAAGAAAGAAAATGAACAAGCCAGTTAGCTTGTAAATATTCAAGTAGTTGCATGAGAATTTCCTAAGAATTCCCAATTTCTCAAATTTAATGTTGAGTACCCACCTACCACCCCTACTAAACTATCTTTCCATGGTGATTTCTTGAACACTCTCCTAGATTTCTCCATGACAAACAAAGAGGGAAATTTTTCTTGGATGTGTATGCATAGTACTTGGATGCCTAGATAAATGAAATGAGGCTAGAATGCATTTTCCTTCTTCTATAAGAAGAGAGAGGAGCATATCCCTAAAACAAACCCTTGGTAAATAGTTATGGAAAAATTTGTACATCCATAATTTTTCACTTAGGTTTCTTAAATAAAACACCTATCAGTCAAATATGATCCTCCATATAGGACTATTTGCACTTCTTCCAGTTATATAATCTTGGATGTGAGTGTTGAGGAAATCATCTAATGTTTTCAGTTGATCAAGCTTGTACTAGTGAAAATTTCTCCTGATAAGTTTGAGAAAGATTATGAGAGAAAGAAAACAACCAATAGGCTGAGGGAACTACCCCTATTGAGACTCAAGGATTTTTAGTTTTATGTTGTTCCTACTCCACCATTTGAGAAGGATTATTTTGAGTTGAAGAAGTTTCAATACTATTTCAAGCTAATGTATTATGCACTTTTCCAAATTGTTGGAGTGGATGCAACTGATAGAATCTTGGTATTGATTATGTTAATGGGAATGAGGATACAACATAGGTATGTAAATGTGGAGTATGATTTTTCCTCCTAAATTTCTAAGAATATTCATGAAGGCCTCACGTAAGTTAAGTAGAATTTTGTAGAGGTAAACTTTAGGTATACTTGATTGTTATGTAGCTTGATTCTATTTTAGCATGAAGTTAAATGGTTAAGAGAATAAGGATTGGGATTCCTAGATGGCAGAGCAATAAATGCCCCGATTCAAAGATGGTTTTATCTATGGGATAGAACTAGCCCCTTAACTAAATATATAGTTTTTCACTAACACTTTGATCACAAAATATATGAGTGGTTGGATGTGGTAATGCAAAGGCTACCTTAACAAATGATAGAGGTAATTAGACCAAAGGATATGCAGATGGATGAAACAAGAAAATTTAATTATGCTAACTAGTTATTTTTCTTAGAATATATATTGATCAAAGTGTATGGTTGTCCATAACTTGCTTACCATTTCCCCTATTATGTGTCTCGAAGGTTTTATTTCCTAGAATTTATATAGAAATTTGTTTTGATGTAGAAATCATACTTGATAGAAGAAAGGAAATGATCTTTCCTTCCTAAGCTTACTAGATTTTGGGAATTAGGTATTGGGAATGAAGCATTGCAGGAAGTGAAAAATTTCATCATTACAAAGTATTCCTTATAGTTTGGAAGGAAAATAAACTATGACCTTGAGGTTTTCATGCATTATTTGAGACTTGACCATCTCAAGTAGGAATCTTACATGATTTATATCAAAAAGAGGATTTTTATTAGGAATTGGATAGACTTTGTTGTAGTTACCCAATGTTGAAAGTTGTATCAATCCTAGTTAGGATTGAAGATGAAATAAGGAGAATTTCTCTAGTTTTTACTACCTACTACCCATATGAACCAAATATGGTAAAGATGATTGAGATTATGATAGATAATTTCAAATAAATTTATCAAGGAATAGATAAGATTGAGATAAAGGATCATCAAGATACATCTAAAGCCAATGAAGCTCCAATCCCACAATTGGTTCCTTGTGATGAATCAAATATTGGAGAAGACAAGAAACACATGGCCAATATACTAGTAAAGATTAATATAAATGATGATGAGGTGGAGCAACCTTTGGATTCACCTCCAAGAGAGTGGCCTCCCAATGAGAATCCTAGTGAAAATTTGGATAAAGATGAAAATGATGATGATCTCTTTGGGAATAGAGAAAATTATGAGAGGGCTATAGCTACCCAAATTTTCATGGAGAATGATGATTTTTTCAAAAAACTAGAATTCAAAGTCTTATGGCTGAAAGTGAAAGTTTCATCAGAAGGAATATCAAAGAATGCAACTCTAGGAAATATTGACCTAAGTTACCTGAGTTTTGATGAGGCCAAAAATATTGTGAAAGAGATTGGAATGTTGTTGATACCTAGTTGGAATTTAGAGAAAGTGTTATTACTAGATAAAATTAGGAAACAAATGGATCCCATGTTTGCCTCAAAATTTGAGAAGGATGGGGGATTCACTAGTTTTGGTTTTCATCTCACTCTAAAGAAATTGGAACAATGGATTAATTCCCCAAGAAAAAATAGACCCTAGCTTTTGATTGGTCAAGAAGAAATGGGAGAGGATGGTTCTATTATCAAGAATTTGAGAGATACAACAATAGTTGAATCAACCATTTATGCAATCTGTGTTTCAATGATTACTAGAGACACCACTAAACTTCAAGAAATGAAATTGTAGAGGAACCAGGAAGAAATGATTCATATGCATGTTTCCCACACAAAGGCCTTGATCTCAAATGCTCAATTGAGAAAAGGAATAGAGAAGTAATAGTACATGGCTCTTTAGTAAAATTATTGGAATAGAGTGAATGTTCCTTTCTAAATGAGGAGGTTGTAAAGTTAAAGTCAAAGTTGTAGAAAAATACTACTGACCTCAGAGATAAAGAAATTAAATTGGAACAAAAAAGGCTTGTGGCCAAAGAAAAAGTCAAAACAATGATCAAGGGGACCTTTTCTCATTTATTAAAAGCTATTTTGGATAATCTCCTTGATGCGTATTTTTTTTTTTCTACTATTTATGAAGCAGTTGAAAGGTGTCAAGGTTTCTTACAAGATCTTGGGGATTTAAGTCAAGATATGAAGTTATTGTAGAATGAAATCAATGACCTAAAAAATGTAGCTAGGTCCACATTCAACATTCCTCAATAGATTAATGATTTATGTAATAAATATGATATAATGATAGATAAATTACAATATTTGGAGGGGAAGCTGGGAATAACAAGGGATAAAATTAAGTTTTTTAATGAATTAAAATATTGGACAATCAATTCTCTCTTCAAAAAGGATTCTATACTAAAAATATTTGGTGAATTGACGAAGGAATAAGAAAGAATTGTTGACATGGATATCAACAAAATGGGGAATGATGACATTCTCATAGAATAAGTGTATTATGATTCCATTGATCATTTTATTTCTACTAATAGTATATTTTCCAAGTTCATCCATGATGTTATGGTGATTGTAGATGGGAAGTACAAGAAGTCCTATGACAATTTTCTATCATCAAGGCATTCAATTGGACCAAAAGACATGTGATTAATTCCTGATTTTTAAAGTATTGTCATCAAAATGCGGTGGACTTGGATAAAGAAAAGGAGAAAGAACAACAAGAATGATGTTACTCCAGGTGTAGAGCATAAAGGTTTTAACACGAGTCACATGTTTTAGTCATATCCAGATGGCATAACGATAAATTTTTGTAATGATTGAAATCTTGAATAATCTTTGCAGTGTACTCCTTAGATTTTTACTTCATTCTGCTTGGTGCACAATTTTTACCTTTTCATCCCAACTACTTTTGATTCAGTATGCATTGTTCTACATCCTATGCCTTGGTATTTTGTACAAGATCTTTTTGGACAAAAGTTGGAGGATTTTTTTGTTAGGAATGAATGTTGAATATGTCCTATGGAGGAGTATTTAGAGTCATTCTATAGTAGTTGTATGTTTCTTTCATGACTTTGGTTGTCATTGATGTCAGCATAGTGATCTACTAAAGATTAGCATAGAAGAAGATGATGTTTAAATTAGGACATGTGGAGTATTGAAGATCAAGATATGTGGAGTTGAGGAATTAATTTATATTGTGTCTTGAGATTGTGGTTAAGAGCACATATAAAAATTCAATTATTCATGACAGTTATGTGTAATTTAGTGGAAGCAGTATTCAGGCAGTGATCCTGAGAAGCAGCTTGTGGTAACTGGATGATATCTCCTAATCTGTATAGAATCTAGGCATGCAAAGTTGTAAAGTTGTTGAAGACATTGTGATAGTGATGTGGATGTGATAGCATGGTCAGAGGACACATGAGTGAATATTTATTTTGTTTGGAAGCTAAGAATTTTTATGTAATTGTGAATTCTTATGTAATGTGTGAAGGTTTCTATTTTGTAAATGGTTAAGCCATGTTGTCTAACTCATTTTTAATTATTTGAGTGTGGTATAAAGGAAGTAATAAGATTAGTTGGACACTGTGTTCAATGATCTTTCCCTTGAAGCTATTTGGATAGTGGGTCCTTTTGTCTTCCATAACTCCTAACTAGGTTAGAATCTTTTAACAAGGATTCAAAGTCTCCTAATAGGGACTCATATGTACTGAATGTATTTTATAAGGCTCCTAACATATTCCATCCTCTCACAAGGAACTTTTATATTGGTACATCTTTTATGGGCATCATTCCCTAATCAACATATCTTGTGTTATTATGTTATTGTGTATGTTTATCTTTCTATAGTTGTTTCTTATATTGATTACATGGTTGAAATATGTTAATGGTGATAAAATTTGTATTTATCTGATAACTGATTTGACCCCCTCTCTCAGTTATCTTGGTGGACTTTACTTTCTAATAATTAGTATTAGAGCAGTAGGTCCTTGAAGGAAAAGTTTAACAACTTAAGGAGATCCATGGTGAGTCATTTTAGGAAAGAAAGCCCTAAGTTTGGACTAAACTATGATAGTTGGAAAAAAAAGATGAAGACACATTTTCTATGTTTAGGACCAGGATACTAGTTAATCACAAAGAATGAGAAGACTATCATTGAATAAGACAAAATTGAAGAATGTACTAATGAGGAAAGAGATATGTTCATGTGTAACATACTTGCCAGAGAAGTAGTCTTGTCAGCCCTTTCGGAGAATGACTACAATTAGGTAAAATATCTAAGGACATCTCATGAAATTTGGTTAACTTTACAATCTACTTTTGAAGGTGATACATATGTAAAGAGAGTTAGATTAAATAATTGGATATGTGAATTTGAAGATATAAGAATGATGGAAGATGAATCTATTAGAAGTTATATTGGTAGAATGCCATAGGTTGCAGGTATCAAATCTTGTGAAGGAAATAAGACTAAGAATGAAGTGATATGGAAGATTCTAAGGACATTAACTCCTATATTTAAGCATACAATGTAGATGATTGAACAAGTTATACCTTGTACTGAGAACTTTACCAGAGAAACTCTTCTTGGAAGACTAGAAGAAGCAGAGATAAGCTTGAGATAGTTGGGAGATCCACCTAGAATTGAGACAACATTTGGTGTACGTAGTGTTCACCCTACTTTGTCAAGAAGCATTAGTGTAAGTGGAGACTATGCTAGTAGCAATAGATCTAAGACCAAAGAAGATAGAAATATTGAGGAAGGAATTTCCTTGCTTGTGAAAAGAGAACCCGAAGGTAAGAAAATCTTTAAATGTTGGACTTGTCAGGAATATGGTTATTTTGCATCTAAATGTCCAAAGAGAGTAAAGAAATATAAGAAGAACTTTAAACCTAGAAGATCTAAGGAATGTTACTATGCTAATGATGAAGAACTTGAAGCTAGTATTGAGAAATCCCTAAGTGAAAGTGATTTGCAGAATGAGTTTCACATTGAGGAAATAAGAGAAGAACCTAGAGTAGAACATGGAGTTGAAACAAGAACTGAGATAGGGACACCTAACATGAATCTAGCGAGAAATCATCCTATTGACCAGATTATTGGGAGCATAGAAAAAGGAGTTCTAACATGGAATAACGTACAAGAAGAACTATGTTTAATTTCTCAAATTGAACCTAAATCTACTGATGAAGCTTGTAAATATGAAAATTAGAATAAAGCATTGAAGGAAGAACTAGATCAAATTAAAAAGAACAAGACTTGGGATTTGGTCCCTAGACCTAAAGATAAGAATGTTATAGGAACTAAATGGGTATTTAGGAACAAGATGAACATGAACAAGGAGAATTTGTAAGGAACAAAGAAAGATTAGTATGTAAAGGATACTCATAGCAAGAAGGAATTGATTATGAAGAAACTTTTGCACCTATTGCAAGAATTGAAGTGGTAAGAATGTTTTTGTCTTATACAACTTATAACAAATTCAAAGTATATCAGATGGATGTGAAACCAACATTTCTAAGTGGAGAATTAGAAGAAGAAGTTTACATTGAGTAGCCTGAAGGTTTTCCCGTAACTCATGAAGAAGACATCATATGTAAACTGAACAAAGCTTTATATGGACTGAACCAAGAATCTAGAACTTGGTATGCAAGACTAGATAAGTATTTGATAAAATTGGGATTTGCTAAATGCATAGAAGATAGTAACTTATATCTGAAAGAAATTGAGAATGTCTTATTGATTGTAGTTATCTTTTTTGATGATATTAGCTTTGGTGGAGAAGATGAGGCTAGTGATAAATTGTCAAGTGAAATGAAGACTGAATTTGAAATGAGCATGATTGGTGAGATGAAATATTTTTTAGGATTACAGATAACATATAACATAGATGGTATTTTCTTATGTCAAAAAAAGTATCTGAATGACTTATTGAAGAGATTTGGAATGGAATATTGTAAGATGCTTGGCACACCTATGATAACTGGTCATAAGTTATCTAGCACATATTAAACTCCTACAGTTGAACAAAAGAAGTACAGATCTATGATTGGAGGATTGCAATATTTAAATAATACAAAATAAGTACAAAGACCTTACCTAAAGATACATTTGATTATTGGAGAGGTATGTTTGGGGTTATGCCCTAGCCTACTTTTGAGAAGTGATGCAGATTGTTGCATCAGTCAAGTGGTATATGAGCTCTATCTTTTCTCGACTAGATGTTGGTACTTCCTCTATGGGGGAGTATGTGTGTTTTGAGTTGAGTCATGAAGGAATCTAGTGAATGCATTTTATAAATAGTTTCTTTTGACATTGAGGTTTTAGATTGACATATTGCTACTTACTTTTGTCATTGATGTAAATGGGGGAGAAGGATACATGAAAAATCATCTATTGAAAGAGATAAAAATAGGGAGAAGGATAAAAACATTTGTTGGAGGATATGAAGCAATATAAAATGGAAAAATCTGAAAATATTAATTGATTTGATTGATGAGGAGGATTTGAAAATATTTCATAGCAGTAGCATTGTAGTTTGGTATTTATGGAACTTGGATGTTTTTTCATCTATATTGCCATCAATGCCAATGGGGGAGATTGTTAGGAATGGATGCTAAATATGTCCTATGGGGGAGTATTCTAAGTCATTCTATAGTATTTTTATGTTTCATTCATGATTATGGTTGTTATTGATGTCATCACAGTGATCTACTGAAGATTAGCAGAGAAGAAGACAATGTTTGAATTAGTGCATGTGGAGTATTGAAGATAAAGATATGTGGAGTTGAGGACTTAATCTATATCGTGTCTTGAGATCATGGTTAAGATTGTGTATAAAAATTCAATCATTCATGATAGTTATGTGTAATTTAGTGGAAGTAGTATTCAGGTAGTGTTCTTGAGAAGCGGCTTGTGGTAACTGGATGATAACTCCTAATCAGAATAGAATCCAGGCATGAAAAATTATACAATTGTTGAAGATATTGTGATAGTGATGTGGACATGAAAACATGGTTAGAGGTCACATGGGTGAAGATTTATTTTGTTTGGAAGCTGACAATTTTCATGTAATTATGAAATATTATGTAATGTGTGAAGGTTTATATTTTGTAATTGGTTAAGCCATGTTGGCCGACTCATTTGTAATTATTTGAGTGTGGTATAAAGGAAGGATTTTTTTCCTTGATTTTAATATGTGCGAAATAGATATAGATGTGAATTGTGAAATTGAGGAATATATGTTGTAAGAGGATATGTGAATTGCATTGATCTGATATTGATATCCGATGAAGAAGTTGGTCTGGTTTGGCACAGATAGAGGAGAAAACATAAGTTGTTGAGATCAGTAATTATTGGTATTATTCTTTTTGAGTAATACAAAGATCAGTTGGATAGTGTGTTCAGTGATCTTTCGCTTGAAGCTGTTTGGATAGTGGGTCCTCGTGTCTTCCATAACTCTTAATAGGGTTAGAATCTTTTAACAGGGATTCAAAGTCTCTGAATAGGGACTCATATGTACTAAATGTATTTCATAAGGCTCCTAACAAAGTCCATTCTCTCACAAGGAACATTTATATTGGTACACCTTTTGTGGGCAGCATTCCCATTGGGGTTTACTCTCTGATCAAGAGGTTCCCTAGTCAACATATCTTGTTTTATTGTGTATGTTTATCTTTGTATGGTTGTTTCTATTAATATGATTTAGAACAATAGAGAGGGGGGGGGGTGAATCAATTGTTCTCAAGTCCAGATGTATAAAAACAAACATTAAACTCTTCAATAAATTAGATCTAATAACCAATAGCTACTCGGTCATTACTGATTGCATAACAAAAACATATAACAGTGCAGTCCACTTATCCAATAGTATCTAACTTATAAAACACAAAAATGTTCAAACCAAAACATTCACACAAGTATCGACACCAAGATTTATAGTGGAAACCCAATTTGGGAAAAATCACTTTGTAGTTCATGTTACTATTATGTTCACTCTTCTGAAGTGAGCTCGGTGAAAAGCCAACCCTGTCAAAGGTTACAAACACACTATCAGGTGTGACCTGGTTAAAGGATTTAAACCACTTTGTTAAAAGTGTGCCTTGTTATAGGACTTACATACACTCCATTAGAATGAAACCTTGTTCAAAGGATTTATATCTATGACTGTTAGGTCAACCTCTGTTAAAAGGATTTTGACTAATATAATGGTTAGAAAGTAACAATAGTATTGATCTAAAGAACATACAACTCACTTTGCAAATATCAGATCCAATTCCATACACATATGTTGGCTTACTGACTATGAGCCTTTGCCATCACCATCACTGATTTTCTCAGAACTCTCTTCAAGAAATCACAACACTTCTCCTTCAGCCTTCTCTTCTTAGATAGTCAATAACATCAACAACACTTCCAACATCCTCTCTAAATCAACCTCTAGCTTAGGTTTCCTTAATACTTCCTTACTTAGGTCAATATATCTTTTGACACTTAATCTCCTTCGTAGATCTTAGGGTTAGGTTAGTTTCATCAAATCCTTCCTACTTTATGTTCTTTGGCTATCCTTCTAGAAATATCTCAAATCTCTTAATAGATTTACAATAGAGCATTTTACAGTGCATTAAATGCTTTCATATAATCAATAAATAAAGTCAACACATTTTACATAATCCAAGAATTCAATGATGTCGGCTGGAGATCTGAATTCTTCTAATGTAAAATACTGACACTCATCAATACTATGTTCAACTCCTTGGTCTTCACTAGAAAGCTCAGTCACTTCAAAATTTGTTTCCTCAGCTAATACTGATGTTCGGTCAACACTAAATTTACTCAGCATATACTAGCTCGGTTGACACTAACATCACTCAGCTTAAACTATATTTCTTCACTTTTTCTCAGTTAAGCCTACAAGTTTAGTTTTCATTCTTACTTAGATAAACAATACATTATCTTATCATTGTGCCACATAATCAAGTACTCATTGAAGTATCAAGATAACTCAACCTTTCCTTAGGTGCTATTGTTACCAACCTTGCCTTTCCCCTTAGCAACACTCAAATAGATATAGTACTTTCTCACATAGAAATAGTCTTACCAGTTAAGGTTTGGAATCATTGACAATACAACAATTGCTTCAATTATAGTTTCCAAAAATCTCCCTCTTTGGCATGGATGGCTACACCATTTGAATATCACATGAATTACCAATCAATCCAAACTTTATCTATCCATTAGAAATATTTATAATATCCTTAGCTTCATTCTGATATAGAATCAATTAGCCATGCTTATATGACCATCCACTGAATCTCTCCCTCTTACTTGATCTTTGATGAAAATTTTATTCTGTGTATTCATCTATGATCATCTCCCTCTTTGACAAAAATGCCAAAGAAACAACTAAAACATACTTTATGCAGATGTAGATATCATCTTTTCAGTTCAGTAACAGTATTTCTCCCTCTATCATGTTTTCTTATGATTGATTCTTGGCTTTGCTATACTTTTCACAAGTCTAGGCTGCTCCTAAAGTGTGACCTATCTCTGCATCAACTTGTTAGATATTCTTTGTAGCACGTTTGATGCAGTAATCCTAGCTTGACTAGGCAACCTCAGTTAGAGGAAGGACCCCTAATTGACCTCTCAGATATTCATGAGCTTCTTTAGGTAAAGCCTTAGTAAATATGTCTACTATTTGTTCCTTTGTATTCACATATTCCATTCAGACCTCTCTATCTTGTACCAGTTCTCTGAAGTAATGATACTTGATTGCAATGTGTTTGGTCTTTGTGTGCATCACTAGATTCTTAGAGATGTTGATAGCACTTGTGTTGTCACAGAAAATGACAACTCATTTAGTGATTTCTTCTTTCATGCCTACCAACAATTGCTTTATCCATATCAAATTTGAACAATTCATAGCTGTAGCCACATACTCAACTTCAGCAGTAGATTGGGAAATGCAATTTTGTTTCTTGCTTGTCTAGGAAAATAATCTCTATCCAAGAAAGAAAGCTCCACCACTAGTGCTCTTTTTGTCATCCACATTTCCTACCCAATTAGCATCTGTATACACTCTTAGTTCAAACTTTTCATGCTTCTTGTAGTACAATCCATAGTCTACAGTCCCTTTAAAATATCTCATTATTCTGTTGATAGCCATCATGTATGTTTCCTTAGGATTGGCAGAGAATCTTTCCACAATCCCAATAGCTAATGAAATATCTAGTTTTCTATGTACAACATACTATATCTTTCCAATCATAGATCTATACAAAGTCTGGTTTACTTCTATAGCATCATCATTTTTAGACAACTTTTGTCCAGTAGCCATGGGAGTACTTACTAGCCCTGAGTCTTCCATACCAAAGTTTTTTAGTATCTCATGAACATATTTAGACTGGGTGATGAAAATTCCTTTCTCCATCTAATATACTTGTAAACCAACAAAAAAATTGATCTCCCCAAACATACTCATTTCAAATTCAATTTGTATTTCATTTGAAAATTTCTTACACAAGGCATCTTGTCCACCAAATATAATATCATATACAAAGATCTTAGCTCACAAGATTCCTTTACCTTCTTCATCTTTCATGTACAAACTGCTGGTGTTATTTGTCCTTGAGAATCCAATCTGTATTAGGTAGTTGTGTAGTCTCTCATACCATGCTTTGGGAGCTTGCTTTAGTCCATACAGTGCTTTGTTCAGTTTGCAAACCATGTGTCTTTTGTTTGGATCAAAAAATCCTTCTGGCTGTTTAGTATACACTTCTTCTTCTAATATACCATTTAAAAATGTAGACTTAACATCCATTTGCTATACCTTGAAACCTTTATAGGCAGCATATGCAAGTAGAGTTCTTACTCCTTCCAATCTAGCTATAGGGGTAAATGTCTCCCCATTAACTATTCCTTCTTCTTGTGCGTAGTCTTTGCATACCAGCCTAGCTTTGTTTCTATTATTTGACCATGCTCATTCAACTTATTTTGGAATACCCACTTTGTCCCAATGACATTCTTATTTTTTGGTCTTAGCACTAGAGTCTAGGTATCATTCTTCTCTATCTGGTCAATCTCTTTATTCATTAATTCTATCCAGTCTTGATTTTCTAATGCCTCCTTTGTTGCCTTAGGCTTGAATTCACATAGTAAACATGTTGGATCTCTTCTATTGCTTTTGGTCAGAACTCCAGTATCTTTGTCTCCAATAATCCATTTAGGCTTGTGATGTCTCCTTACATATTGTGCTAGAATAGGTTCTTCTCTCCTTTCATTTTTTTGTTCAGGTTCACCAACAAGATTGTCAAATTTAGCTTTTGAATGCTCGACAACCTCTCCCTAATACTTGACAGCTTCTTCCTATCTCTCAGCATGTTCTTCTTCTCTCTCAACATTATTTCCCTGATGCTCAACATTGCTTACCTGAGACTCAGCATCAGGTGCAAGTATGTCACTTACCTCTCCTTCCTCTATATATATAAAAGATCTGTAATCTTCTGGTTCTCTTTTACTATCAGCTTCATTTTCTCTACATACTCATCAAATTTGACATTCGCACTTTCCACAATTTTGTTAGTGTTAGAGTTCAAACACTTATAAGCTTTACTTTTTGTGGAATAGCCTAGGAATATACCCTCATCACTTTTAGCATCAAATTTTCCATTCTTATTATCCTTTAGTATGTAGCATTTACTTCCAAAAATTCTAAAATACTTTACATTAGGTGCATACCCATGTCATAACTCATAAGGTGTCAAATTTGTACCTTTTTTGATCTGTACTCGGTTAAGAGTATAAACAGCTATACTTACAACTTCTTTCTAGTACTTTTGTGCAACATTCTTGTCAATCATTAATGTCCTTGCACAATCCAAGATAGATCTATTCCTTCTCTTTGCTATACCATTCTATGGAGGAGTTCTAGGTGTAGACATCTGTCTTTTGATTCCTCTATCATTGCAAAATAGATTAAATTCATTGGATACAAATTCTCCACCTCGGTCAGATCTTAGACATTTCAGGTTCCTACCTATCTCCTTTTCAACCTTAGCTGAATACCACTTAAAAAATTGATAAGAATCATATTTTTCCTTTAAGAATATTACATGCATCATTCTGGTATAATCATCAACAAACATGATAAAATATCTAGCACCGCAATAGCTTTGTACACCCATCAGTCCACAAAGGTCAGTATGAACCAAATCTAAGGTATTCTCAGAAGTAAAAGTTTTTCTCTTGAAACTAGACTTTGTCATCTTACCCAACTAACATTCTTTGCACAAATTACATTCTTAGGTTTCTTCAATCTAGGTAGATCTCTCACTTTCTTTTTCTTACTAATTTATACCAGATTATCAAAATTAACATGACATAGCCGCTTATGCCATAACCAAATATCATCAAGTTGTGCAATCATACATGTTTCTTCAGATAGGTCTAGATAGAATAAATTACCTCTTGTTTGTTCTCCACTTCCAATCAGTTCACTAGTGGCATTAAATATTTTGGCCTTTTGTGAAGAAATTCCACTCAGTAGCTAGTGCTATTAAGTTGTGCAACACTCAGTAGATTATAGTTAAGACCCTCAACCCAATAAGCATTTTCACAAGTGATCTTATCATTCAGCTTAATCATTCCTTTTCCTCTAACAGGACATGGTGCATCATTACAAAATTTCACACTCCTACCATTATTAAGATCTAAGGTATCAAACTTACTCTTATCACCAGTCATATGATGTGAACAACCACTGTTAATAATCCATTTACCATTTTTGTTCACATAAGATATCATTGCAGTTTTCTCATCCTCATCAGATTCATCTTTCATTGCAACATAAACAACTTCAATTTCAAAATCATCACTATCAGTGTAAGTCTCTTCCTCGGCAATATAGCAGGATTTCTTACCTTTTCCTTTGTAGTCCTTGTATCTTTGGTAACCTCTATCTTCTCTTTTTTCTTTATCCTTGCTATCTCTTTCTTCATCCTTATCATCCCTATTAGGACATCTAGCAGCTATATGACCAACTTTATTACAAGAAAAATATATAATAGGGAGTTTACCTTTGTACTTTCCTTTTCCCCTTTTTAGTCTTCTAGCCATAAGAGCTTCTACATCCTCAAGTTCTTCATCAGATGTGTCACTATCACTTTCACTTTCAATTTCACTTATGCATCTTTCTTTTTCCTTCTTTGACTTACTCAGAATCATTTGTGACTTAAAATAAGATTCAACATTACCAACAGTGAAGTTATCATAGTTAGAAAGTTTAAAAGCAATAAGCTTACCAATGAGACTTTCCAAAGTAAGAGAATTGTTAGGGTTACATCTAGATTCATGAATTGTAGAAATTTTGATGGCATGGATAGGACGTAGAGTTCTCATTACTTTTCCAATTAGAGTTTCATCATCAATAGTTCCATTTGCTTGCTCCTCTAATAGAATTTACAACTTCTTTTATTCTACCACAATATTGTGCAATATTCTCACCTTCTTGCATTCTCATTTCATCAAATTTACCTCTTAGGCTCTCAGATTTTTCTCTCAATACATTTATGTCACCACCATAAATGTTTGCAAGGTTGTCTCACATTTTATTTGCATTACTATTGTCCTTGATGTCTTCAAATTCTGAATAACTTAGGGAAGATGCAATCTCCAACATTGCTTGTTTGTGCTCTTGTTTAGCTTTCATTTCCTTAGCAGTCAGAGGTGTAATAGGTGTGACATAATTATGCTCAAAATAATACTTTGTAGAATGACCAATACTGGCTAGATGTAGCTTGATCAAGCTTTGCCATGCAGTGAAGTTCTCCTTATTCAGCTTTGCTACCTCCTTATATCTCCTGATCATTTTCTTCAAGTACCTTTAAACTTGTTCTTTGTAAGCACCAACAACTCTGATACCAATTGTTAATATGATTTAGAACAATAGAGAGGGGGGGTGAATTAGATGTTCTCAAGTCCAGATGTATAAAAACAAACTTTAAACTCTTCAACAAATCATATCTAATAACCAATAGCTACTTGATCATTATTGATTGTATAACAGAAACATATAATAGTGCAGTCCACCTATCCAATAGTATCTAACTTGTAAAACACAAAAATGTTCAAACCAAAACATTCACACAAGTATCAACACCAGGATTTATAGTGGAAAACCAATTTGGGAAAAACCACTTTATAACATGTTACTATTATGTTCACTCTTCTGAAGTGAGCTCGGTGAAAATCCAACCCTGTCAAAGGTTACAAACACACTATCAGGTGTGACCCAGTTAAAGGATTTAAACCACTCTCTTAAAAGTGTCCCTTGTTATAGGACTTACATACACTCCATTAGAATGCAACCTTGTTCAAAGGATTTATATCTATGACTGTTAGGTCAACCTCTGTTAAAAGGATTTTTAATGATACAATGGTTAGAAAGTAGTAGTAGTATTGATCTTAAAAACATATAACTCACTTTGCAAATATTAGATCCAATTCCATACACATATGCTAGCTTATTGACTGTGAACCTTTGTCATCACCATCACTGCTCTACTCAGAACTCTCTTCAAGCAATCACAACACTTCTCCTTTAGCCTTCTCTACTTAGATAGTCAATAACATCAACAACACTTCCATCATCCTCTCTAAATCAACCTCTAGCTTAGATTTCCTTAATACTTCCTCAATTAGGTCAATACATCTTTTGTCATTTAATCTCCTTCGTAGATCTTAGGGTTAGGTCAGTTTCATTGAATCCTTCCTACTTTATGTTCTTCGGCTATGCTTCTAGAAATATCTCAAATCTCTTAATAGATTTACAATAAAAATTTTTATAGTGCATTAAATGCTTTCATACAATCAATAAATAAAGTTAACACATTTTACATAATCCAAGAATTCAACAATGTTGGCTGGAGATCTGAATTCTTCCTTGAATGTAAAATACTGACACTCGATCAATACTATGTTCAACTCCTTGGTCTTCACTAGAAAGATCGATCACTTCAAAAATTATTTCCTCGGCTAATACTGATGTTCGGTCAACACTAAATTTACTCAGGATATACTAGCTCGGTCGACACTAACATCACTCGGCTTAAACTAGATTTCTTCACTTTTTCTCAGTTAAGCCTACCAGTTTAGTCTTCATTCTTACTTAGATAAACAATACATTATCTTATCATTGTGCCACATAATCAAGTACTCATTGAAGTATCAAGATAAATCAACCTTTCCTTAGGTGCTATTGTTACCAACCTTGTCTTTCCCCTTAGCAACACTCAAATAGATTTAGTACTTTCTTGAATAGCAATAGTCTTACCAGTTAAGGTTTGACATCAATGACAATACAACAATTGCTTCAATTGAAATTTCCAATAGTTTCTTATATTGATTACATGATTGAAATATGTTAATGGTGATAAAAATTTTATTTATCTGATAATTGATTCACCTCCCTCTTAGTTTTCTTGGTGTACTTTACTTTCTAACATTTTTATTTTGTGAAGGTTGGAAAAGATTCCTCTTGCATATTCTATTGTAAATAAATTAGTTTTTGGCATGTGTCATCAACTAATAGCTTCTTTTTCTCCTTGTACTTATAAAGGGAATCATGGGAGTGACATTGGGTTCTGAACTTTGAGTAATTTTGTACTAGGTGTTGCATATGGAAATAAATAAATAGTGTTATTTCAAATAATTTTGTTGATGTTTTGTAGCTTCAGTCGGATAAACACTATAAATGCTCTTCTTGGATCATTCTCAATATAAATGAAAGAGATTTTTACATTTGGAAAACACATACAATTAGATAGTGTTATTACATTTGCAATGATCCTAATAACCTTAACATTGTATCATAGCCAAGTTGCAAATATAAGAGAGTAGTTTGTTAATGGTGAATGTGTGACTATCTCACAAAATACATTCTCTGTATAGGCATCATATCTCACAAATGTACCATTGGATTTTCATAAATTTGGATATGTTGGTGATAAACAAATTTCCAATAATCTCACTAAAGTGATTGGTGAGAAAGTGTTGGGTTCAAAAGTTATAATTGAATGTGTACGGGTCTATGTAAAATCTGGTGAGTGAAGTTGTATTGCAGATTTTTGTCCACACCAAGTGCAAAGAATAAGTTAAAGTGAATTGTAGAAAATTTATTAAGAAGGGTGTCTCTTTCTAGAATGAAATCATTAATTAAAGAGTTTCACCTCTCTTGGAGTAATCAAGTCATTTCACAAGAAGACATAAGAATTGATCAACGATATAAGAGTAAGAATTTTACATTGTAGGGGGAATAATAACCAATGTTACATTCCCACTTGAACCATCCTTACTGGGGAGATGATTCAAAGGGGAGATGTCTTCAAATAACCCAAGAAGGTTTTTTTTATTTGATATATATGGACAGTAAAAAAGACTGAGGTTCCTTGTTTAAAAGCCTAACCTCTTGAAGAAAGATGCAATTAGATTCAAGGTTGACATAGTGTATAGAACCTTTGGATATTCAAGATAGATCATGTGAAGAATTTTGGTAATGTTTGAGAATGACAACATCATTCTGTGAATTTTCATGATATTTTCTATATGGAATCACCTTATAGAATGAAATAATTGAAATTTATAAAAATATAATTATTCTATGTTTTATTAATGCACATGATTTTTTAAGTTTGTAATTCAAGCTATACTATTGGTTAGTAAAATATTGTATGCTTCTATCATTGGTATTTTTGGTCAAGATAGTTTAGTGAGCTATTCTTCATCTCTCTTTGACATACCTTCAGGATAGAAGCACAATAAATTTGCATTCAAGGGAGAAATAACTTAATGATTGCAAAAAAATTGATGATTGAGACCAGATTTAGAGGGAGTCGACATTTCAAAATTAAACAAGAGGTTGATACAAGAACTTGAGAGTTAGAGAGAGAAGATAGAGGATATGGTTAAATCAACTCTTTATAATCTTGGTCATATTGATTCAAAAGGAGTAGTCCATACTGAGATGGATTATCTAGTGATCAATAAACTAAAACAGTCAAAGGACTAATAATCATGAATGCTTTTGGGCCCTGTATAAATCATGAGGAACTTCCAAATGATTATCACTTGTATTTTTTAAATTTATTAGAAGGTGATGATCTTACAATAACTAGATCTTCTATCATGATAGACATCTTATGATGGTTGAAACAGATCATGATAGATGATATCTTGTATGGTGGATTGAGTTCCTTAAACATGCCATGATCTTCTATTGTGATAGACATCTTATGATTGCTAAAATAGATGATGATAGATGATAGGAATGTTCCTATGGTAAGTATTAGTGAGGGTACATGTGGACATTACCTAAAGGAAATTTTTGAGTTATCATGAATATCATGAGACTTGATATTTTTGGTCAGACCATATCTTTAAAATCTTATTAAGGTGATATCTAAAATATTTTTGAGTTATGTTGAATATCATGAGACTTGATATTCTTGGTAAGACCATATCTATGATATCATATTGAGGTGATATCTAAAACATTTTTTGAGTTATGGAAAATTGCTATCTCTATTTGAACATTAAGTGTTTTCATTAGTATCAACTAAGATCAATCGGTAATCTAAGCTGATGAGTCGGTAAAAGATAGAATAAGGAGCTATAGAAGCTAGTCAGTTGAACTTACAAAGCCTTCATACTGAGCAGTCATAGGGAAAAACTGAAAGTTAAATGGATATAGGTTTAATCGAGTATGTTTATTGAGCATTAGGGTTTAACCAAGCATCGAGTTAGTGAACACCAAGCATTCTACACACCGAGCATCAGTTAATTCACCAAATAGAGGATGCAGTGTTTACTGAGTTGGACATGAAATGACATAGTAATCAGTAAAGGTAGATATCTCTATGTAAATAGTTTACACATAGCTATAAACATTTTACCAAGATCGAGGCACATTTATTATGGATGTAATCATTAATTATTGTGATGATTCCTATGTAATAGTTAGATCTAGGTTATTTTTGTGCACTATAGATCTTAGGTTTTCTAAGATGTTGTAAACCTAATTAGGTCAAAGTAATTTTCTATATAATTGTAATTTATGTCATTTTGACACAAGAGAGGAGACATGAAAAGGAGATCATGAAGCAGTAGCCGCTTATAGGACATTGTAATTCAGACAAGGGTTTACATGATTGAGCAATTATCAAAAACAATATTCAGTTTTATCAGAAACATACAAGGCTACCGAGCAGAACAAAGAGTAATATACTACAAATTAAGGTGAAATCTATTTTCTATTTCATTGATATGATTGAGACAAATACAAGCTGTAAATTGCATATATTTTTTGTTATCTTTTAACCATCATAGCAGGATTGCAAATCTCTTAACATAGTAGACTTAACTGTATGTCAAGTAAATCTCCTAATCGAGTGCACACTTATTTAGTGTTGCTAAAATAATTTCAGAAGGTAGATCTAATCGATCTTAAGTTACTCCTAATAGGGTAAGATTACCAAAAGTGATCACACTTATAGCCTTAACGTGAATACTTTATTTACTGCAGTAGTGAAGAATTTGTGGGTGTCATCCCCACTGTATTTTTTACCTTCTAATAAGGGTTTTTGCATAACCAAAATACTTGTGTCATGTGTTACATTTCATGAATAATTTATTGTTTGTTTTCATGCACTTTACATTTACAAGTTATTTGAATGTATGTTGCAAACAATGAAATCAATTGGTTAGATAGACACTACTATTGTAGATTGTTAATTTAGTAAAAAAATTTGAGGGTACTGATTCACCCCCTCCCCTCTCAGTACTATATCTTTCCTATTTCAACAATCAATATCATAAGACTTGATATTCTTGGTCAAACAATATCTTTGATATCATATTGAGGTGATAACTAAAATATTTGTTAAGTACTTGGTGGACATCACGAGACTTGATGTTGGTAGGCAAGTACTCTGAGTACATGGTCAATATCATGTAACTTGATATTATGTGGCCAATGCTCCTCAATATCATGAGATGATATTCTTATGAATCTGTAAACTATGGTGAATATCATGTGACTTCATATTCCTAGTCAGACCATATCTCTGATATCATAGTAAATGATATCTTTTGATCCTAATCATGCGTTTAATCTTCCTTGGCCTAGAGGGAGTGTTGATGGTTTGTAGCTTCAGTAAGATAAACAATATGAGTCAATACTAGTGAAGATATATATATATATATATATATATATATATATATATATATATATATATATATATATATATATATATACACATATATATACATATACATATACATATACATATATATATACATATATACATATATATATACATATATACATATATATACATATATATATATATACACTATATATATACATATAAATTAATATATAT